>OX424438.1:17096193-18334900 GCA_949152465.1 Cantharis flavilabris
TATTACTTCTTCCCAAAATTGGGATGCCATAGGTCCACATTACTGGATAAAGCAGTGTATCGAAATATTGATAGCTACAGTGTCGACGGAAACAAGAATTCAAATGTCACATGATAGTAGCATTTTGCCTTGCATTACATCTGTGATTAACTCTGCCGACCAAGCTAAGAAGAAGGAAATTTTGTCCATGGAAAAGAACCCAGCTTTGTATGAAAAAATTGAAATTAAAGAGGTAATTTATTGAACAATGAAAAGATCTCGTAAAATCAAATTTTTTAATAGGAGGTTTTGGATATGGATCGAGCCTGTAATGAAACAACATCTACGGTAGAAGAAAACTCTTCAAATAGGGTAGCAAACATAAATAAACTGATATCCAAGCATTATGAGTTTGTCGAAGTTTCTTCCAATATTACGACCGATAGATTTTTGGTTGCTGCTGCTCAATTATGTCACATGGATACTGACTTAGCCGAACAAGTTTGGCTGCAACTGTTTCCACGACTTTGGGATATTTTGGACGAAACGCAACGGGACGTGAGTTACTTCCACAAAAGCAAAACTTAAGTTTTATCTCAAATGTTTTAGAATCTTGAACGAGAATTGGCCCCCTTTATTACATCTGGAACTCATGTTATACAAAAGGAATGTCATCCTAGTGCGATTAACACATTTGTTGAGGGTCTATCAAGATGTAACAATTCCCCGCAATTAATTGCGTAAGAACGTTGTTTTTGAGGTTGAAAAAATATTAATTTTCTTTTTTTCAGTTTGCCTTTGTATTATTTAGGAAAATCTCACAATTTGTGGCACAGGATAGCTTTACATCTTGAAAATTTGGCATTTGATCCCAGTGTGAATCTTAAAGCGTTCCAACCATCAAAATATTCTGATTTAAAGACCGAACAAGCTTTGAAAACGGTAAGAAACTGAATGTAAAATATTGAGTGTCTGATTTACCTTTTACAGGAAGTGTTGGATTTACTTAGTGAGTTGTATATAACGTTAAAAGAAGACGATCTTTGGGCTGGACTTTGGCAAAAACATGCAGTTTATAAAGAGACAAACATAGGTATCGCATTGGAGCAGCATGGATTTTTTGAACAAGCTCAAGCTGCATACGAAACATGTATGACTAAATGCAAACATGATATTACTGTAGGTTCACCTGTAGTTGCTAATTTCCATGAAACGGAAAACAAACTTTGGAGTAAACAATGGAGCAGGTAAATTGTATATGTGCAAGAATATCGTGAGTTATGTTAACATAATTATTGTTTAGATGTGCTGCCGAATTAAATCAGTGGGATAGCTTGTTAGAGTATTCTAAAAATCATTATTACGATCCTGTCATGATAGTGGACAGTGCTTGGCGAATACCTTCCTGGGATGTAATGAAAGAAGCTCTTGGCAATATCGATTACAATTGCCCTAAAGAGTTGTCTTGGAAGGTATTTATTTTAATTTGTTTAATTATTGTTGGTGTATGATGGATGAGTGGAACATTTATTGTGACCGATTAAGATATAAACAATTCAAATTTTATATCTTATATTTGTTACATTTTGTGTTTTTCTACAAAAATTTCATTTGTGAAATTTTGGTATAAAAAAACAAATTAGTTGATTTTTTAACAGGCTCCAGAAAGTAGTATTGGTCAGTATTATGAGTGTCCCCACGGTACAGATTGGAAGGTAAGTTCTTTAATTTTTTTCATATTTGTTTTCAAGAACATCTTACCATTTCATTTCATTTAAAGAAGGGAAGTGTTACTGTAACTTTCTTTATTGTAATTTCTCAATAGGCAGAGCTGGGAAAAAATGTATGTAGATACTTTTATGAGCATTCCATTTAAAGTGTCTTGAAATTAAAAGTTACCTTTTAAGCTTTTGCTTTTTATTGTTTGCTTAGTTTGTTTACTGTCACAACATAAGGATATGATGTTTGACTTCTCATTTGCATTAAAAAAAATACTCTAAAAACCCTATTAAATGCCAGGGATTGGCTTCAGCCAGTACTTGCTAAAGTATTTCAGTCAGTAGTTAAAACGGTGGAGTGAATAGTAGTTTACTATCTTATTACTTTTCTCCCACTACCAAAGTTTTGCAATGCGCACCTAACTCATCATTCAGTTCACAATAAAAGAAGCAATAAAATTTGATAGTTCGAAATATGTAATTTAATTTTAACTGAAAGTTAAAAATTTACAATTTTTTCTTTGGGATCTTACTAATTTTTGGTTTTGGTTACTACTTACAATATTGCTTACATTTAAAATTAAATTATTTAAATATGCGAGTCAAGTTTTATCATAATAAAATTTCGTTGAGTAAACTTGACTTGAACCAGCTCTGTTAATAAATATAGAACAAATCTGTGGTCGGCACTTAAATGGTCATAAGTATATAGGGAAACAATGTATACTTATGACCTTTTAAGTGCCGACCACAGAAATGTGTGTTTACACGTTTAATAAGTTGAGCAAGGGGACCGCAACTGTAATTATATGACAATTTTTGCAGTTAGGCTTGTTTCGGCAGCACTTTGAAACAGTTTGAAGTTGTCAGATGTATGCACATTTTTTAAAATTTTATGTTTCAACTATGGGTTGAAATGTTATACCTTATAAATATTTTGTTGCATTACTCTTCTTAGCTTTAAACAGGCGTGAAGGCATTACTCAAGGGGTAAATATCTCGAAAAAATTTTGTACTCGGGACTTGGAATTCCAACGATTTCCATGGAATTCCAGGGATTTCTAAAGAATTTTAGTGATTTCCAAACAATTCCATGGGATTTCCCACATTTCCAAGGATCTCAAATAATTCCAAAGGTCTTCAAATATTTTCAAACAAGTGCAATTCTAAAGAATTTTAATAATTTCTAATAAATTCAAAAGATTTTCTAGGATTCCAAATATTTCCATAGAATTTCAGAGATTTCTAAATTGAAAATAAAGAAAACAAGTACACACAAAATTTTGTGATATTTACTACTCGGAATATGGAAAGTCATGTAGTTGTTTATATTTACGCATAAATCAGTAAAATTAAAAGTTTAGGCCAGGGAAAATTCTTTAAAACTTTTTCTTTCTTATTCTTTTGGCTTTCCATTTCCAGTGGAATATCGCCACATTTTTCAATGTTTCAAATCCAGTTTCTTGGGTTGGATTAGTCCCCATTTTCACCATCTTCCTCCAATTCACATCTCAAAGCCTCTTATCTGTTTTTGCGTCTTCCACGACTTTTTTCCACATCTTTCTCGTCAACATCCTATCTCTCCAGTCATCCACGTTCATCTGTCTTAGATCTTCGATCACATCCTCCCTCCATCTCCTCCTTGGTCTGTCTACATCAAGATTCCATTTCATTATTCTTGAGGTGGCTCTTCTCTCTTCTGCTCTCTCTTCATATCCTAGCCATTCTAATCTCAGAGCCTTAACGTGCCCGACTAAATCGGCTTCAAGACTGTTCTTAATGGTCAAAATAAGCCATCGAGCACCTTAGTCAGTTAATCGTCAACCAGTTCACCCTCTGTTCGCTCCATCTATTTTTTTGGTAAATTTTATGCCCAAATGGACCACCATCAATGCTGCTGCATACTGTGAGACCTTGAAGAGGTTGAAAAAATAAGTCAATACAAAAGGAGGGAAATGCTGACTTGTGGTGTGTCAGTTCTTTATGACAACCCCTTACCGCCCAGCTCACTCAGAACCTCTGCTCGTGTCATTTTGATGGAATATTGTGACTCGCCCGGCGTACTCTGACTATCTTTTCACTAAATTGAAGGAGTTTTCGGGTGGACAGAGATTTTCTAAAGATTAGTGGAGGTCAAGGAGGTTGTGGAAAAGTGGCTTCAGAGGTGGAGCTGAAGGTATACGACAACAGTATACAATAGCTGGTGATCAGCTTCAGAAATACATTGAGCTCGTCGGCGATTATGTGGAGAAATAATTACATGTTTTGGCATAATATATCTTGTAAATTTCATTAAAATAGATACATTTTTATTTTCCTTATTTTCTGGACGTCTCTTGAACTATGAATTTGAACATGCTAGGGTTTAAAAAATAGAGAAATAGAAAAAACAAAAATAGCGTTTTAGAATAGTATATTCTGTAACAGGTGAGGAATTGGCATATTCTGCACAGAATAGCATTCCAAACGAGTTCCAGACTATACTTTCTATATGACTGACGCACAGTGCTAGTGTATTTCTTGTAATACGCGAACACCAATTTGACAGTTTGCGTTATAAAATCAGTAAAACAACTTGTTAATAGATGTCACTACCAGGTTTTAATATTTCTTAGATGTGAAATATTCTGTAACAGGTGCGAAGAATGTGTATTTTCTGAACTGAAAATTGAGCCAGAATGTTCGTATTCTGTATTAGTCGTATAGAAAAATTTAACTGAACGTTCTACTGTAAATTTCTAGATTAACGCAGACATTTTCATATCTAATTTCACTTGGTTGGCGTTTTTCTTAATGTATTTTAAGATAGTGTGATAATATAAAAGCAAATTGACAAACTGGACAATTGGGTATTATTCCTATTATTTATATACATATTAAAAACAGTTTTTAATTGGAAAACTAGTCGTTACTAATAGTGGGATCTCTTTATTAAGCTTTAAGGTAAATGTGCTGCTTCCTCCTGTTCAACTTTTTAATGTCTTATTCTTTCTATAATAGTTCTATTTCTTGCCCCTACCTTTATCATACGAAATATTGGTTTTGTCAATAAATGTTGTCTTACGATAAGTTTTACAAGGTCTCGAAGGAAATCCTATTTATTAAGCTGGGCATCTTGGATGGAAATTTAGCATTTATTTTTGGTTGAAAAATTGAAAAAGTTGCTATTGGTTTCAAAATTTATAAGTTTTGTAATTTATTACAAAGTAAAAAAATGTTTTATTTTTATGATGTATGGATTTTTATTAATTTTAACAACACAACTTTTTGGATTTTTGGAGTAATTTTCTTTTTTAACCATCGGATTGGTTTTAACTTCTTTTAATAGCAACTTATGTTTTCACATTAAAATTTTTATGCAGCCACAGCTTTATAAGCTACAAAATTAATGTAGATGAAGATTAGAACTGTAGTTTTGATTTGCGCATGCCGATAACTTGTAGTTTTTCTTTTGAGTAAATTTTTAAAATTTCAAGTCCCATTTCAGTGTTGCTTCAGAAATATGGTACGTAACAGATGTAGAAGTAGTAGTAAATTAGTAATTCAATAATTTATTCAAATAATTTTCATAAGGAAATAAGTTTGTTCAGTAATGAAATTTTACCTAGCAGCGTGATTCAAAAAATTCCATTCCAGATAATATGGAGTTTCACTACATACATCACAAATCTTATTTTTTTTTATTTCAAACTAAGAAGTTAACTCTTTTTTGATTTTTATTATTTTAAGATCACCTTATATGGCGGATATTTGCTTATATGTAATCCAGAAGATAAACCCTTAAAATTGGCCGAGAAATATGTTGAAACGGCTACTATAATGTGCCTTAACGAATGGAGGAGATTGCCGCACATTGTTAGTCATATTCATCTACCTTTACTGCAAGCTGCTCAACAGGTTTAAATTGTATGCTAATGAAATATTATCTTCTACTAACTAATTACTCTCTAGGTGATGGAATTGCAAGAAGCATATCAAATTCACAAGGGTTTGTTGCAAGGGCACCAAAATTCTTTGCACGACATGAAAGCGATTGTTAAAACCTGGAGAAATCGTTTACCAGTGGTCGCCGACGATTTGAGGCATTGGAATGACATATTTACCTGGCGTCAACATCATTATCAATTTATTATTAACCATTATGAAAATCTTAGGGAAACAAGTAACACAAACTCCATGCTAGGAGTACATGCCTCGGCACAAGTAATTATTTTTTACAGAGCTAACGGTCAAATTAAATTTTCGTTATGTTTTTTAGTCAATAATCTATTTTGGTAAAATGGCCAGAAAGCATAAAATGACCAATCTTTGTTTAGAAACTCTAAACAAAATATACACCATTTCCAGTGTTCCAATTGTCGACTGCTTCCAAAAAATTAGACAACAAGTGAAGTGCTATATGCAAATGGCGTCCATGAATAATCGCATCGAAATAAATGAAGGGCTGGATGTTATTAATAACACAAACATAAAATACTTTAATAAGGATATGATGGCAGAGTTTTATGCTTACAAAGGATTATTGTTTGCTCTTATTGGTAAGTTTTTATTTAC
Organism: Cantharis flavilabris; assembly: GCA_949152465.1. Taxonomy (NCBI): domain Eukaryota; kingdom Metazoa; phylum Arthropoda; class Insecta; order Coleoptera; family Cantharidae; genus Cantharis; species Cantharis flavilabris. The sequence continues at coordinate 17,102,445 of OX424438.1, forward strand.
ATTCTTTTACATTGTTCTGAATTAAATTTATTACAAAAGTCGTTAAGAATAACAAAATAGAATTTTTTTAAATATTAAATTTTTATCACATTTGTTTTAAATTTTAAAAGAATATCTTTCACACTTGGTTAATTTCTAAAATAGTCATAAATAAATCGTAATGCAACTCCATTAGACCACCCGAAACCTTCTTGTACTTCATACTCACCACCTTCTCCATATTGACCAGGTACAATTGCATCGTATTTTTCAAACATTGCTCCGGTTCGGTTATATCCAATCATGTTTGAGTTGATCCATCTTTTTGCAAGAATTTCTGCTTCCTGTACAGCTACGTCATTTTTACTATTTTGTAAACCTCTCACAACGATATCTTGCAGTGGTGGCCAAGCATTGGGGAAATCCCATTGTTCACCGGTATTATCTACAGAAGTTGGTATACCACCTAAGTAATCCAAAACGCCCTTCTTTTGCAAGTAATCAACGACATCTTTTCCTAGCGCATTGCCTGTCCATTTATCGTAACATTTAGACCAAAGGGGCGTTACACTGCTGGGATAAAATAGACGACGATGCTTATTCAATTTTATATCATAATCATACCAAATTTTATCGTCTTTGTTCCATAAAACTTGGTTGATGGCTCTTTTTAAATCTTCATACTTTAAGCGATATTCCACGCTTTTTGCAAAATTACCCAATTTGTAATAAAGTTCACTAATTTCTCTCAAAGCACCACAATAAAATGCGTTCAAATCTACCGGAATCACTCGACTCGTTTCAATGAAAGATAAGTTTGCTTTATTACCACCTTGTTCATCAAAGATCCATCTTGCAGAAAAGTCCCAGCCACTTTCGGCTCCACTTTTTAAGTCGGTATATGCTTGTTGCTTTCGTTGCGGTTCCGTAAAGTAACCTGCGGTGGCATAGTCTTCACCGTATGATTCAGGCCGAGGTCCTTCACTTGGAACATTATAATGCAGTAATGTATATCGAGCTAAACCCTGCTGTACTTTCACAGTTTGATTTGACCAATATTTTAATTCTTTTTCTAAAGTTCCGATCGATTGTTTTAACCATTCTGTATTTTTTGTGTTTTGGTAATATAAGTACGCCATTGGAGTGAGAAGCGGAGGCTGAGATCTCTGTAGATAATAAACTCGTCCACCATTAGGCACGAAACCGAATCGATTTACCACAGACAAAAAATTATCGATCATTCCTTTAACCGTTTCGTGCATATTATTTAATAATAAACCGTCGATTATCCAATAGGAATCCCAGTAGTAATATTCACGAAATCTTCCTCCCGGTATAATAAACGGATTATCTACAGGGATGATACTGTAAAACTGCGAATTTTGGGCCACTTCTTTTTTAATATGTCGAGCAAGTGTGGGCCACTTTAATATTAACTGCCTTGTGAAATTTTGTACATCCAAATCTTTGATTTCGTCTAAGAATTTTGGGTTTGGATCGAAATCGGTAAGGGTTGTATTTTCTAATTCGTTACCAAGTTCAAAATTTTCATTTACAAACCTTCTTACGTCATTTTTGGTCGGATTGTTTCCTGTTTGCTCTTGCCATACTTTAAAATTTGCCAATGTTTCATTTTGAGGATGAATTAATTTTAAATCTACAAACGTTTTGCTGTCATTGTATATTCGTGCCAGTTGTACTGTGTGTAACAGTTCTCCATAACAGTAAATTGGACTGTCACATGAATGTGGTAAACTTTGAGTTTGAGTTTGTACCACAAGGTACAAAAAACAATAAAGAACCCACAGCATTTTCGTTCACTTACTGTAACTTCTGTATATATTTTGTACTTATATACTTGTATTACTTTTAATCTGTTGATTAGAAAATAACAATTGTAGATAATAGGTAGAATGCCTTAGCTTATCAATAGTATGTATAATTAAGTAAATGCTTGTATATTTTATGAAAATTAAAACAACTTTTATTAACGGTCCATCCCAATTATGGAACAATGCAATATAAAATTTAAATTATTATTGCATATTAATTTGTAGAAGCAAAAACTATTAAGTTTTAGTGCATTTGATTCACTACAATTACACTAGCAATAAAATACTATTTAATCTTTCAGTTTACAAAATATTTTGTCGTTGCGCCATTTACTAATTCAGAAACAAGACACAAAATTATCACCGTCACATTATTTTTGTTTATTAAATAAATTTAGCAGCATTTTTTTAAAGATTCTGTAACCGACTATTTTCTTATATCTTGGAATTTTACTAATGGGGTTTGTAGGCGCTAGTTCATTGCCAGCTTGGTTTGAATTTTAATTAATTTTGATGATAGATGTTTGTAATTTTAAAATCATGTCTTGCATTTAAATTTTATATAAAACAAAAATTGGAAGTTTTCAAAATTTTATTTTAAAAATTGCTATTAGTGAATATAGGCAGGTCGGATATTTAAATGTGGAAAATTGTGTTGATATTTTCGAATATTTATAAAAGTAATGTATTAATTAAAATTATTAGCTCTTGAAAATACAATAAATATGATTATCAATAATGAGCTAGGATTGCAAAATCTATACAATAAGATTTATTTGTATCTTTTAGCTCATTATTGATAATCATATTTATTAAAAGTAATGTAGGTTGTACATTTATTTTGTAGTAAAATATATGTATTTAGTATGAAAATTGTTCTTCCTTGAACTTAGATACTTGCAAGGTTTGAAATTTATCAGTACTTATTATGACATATTTTCGATGTATTATCTGTAAAATAAAATTTTTTTCAATATTGCATTCATAGCAATATTTTTTTTTTAAATTTAATTATTGAAAATCTATATAGAACATCAATAGCTTATTATTTTGAAATATATCTATACAGGGTAAAACAGTTTAAGCTTTTGAGATTAAAGAACTTTTGAGATCAAAGAACTTTTGAGATCATTTCCGACAAATTTGTAGTTCTATTAGTAACTAGAAATGAATGGGTGCTCAATTGGGGTAGGGTACGCCAAATAATTCTTACAGACTTTTTTTTTTATTTTTAATAATTTTTAATATTAAAACACATTACAAAATTTAAACAAAACAATAATTTTTTTAATATGGAATTAGAAAACTTAGGTTTTTTAAAGCTAAACTAAAGTGTGTAATCAAAAAACGTATATCCCTATTTTCTAGTTATTAGCATGCACACCTCGTTTTTTCATCGTGATTTGGTTATAAATACTTATAATATTTTAAATTTTCTTTTTATTTGTATCTATAAAAATAGAATTTTTATGTGATTTCTTAGTATTTCGACAACATTTAAGGCGAAACTTGCTTGTTTCAAAATAGTGTTATAGGAAAAATGTTGATAAACCTTTATCTTTATTATTTACAAATAGAAAAAATGAATTGTAAAAATCTAATCTACTCAAGTATGCGCAATTTTAAAACTTATTAATCCAATGATCCAAGAAATCGGTGTAGTAAATTTACTAGATTTTTCTTTATTTGAAAAGTAATTCTTACGCACCGTAGGTTTGTATTGGGCTTAAGTATAAATGTATATCATATCTATTTTTTTTACTTTCAATTTTCAAATTGCACTTTATTTCTCAAGTTTCTTGATTATAACTATTATAACTTATCGACTGATAAGACTAAAATCTAATTCTCTTTTATCATTAATTTTTTTCTTTGTTTTTAAATTTTGGAATATTGTGTCTGGAATTAAATTTATACAGGAAGAGAAATTTATTAAAAACAAATTAATCGATATAGGATGTACAATATAATATACATTAAACAAAAATATGGAAGTCATAATTTAAATGCACAATGAGGTTAATATTTTTGTTAATTTACGGAAAGCATGATTAGCGCGAAAATTGAGTATCTTATCAATTATCTTGTATATTATAATAATTTTTAAGTTATTGACTATAGCTAAGGTCGACAACATTTTGCTTAACACAATAGTTTAAGCAGCTTATATTGATAAAATTTTTCTCGATATATTTTAATAAATTTAAATGTATTGGAACTATTATTATTCAACATTGAACAACACTTGCTAATGCAGCACAATATTACAGGAAGTTGAATAACCCATACTACAAAATAATAAATGTAACTAGATTAGGTTGCATATGACTTGAAAATATCAGAAATTAAAATTTGTTTAAAATGTAAAATAACCTAATCCAAATTTGTTTCCATTTTTAGTTGCTTGATTTTATTAGGTAATATTTTAATTTCATTAAAAAATTCAATACCAAACTTGAACCTCGAACTTTTAATTTTCTGAGTGCATTTTTAAAATAAAATAGATTTTGGCATTTTTATACTTTGTTTCCAACTCATCTGAGTTCATTGTATTGAGTTAATTTTTATAATCCTTTGTTATCAGCGTTTTTTACTTTACATAATATATATCTGAATAATTGCAATAAGAAATTTTTATAATAGGTATTATAATTATTATAAAAAAGAAGATATATCGATGGCTAAATGCTAACATATCGTAACCCCAAAAAACAAAATTTTACAGTGGCATACGATTAGTAGTTGTGTTTCTATATGACCAAATGATATATGACATTTTAAAATTGAAATTTGAAGCTTTTCTATTGGTTTCAGGTTTATGATCTTTTAGAATTAGGTCGGGAAATGTACAAATAATTCGAAAATGATATAAAAGCAAAATCTCAAAAGTGTGGGTTACTACGTGTTAGCATTTGGCCATCGATATACAGGAATTCTTTTGTACTTATAAGTTATAACTGTTAAAGTAGAATATATTCATATAATCTGAACATAACATTTATTTTTATTTGCTCCTGTATATGTAATACAGAAATAAACGCTTCGCCAACGTCTACCATAAGTAGGCTATAAAATACCTGCTTGCTACAATCTCTACTTTCCTATCTTGGAGTAATATACCCACGCATAATGTATAATGATCACATTAAATAAACCACAATTAACATCAATTAACAACACGCCAGTATGACATCACTGAACCCAGTTTATACAGCGGCAATGGTGCAAGATGAATTAAGTTTCTTTGATAAACTTGTCTCTGGACTAAATTCAAAAAAATATAAGAATAATACAATACGTAGAAAATCAAAATTCAAAAAATTTTAAAAAAGAGACATTTAACAAATAACAGGTCTGAATTAAGAAAATTTGAAAAAATGAAAAATTCGTAATACGACAGTACAATATAACGTTATTTCATGGTTATTGCCATTTTGAATTTTTTCAAAGTTTTTAGAAATCATATTAAGAGGGCAGTGCCTTCGGATTTCAAACTAGCAGTGCTAGGTAAACGAATTTCTTAGTTCAAATCATTTTTAAATTATTCATACTTCATGTAACAAGTTCAGTTTTGATAATCTTTGGAGGTTATGGTAAGTCAATTTTGTACTATTTAGTCCATATTTTTGTTTAGTTTGAAAAATTTTTCTTATTTCACAATGTAATAAGTGACTGCGTGCAACTGAAGAATGGCAATAACCATGAAATAACGTTATATTGTACTGTCGTATTACGAATTTTTTATTTTTTCAAATTTTCTTAATTCAGACCTGTTATTTGTTAAATGTCTCTTTTTTAAAATTTTTTGAATTTTGATTTTCTACGTATTGTATTATTCTTATATTTTTTTGAATTTAACCATAAATACATACTAAAAACCACAAATTTACTTAAAATTTTTTATTTTGAGTTCTTTTTCTTGTCTCTGGACATCTGCATTGGTATTACACACCTGTATTGCATTAAGTTTATTTGATAAATACGAGACTGATTACTTTTAATTCAAAAGATATTTATATCTTTTCCTGCTATATTTTTTATTCAAATTCATTTAATTTAAACAATTTTTTTTAAACTTGTTTAATTTTTCAGGAGGGAATAAAATAGTATATTAAGCTGCCTATTAATTGCTCATGTAGATTGTACAATCCACCTCATGATTAATAAGCAATTTTAAGCTCAATTTAAATAATACACTATTATATTTTGCTTTAAACTATGTTTTTTTAAATATAATCTATATTTACATACGAAGATTACATATATTATATAAAAATTCGAACAGTGCATTTAATTTATTTAAAGCAAAAACAAACTAATATAAATATTACTTTTTAAAAAAATATCCACTTTTATATAAATATTTTACGAATATTATATTTTTTAAAAAGTAATAATTTATAATAAAATACCACTACATCACTGCAGAAACTATTAAAGAAACTAATATAAAATTAACAACCGATTGTAATGCTTAACGGGGTCTACAGAATAAAAATCGGTATTTTTTCACTACATGCACAGTGGTGGGTAGCTAATTACAATATGCATAGACAAAAACCACTTTTTAAAAAGCAAAAAGTTTATTTATACAGGACTTTTTGTGTAACCGCGATGGTTACTACTATAGAATACAGAGCAAAAAGCGTAAAGTAAAAAAAAAAAAATTATGCACTTCTATATAATACCTTTCTTATCGAAGTGATAATACATTGCAAGAAAGCTTGATATAAAATTATAATACTTAATATTAATAAGCTTGGATATTGTAACTCCTCCATCCTAAGATGAGAACTATGGGTTACCAGAGTTCGAAGATAATTTTATATTTATATCTTTATTTGGATTACCCTCCTTCTTTTCAACTTTCTCTGTTGAGGATTTCAAAATTTTAAATCTATTATAATAATATTTCAAAACTACATAAGCTAAAATAACAATGATTAATATATAAATGATTATTGTATATCCACTAATTTTGTGAAAATGTACTGGAGTTTCATTTAGTGAATCTAATTTTTTCTTTTGATTAGATAAATCACTATAAATATTTTTTATTTCGTCAACATTTATTGAATCTAGTTTTACAGTTTTAAAATTAAAATCACTCTGAGTTTTTTGATTTTGAGTGTGTTCTAATTTAGGTAATCAATTGATACGTGGTTTAGGTAGTGTAACTCGATATTAACCATATCAATATTTTAGAAAACCCAAAAATGCACTAAACACTTTTCAGAACTAAAATGTTTAAAAGTTAGCACATGTAAAATACACTGTAAGTATTCGCTAATACTTACAGCGAATAAAAATAAAAAAAATTCGCTAATACTTACAGCGAATACTTACAGTGTATTTTACATGTGCTAACTTTTAAACATTTTAGTTCTGAAAAGTGTTTAGTGCATTTTTGGGTTTTCTAAAATATTGATATGGCTAATTTAGGTAGTTCAATGTTTTTGAATTCCAATTTTAAATTCTTAAAAGTCTTTAATGTTATCTCTTCTATTTTTAACTTCACATTTTGATTCGATTTCGACCACATAACTCCCGTTTAAATACACATTGTCTTGATCGCTGCCGCACTTTTTCGTAACAACCACACTTTTTGGTGTAATGATGATCCACTGATTATTTTCCAATTTTTGAATCTTGATGTTTTTTATTTGAACATGAATTAATTTACAATTCGTCGCATTTTTGGAATACCTTAGTAACTGTATCTCACAAGGTGCATCTTCTTTAAAATCGATGATTTCTCCATTTTGGCATAAATATTCCTTGTTTGAAATTTCGAAACATTTTGCATTAAAGAATGCATATTTTTGCTCATTATAAAGGAGGTATTCGGAATGAGGTATTATGGTTTTAAATGATGTTCCGGTTAGAATTGGTAAAGGACATAAGTGATAGGACTTGTAACTTTCAGCTTCCACTATTGGAATTTCTAAAATAAATATAATTTGATTTCCTTTACTATAACTTTTTATTTCCATAATTTTTTCAAAAAGTATATTTTTAATTTTTGGTTCAAATGGAAACTTATTTTTGTTATCTAGTTGTTCATTAATTATTAAAATTTCATTTAGTAGTTTGTTTGGATCTAACATAGAATTATGAATCATGTTAATTTTTGAGAAGGTGATAGCTACTTCGATTTTTTCCAACGAATCATAGATTGCTTGAAAGGCTGACATTATTTGTGAAATAAACACTGTTTGTCATTATTGGTTTGTCATATTTTTCCGCATCATTTTGATCGAGGTTCCCTGTAATCGCTCTAATTATGGATCCTAAACCGTCTACTAAACCTCTTTTGGTTCTGTTTTTATTTAAAGGATTGAGTTGTTGAATTTGCAATATTATTTTTCTTTCTAAAATATTTATTAAGTCGTAGGAGTTACTTAATTCTTGTTTATAATTTTTAGTAAGATTTGTTGCATTGATTTTAAATGAATTTTTCAATTGATTTAATTTTGTTTGAAGTGAATTGAATTCTTTTACTGTGTCAGCAATGTCAAATATTTGAATGAATGACCACGTGTCTATTTTATTTTGGGCATTTCCTAATTTCAAAGGTAAGAGCCCAGGGCTTTCGGTTATTTTGTGGAATTTGATGGAGATGATTGTAGTGAACAAGGTGAACCTGAAACAATTGGTATCTTAAGTTCCTTGATATGAATGATTTCGCTTTTATTTTGTTTGTTAGTAATTTGTACTCTATTTTTGTCTAAAATTTCGGTTATTTGATAGGGGCCAATAAATTTATTTTCTTTCTTATTTCGAGTTTTTGGATTTTGTTTAAAAACAGTTTGATTTAATTTGAAGATGTCATTAGAATTTCCGTGAACATTATGTTTGGAAACTATCTTATGTTTTTGATCACTTAATTTTTCGTTCAAATCTTGGTAAACGTGTTTTAATTTGTCTTTGTGATTTTCCGCATATTCGGTGTAGAATGAAACAGAGTTAAAAATTTCGCTTGGGTTTCTAGAATCAGTATGTCCAAAAGTTAATTCAAAAGGTATATAATTAGTAGCACTGTGTATGGAATTATTATATCCAATGATGGCATAATCCATAAGATCTTTTTCGTCATGATATATTTCATTTAGAATTCTTAAATGTTCAATGATCGTAGAATGGAATCGCTCAACTATAGAATTCGATTCATGATGCATTGCCGTTGTGAAATGAATTTTTATTTTGTGAAGATTCAAGATTTCTTTAACAGTTTCATTATTGAATTCAGTGCCTTTGTCCATAGTCAAATTTTGGGGGATTTCAAATGAAGTAAAGTATTTAAGAAGACCTCGTAAAATGTTATCCATTACCCTTTGAAATGTTGGTGGGGAATTTTTGAGGCCCATTGGCATTCTCCGAAATTGAAAATGCCCTCCTTCTGTAGAAAACGCAGTTTTTTCTACGTCACTAGGATCTACCTCGATTTGGTAAAAACCACTAGCCAAATCTAAGGTTGAAAAATAGTTAGCTTTCTCTAGCTTATCAAGAATATCGGTAATATTCGGTATGGGGTACCGATCATCGATTGTCTGGTCATTTAGCTTTCGAAAGTCAACGACAATTCTCCATTTCTTTTTGCCAGAAGCGTCTAATTTTTTTTGGAACAATCCAAATTGGGCTGGACCATGGAGATACACTGTGTTCAATAATTTTTTGTTCTAACATCTTTTTAATTTGAGTTTTCACTTCTTGCTTATGAATTTCTGGGAAACGATATGATTTTGTATAAATTGGGGTAGTGTCCTTTTTTAATTTAATTTTGTGCGTAATTTCGCTTGTGAAACTTAAGGGGATACCTTCGCAAAAGAAAATATCGCGATACTCGAAACATAGTTTCCTAATTGAATCTTTTTCTTCTTTATTACAATGTTCTAATCTGATATTCTTTTATTTTGTTTTAATAAATTTTCTTGTTCTGAAACTAATGGTTGACTATCGATATTTATTTTATCACAAAAATTTACATCTACTGAATTTATTGGTTCTATTTGTAAAGGATCTAAAATGTTTAATTTTACATGTTCTTCTCCGCTGTTAATGATTGTGGTGATAGCAAAATTATTAAAAACGTTAACTAACGCTTTTGGGGTTTCTAAACTATTTTCAAATTTAACATAATTCAAAATTCCTAATCCTTTTCTTAAAGTTACAGGTAGCTTGACTACTTGCTCTACTCTTGGTGGTATTATTATTGAGTAATTTAATTTTGAGTTATTATTAGAATTTTGCATGGAAGATTTTTTTTTAATTTCGAAAATCATTGAAATTTCAGTGTGCGGTGTTGTAAGTATTTTTTCTCCGATGTTAACTTGAGCGTTTAATTTTGTGAGTAAGTCGATTCCAATCAATCCGTGATATTTTTCGCTGAATTTAAAAAGATAAAATTTATGTTTTTGATTTGTTTTAAAAATTTTAAAAATAGGTATTTCGGCTACCTCATTATGATATGAAATATTGTGTGCCGTTTTAATGTTAAAGTTTTCGTTTAATATAAAGTTGTTATAAAATTGATAAGCTAAATTTGGATCAATTAAACTTCTGGAACTCCCTGTATCAATTAAAAATTTTGCATTTATTTCCGATATGTATATATATGGTAGATTAGATTCAAAATTATTTAATCTCACTATTTCGAATGGTTTGAATAAGTTATTTCGCGAAAATTTTAGTTCATTGTCATTGTTATTATCAGTTTGTGGACATTGACTTTCGTTCGTTGATGCATTATCTTGTAAGAATGCATCTTGAGCGTATATGTTACACTCATCTGTCAGGTTATTAAACTCATCTTGATGCTCTACATTATTTTCATAATTAGGGGAATATTCAAATTCGTTTTCAAATTGCGGATTTTCTGATATATTTTGGTTAAAGAGATGGTTCATCGAGTACCTTCCTTTATCAAATTTTGCATGACCACTACTTGTGTCCATCGGTTCGTGTAACCGATTTGTAAATTGTGTTCTACCCGATCTGTTATAATTTTGATTGATTCCTTGGAAAGTTTTTGATTGATTTTGATACGGTTGGTTAAAATTAGAATTTTGAAAAGCAGGTCTTTGATTGAAATTAAAATTTGGGGTATTTTGAAATGATGAAAATCGATTAAAATTGGCATTATCTTGAAATAATGGGGGTTAAAAATGTGTTTATTAAATTTTGACAATTATCAATAAAAATATTCAAAATATGCGGGTTTCCTTCGTATTGAGAAATACTATCCAAATGTAATCTTAATAATTGATAATTAGTTGCCATCGCTAATGGTTCTAATTTAATGTTTTTAAATAGTTCTGCTAAGTTATCTAAGTTCACTTCGGTCATATATTAGTGTTATCTTAAGAAGTAAAAGTTACAGTTATTATCTACCTTACTACTAGGAAATTTATGAGATAGGAAAATTAAAATGAGACTTACAATATTATCGTTGTTTTCATTTCTTGGTTGTTTAAATTTCTTAATTTCTAATGCCTTTAAGTTTGGACGATGCTTGTTCCTCCCTCAGGACTTCTTAAACTAATTGCCAACAGTTCGGACGATGCTTGTTCCTCCCTTGATGACTTCTGTGCTGTTGATGTCCAATTGCGTTTTTTTCGAATTCCCAATTAATTGTTAACACGAAAATTGCTCTTACGATAAGGTCAATTTTTGGGAATCCTACCGACTGCGCCAATTACAATATGCATAGACAAAAACCACTTTTTAAAAAGCAAAAAGTTTATTTACACAGGACTTTTTGTGTAACCGTGATGGTTACTACTATAGAATACAGAGCAAAAAGCGTAATACAAAATTATGCACTTCTATATAATACCTTTCTTATCGAAGTGATAATACATTGCAAGAAAGCTCGATATAAAATTATAATACTTAATATTAATAAGCTTGGATATTGTAACTAGCTACTAAATTATTCAATACTGATCGGTACTGGTCAGAAAGAAAAATAAGGTACAGAATACACTGCTGTATGCTCAACTGCATTTTTTTTATCGCATTTTTTCTTTGGATCCTTGCTACCATATTCCGATACTTTTGCGTGCGAAATGCTTGCACCCACACTTGGACCCTTTACTTACAGTATAATTGACTGTACTACGGAAGCGATAACCTTTCTTTTAGTGGGTCTATCGCCTCCCATATGTGGCATCAGTCTTTGTAGTGCTGTACAGTATCTATCTGCTTTGTATGTCCCTGCCGCCAGGTACTGCGCGAAATACAGTACGATCCACCACTATGCTTACTACTGTCACTCTTTTCTTGGGCTCTATTGTATGTATGCTCATGTTAAAGGTGATTTTTATAATTTTCCGTTTTCCGGCAAGCACTCCCGCTTTTGTTTTATGGGAAACCATCTCTAAACTCATAACCTCGTAAACCCATACATAATTTTTGAAAGTGACTTACTCCTCAGGCTAGAAGTTAGTGATTTTTTGCATAAAATTGAAATATTTTCCTTTTTGTGGAACTTACAAAATAAAAATGGAAATCATGGAAAACGCTTTTCTATCATTTGCTCTTATCAAATTCAATATTCAATCATGTTCATTCTTGAATATTTCTCATCCAAGATATTTGTTCTTGTTCCAGTCCGCGTTTCCAGTAATTAAATGTTTTACCAGTTTTTTAGTAATCAAAATTTGATTTAAACATTTTGATATAAATTTATAGGTAAATCTGACGAAGCCAATAAATCATGTTCGGCTGCAATCCAAATGCACGACACTTCTCCAAAGGTCTGGGCTTTATATGGCGAATACTTGGAGCAAGTATTTACAAAAGATCCTCGTAACATACATCCAGGAATAAATGCTATGTGTTGTTTCTTACATGCCTGCCGACACCAAAACGAACCGAAAGCTAGAAAATATTTAGCAAAAATCCTCTGGTTATTAAGTTACGACGACGATAAGGGCAGGTTAGTTTTTATAATTTAATAGAAATTTTGAAATACAAATGTTGAAATTTTAGTTTGATGGAAATGCTAGATAAATATTCGACGGGAGTGCCTCCAGTCTTATGGGTTCCTTGGATACCACAATTATTAAATTGTTTAGTGCAATACGATGGCAATGTTATTTTGAATTTATTACTTCAGGTATAGTTAAAGTAAGTTACTATAACCAGAGTTTGTATGTGAACATTTTAGGTTGGTCGTATGTTCCCTCAAGCTGTCTATTTTCCGATTCGTACGTTATATAGAACTCTCAGGACTGCTACCGCAAGAAAAACTAACACTGCACAGTTGTCACAAGAAGTTCAAAGCGATACCAATCAACCAGGGCAATCACAAGAAAGCACGAGTACAGTTAGCACTATTACTTTGTCAGCGGAAGCTTCGGCCATTAAAGCCACTCCAGCAATGATTCGCTGTTCAAAAATTATGAAAGTTCAACACGACATTCATACAACTGTGTTGTCAAGTCTGGAAGGAATTGCAGACCAAATGGAATGGTTTCGTGAGAATTGGTATGAAGAAGTGGTGCGTCAGTTGAGGCAAGGTCTTGCGAAATGCTATGCTATTGCTTTTGAAAACAGAGAAAACGTTAACGATGCGAAAATTACTCCCCATATTTTAAATTTTGTTAAAAAATTAGTTTCCACTTTTGGCATAGGAATAGGTGAGTTACTTAGTTGGATGTTTTATTATTTTTATAACTAACTTTTGGATTTTAGAATATGTTTCAAGTTCTACAAACGTTACTTTCAATTCAGCAGCTTCTGAAAGTTTAGCTAGACGGGCAGAAGCCACTTACCAAGATCCAGTTTTTAAGGAAATGAAATCTGAGTTTGCTAAAGATTTCGATTTTTCTAACCCCGGCGCTATGAAGCTGCATAATTTAATATGTAAACTTAAAAAATGGATAAAAGTGTTGGAAAATCGTTCAAAAATGTTTATTCAGTAAGTACTATTGATACAATTAATTAAAAAAAATAAGTAAACTTTATTTTTATTTCTTTTTAGATCGTTTTTGATGGAAGAAAAATGTCGATTCTTATCGAATTTCACATTGAAAACTGCTGATGTTGAATTACCAGGAGAGTTCCTTTTACCTAAACATACTCATTATTATGTTAGAATTACTAGGTTTATGCCTCGGGTTGATATAGTACAAAAACATAATTGTGCCGCTCGCCGCTTGTATATAAGGGGTCACAACGGCAAAATTTATCCTTACCTGGTCATCAATGATTCAGGTCTTGCAGATGCTCGTCGAGAGGAGAGAGTGCTACAAGTTTTACGCATGCTTAATCTTTATCTTGGAAAGCAAAAGGTAAAATAAGTAGCATAATTGAAAGTAAATAACATTAAATTAATTTTAGGAAACTTCGAGAAGATTCCTTCATTTCACGGTTCCGAAAGTGGTAGCTGTATCTCAACAGATTCGTTTAGTGGAAGATAATCCGTCGTCTGTGTCTCTCTTAGATATATATAAAAGGAGTTGCAATAAATCACGTAAGTTTTAGTATTTTTTTAAAAGTGTATAAACCTAGAAGGTTCCCGGTGCTTTAGATCAGGTTTGCTCATGTATTAAATACTTTTTGAAAATATGAGAGAATTAAAAAAAATTGTGAAATCTGGAAGGACTAACTGCCTAATTGTATAATACAAATACTGGTGCACTTGGGAATCAAACTTGGGTGTTTTTAGGAGATCACACACTTTAGAACTTGACAGCTTCTCAGCACAATAATTAACATAATTGATTAATATTGGGAATAATTCACTTATTCATATCAAATTATTCAATAATTCAATAATGAAATTTCAGAAGCTGATCACGATGCACCCATACAATTTTATTATGAAAAGTTAGCTCAAATACAAAGCAAAGGTATGAAAGCGAGTCATCAGGTGTACAGAGAAATTCTGAAAGGCGTCCAAAGTAGTTTGGTGTCGAAAACAATTTTAAAGAAGTGGGCCACTTCAACTTTCCCAAATGCTACCGATTACTGGCAGTTTAGAAAGATTGTAAGTTTCGTTTATTATATTGCTTATGCAACAATAATTTCTCTTTTTTTCAGTTTACTTTACAGTTGTCTTTAGCTTGTTTTGTTGAATATGTCTTACATTTAACTCGCCTAAATCCAGATATGATGTATCTTCATCAAGATTCCGGTTTAGTTAATATTTCATATTTCAAATTTGATGTTGACGATACCACAAGTAAGTTTTTAATTATTTACTGTGCGCAAATTCTGACATGACTGTTTCAGGAGAATTAAATACGACCAGACCTGTTCCATTCAGATTAACTCCCAATATTGTTGAATTTTTAAGTTCAGTTAACATTACTGGACCGTTGACCGCCTCGATGATAGCTACTGCAAGATGCTTTGTTTATCCGAATTTTAAGGTAGGAAAATTTATGTTTTAAGGCGGAAAAATTCATCTAAATTTACTGTAGATTCAATCAATTTTGCGTCCAATTATGCGTGACGAAATGATGATGGTGAGGATTAAAAAACCCGAGGAAGCCGAACATCAAAGTCATGATAAATTAACCGATAACGAACAATTAATTAATTCTGTGAATAGAGCCGTCACAGCCATCATGAACAGACTGAACGGTCTGGCCATGTTTGATGGAACCGATAGCAAAGTTGGCACCTTAGTAACAGCTGCAAGCAGTAACGATAATTTATGTCGGATGGATCCTGCTTGGCACCCTTGGTTGTGATTCATTTTTTAAGTATAAACTAGGATCGTTTTAAATTAACGAATCACAATGAACTGATTTAATTATTTTATATGTTCCAGTATTATAATTTAATATCTTTAATTTTCAATTTAATTTCATAAGTTTTTTCTACGGATTTTAAATTTAACAATAATTTTATAGATTTTAATGTTGTGCAGAATATAACATTCGTAAAAGAATTCATTTTCTGAAATAAAAGCATAAGAAGATTTTTTTTTTGTTTCTGCAAATTTACGTTCCCTTATTGTTTTGTAGCTTATGTGCGACATAGACTATCATAACGCCCATCATCTGTGGAAAACATGTAATATTTTTGAATCCAGCATCTTCCATCATTGCAATCATTTCTTCCTGAAAATATATACTTTGATCAAATGATATTAGAAATAGATTTTCATACTTTTTTAGGATTTTTGAGAAGATTTTCCGCCATATATAATGAAAGTTCTCCCAGACGAAATCTATATTTAAGTATTAGGTAAAAAATAGATTTATACGAATAATAATATAATCTAAAATTATAAAATTTCAATAGTCAGGTAATTACAATAATTTACTTCAGTGTTACTTCTGCAAGATGGTTGGTTTATCTGATGTAACAAATTCAAGAATAACCATTTTTCCACCTGGTTTTAAAATACGATATCCTTGTTTGAAAGCCTTAAAATTTAGTATATTTAAATAAATAGCAATGTATACCTTTGAATGTTTAACGAGAACAATAACTTACTCCTTGTATATCATTAACTGCACGAAATCCATATGTAATTATATAAGAGTTGAATGACTCGTTTTTAAATGGTAAATTTTGAATATCTCCTTCAACCCAATCCACTATTTTTTCATATGGAGAATTTTTAATTTTATTTTGACCAATGTTCATCAATGCTGGACTGAGATCACAAACTGTTACGTGAAAATCCAAAGGTAAGTTATTATTCGTAGCATGTTTCAATATTGCAGTTGTGGCTAAACCTAAAATAAATAAATTTTGTGTTATATTTTGCAATATAATGCGGCAAATTTGTTATGGTTTAGTTGACTTAACTTTTAATTAAAAAATTAAATTAGTCTGACACTTGGGATATATCTTCTATAGATCTATATCTTTTTGATACATTAACAATGTACTAATGAAAGTTTTGTTTTGTTTATCATTTATGTTGATCAATAAAAAAATTATACAAGCGAAGTCGTTAATTTCTTTTTTATTTATTTATTTAATATATATATACGGATAAACCAATTGAATTATACATAGTAGCAAGAAATATACCGGGTGTTGAATGAGTTAGCTGAACATAGGAAATTAACATGTAAAAACTTATTTATGCAAATTCCTGCTTCCCTAATTATTTTAGAGAAAAATTGAAAGATACAAAAATTATGCAGAAATATAAACTACAAATGATAAGACCATTAGATTTTATCTAACTTTCACTTACAAGGTCAAAAATTGCTTTCGAAATTGTTAAAATTTTCAATTATCGCACTGGCCATGTAATAAATTCAATTTAAATTATATTTTCAAAAATAATTACCATGGAAACTTACATGGCAAGTCTGATAAATGATACTTTTAACAATTTCAAAAGCATTTTTTGACTTTTTAGGTATAAGCTAAATGAAATGTAATGTTCTTATCATGCGTAGTTTATATTTCTGCATTATTTTTGTGTCTTTCATTTTTTCTGTAAAATAATTTGGGAAGCAGGAATTTGCATAAATAAGATTTTACATGTTAATTTCCTATGTTCGGCTAACTCATTCAGCACCCGGTATAAAGCAAAAATCAGTTTAATTATTAATTATTATTTATTACTTTTAAAACAAATAGAGTCTATCCACGCATAATGCACTCTTTAAACCTGTGATACGAGCTAGGGATGATGTCGAATCTCAGGAACTTATTCAATCTATTAGCTGATTAACACATTCGAGTGATGGGGCTGTTTAGACCATAATTCGTACGGTGATGGCAGATTTTTCATTAATTGAAAAAAAAGATGTAGTCTTTTATAAATAAATAAATATCTAAATTATTGTGTTATAGATATAAATTTGTAAAGGTCAAATGTTGCACACCATGTCTAACTACGAACTGGATATTTAGAGATAGAAGCAAGGGTCATTGTCGAACAATTTGGTGATGCTCGAGATTCAGAAAGCAAGTTGTCTATTTTTGTACTTCTTAATTTTAATATCTAATTGTAGCTTGACAGTATTTAAAATTATTTTACTCGTAGATTACATTAGACCTTTTAAAATTGATATTTGCATTCTATTATATTGAAATATTTTAATTGGCTTTTCAATGTTGTGTATAATATTTGCTTTTGTAATTAGATTTTTTTGGAAAAGATTTTAATTTAAAAATTTTTTATTCGGGGTGTGGAGGGCAAAGTGAAATAGGCTACAAAATTAGAGGCGACTATAAATTATTAAAAGGTTTATCAAACACTATTTTGATCGTTTACATCAGTGGTTCCCAAAATTGTTTGGCCCACGGATCCCTTTTCATAGTCAAAACTTGCCCACGGACCCCCAATTGAAAAAACTTGGATCTTTAAAAAACATCACGCATATCGCATAACACAGAACTAAATTATTGATTAGATGCACGACTCTTTTTAGTTCATGTTCATAATATTATAAACTAGTTAGTGCACATAGTGGCTCTATTGAGTTTCTGTATTGAACCTTGCACGAACTCCTTGACGTTGTTGATAGACCCCCAAATTAATTTTAATTTTCCACGGACCGTACTCCAAGAACCGTACACTTTGGTTTACACATGATACATCCTAACTCCAACATTATTTAATTCCTAATTAAATGACATCCCAAGACATGTAACACCAAGTTTACTCTTCACGCAGACGACACGGCAATTTTCTCTCAATTTTTAAACAAATCAATCAATTATTATTTACTAATTGAATATATTACATTATTATAATATAATTATACAGTTTATATTCCACCTGCAGTGCTTTCATGTATACTAGTAAATAGAAATGAGAAGTTTACCCTACATTTTATTGTATAAAATTTGATTAGCTCCACCCTGTGAGCTTTAACTGAGTCCACACAATATGAAAAAAATCGTTATAATTATAACGCAAAAATAGTTTTGCTTATGAGCTTCTGTATTCTGTAATATATTGTTGTGTTCTGATAAAGAAATGAAAAGTGAGTTGCGTAATTTAGAAATAAAGAACTGACTTTGCAACCTGAGGAACAATAAAGGCAGGACTCTTGTTCGTTTTCAAAATTGTTTTTCTGTTCCGTGTTTAACTTGGGCCGTTAGTTTAAGTTACATTGTTTAATTTAAGTTGTTGCAGTAATTTCGTTTGTTTTATCTAAATTTTAATGTTTGTATTTTTAATTTTCGTTGTTTAGCGACTCACACGAATGCAGCTGAGCAGTACACAAACAAATAGCACAAGCAGCAAGAAACAAAATATTAATCTTGATTAAAAAATAATAAAAAAATCCAAGGAAATGGAAATATAAATAAAAGGAAGAACGATCAGTCGTTATTTGAGAGCCCGAGAGGCTAGTCGTAAAAAAAGTCGCAAATTTACAGCCCGAGAAGCTAGTCGTAAAAAAAGTCGCAAATTTACAGCCCGAGAGGCTAGTCGTAAAAAAGTCGCAAATTTACAGCCCGAGAGGCTAGTCGAGTAAAAGTCTGAATTTGAAATCTCGAGAGGGAGTCACGTCAGTCAGAAATTGAGAGTCCGAGTGGCAAGCTGGGTTAAAGAGTCTTAACAATTAAAACGAGGCTCGAGTAAGAAAATCGAGTGGCAAGCTGGTGTTAAAGAGTTGTAAATTGAGAGCCCAAGAGTTGGTGTGGAGGTGGAATTTAGCCGAGGAATTTTGTGGATAGAGTGTGGAAGGAAGAATCCGAATTACGTGCTGCTCGGCGAATTTTGTGTGAGTCCTGCTTTTCTAAAATTTTTTTCTTGTGTTCAGGTTGCAAATAAATTGTTCTGTTATTCGTCAGTTTTTTTATTGTCTTACATGTAACCATTTTTCGAGAATCAACGACCCATTTTAAGAAGAGATCGGAAAGAGAGCACAACAATATCTATAGGGGAAAGGCTTGCAGGTTGCCACTGCTTGCAGGTTGCCACCCCTGTCGGATTTTGACATTCTAACATTGTCATCCCCTAAATTTCGATGGACATCGAATACAAACGAGTAGTTGTCGCTTTTAATGTAATTGTGATGCACTCAAACACAATAACAGGGTGTTTGGTAAACAAAATGTGAAATTTTATTTGTAACAAAATGAAAAATTAAAATTGTGTTTTTCTTCTGTACCCATAAATTGAACATTTTCAACGAAAATTTAAGCGAAATATTTTTGCTGTGTTGCTTTTTCATTCAATTTTTATTATTCTTAAATAATTCTAAACATATCATGAGTTGGAAGTTTTTTTTCCTGTATATTCTAAAGTGGTGTAAAAATGCAGGTTGCCACCTTTTTCGGCTTGCAGGTTGCCACCCCTCTTATTTTGTATTGTGACGTATACTACAGTGACTGTTTAGGGACAGTGGCAACATAAGCCCCTAAATCGGCCCAGGACAGGTTCCCGCGCAAAGGGGGGGAGGTTTAACCCCCCCATTGCATATTTTATGTACCTATTGACGTAAACGTTTCTTAATTATTTCAAAAATTAATATAAATAATTATTAACTAATAATTGATGCATTTTTTAAATATTTTTAGATTTAAATGAAAAAAAAAATTAAATTTTTTTTTCAATTTTAACTTTTTTTTTCCTGTCAATTTACTCTTATTTTTTTTTGTTTACAGTCATTAAGTGTAATTAATGTAAATCATATGTTTTTACTTGAGTTTTTCTACATTTTCAACAATTTTTCAAGGGGTGGCAACCTGCAAGCCGAAATTTCAAGGTGTCGATTTTAGATACTTTTGAAAATTTGCTGTAAATTTTTAGTTTTTGAGAATTAAAATGATTTTTTGCGCAGGATCGTGACTTTATGCTTCCCCTTTTCTGTATATGTTATTATATCAACAATACGTTGATTGTATGACGAGTTATGACCAAAAAAGCAATGGGGTGGCAACCTGCAAGCCTTTCCCCTACTTATACCAAACTAAATAAATTATTTCGACATTTCCAAAGGCCAATAACCCTCAAAATTTTGAAAATTGAATTACATAATAATATATATCTGGGTTCCAAATGTCATAACTCTCATTTTCTGTCATTGGCATAACCAGAGAAATCAATTAAATGCATAAGATATACAAAATTGAATCATTTATTTAGTTTTTACTATCTTCTCAAAAAAAAAAAAAAATTAAAATGTTCGTCTATTGGCCTATATATGAAGTATCGATTCAGTTTTGCATATTTTGTGCATTTAATTCGTATCTTTGATTACGCCAATCACAGAAAATGAGGACCACGGCATCGGCATTTGAAACCGAATAAATCAGTTTTTCTGTTTCAGTCTTTATAAAATGTGATGACCCCTAATAACAAAAACACTTGATATTCGAAGAAATTGTTGATAACTCGGATGCAATTGCCGTAAAATAATATATTATCTAGAAATTAAATGATAAAAAATTACATTGGATAATAAAAATTAATTCTGCAGTAAGTAAAGTAACAGTTACATATCTATAAAACAGTGACAGCGCCAGGGTGGGCACATGCTCATCCTGTTGACTGGAGTGCCACCCAATTTTTTTTAGAATATTCGTTTTATTTTTTAGGTGCTTAGTTCAATAAGGAGTTTATTTATAAATTTTGTGTGCTCGTGTCCATTCCAAATATATTGTGCCCACCCAATTCAAAAATGCTGGCGCCGTCACTGCTATAAAATGAACGATGAGAAAACCTTAATTTATGGAAGCTCCTAAATTAAATATCTCAAAAAATAATTATAAATAATAATTTACTATTTAAATAAATTACCTGTACCACCAGCACCATCTAAGATTTGAGTTCCCTTAAGCGGAAGTAAGTGATTGACTACTCGGCTTCTTATATCATTATGAGTTCTAAATGTGCTTATATCCATTATTTTCTCAAAATCTTTTGATACATTTTGATACAATGTTCTGGCTATAAAAAATAATCTTGTCTTAAAACAGTTTATAAAACTTTTTCGCTTACTCTTTTCAGTTGTTCCAAAATATTCACGCTCTGTGGAAGTTGTTTTTCCGATTGCATTATGTGAACTTCGATAAAAATTTAGATTTAATTTACAGCGCGTTGCTTTATTAAAGTATGAAAATAAACTATTCATTTTTATTTATTTTATTATCTATTATTATCATTACTTGCCCAAGAAATAATTTGTTATCGCAACTGCATCAACAACGATCTGAGTTCACAATGCGGTTTTGTATTAAATTGGAATGTTGCAATTTGTTCAAATAAATAAAAGCAAATATTATTATAAACAGCAATACTTAGATAATATAGTGAGACCCTACGCCATTTTGCTCAAAGTTTTGGGGTGGGGTATTAACTCACATTGAATCTATTAACAATAGGGCACTTCCACTCCCCCACTCCAACATGGCTGCCGAACAGCTGTTTGGTGGTATGGTTGGTGGTATTCGCCATAAGATTTGTTAAGGATTCAAGTGTTTTCGTTATAAAAATGTATTTTTTATAGAATTCTAACCAGTTCTTTTAGCATTTTTAGCTTTTATGACACGGTGCTGATAGTTTTATATTAAATTGGACTTCTAAAATCCACTATACTTGCAAATAATTGAATAAATTGTATGTTATTAAATTTTTCAAAATCATTAACCTGAAATATTAAAAGTTACAATAATTTAATAATTTTAACAGCTATTTAAACGAAATACAATACAATAAATAAATAAACAACATTTCAGCTGTTATGTTTTGTAATTATTTGCCAGCATTTTTGTGTTTCAGTAATTTGTTTGACTTTCCGGTTCATGTTGAAATAGCAGAGCTATACAACCAGAATTTGTTATTTTCCAACTTCTGCCGGTTTGCCTTTAAACAAAGTCAAATATTTTCAGAATAAAAAGTACAGTAAAATTAAATGAATGAATAAACTTAACCAAATTAAACTAGAAAATATCTAATTTAAATGGTTTTTCGTCAGTTTGAGTTATAGGTAGGGAATTTTCAAAATTGGGCGAAATTTGTATCTGCCGGGCTTAATGCATTCTCGACTAGAAGATCTGCTGATTTTTAAAACATAATTTTTACATTTTTTAGTAAACTCCTGAACTGTGCTAGTTACGATTATATCTTTCACTAAATCTGAATGTATTTATGTAAATTACTCAAAAACACAAAAATGCTGGAAACTAATTATTAATAAACAGCTGAAATGTTGTTTATTTTTATTTAAAACAATTTATTTCAAATTATTGTACCTAAATTTTAATATTTCAGGTTAATAATTTTGAAAAATTTAATAACATACAATTTATTCAATTATTTGCAAGTATAGTGGATTTTAGAAGTCCAATTTAATATAAAACTATCAGCACCGTGTCATAAAAGCTAAAAATGCTAAAAGAACTGGTTAGAATTCTATAAAAAATACATTTTTATAACGAAAACACTTGAATCCTTAACAAATCTTATGGCGAATACCACCAACCATACCACCAAACAGCTGTTCGGCAGCCATGTTGGAGTGGGGGAGTGGAAGTGCCCTATTACAGACTCGTGCTGGTATCTTTAGATATATAAATTTTTATTAGTATATGTATGTACATACAGTGAAAATTGCTTTAAAGTAATTGCGTTATTGTAATTGCAATAATAGCTTGGGAGGTGGTTAATATTAATTATTTTGTAAAAATAAGATTTACATCTTATATTTTTTTGTAAAAATTTTTTTTTTTTATTTAAGTTTTTGCACAAGAAATAGTGCAGGGTCATACACAAAATACTATTGTTTATCCTAGAGCTTGTACAATTTCTTTGTAAGAATTAATAATATAGTAATATAATATAGTAGTTTATAATTAGCCGCATGGGCGTCGCCAAGGGGGGGCAGAGGGGGGACTACAGCCCCCCCCTGGCTTTTGGCAAAACATATAAATTTACAATTGCAATATAAAACTATATACATTTTTAACATAAATAATTAATTTTAATAGCGTTTAAAAAAATTTGCCCCCCCTGCAATTCTTGGAAGCGACGCCCTTGATTAGCCGACTCATTTATCTATAAGTTGATGTAGCGTGAAGTGATAAAATGTTTGATTTAATAAATTTTTAATAAGTTGTGATTAGTTATCTTCCCAAAATATTAGCAAACTGCACGTGCCAGTATGAGTTAAAAAGATAAACCAAATTTATTTATAAATTTTAATACTGAAAATCGCGTACAAAAATTAAATGCGCAAGTGAACAATATATTATGTAAATTTCTTTACTAATAAATCACAAGATGGACTGAATTTTCCTCGTGGGTATTTTGGGTCCTTAAATAAAACAACTACCTTAATATGTTTGATTGACCGGTTTCGACCTTATATATTGGTCTTCTTTTTGGTTAACATCGTGTAAATTTCTTTTTGAATAAAGTCTCAGGCCGAACGTTGTGTCCTATAGACGCGTTTATGAGTCATTACCTACTGGAAAACATTTTCAACCATTTATTGAGCAATTTTGTGATTGTGTTGAAAAATCTTACATTAGTGTCGAAAAATGAATGAATTATATTGGATGTATGATTTTGAGATGATTAAGGTGAACACATTTTAAAATTTGAATTATCTAAACTGGATGTATTATATGTATAAGTAGTATACATGCTGGTTAATGAAATATAAAATTAATTAATACGAACATTGACTGTAATTAAAGAAAAACCGTGTAATGATACAAACGTAATTTGTATTTAGCGCTTGATGTACGATTTTAAATTATTTGAAATCTTTACCTAATATATTATTGTATTATTCTACATTAATAGTGTTGAACAAACATACTATTCTCATACTGCTCTTTATCGACTTCGTACTTATCACAAACAATTTTGACATTACAAATATTGAATTTTTAAATATCTTCCAAAAACCATATATTTACTTCTTATGACTATTACTAATTATAAACTATATTACTGTATGACTATATTATTAATTCTAACAAAGAATAATTCAAATAAATAATGTTTCTACCATATTCAACACAGGGCTGGTCGCATAAGGGTTTTGGCTGTCTTTATGCCAGCATCTAAATGCCACTCTGTTACTCGGTAAAAAAACAATGGTCTTTAATCCTTTCATTTTTATACCAGATGCTTAAGTGCGGTTTGTCAAATCAAAATAGTAGAACAAATGGCACTTTGAATTTGAATTGTTTTGTCCTGGATATTCCTTTCCTGGACTATTTCCGCACAGTGTAGTATACCCATTAGCTCCGTTTGGAAGACGGAGGCATAACTACCCAGCATTAGACTTATATCCAACTAAAGTTCAGAGGAGAAAATCACCGCCCCTGAGCCAGTATTGCTTTTGGAACCGTCCGTGTACAGACAAATGTCTGATCCGTCGGTTCCTGTTGCGTCTGGCAAGATGGTAAATTTCCTGTGAAACACATATTTGGGTGAGATTCTGTCGGCATCCAGACTCAAAAGAGGCGTCTTTTTTGAGAATTCCTCCAGGATCCGCGCATGCCCACTAGCTCCCTGTCTGTGAGTCCAGAGACCCCATGACCGCATCCTAAGAGCAGCTCTCACCGCCTGTTCCTCCACATAGAAATCCAGCGGAGGAAGGCAGGGGAGAGTCTCCAAGGCTGCAGTCGGTGTCGTTCGCATCACTCCCGCTACAGCCAAGCAGACCGATCTCTGCAGCCGACATAGAGAGGACGCTGTTATTACCAGTTTGGTCCTGGGCCACCAAACTAGTGCACCATAGCATAGCATTGGTCTTATTATGGCAGTGTAGAGCCAGAGGGCAATCTTCGGGGTAAATCCCTACGATCTTCCCATTGCCCTTCGACACTACCAGAAAGCCATGCTAGCCTTGGTTATTTTAAAAGTGATATGTTTACCCCAATTTAGCTTCCTGTCCAGTATGATTCCCATATACTTGACCTCGAATGCCATTTTAAGAGAGGTTCCTTTTAGACTAGGCATTTTCATGTTCCTTAGCTTCCTTTTTCTAGTGAACAGAATAAGCTCCGTCTTGGTCGGATTGACCGAGAGAGATTGCTCCGTGCACCATTTCTCTAAGATTCGGAGAGCATCCTGCATCAGATCGCACAGGACATTCTCGAATTTTCCTTTAAGCAGTATGTTTGTATCATCTGCGTACCCTATGGTAAAATAACCACTTTCATTAAGGCGTCGCAAAAGGCTGTCTACCACAAAGTCCTACAGGAGTGGGGAGAGTACGCCTCTCTGCGGACAGCCCTTGGTGACAACACCTTTTATATTCACATCTCTCACACCGATCATAACAGCCCTGGTGCTCAGCATAGAGCTGATCCATCTTACGATGGTGTCAGGAACGCCATGATTTTGTAGGGATGTCTTAATGCTCTCAAAAGTGGCTTTATCAAAAGCCCTTTCGATATCTATAAATGCTTCTAGAGTGCATTCCTGAGACTGTAACGATTTCTCGATACATTCTACCACTTTGTGAAGTGCGGACTCAGTAGATCGCCCCGGAGTATATGCATGTTGATTCGGATGGAGTGGGTTGTGCACCAGAACACCATCACGAATTTCTCTGTCGCACAGTCTTTCCAGTGTCTTTAAAAAGAACGAGGTAAGACTTATTGGCCTAAAGGATTTAGCCAGTGAGTAGTCAGCTCTACCTGGCTTAGGTATGAAGATAACTTTAACCTTCCGCCACTCTTTGGGTGTGTAGCCATGTGCAACACATGCCTTGAACACCTTCACTAGGGGACAGAGTAAGTAGTCCAGGCCCCACTGAAGTAGGGCCGGATACACTCCATCTAACCCCGGCGATTTGTAGGGACTGAAGGTCTTAATGGCCAATGTCACTTTGATCGGGTTTACGATCTAATTTGCAATTTCCCAATCCATCTCAGTCGGCGTCCGAGCAGTATGCTCGGTCCACACGTAGTCCGGGATGGTTTTGCTATCAGGAAAGTGTGTTTGTAGCAGTACTTTGGCTGTCTTCACAAAGCTCTCTATATAGGAGCCGTCGTCCCGGAGAATCGCTCCAAGCTGCTGGTTTGGGTCTTTGGATATGATCTTCTTCAGTCTGGCAGCATCCGTAGTGGACGCAATACCGCTGCAGAAGTCTTTCCACGACTTACGTTGTTTTTGGCGAATCATCTTCTTGTACTCCAACTGGATGGTTTTAAATTCCTCCCAGTCAGACCCATTCTTCGATTTTTTGGCCTTATTGCAAAGTTTCGTTACCGATTTCCTCAGCCGATCCAGCTCGCTGCACCAACAAGGTGTTGCACGTCTCCCTGAATCAACTACCGTCAGCGGGCACAATGCTTCGAAAGCTTTAGTGAGGGATTTCTGCAGTACGTTACTGCATATTTCAATCTCCTCAGTACTGTCTAAATTGACTTTCGTGGTAATCGACCTTAGCATATCGATTCCAAAGTGCTTGACAGGACGTCCAAAAAGACTTTCCTGTCAAGCTTCCTAGGATTTTTAAATTGCCCAGGTTCCACTTTAGTTGCTTTAATTTTACAGCAAATCCATCTGTGATCTGACATGGTCAGCTGTTTAGACACATGTCAGTCATTTATCTGTGTCGAAATACCTAACGTTGCCAAAGTGATGTCAATCACTGAATGCCGTTGGGGCGACACGTAAAAAGTTGGTGTATCCCCTCGATTAAGAATTTCTAAGTTTGTACCAATAAGGTATTCAAATAAAGACTTTCCTCTGTTGTTGCAATCTCCACTACCCCAAGAGCTATGATGGGAATTGGAGTCGCAGCCTATAATGAGGTGTCTCTTATGTTGCTCACAGTGATTTACTAGGTCTACCATCCTTTTCGAAGGTGGCAGGTCCTGGGAATCGATTGGGAGATATATGGATGCCAGAATGACATCTTTTGGACTTTCCCCAAAGTCGCAGCTCAGTCGGACAGCTGTTAGGACACGATCACTAAACTGCGGTAAGGGGCTTGCCCGAATATTACCAGGCACGAATATACATGTCCTGGGCTTATTTGAAGGGCTGCCCGTGAAGACATTGCTCTTCAGCACTGAAAGGCCTATGATTTTGCCTTTAGCTAAATGTGGCTCTTGTATAAGAGCTATTGTTTCCATACAACCAGTTAGGCGGCGGCATAAAGTCGCCGTCGCCGCTCGGCTGTGTTGTAGGTTTGTTTGTATGAATTTCCACTCCCCCAAGGCAGCCATTAGACTTTCTTTTTGGAGGGATCTTCTTTTGGAGCAGTAGCAGCTGTCACCTGAGATCCCTCTTGGATACCCAAGAGTTCAAGCTCCGCAGCCACTTGCTCCATTGTTTGTGTCGGTGCCACACTCTTAACGATGTGTTGCACCTTCACTCTAAGACTGGAGAATCTATAGCTCAGCTTCTCCTTCTTCTCTTTGAGCGCCTCAGCATCTTTCGCGTTGACACCAAAGACAATGAGTTTCCCCAAAGGGTCACTCCTGTCAGTGTCGAAGAAGACACACCACTCATTGACTTTTACCTAAGGATTTTGAGCCCCGAGCCGCCTTGTCACCTCCCCAGTTGGTTCGGGTTTCCCCGGAATCCAAATGGTGACTTTAGACACCCTGGGTAACTCATCCACTTGGGTTACCTCTATCTTAGCTCCCTCCCACAGTAGTGGGAAGTCTGCTACCGTGTTTTGTAACCATTTCAAGGAATCATCGTCATCACAGGTGATCCTAAGGATCTCCCCCAGAATAACGGAACCCCCAAAAGTGGGCACTATTACTACCCTTTCCTGAGCCATCTAGATGGTTCTGTCAAGAGCTTCATTGAGATGCATTTCAACTATATCCTTCTGGGCCTCAGTAAGTTTTCCCAGAGGGTTGGAACGGTCAATTACTGCTACTCGGAGGTGCTTAGTAGCCGCCTTCTTGTAGGTGATCGAACCCGTTGTGGTTCTTGGTTTAGGTCCAGACATTTTAGCCTTCTTCCTCTGATCACTCTGAGGCGATGGCTGGGAGTCTTCAGACCTAACCCGTTTCTTCGCATCACCTTTCTGAAGGAAACTACTTTCACCTCTTTTTGCTGGTGCTGGTCTCTTTACCTTTATTTTTATCGACCGAGAGCCGGATGGTGTGCTATCCTTACCCTGAGGTTTGGACAGCTCAGCCCGTTCGTGCTCGGTCGTTACCTTCTTTTGCAGACCGGCTTCCTCAGCCGCCTTCCGCATATTTGCTTTCTTGCGGCGTTTCCTTTCGGTTCCGCAGAGCCTATGCTTTTTAGGGCGAGACTCTACAGTGTTACCATCCAGCAGGGCATCTCCTAGAGACGTCCCCGCCTTGGTTTCGGAAGGCACGGCCGCATTAGCATCTTGGGATGGCTTGTCTTGAGTAGACTGTACCATCTCTATATTACTGGGTGGGACATCAGACTGATCTGACATGCCCACTACAGCTACTTATTTGACAGTGCATCCCGAGGGGTCGCAGCTGTCTGGTCTTTAGTGTTTGGTTTTGTTTTATTATCCATGTAAGAAAACTATTACTGCATCCTCCAAAGCTCCCCACCCGCCACGGAGCCCGCACATGGGACGTCACTAAGGACGCCAGGGCAACTCAGAGGATATAGCTCCCGGAAGGCAGAGTGTTTTCACATCCCGTCCTTACCTAAGAACTCGTTCTGCAAGCCCTCTAATAGAGGATGGCGCAGCCGATTGATCTGGGTGGACTAGTCCAGACCGCCCGTTTAAGTGGAAATTGAGGCCAAAGAGGAGTGTTGCCAAACTCAGACGAACTATATCCTCCCCCGAGCCGGCTCAGCCACCAGGATCCTTTCATCCCACCTTACGGGTTTCCACGCACGGCAAAAACACGCTGGTACCTGTAATTAGTCTGGTTTCTCCACGACATCCGTCATCCCGATTCAGCAGTCCATGGAAGTCCGAACACAGAGGGTTTTAGACCTCGGCCCGAACCCACTGAGCCAAAGCAGACCAAGCACGAGAGAGTTTTACGTCCCTGGCCCGAGTCCTAGCAGGTACACGCATGCCGCTTCTTCAAAACACTCAAGCCCCCTCACCACAACAAGGTTCAGGTACATTAGAGGGGGATTTTTATTGGTTATTTATTAGTATAATAATTATTTATTATTTTAATTAAAATAATTATTTATTAGTATAATAAATAATTAGTAATAAGAGAAAATCAAATTAAAAAAGCTCATCTCGAGTTTTTTGCTTCTGCTGTACGAGAAGTAAATTGTTTATAAAAAGTTCGTACTGGTAATGATTTGAAAATCTGATGACCTCATCTGCACACCACAACGTAAAAATTTTTTGCCAACACCTGACTTAAAAGTCGCGTAATGAATATGTGGTATATACATATATGTGGGTGGCTTATGCACAATATAGAAAAAAAATGCTTGTAACTGAAAACCAACTCCTTTGCTCGTTTGAAAAAATAATCTTAAGAATAATTTGATAATATAAACCGAATTTATGATTACTATAAACGATGTTTTTCGTGTGTAATCATATACAGCTATACACAAAATTGAACGTACACTCATGAAAAGTACAGTACAGCCTCGATTATCCGGACACACTTTAATCTGGACACTCCAGTAATCCGGACACTTCTGCTCTTCGGACACTTTATATTTTTTACCTCTGCAATCCGGACGTATTTTTTGTTGCAGTATCTAATTAATGCAATTCATCGGTAACCTTTTATAAGACTAAACAATGACATCACTGCACACGTTTATTAAAGAAGATCAAGATGATCCTGAGATGAGAGTCGAAAATGTCCTCAAAATAAAGCATAATGATGCAATAGAACCTTTTACAACATTGCTCCAACGGGTTGAGGAAAATATATCACAGGATCTACTCATAATATTAAAAAGAATGAAAAATATTGCGAGATTTAATAGTAAAGAAAAAATTAACCCAATCAAAAATTAATTGTTTCTTAAAAAAATCATAGTATGATTGTTTGATGAAAGTTGTATTTTTACTTTTTTGTTTGTTTATTTTATTTAGTTTATTAATGTAAGCTATATATTGTAAAATAAAATGATTCAATAATACATATCAACGGTTTTTATTCAATAAAATAAGTTTAAAAAAATATCTCGCTAATCCGGAAAACTCGGTTATCCGAACAAACTCAAAACTATATATGTCTGGAATAACGAGGCTGTACTGTATATATTTGCATTTAAATCCTTAAATATTATTTTGATTAAAATTTTTCTTTATTACAATATTTACAGAAATAATTACATTTGATAATTAATAGCAAAAATTTTTAAATTTTGCGGTAAAACAAAAATAAAAATAAAAATACAGAAACTTAAAAGATAAGATAAAATAGCAACACAAAATTGAACGTACACATAAGAAAATAAATCTTTCGCCTTGTGGCATATGAGGGGATAACTCATTTATTAAGTCGATAGTTAATTGCTGGGTAAGTCGATAAGTTTTTACAAATTCTCTTTCCGGAACACTAAACGGATTCTGTGAGTCTCGAAGAGTGCTTCTATGTATTCTCATAGAATTGCTAAAATAATGTTATAATAAGTAGGTCATACAAACCTACAAACAGTATTTGTATGTTGTTAAAGTTGTAACCTACCGCCTTATATGTGCATCCATAATAAGATTCACAAATAATGGAATCACAACGTTTGCATTTTGCTGGTTATTCATTATGAATTATAATTATTAATTACTTATATAATATATTGAACAATTTTCGAAGAGAAGCTTCCGCTGCTTCTAGCTCCAAAATTTGGAATGCACTAAAAAAATATTCGAGAATGTATCCCCTTTTATATGATTTCTGGAAGAGTTGGATTTTATTAGCGACGTGATCGGCCAATGATAATTCGCCAAAACTCACGTATTGTTTTTGTGGCGGGAAATTCCTCCAAGCGGCCAATTTTGCCTTGGTTTTTTTCTTGTTCTTTCTCTGTACCGAAACCTTTTTAGACGAAATTTGCACCATTTTGTAGTACAAGAAAATGTGCATCTTTGCATATATCTTTCCACCTTTAAACATTATAGATTGGACTCAAGCTTTGTTCTCAAAGTTCAGCTGGTCTAAAATCATCATAATTTTCAGATGCTTTGGGTTTTCACTCTCTCAATAATTTCTTGATTTTTTCAAAATTCCCCTATCTTATGAAGCGTTTTCTTCCCAAATAAAATATTGTCCAAATCTTCTGCGCAAACCACACGGTTTTACAAAACTTGCACATTGAATTCGATTTTTCACCATTATCACTTTCAATATAAAGTTACCTTTGTGTGCCCGTTTTACCTTAGAAAATTCAAATTATTTATCTATATTCTTAAATTAACAAATTGATAAAAAACCAAACTGCGCATGCGCTTAACCTAACATTTATTTCTAACGCAATGCCAATGTCATTATTACAGTTTTCGTAACAGTTGACTTTACAGAATTGAAATTGTCGCAACATTATAACAGTATGTTATGGAAGTTTTTACAGAGCTATGTTATTAACATAATGTTATCGTAACATTCTATAATAAAATTTTTAGAGAATCGCACCATTAGTTTGATTAACATGAAAATTAATATTTAGTGGGGTACTCTTTTGCTTTAATAACTGCTTGCAAGCGATTTTTGGCATAGAATTCACCAATTTCGCAGTCACTTCGGCAGGAATTTTAGCCCATTGTTTACTTAATTCACTTTTCAACATTGACTTGCTGGTTATCGATGATTTTCTAATTCTTCTTCCCAATTCTTCCCATATATGTTCAATGGGATTTAAGGCGGGTGATTGAGGAGGTATTTGCAACATTCTTGGTGCTTTATAGAGTAACCATTCCTTGACAAGATAAGAAGAATGCTTAGGGTCGTTGTCATGTTGGAAATAAAAGCTATTCTGTAGACCTAATTTCTCAGCACTTTGATGCAAATTTGATTGCAAAATATTCAAATAACTATACTTATTCATTTTATAATCAATAAAGCTTATATTTCCAACACCGCTAGCTGCCATGCACCCCCACAACATTAAATTGCCACCGTTATGTTTTATCGTCGGGGATAAATTTTCTTTATTCAATTCTTTATTAGGTTTTCTCCACACAAAAGTTCTTCCATCTGGACCAAATAGGTTAAATTTGCTCTCATCGCTAAATATTACTTTATTCCAGAATTCGGGACCCTTGTTAATGTGTTCTTCAGCGAATTTCAATCTTTTCATTCTATTTATTTTTGCAATGTACGGTTTCTTCCTCGCAACTCGGCCATTATATCCTTGTTTTCTAAGAACTCTTTTGACAGTTTCAAGAGAAATAGTTTTATTAATGATAGACGATACATCTGCAGTGATATCTGATACTTTTGTTTTTGGATTTTCCTTAATTTTTCTGACTCTAAAATTTTTATTCTTCTCTGTTAATATCGGTTTTCTACCTCTGCCTGGTTTATTTATTAAAGTGCCCTATTTGTTTATAATTGTTTGGATTGTAGAATGGCTTCTACCCACGATTCTTCCCATTTCACGTAAAGATTTTCCTACACAAATTAATTTAAGTATGGTTTTCCCCTCTGCTAACGTAGTTTCTTTTGTGTGACGACTCATTTTATTAAAAACACTACTAAATTAAATTTTTCTGATGAAATATTGTATCCGTTAGATTAACAACCACTATGAAACGTACACATTGAATAAATGAAACTGAATCCGCACTTTTGCATCGTGGAAATTTTATAGTTGTAGTAGGTGTACGTTCAATTTTGTGTGCACATTTTATGCAGTAAGCATGAATTTCTTAGAAATTGATAAAGAAAATGCAATTTATATATATTTTTTTCAACATAGTATCTCATTAGAAATATTAGTAAGTTTTATTTATAATAAATAATTTTAATTAACTTTAATATTACTAAATTATAGGCAAATAATTATAAATTTTTGAAGTGTACGTTCAATTTTATGTATAGCTGTACGTCCGGCCCGTTCCTCGCAAAAGGGATAACAATACCCGAATGATAACATTAACCTAATAAGCGGACTGTAATTTAAAAAATTTTAAAAAAATTAAACTTATTTTAAATCCATTTTTAATCCTGATCTGCTAAATGATAATTCATGTCTTCTTTGGTTTTTTAAATAATTAATTTTTACTGTTTTTTACACTTGACTGTTAAAATTCTGATATTTTAACGTTTTTTAGCTCTGTTAAATGTTGTGTATGAATATTTGTATAAAATAAACATTGTTAAGTAATAAATTAATTTGTAATCGGGTTTTGCTGAAACATCTGCTAAAAAAAATTTTTATAAAAAATTGAATTCACTACGATAACATTTAATTGCGAAAAATAGTTTTAAAAAAATGTAATAATGAACACTTTCCGCTTGGCGATAAACAGTTTTATCGTACTGTAAAAAATATCTATTTTCGTTTTTTTATGTTTTTCTTTATTTTATTTATTATAAAATAGTATTAGAAAAGTAATACAAATTTAATAGCTATTTATTATACAAGTGGCTTATAAGGCAAATAAGTTACGAAAGAAATGTTTAGGCTCGAGTGGCTAATTTTTCTTGAGTAACTTATTGCTGTTAAGACACGTGTGTAATACAAAGCTTTATCCAATATCTCGTAATAATAGTTTAAAATGTAATTAAAAGTTTTGACGTTTTAAAATGTCAGATGTAAATTATGAAAATTAGTATAAAGTAGGTGTACTCATAATTTACATACTAAGCCACTAGTGTTTTATAGACCCCATAAGATATGTAAAATCGGCATTAGTATGCCTTCATAAGACAGAGGTGTTGGATAAAAAAAATTAACTGATTTTTTTTTGGGTGTTTAGCCGCCTCTCGGCCCTGTAAAAGTTTGTTTTTAATTCTTCTTATATAAACATTTATTGTTTTATTACATTATCGTTATTTACATTTAGTCAGCTACTATTGATAATTTTACTGAATACCTGTCCATATTCCAAAAATTTCTTTGTGTTAGGTTTATCCAATCAAGTTATAAATAGAATTTTAGTTAGAAAACTATAGAAGAAGTAATCAGCCGAGTGTGTTATCTAAAGGCTAAAATACACTGAGACACTTTTTTACGTTTTTTTTAAAACCAGATTTAATTTTAAGGCGGATCCACTTCATTTTAATCCCGATAAAACTCTTGATTGTATATAAGAAGTTCCTAAGTGGCCGGAGGTACTGGTACTACCACAGATAGAAGACATCGGTCTAAGCTTGACAGGAAGCACTGTAAGAGGAGCAGGGGTTCTTGTTGGTTACATAATATATGGAAAAGCTGAAGTGAAGAAGAAAGGAAAAGCAAAAAGGTATTTCATTTTTTTGGTGAGATTTTTCGGACAGTGGTGGTCTGAATTTTTACAGATTAGAGCATTGCAACTCAATCTCTTGGCTATTCATGAACTTCTTTTGACAATAAGTATTTGACTTGTCTTAAATCTAAACAACTGGCAACCTCGTTTATTATCTATAGATCCTTTATATCAACTGTGTTAAGATCAACACAAAGGTGAAAATTTCAGGTGTAGGGTACGTGGGTGGCTGTGATTAAGACCTACTTTCAGTGTATGAATTTCTTCCAATATCTGATGAAATACGTAAAGATCTAATGGATCATCAAGGGAGAGTTAATCTTATTTAAAGGATCCATTATGTGAGCTATACAATTTAGACCTTCAACTTTCAGGATTTTTTAGCGTCAATCATATTAATATCTAAGTATTCTGGTGTATGCTTGCCTTTATAATAAAAATGTTGTTAAAATAAAGTTATTCATAATTAGCCGGCGTTATCTAAATCATGGAAATATTTTAAGTTATTACAATAATAAATAGGTCAAACTTATTACATACATTAGGTATACGAATAACGGCTATCAAAATTGTGTAAATATGTGCTCTAACTCAATAATATAAATAAGTACCTATACCTACTTGTATTAAAAAATTTCTTTTATTAATAATTAATTTATTATAATATGTGTCATTTTGGTATATATTTAAAAAGTAAATTACATTTAAAAAATTTTTATTTATAAATATGCAAACTGAAATCGAACAAAAGCATCGAAATGAACCATCAACTGCTTCTCAGGTAATTTATAATATTAATTATTTTTTAGTGAATTTCAATAAAATGATTCGCATAATGGATATTACGCAGTTTGAAATCTGAGATTTTCCCTTTTTTTACTTAATAAAAATATTTTTCTGTTGTTTAATTAGTAATTCTTTGTTACAGATTTTTATTGCAACTTTGGCAAATTTTACAGGAATAGCTTCCGGAATAGCTATGGGATTCTCTGCAGTTTTTGTACCACAATCGTCATCAAATAATGATTCTGTTTCTTTAGATTATGATCAGATATCTTGGATAGGTAAGTAGTATGTCGTTATTTTTTATGTAAAAATATTAAATTACTTTTTCAGCGAGTGTCATCTATATAACAAATATGATTGGATGTTGCTTAGGTGGAATTATGGCAGATGCTTGGGGGCGAAGGTATTGTTTACTAATCGGCAATGGAATTTGTTTGCTAGGATGGATTTTAATAGTAACTGCTTATTATTGTTTACCACCTTATCAATTTATAGCTTTACTAATTGGTAGGCTTATTACTGGACTTTCAATAGGAACAGCAAATGTTACAACCGTCGTTTATACAGCAGAAACTTCAAATTTAAGATTTAGATCAATGGTAACTACTTGGACTGGACTATCCAATACAATCGGTATACTTCTAGTTTACCTATTGGGCTACTTTTTTCGAGTAAGTAAACACTTTTGATTTATTTTCTGTTTTTACAAAATTTATTTTTATTAGAATAACTGGGCCATTATTTCCATTATTGGAGCTACGTTTCCATTAATAAGTTTTGTATCCATAGCTTGTTGCTTGCCCGAATCCCAAGCATGGTTAGATTCACAAAATAATGTGGTAAAAGTCGCCAGGTCACCCACAGTTAAAAAAGTGCACATATTCCAAGATATCGATGGCGACGAGCTAACGACATTATTAGCTAAAGAAGAAAACGTTTCATCCAACCTAGAAAAGATCCCCCTTCGGAAGCGTATGTTACAACGTACATGTTTAATTCCAATTTCAATAATAATCTGTTATTTTTTCTTTTTAAACTTTTCTGGATTTTTTATTGTTATTGCCTATGCT
Organism: Cantharis flavilabris; assembly: GCA_949152465.1. NCBI lineage: Eukaryota > Metazoa > Arthropoda > Insecta > Coleoptera > Cantharidae > Cantharis > Cantharis flavilabris. The sequence goes on from OX424438.1 coordinate 17,139,312, forward strand.
TCAGATTTTGTATTTCTTTTGAAAATACCTTTAGATCCATATCTAACTATATGTTCGTTTGCTGCCGTTCGCTTAATTGGAGCTATTTTCCTAAGTACATTTAGTGAAAACATGGGACGTCGTTTGGCATCCATTATATCTGGTACCATAATGACTATATCTATGGTTTGCATTGTAATTTACTTAGTATCAATTTCTACAGTACCAGACGAAAAATTAAATTCTTTGTTTTGGCTACCCATTTCTCTAATATGGGTTTTCATTTTTGCCTGCACCATAGGTTTTGCCACTATACCATTTGCTATGGTTGGTGAAATATTTCCTCTAAATATTCGAGGAGTAGCATCGGGAATATCGATATGTTTGAATAGTTTGTTTACTTTTATGGCTATTAAAATATATCCGTCTTCACTGGAAGTATTTGGTACTGATAAGTTACTTTTACTTTATGGTCTAACCAGTTTAATTGGTACCATTTTTATTGTTGTGTTTTTGCCTGAAACCAAGGGCAAAACTCTTAAGGAAATTGAGGATTATTTTGCAGACTGTCAGAGTTTACGCAAATTTCGAGTATTAAAGTAATTTTGTGTCGATTTGTTGAAAGTATTACCTGAAATGATATTTTTAGATGTAGGTACTACTATTTTTTATTTGTTAAATAGGTTGGACACAAAGAGTATACACAATATAATCTGATCTTCATTTTTTCCACGTCTTTAGAGTTTCAAAAATTACTTATGAAAATTTTAGCAAACATTGGAGCGATACAGTTAATTTATTTCAATAACTTTTTACTGATTTTTACTGTACTTTTTATAGGAGTATTATATTATATTATTATTTTCATTCTCAATCTCTGGGAATTTAATGTTTTCTAAAGATTTATAAAATATTAAAAATTAACAATGCTGGAAATGTAAGTATTTATTGTTTTCGCAAGATGTAATAATATTCAAGAACAATTGTCCGAGGGTGTTTTTATGAATTCAACTGATTTCTCGATGACCAAAAAGGCCTGATGTTAATTAGACTAAAGTGCTGCCCTTAAACTAAGTATGTGGAACGATTTTATAAACTTGGAATAATTTATATTAACTAATAAAAAATGATATCGAAAAATTATAATCAATAAATTCAAAATTAAATTTGACTAAATTGGTTTTGTTTCCATTCCGTCATAGGCTCATCATATTAGACTGGTCTAATATTTTTGGGAGCTACAAATACCGACCTTTTTTTAACCCTTTAGGTATTGTTGTTAATGTCTTATACATACCGATCCAGAACCGAACACCGTTTACACTGGTTTCAGTGAATTAATTTTTACGGAGCTAATTGTAATTTCGAAGGTGGGTTAGGCCTTCTTCGACCTAATCAAATTGAGAATTTAAATCCACATTCATTAGATGACAAAAGAAAATCTTTTTTTTATCTGTGTTTTTAGTTATAACCATTAAAAACAGTACCTATCATCAAATTTTTTTTCTTGAAACATCAAAAAAAATTTCAAATGTAATATTCAAGTTATTCTTATTTTGCCAGATAGACTACTTTTGTCTTTTATAAAACAGTTAACAGTATACTAATATTGACACTGATATACATACGTACATAGTTTAAATTAATATTATACTAATATTCTAATAATAATTAATTTATAAATAATAAGCATAAATCAATATAATTTTTATAAGAAAAATATAAGAAACAAACATTTCATTTTATGTATAAATAGTTATCAAGACTAATCATTTCATTAATTATTTATCCATCGCAATAACTGTTTTTTTTGTATTGCAGTATTATTTAATTTACATCCCAAAAGTTCATACTGAAAATTTTTTCAATCAATGAATTTATTTATAAAACTTTCGTAAATACAATGTACCAATTCATAAATACAATAAACGATTCACAAATTCTATGAAATTTTTTTGTTAACACTGTAATTATCATAAATAAATAAATCGTATTATATTTATCTTGTTTACATCTCTTGCTTTTTGCGAAAATCATAAATCCCATCATCAGGTAAGTGTCATTCCTGGCTAGAATTATTAAAATAATAAGTGATTATCTTGAGATAAAAAATAATTAGAATTCTTTGGTTTATTTTTACATTTTTGATTCATTTTGGTCGTCTTATGATAGTTAGATCAGGGAGTAGTACGTTAACCATCAGGCCCACAAATTTAAAAGTTGTCTAATTGTTTATCGTCCAGGCAATAGGTAGTTTTACATTGCAAAAGGTCATGGAGAGATAAAAATTGGTTGAGATTACCGCAATCTAACGAAAACTCTAAGTTTTTGACCTTGAGCTTTTCCGGCTATATTTTACTTCTGGTGCTAGTTAGGTCAAAAATACATATTACCAATTTTATTTTGTATAAAATTTCCTACGTGTTTTATTTAAAAAATTTCTCAAATCATTAAATTCTGAGATAAAACACCTCATAGTTGAACATTTTTATTCCATTATTCAAATTACGTTGATTTTCCTTAAAATTTTAATTATTTTCGAATATATGTTACCTAATCCACTGGAAAATTTATTGTCTCAGTCCTTTGGATCTTCTAGATGGATTAGCTTGATGTTTAATTTATTTATTTACATTCACAGTATAACTATACCATTACCAGGTAATACGACAACAACAAAAAAACTGAACAGCATAAGCCGTTCAGGCGTAACTATATCAAATCACGGATCCACCGTAAAATTAATTAATTAAATTTAATTAATTTTTCCTCCGGGCCGGCCGCTTTGGCTGACGCAAACACGACAAATCATAGATCCACACTAAAATGATCGTTTGTTTAAATTAAATAAAAATCTCTGTACATTTATGAGGCCTTGAAAAGGGCCTAGTTGCTGTCTTTTACACTGAAAAATGCGTGCACGACAAATAATTGTCCCTAATTGAAGTGCATCCGCCATTTTGCTGTTGCTTATAGTAATTATTCTATAATATGTCCAATCCATTTTAGCCATTAACCTTCATTGACCGGCGAAAGACGTAAATATTATAATCATATGAAAATATTTACATCATTGCCCACCGTTAACGGGCGTTGACGTTAATGGCCGGTCAATGACGTTAATGGGCAGCGTAAATGGGATTTGACGTCATTGTCCGGCCATTGACGTCAATGCCCAATTTACGTCATTGACCGTAACATATATAAACATTAAATCTGAGACAGACCTCCTTGCAGACAGTATCATTTCATAAGCTTCGGAGAAGTGCTGAATGCGATCTAAAACACAAGATCTTTACAAACTTTCGCCGTATCCTCTCTAGCCTGCCAACCCGCGAAGAATACGATGGGCACCAGATCACGGAACAGTAGTCAAGAATTGATCTTATAAATGACGAATCCAATGTGGTCAGAGCACAAATGTCGCTAAACTCGTAAGTTTCCCTACTAATAAATCCCAACATTTTATTGGCTTTTGATACAATCAAATCCAAGTGACGATGGAATGATAGAGCAGGATTAAGAATAACGCCGAGTTCCTTGTACTCATAAGCATAATCAAGAATCACACTGTTAATCGAGTAAGAGAAGTACGTGTTACATTTTTTTCTTGTGAATTTCATAGCTTTGCACTTCCTGACATTCAGTTTGAGACTACTGAGATCACACCACTCTTGGAGTCTGACTCTATATAAGTAAGTTCACAATCTCTATCGGAACAAACCAGACGAAATAATTTCAAATCGGTGACCCGTCAAAATAACCCCGACAAAATAGCCCCGACGAATTATCCCCGACATAATAGCCCGTGCCAAAAAGTCCATGACAAAATATCCCCGACATAACAGCCTGAGACATAATAGCCCATGCCAAAATAGCTCTGCGACATAGTAGCCCCGACATAATAGCCCTGCGACATAATAGCCCATGCTAAAATAGCACTGCGACATAGTAGCCCCGAGATAACAGCCTGAGACATAATAGCCCATGCCAAAATAGCTCTGCGACATAGTAGCCCCGACATAACAGCCTGAGACATAAGACTCTATTGATATCAGCTGGTCCTGAATACCATAAAAGAAAATTGCTCGCATTTCTCGATGTAAGTTTCAGCGGTTCGGGAATTTCGATGTCCGAAATATTCAAAGGAGTTGGATACGATTGGTGAGTTTTCTTTCTTGCTCGTTCTACTGTTCTTTGGGATGCAGAATACGCAGGCTAATGAACAGATGCCTCCAGTGAAATCCCGCTTGTACACTGCTGAATTATTTGTCTCGACTTTTCTACAGTATCCAAAGCTCTTGTCTTAATACTTGCAACAGATTTCGCGGCTTCGTTTTCTGCTGGATTTGGGGCTTGGTCGTCATGGAGTGTAACAACTAGTAAGTTACCATCTGTAGCCTTCACTCGTCCTCGGCAGTTAGATTTGACGCACCTCCAGGACACACTGCCATCGGCATTTTTTCTTGCTTTTCGATAGCGATATAACCTTCATACATTAGCAGCTCTCCACCCTTCCGTGATCGAATATTCTCCATTTTACCGAAGTGATATTTATTAACAATAGATATTTTCTAGTTTTTGCGTTGTTGTGTTTTTGGTTCTTAATGCTGTTGATTATATTTTTCTTATATATAGAATCAGACAATACATTACTACATTAGACGGAATACGTCGGACTCCCCCTACGGAACGATCCATAAGATATCCGATACCCCGCCTTTCCCAAACCCTTAGGGGACGTCCGTTAATTACATGAGGCGGTTTTCGCAATTTTTCGACCCCCCCCCTCTGGTGAGATGTGTCCCCCCCTCTTCTAATCTCGCGTGAGATTGTTTGTCTTACCTACTTAATTTAAACCAGTTCTCTCGCAATTTTACAGTTTATAATTTTACAGTTTTACAAATTACGTGATATTTTCCGAGACCCCCCTCGCGTGAGATTGGCTGAGATTCTGTTCCACCCCCCCTGCCCCAAACGCCTCACGTAATTAATGGAAAACAAATTACGTGATATTTTCCGAGACTCCCCCCCCCCCCGCGTGAGATATTTCTGAGATTCTGATAATAATTAATAATAATAAATAATAATTAATTATTGGGCTATTTAGTCGGAGCTATTTTGTCGGAGCTGTTTTATCACTGGGCTATTTTGTCGAAGCTATTTTGTTATCGGGCTATTTGGTCGGAGCTGTTTTATCACTGAGCTATTTTGTCGGAGCTATTTTGCCATCGGGCTATTTTGCCGGAGCTGTTTTGACGGGGCTGTTGTGTCGGGGCTGTTTTGGCTGGGGCTATTTTGACGGGGTACCCTGCTTTCTATCAGTAAGGCAGGACTCTAACCAGTTAATCAACGAATAAGAAATGGAGTACATTTTATTAAGTTTTAACAAAAGCAGATTAACAGGAATTTGATCAAACGCTTTTGACAGATCGGTAAATATACAATCTACCGACTTACCGTTCTCAATAGCAGAAGAAACAAAACTAATAAAGGAAAACAGATTTGTACAGGTGGAGCGTCCAGACATAAAGCCATGTTGGTTATTAATCACAGAGACTTTGGTGTGATCGGTAATGGCATCAGCAACAATAGATTCAAATATTTTGGCAAACATGGATGCAATACAGACTGCAAGATAATTTTCAACGATGCTGCGGTTACCAGACTTGTATGTCAGAATAACTTTGGTTGTTTTCGATACTGTGGGAAATGCTCCGAGAGACATTGATTTCTGAAAGATTAAAGACAAAGGCTGTGTCAGCAAAGGGCAGTTTTTAACAAAAAATGCAGTAATCTTGTCAAAGAGAATTTATCTTATTTAGAACAACAGTCTCAATTATGCTTATTTCAGGCAAAATAGTATTTGTATGATTCTCAGTGTGAAAAGTGAATGGAAGATTAGTGCACCTATCATCTGTGTAAACAGATTCAAAAATGTCAGCAAATAATTTTGAAATAGTTTTCATTTATTTAAGTAATCTTCAACAACATCGTTCATTGCTTGCTTTTTGGAGTACTATTAGCAATCTCTTGCTTTCTACCTCTTGCTCCATAGTTTGTTAGCCAAAGAGGTAAATAATTAAATATATTTTTACAATTATAATTACAACTAAACAACAATTTTATTTTATATCTTCAGCGTACCAACACAATAAAATCATTACCAATTTAAAAATTGCAAAAAAATGTCTATATAAGCGAGCAGTAAATAAAAGCAATTACAATTTAATATTACATTTACGAATACGAATAGATTAGAAAATAACTATGGGAAGAAAACGGTCAGGAAGAAATAGAAACAAAAATGGTAATAAAGCTAATAGCAATGCGCAAGATTCAAACGCTGCCAACGCGGATAAAACTCAACAGTCTGGTTTGTCCAACTTAACTGATGTGCCTAAAGAACATCTATTAAAAGTTGAAGAAGTAGTCGCTGAATCTTCAAACAATATAAATTCAAATCAAATTTGTGAGCCTGCAGTAGATGTTGAAGGTTTTCAAGAAAAGCCTAATACGGAAAGTAACAGAGCACGAAAAAGAAGAATTGCTGCTCTCAAAAAAAATAATGAACTTTCTTTTTGTGCAACGGATACTTCTAGTGTTTCCGAAGAGTTGAAGAAAGAACAAGTTATGGTCGAATTTTCAAATAATGAAGCCAATTTAAACAAGACGAAAAATGCTGGTCAAAATTATATTGAAGAAACAGTTCAAATGGAAGAGCATTTTATTGTCGAAAATACTTCAACTGACTTCAAACCGAACGATATCGAAACAAAATCCGTGTTGCAAATCTCAAACGAAGCGGATATCGAACAACAAACATCGCTTGAAGAAAAATGCATAGAAAAGAAAACAGCATCAGATACGAGAAGTTATACGCGTGAATTTCTATTATCTATGAAGGATAGATGTCATAGTTTTACGACCCTTGGAAGTGTTCCAGAAGGTTTACGAACTATAAATAATTCATCTGGATCTACCATGGGGAAATTTGGCAATCAGAAAAATAAAATGGAATCCGAACACAATAGGCCAATTGCCAGATTTTCGTTGTCTGTTCAAGCTGACGTGAAGTTAAAAACGTGTGAAAATGCATGGCGTCCATCACGTGTTGAAACTGCCGAAGAGTTAAATCAAGAAGAACAAACAACAAACACATTATACAGAAACTTCCGTTCGTTATTGAATAAATTAACCCCCGAAAAATTTCAAGTATTGGCAAACAAGATTTTGTTATTAGACATCGGAACTGGTGAAAGAATGCGCGGTGTGATCGACATGATTTTCGAAAAATCTGTATCTGAACCGAAGTTCAGCACGGTTTATGCGCATCTTTGTTTCGCCATGGCTAATATAGAGGTTTTCCAAGAAAATCAAGTGGGAGAAATTCAGCCAATTAAATTTCTCATACTTTTGGTTAGAAGATGCCAGAGAGAATTTGAAAAAAATAAGGAAAATGATGAATTACGCAATACGAAATTAGAAGAAATTCAAAATTGTGTGGATGAGGTCGAAAAGAAAGCTCTGCAAGATGAATTCAACGAATACGAAACAAATATGCGAAAGAAATTTGTTGGAGCAGTTAAATTTATGGGAGAGTTATACAAGCAAAGAATGCTAACCGCCAATATTATGTTGAATTGCTTGAAATCGTTGCTTACAGCAAGGGATGAAGAGAGTCTAGAAGGTTTGTGTAAACTTCTTACTACTATTGGTCAAATGTTGGACAAAACCATGAAGCAAAACGTTAGCGAAATAATGAAAACTATGCATCGAATCGCCACAAAAAAACCGATTGAAGTAAGCAATAGAATAAAATTTATGCTGTTAGATAGCATAGATCTTCGATTGAATGACTGGATACCAAGAATTGAAAATGCTGCCCCCAAAAAAATTCTTCAAATTAATACGGAAGCGCAAAAAAAATAAACTGCTTGAATGAGTTTACAAGCTCCAATGCTTTCAAGATCAAAGTAAACTGCAAGAGATTCAAGGGATAGAAGGGCATCGCTTCAGCAGCTACAAAAATGCAACGCAGACTTTGGTAGATTGAAAAGAACCGATGCTATTCCTACTAATAATGAAATTGGAAAGTCGAAATCATTCCAAAATAGTTCTCAATTTACACAAAAACAATCGTCGAGTAACACTTACCCTTCCAAATTTTATAACCAAAGAGATTCGTATAACCCTGGTAACAACATTCGCCCATATGATATAAAGAATAAGCAACCGGATAATGTGCGTGGTTCACACTCCAGTCTACAGTACAGGTCGTGTGATAATTTGAATTCTTCAAATAGGCGGTATGATAGTTTTTCTGACAGAAACCAAAAAGATATTCCAAAACAATTGATGGCCCCTCTCCAAAGAGCAACATCGAATGTATCCATTTCCGAGTGTGATTTCAACTTACCACCAATGCGTCATTCGCTTTCTAAAGATGGATTAAGCGCATCACTTGCTGACATTATCGATAATCAGAAATCAACGTTACAATTTAAGAAGGCAGCATCTACTACAACCAAAAATAAATCGGCTTTGAAACCTGAAAGTATGACTCCCGAAATGATTTCAAAACATGAAAAAGCTTTTCAAAACACCGTTGAAGATACTAATACTGTGCTGGAAATTGTGGCCTCAAAGAGTGTGAAGAAGAATTTCAAGATATTCCCCGTTCTTTACTTCCCCAAATAATAGAAGAAACTATTCCTAGCAATTTAGAGCGATCCAAAAATGTCAGAATAAGAACTGGCGAAATTTTAGCTTTGCTTGTTAAAAGTGGAATTGTGGCGAAGAAAGACTTTTCCGATCGATTGAAAATTGTATTTTCGTATTGGGAAGATTTTATGATCGACATTCCCACCTTATGGGAATTTTTGGGTGAGGTATTAATACCAATTTTACATCAAGAAATTATATCTTTCTTTGAGTTATCAATATTGTTAGACAAATCTGCAAGGAATAGATTTGGTCCCAGGTTGTTAACTTCTATATGTGAAGGAATATCGAATGTATCGGACAATGGTTCAAAGATAACACTAGAGGCTGTATGGAAAAATTCAAATACGCAATTGGCATATTTTGTGTCAGAATGTCTGCAGTAAAGTAAAAGTTATTTTGTTGATGTGTGGATTTAAATTTACTTTAGTACTTATTTTTAATAAAATATTTATTTATTGAATTATTACTATTTTTTCTTTTGTAATAAGTTTCCAATTTTTCACAATAACAATGAAATCTTAGTTTTCCTGAAAGTCTATACTGTAGTTGGAAGATAATAATGTTAAAACCCAATACAAAATTGAAATATTACAGATTGTTCGGATACATCAGTCCAAAAATATATGTTTAAAGGTGTGATGATGGGTTTTATTATTAATGTGTGGTAATTAATGAGTTAAATTAATTAGTCTTGGTAGTATTTGGTTAAACGTCGATTATTGTGGGAAATATTGGGTGTATTACAGATTTGGTTAGGGGTAGTTTTATTGTTTGGTAAAATGGCGGCGGGCGGTTTAAGTTTAGCAAAATGGAGGAGGTGACGCTTATATACAATGACGAAACTTAAATGATAATGTAACTGTTTCGAACCAGTAGTTTGTATGTGATTTAGAGGTAATAATAATATGAGATTTGCACTGGACAGTTGATGCAAACGAATGCTGTCTTTATCCGTGTAGTTGGTCTTCATTAGGAAATGAGACAATCACGTTAGTTAGGGCATGGTGTGCTTGAATTAATGGTTTGACCTATGTTAATCTTGGTGGGTAGTTTCTCAAATTGTTGCATTATTTGAATAAGTTGGTTTCTAGTAAGCAACAGTTGGTTTCAATTTATTATGTGTTATCTTTGTATTTTAGATTCTAATATAAAACATCGCTGACTAAAAAAGTAAAAAAAAAATGATATAAAATTCTCAAAGAGAACTAGAATTTCATACAAATATAATTAATTATTTTAAATATGAAGTTAATTCTTACTATAAAATCAAACTAGGACATTATAATATGCCAATAAAAGTTAAAGATCACAAAACAATTAATAGGAGTTACTTAAAGGGTATCCATGGATAAGTTAGTCAAAATGCCTTTATCTCTAGATTTTCTAATTTACTTGATAAAAGGGTGCCTTGGGGTGTAAAAATAAAGTTTTCATAATCAATTGCTCTAGATGCTTTCTCCACCCCTTCTGAGGGTCAAAAAATAGGATTCTTCAAATTTATAAATGTTATATCGAATACGACGCAAATGATTTGGGAATTGATGCCATCAAAGGGCACTGCTGCAACTGTGCAAATGGTCTGCGGACTGTTGGGTGCTGTTCCCACGTCCAGTCGCCGTGCTGATATATCATTTATCATATGGAAGATTTTTATCTAGACCTTTCCTACCTGCGGAGGTATTGTCTAATCTTTTCGACATTGATAATGTCTGTCCTATAGTCAATGAAAATAGCGATGAGGACTAGACATAGTTATTAAATGAAAATCATAACTGAAGCATAGAATGCTATAACAAAGTGCTGTATTGTTTTTTTAGAATCGTTAATTTATTTTTTATGTTTTTTTTATTCTTTAATTCATGTGCATTATTGGTTAATGTAAAAATAATTCAATAAATACGATTTTAAATAAAAGAACAATAAATAAATAGACAAAAAGATTGAGATTATTTTTTAACTTTTTTTTCCTTTTTTCTTTTTTGACTTTCTAATGGTTTTGTTTCGAAATTGTACAAAGGAATTATTTCTCCGTAAATAAAGCTTTAAAATAATAAAGTAAACATGTTGCGAAGACTTACACAAAGCCTCGGAATTGGATGGAAATACGGAAACGACAGCAATGCAAACGGTCTTTGAATGTGGGAACATGGAATGTTTTGAGCTGGTACCGAACAGGAGCTGCCAGACAGTTCATAGACAACTGGAGAAACTAAAAATGGATATTACAGCGATCCAAGAGATGAGATGGCTTAATGCCGGCAACACCAAGATTAGTAATTCGGTTATTTTCTACAGTGGAGGAAATGGTGATATACATGAAAGAGGAACCGGTTTTGTCTTGAGTGAACGTGTATCAAACAGAGTAATTCTCTTTGAGCCTATAAACAATACAATCTTCTGGCTGCGAGTCAAAGGTGTGTGGTATAACTATTCTTTCCTATCAGCACATGCACCAACCGAAGAAAGCGATGACGAGGAGAAAGACACCTACGAACTACTTGATAAAACTATTGAAGAAATGCCCAAACAAGATATGAGAATGCTATGCGGGAATTTTAATGCGAAAGTGGGAAAGGAACAAAATTTTGGACCGACAATTAGCAAATATAGTCTGCACGACCTATCTAACAATAACGGGATGAGGTTGATTCAGCTGGCAACAACAAATAATATGTTGATAAAGTCTACAATGTTCGAACATAAGAACATTCATAAGCAAACCTGGAGATCAAACGATGGCAGAACAAGGAATCAGATTGACCACATAGTGATAGATGCAAGACATGGAAGTAACGTAATGGACGTGAGAAGTTTTAGAGGGGCGGACGAAAACTCTGACCATTTCCTTGTAAAAGCCAAAGTGACACTGCGAATATCAACATATAAAATAAAAAATGAAAATGCAACCATACGTTGGAATGTAGCCAAACTAAATAAAGCGGAAGAGAGAGAGAAAAAAAAACAAATCAAGAAAAGAACACCCCAAGATGACGTAGAAGGTGCATGGAAAGATATCCTAGATGCGACAACCGAGGCAGCGGATAAAATACTTGGAAGAGAAAATAAAAACAAGAAGAAATCCAAAGGATGGTGGAATGACGAATGCCGAGAAATTCTAAGAAATCGAGAGACGTGCAGAAATATAATGCTACAAAAAAAATATACAAGAATATATAATTGCTAGAGGAGCGGCAAGAATTTTAATAAAGACTAAGAAAAGAGAATATGAACAGCAAAAAATGGAAGTGATGGAAGAAAGCAGAATCCGAAATCATCACAAATCATTTTATGCCGAAATCTCCAACACAAAGTCAGGCTTTAAACCTAGATCAAAAACTTTCCTCAGGAAACCAAATGGTGACCTTACATCAGACGTGGAAGAAATTTTACAAATATAGAAACGCCATTTCAACGACCTGCTAAATGTAAAAAACCCAGAACTTTTCGACCCAAAGGTTTACCAAACCGCAGACTGGCAAACAGACGAACCAACACTTCAAAAGGTAATATTAGCAATAGAGAAACTCAAAAATTCGAAGGCTCCCGGAACGGATGGGATAACGGCGGAAATGATAAAACATGGGAGACCAGCCTTGCATAAACGGCTACATGATCTAATACTTAAACCCTGGAAAACAGAAAAGATACCAGAAGACTGGCAAGAAAGCATCATAATACCGATTCACAAGAAAGGAGACAGATCAAACTGCGGTAACTATAGAGGAATATCTTTGATCAATACAGCATACAAAATACTCTCAAACATCCCACTAAGTAAAATAACATCACTAGTAGAGAGCAGCATAGGGGAATACCAGGCGGGTTTTAGACCAGGAAAATCAACAACTGACGAGCTGTTTACAATGAGACAACTACTTGAGAAGAGCTGGGAATGTAACAAAACCCTACATCACTTGTTTATAGACTTCCTAAAAGCATACGACAGCATTACGCGGACGGAACTTTGGAGCGCCATGTTTGAACTCGGAATACCCTGAAAACTCATCCAGCTCACAAAGATGTGTGTAGACGGATCAAAGCGAGGGTGAGAATCGGAAATTCAACATCACAATCTTTCACAATCGGCAATGGTCTGAAACAAGGAGATGCCCTCTCACCTCTTCTATTTAACATAGTCCTGGAAAAAGCTATAAGACGGACAGCGATAGAGGCACAGCTGTTCACAGGCGATGGACCTAAACTACTACTAGCGTATGCAGACGACATAGATGTTATTGGGAACAGCGTGATCAGCGTAAAGGAAACTTTTGGGAAAATAGAAACGGAAACGGTAAACATTGGCTTGATAATAAACGAAGCGAAGACCAAATACATGTGCGTGAATAGATTACCACGAAGAGACAGAGTGGGACAACATATCATAATTCATAACTATAATTTTGAAAGAGTCCAACGCTTCAAGTACCTAGGATCTATAATCACCCAAGACAACGACTTGACTGAAGAAATAAAAAACCGCCTTCAAAGTGGAAATCGATGTATATATGCATTAGCAAAAGTCTTCCAAGCAAAAAGCGTCTCGAGAACCTCAAAAATCAAAATTTAGGTCATAAGACCGGTAGTAACATACGGCTCTGAAACATGTACTGTCACTAAATCTAACGAGGAGAAACTCCGGCGCTTTGAAAGGAAAGTGCTGAGAAAGATATTTGGACCAATACATGATCCTACCACGAATTCCTATATGATAAGAACAAACACCGGACTCAAAGAACTATACAAAAACCCTGACATAATTCAAGAAATAAAATCTCAACGACTGAGATGGGCGGGTCACGTGCGGAGGCAGCCGAATGACAAACTGATCAAGATGGCATGGGAAGCACTTCTCGAAGGGAAAAGACCTGTAGGATGACCACGTCTTAGGTGGCGAGACAACATCAGAGCAGACCTCAAAACAATAGGAATTGATGAAGACCAGATAGAGACGCTCATGACACAGCGAGAAAGATGGAAGGAGATTGTGAAGTCAGCCAAGACCCACCCGGGGTTGTAGAGCTGCACGATTAGATAAGATTAGATTAAATAAAGCTTATTATTATTTGAAGTAAGGACACGGGTTGTTTGAACAGGTATAAATCAAACAATTATAAACTTGTCAGCCAACGTTTCGGAGGATATATTCGCTCCATCTTCAGGACTGATATGGAATTATACAATACAGCTACAAAAGTATGTGAAAAAAATACAAAATGCAAATTACACTCACCAAACAAGTTAGGGCGGTAGAAGCGTTTGATTTTGAGTTGGTGGAAAGCGAGACACAGGCCATAACTAAAGCTACCACATTCAACGGAGTTAGAGAATTTAAATATATAAAATTCATAAAATTTAAAATTGGTAAAATCTTGTTAAACATCAAAATTGTAAAAATAAGCGCGTAATAAAATATTTCGCTAAATGTAACACAAAGTACCGAAGTAAATTCTGTATCATTTTCGCTGATATAAATGCTGTGATAACAGGCAAAAACAAAACTATTATTATTATTATTAGCTCTTAAGAAGCATGAATTGTATTAAGTAGTTCTTGTTCGTTTTCATGGCTTGCAAAGTTTCGTATGTAAGAACAACCATATTTCAATTAGGCAGAATAAGAGAAAGAGGCAAAACGGAATGAATAGACTTGACCAGTTCAAGAAAGATCTTGATTTCCGTTAAGTATTATCTAGCCTCTATAAAGGAACAAAAAGGGGCAAAAAAGTCTTTGGTTGAAAAATATTGAATAATATGCCAGTAAGATTAATTTTCTGTGGAAAATACCCATGATACACATTTTATAAAAAGTTTTAGTTGCGTTAAGAAGTCCAAAATAGCCAAGAATGTTAAAAAATGCAGAAAATATGATTTTTCGGGTTGGCGCACCTTAGCAAAAAATCTAAAACAATTCAGGAAGGTAGATTTAAGTACATCCTAAAAATTGCCAAAAAAAATTTTTTTTGCCGGTCTTCAAAATATAAGAAAAAGATTGATTTTCAACTTTTCGGAATATTTTTAGAAGGCATATAGTGTGTTCAGGGGATCAAAAAAAAATGTGTTGAAAGATGACTCTAATCACTATATCTATAAATTGTTTCAAAATTTTTTATTTGCTAGTTCGTCAGAAAAAAAATAATGACTGAAAAATCCTATTTTTTTGACCCTCAGAAGGGGTGGATAAAGCATCTGGAGCAATTGATTATGAAAACCTTATTTTTACACTCCAAAGCACCCATTTATCAAGTAAATTAAAAAATTTAGAGATAAGAGCATTTTGACTATCTTATCCATGGATACCCTTTAGTATACAGATAATACAGAAAACTACCAATATGTAATATAAATGCATAGCATTGTATTTAATTGTTAATGATATTAATGAATAATGACTAGAGCTGCCGATTTGGCTGTTTTCCGTACAATTTTTTCAATTTTTTATTTAATTTACTAATAAATACCAAAGTTTACCTCAGTGTATGTTTTATTATATCTATTGTGTTAAAGGGGGATATTAATTTATTACTATTTAATAAGATAATTAGTACTGCAAGTGTTTTAAATGACATTCTGTTTCAAGATTACTTCAATGATTTCAAAACTTGCGTCATGTCCAATACGTCACTTAGCTTTGCAGCAACCAGTGAAACCAAATCGTAACGATAAAAGCGGATCGCAATTAAATTCAGAATATTATATGCAGTTACGCCATCTACTCAGATAATTTCTCGTCCAAATAATAAATCATGACCTTACCATTTGACAAATTTGTCAATGATTATTGACAAGTATTATGTACTATAAGTTTTAAATTTATATTTAAAAATATAACCTTAAGGAAACGTTATTTATAATGAATTCTAATGGAACGCAAAAAGGAACATCTCAACAAGATTTAAATGAACGGTCAACTGCTTCTCAGGTAATTAAATAATTAAAAACAATAGTCAAGAAGTTTTGGTTTTTTGAGAGTCATCACGAATATCAAATAATATGTATTTAATCTTCATTGCTTGAGATATCCTAACCATGTTTTTTTATATAATGTGTGCAACTTCTTGAAGAGCTTTAAAAATAGCAAAATACAGATCAAAATGTAATATTATAGAAATTACGTATGCTTCGTTAATAATTTCATTTTTGTTGTAGATTTTTACAGCAGGACTTGCAAATTTTACAGGAGTAGCTTCTGGAGCATCCTTTGGATTTTCCGCAATTATTATACCTTCGGGAACAGCAATTAGTAATTCGTTTTCTTTAAATTATAATCAGTTATCTTGGATAGGTAAAGTATAGATTATTTATTTGATGACAATATTGAACAATTATCATTTTAGCGAGTGTCATCTTCATAACAAATCTGTTTGGATGTTGTATAGGTGGAATTATATCAGATGCTTGGGGACGAAAACATTGTTTATTGCTGGGTAATGCAATTTGTTTTCTAGGATGGATTTTGATAGTAATTGCCTATTACTGTTTACCGCCTTACCAATTTATAGTTTTGCTAATTGGTAGGCTTTTTACTGGATTTTCTATAGGATCAGCAAGCGTTTCCACTCTTGTTTATACAGCAGAAACATCAAATTTAAAACTTAGGCCAATGTTGACTACTTGGTCTGGATTATTCAGTACAAGTGGAATTTTCTTAGTGTACTTGCTTGGTTTCTGTTTTGGAGTAAGAAAAATGTCTCTATTTATTTCGATTATATAACAATAATAAAAAATTTGTAGAAGAATTGGGCCACTATTTCCATAATTACATCTGCTGTCCCATTAATAAGTTTTATATCTATAGCTTTGTTCTTACCCGAATCTTCGGCATGGTTAAATTCAAAAGATAATATGACAATAGTTAAAAAAACGCAAAGGGTTCAAACTAGTGACGCAGAAGAAATAACAACTTTATTAAGAAAAGAAAATAAAACTTCTTCTAGTAAGATCATAAAAGAGGAACTGTTACGACGTACATGTTTAATTCCGACTTTAATAATAGTCTGTTATTTTTTCTTCTTGAACTTTTCTGGATATTACGTTATTATTGCTTATGCTGCAAATTTTGTATTTCTTCTAAAAATACACTTAGATACATATTTAACTATGTGTTCGTTTGCAGTCGCTCGCTTAATAGGCATTATTTTCATAAGCATTTTTAGTAAAAAGATGGGACGGCGTTGTGCATCCATTGTGTCTGGAATTATTATGACGTTGTCTATATTTTGTATTGCAATTTATTTAAAATCAATTTCTACCACACCAGACGAAAAATTAAAGTTGTTGTTTTGGATACCAACTATTTTAATGTGGATATATATTGTAGCTTGTACTGTAGGGTTTGCCACGATACCTTTTGCTATGGTTGGAGAAATATTTCCTCTAAATATACGTGGAGTAGCGTCTGGCATATCGGTGTGCTTGAATAGCCTTTTCACTTTTCTCGCTATAAAAATATACCCTTCTTTCATGCAAACATTTGGGGCTTACGAGTTAATGCTAATTTACGGTTCCATCAGTTTAACTGGAACAATTTTTATTATTTTGGTCTTACCAGAAACTAAAGGTAAAACGCTTAAAGAAATTGAAGATTATTTTGCCAACTGTACTAGTTTACGTAAATTCAAAGTATTAAAGTAAATTTTTTAGCTTATAACTATTGGAATAAAAGCACTGTCTTTATTTTGTAATATTATCAATTATATAAATTATTAGTACACTTTCTTTTATTTATTCTAACTATTTAGGGCTAGTTTATCAATCTCTAGTTAGTGTCCCAAGTAAATTTATCTGGCAAATAAGTATGAATTTCGGTTCATCAATGTTTAGTTAGTATTTACTTGTAGAATAAATTTACTTACCTGTAAGATTTTTACTTGGCGGTCAAAGTAAGAAGTAAATTACTTGTAGGAGGTAACTGGCACCCGACTAATTATTTTAATATGTTTTTACAAAATGAAAGATGAAATAATAGATTTATTTTATTATAAACTAAATATTCATTGCTAAAAATACTTTTTTTCAACTTTTCTTTTTTCTGTCCTTCGGTTCACCTGGTCCTTTAGAAAAAATGTTAAAAAAACAAAAATTTTAAATTAAAAAAAAAAAATTTTAATGAAAATTAATTTTTTAGCTAAAATAAGGCATACCAGAAAATTTCAAAAAAAATTTCCAACGTCCTAGGCGCTTGGGCCGTAATGGGTTAATGGCTATATCTATGGTACTCGTAGTACCATGGCTATATCCAGTTTTGCCGTTTCACCAGAACAATGATACCAACCTTGAATACTGAACTATTATGTGTTCAGTTCAGTTCAATCGATTTTGTGACTAGTTACTAAAAAACAATAAGATAACAAATGAATGACAATAATTGAAACTTCCACAATAACTACGTTTAACAGTAAAAATTATAGACAGTGGAAAATTTAGAAAATTGCACACCATCAAAAGAGATAATCGAAAATCTCGATTCTGTTTATCAACAAAAGACAGAAACACAAAGAATGATACCGCAGGAGAGATTCTACAACTATAAAGTTATCACAAGCCAATCAGGCTACTCACATTGCTAAAGTGGAAAATTTGTAATAACAATTACCTTTTCTTAAGGGGGTATTCTAGTCTAATAGAGGCATGATTTTCGGGCGGTTTTTGAAGCTCTGTACAAACGAAACAAACCATATTTTTACATATTTTAAGATTACATAAAAAATTAACCAAAGAAAACAACTCTAAATTTACAAAGTTATGAGCTGGCCAAGTGGGAGGTCCAAAAAAAAGGGTGTCCTGGTGTGCACGATATCTCAAGTTCTAATGAACCGATTTATTTGAAATTTGGTGTGAATGTTTTTTATAGATGCCGCTATAGCATGAAGTATGGAAAAGTAAAATAAAATTTTTGTCCCAAAATAGCGGCCGTTTGAAGAAAAAAAATTTTTTGCATGCTTTTTTAACAAATCCGAATATTTTAAAAATAGTAAAATTTAAAATTTTGACTTGACCGTAGTTCATGCGATAGAGGAATGTATAAAGAACATACACACCTAATTTCAATTAAATCGGTTCATTAGAACTTGAGATATCGTGCACACCAGTTTTTTTTAGACCTCTCACTTTGCAACCTCATAATTTTCTGAATTTTGAGTTTCTTTTTTCGGTTAAGTTTTTTTGTAAGCTTAAAATATCAATAAGCAAATCGTAAAAAAGTGGATAGTAAAAATATGTTTTGTTTCGTTTGTACAGAGCTTCAAAAACCTCCCGAAAATTCATGCCTCTTGACTAGAATACCCCCTTAAGGAATTGGTTATGTCATCACACCTGGAATAGGAAGGTAAGGCCCTGATGTTGATTTAGTTACCAGCTCTGTTAATTGATTGGAGGCAAGAACGTAGATCCAAAAATTAAGTAATTAAGTATTTAAAATACTGCAGTTAACAAACTTTACCAAACAACAACAACTTCTAGCTACTCGGCAATCAAGTAATGCAATACTTTTAAAAAAAAATTTATTATAATAATTAGTTTGTTTTTGGCCGATGTGGTAGAATTGGTTAATCATTTAAATTAATAATTGGTAGTCAAGTTCGACTTTTTATTTTATAGTGATTACACTAGATACATACATATGTTTTCGGTTTTTCATATAACCCATTATCAAGTGTTGAACAAATATACAAAGTTGTAAGGTATTTAAAAATGTCGGAAAATATTCAAAAAAGTCACACTTCAAAAAACAAATTTCAATATTGAAGGGTTACAAATACGGTATCGTGAACATACAGCCCATTGGAGACTGAAAAACACCAGAAAATCTAATTTTGCAGATCATTTACTTGATGAAGACCATAGAGTATACGAACACAACTTAAAAATATTAGGGGAAAGGCTTGCAGGTTGCCACCCCATAGCTTTTTTGGTTATAACTCGTCATACAATCAAGGTATTGTTGATATACTAACATATACAGGAAAGGGGAAGTATAAAGCCACGACCCTGCGCAAAAAATCATTTTAATTCTCAAAAACTAAAAATTTACAGAAAATTTTCAAAAGTATCTAAAATCGACTTTAAAATTTCGGCTTGCAGGTTGCTACCCCTTGAAAAATTGTTGAAAATGTAGAAAAACTCAAGTAAAAACATATGATTTATATTAATTACACTTAGTGGCTGTGAACAAAAAAAAATGAGAGTAAATTGACAAGAAAAAAAAAGTTAAAATTGAAAAAAAAATTTAATTTTTTTCATTTAAATCTAAACATATATAAAAAATGCATCAATTATCAGTAAATAATTATATATATTAATTTTTGAAATATTTAAGAAGCGTTTACGTCAATAGGTACTTCAAATATGCAATGGGGGGGTTATACCTACCCCCCTTTGCGCGGGAACCTGTCCTGGGCCGATTTAGGGGCTAATGTTGCCACTGTCCCTAAACAGTCACTGTAGTATACGTCACAATGTAAAATAAGAGGGGTGGCAACCTGCAAACCAAAAAAGGTGGCAACCTGCATTTTTACACCACTTTAGAATATACAGGAAAAAAAATTTCCAACTCATGATATGTTTAGAATTATTTAAGAATAATAAAAATTGAATAAAAAAGCAACACACCAAAAATATTTCCCTTAAATTTTCGTTGAAAATGTTCAATTTATGGGCACAGAAAAAAAACACAATTTTAATTTTTCATTTTTTTACAAATAAAATTTCAGATTTTGTTTACCAAACGCCCTGTTATTGTGTTTGAGTGCATCACAATTATATTAAAAGCGACAACTACTCGTTTGTATTCGATGTCCGTCGAAATTTAGAGGATGACAATGTTAGAATGTCAAAATCCGGCAGGGGTGGCAACCTGCAAGCAGTGGCAACCTGCAAGCCTCTCCCCTACATATCTGTGAAAAAAGACCAACAATGGACAGCCTTGTAAGTTTAGAAATATAAAAGATTTTTAAGGAAAATCCAGTCCAACTTATTAATGAACAATTAAATTTAACAAACAGTCCATTGATTGAGATATATATTTAACTACCACGGGCTCATCACGATCACGATAGGGTGGAGGGGGGGGGGACCTACAAGAAACACTCAAGATTAAACTATCAGAAAAACTATCACTTATAGTTAACTAATTGGAGGTGCATTACTGAAGAAATGATCGGCAGAAAGACATGTAGTCCTGTCCATATAGGTTTGTACGGGGTAGGTAATACGATATTAAGTAACTTGCTTTTTGCTGTGATCGGAACTTCGTTGAACATTCACTTGTAAATCTATTAATACATTTATTACGGTAATACTTTAGTTTAATGTTGTTTACGAAAAAAAAATATCGACATATTGTTTTTGTCCCGTGTTATATATATATGCAGACTAGTGTTTAATTGCTGAATTTCTGCAACTTCAAGTAAGAAAAAAAAATAATAAACTATGTATATTAATTTATTATCCTTTTAAAAATTTTACATTTGATCTAGGCGATTGACCTTGGAAAATTAATAATTTTTGTCTGCGGCGCATATTAAAACCTACAAGGCCAAGGAGCCTTCAAAAAATGTTAACTCCGAGTCTCACATCCGGCTCTGAGGAGGGGCGGCGAATATAACCTTTTGCCTAGGATGTCAGACATGGTTACACCGGCCCTGGTTGTTACATGAAATAATTATATGCAAATTAATAAAATAATATAAATGGAGAGCCAACGAAAATACGTGTGGTCTCTGTGCAATAGTTGTAAGAACAATTGTTTATTCCTGCATAACAAATCTCTTGGTAATTTGTGTTACCAAGGTGTCATTTCTGCATCTGTGCACTCTCGTCGTTATTTAGATTTCGATCAGTAATACTGTCGCAACCGCTATAGGTTCAAAAGCTTAATAATTTAAAACATACATGTTTGAAGTAGTTAAGGTAGGCGACTTCTAGCTCACATAAACTGCGCATGTGTTAAACTATTGATCGGTTTGGGAAAATCTCGTATTCAATAAGTATTGATTATATTTTATATATGAGGGGTTAGGGTTAGTAGGGTTCACATTAAAATCAATTATCATAAAAATTTATTGACCATTACACCTTTTATCTTAACGTTTTTTTTAATTAGATAATTTACTCTGTGGGAAAAAATCTCCCCTATAACGAGGGGTGAGAACCCTCCTTACATTAAAAAACACTATGGTATGGGAAAAATCTCCTCTATAACGAGGGGTGAGAACCCTCCTTACATTAAAAAACACATATCAAAAAAAAATTTATTGATCAATTAATTACTTTAAGTATGAGATAAATATCACTTGTTCAATAAAGTATTGATTATATTTTATCTATTACCTATTATCACCCCATTATTATATAATTTAATATTATGGTTTTAGTAATAAAATAGTTTTAGGATAATTTATTTGCACTTAAAATGGGCCCAATTTTAATTTAAGTACCTTCTTTCAATTACCAAAACATTTTTATTAACCGATACATATTTTATCAATTAGGGTTAAATACAACAATACAATTTTTTAGGGGTGTTTTAATACTTCTCACCCTAAAATATAATTAATATACAGAAAGTTGCAACACCCTCCAAAATCGTAACTATATAAATATAAGGGGGCAGACATATCAAGTGAGTGTAGTATTTTTATATCTCTTGCATCAAGTACAAGTGTAAAAATGTCACCAATCACCGAAACCTCAAGCGAAATTGTGCGAATTATGAAAGATGTTTACTTACAGTTATTGAAAAATCCTGAAGGTGTAGAAAAATGGATAAAATTATGCTTTAAAAATATACGTTTACTAAATTCGGCATGTAAAAAGTGCAAGTCAAGTGTTGGAAGCAAAAGAAAAATGGAAAATCATATAGCATTGCTCAAAGGTAAAAATTTTATTACTTTTAATATAATTATATTAATAAAATATTTATTTTTTTTATTCAAGGATATATAATTCGTATGAAGAATCTACATAAACAAGGTGGTACTATAAATAATTCTGCTAATCGTCGAAGTGATCGTATAAAATTTCAATACACGGCAAGCGCGTTCCAATCTCGTTTAAAGAACGGTCTCATTATCAATTTGAAACACATCGACCCTCTAACCTTTCTTGAAGATTCACAATTTCTGTACGCGTCCAGAGTAAAAAATTTATTAAAATCTCATCCTATTCTTAAAATCAATGTCGATTTGTGTTGCGAATTTTCAAAAGTCTCAGGTGAAGAAATTGTCAAAGAATTTAAACACTTTAGTACACCTAACAACCTAATCGATGTGACAACAAATTTAAAAGAATGGTGGGAAAATCACGTTCAAGATAATATTATAGTTCAATTGGATGATTTTCAAGAAAAAGGCAGCGGTTGGACTCTATCTTCCATTATTAACCTCGCCATATTCTTTAACCACCACGAACCCTTCAGAGGATCATCTTATATTCCTTTACCTAAAGATATTGCTAACAAGCATGCATGCATCAATATCAAGAATAAGGATCAAGCTTGCTTTTTTTGGGCTGTGGTATCGGCAATGTATCCCAAAGAAAAAAATGCAGGCAGGGTAACATCATACCCACACTATTCAGATGTGCTAAATATAGAAGGAATTATATTACCGATGACGTTGGGACAAATTAAAAAATTTGAAAAAAATAACAATATTTCAATAAACGTTTTCATGCTTAAAGCAAAAAAACAAAAACATGAAGTTGTGTCTGTGTTACTATCAAAAAAATTTTTAACAGATGAGCGGCATATTAACTTGCTTATGCTTGAGGATACCAGTAATTATGATGCTGTTGATCGACCTGCAAAGTATCATTTCTGCTGGATTAAGAATCTCAGCGGGCTGGTCAGCTCACAACTTAGCGGCAATAAAACTAAAAAAAAACTATGCAACAGATGTCTAATTTACTTCAAGACATATGAACAGCTTGAAAAGCATAGGATTGATTGTGTTAGTATGAATGAATGTAGAATACACATGCCTGCTAAGGGGGACGTAGTAAAATTTACGAGTTTTAATAATAAGGAGATGTCACCATTTATTATATATTTGGATATGGAATCCATTTTAAAACCGGTAAATGAGAAACGTGGTGATAAGACTCAGCTATATCAAGAACATAGTGCATTTAGTTTGGGATATTATTTTAAGTGTAATTATGATAATACATTATCATATTATAAAAGTTATCGCGGAAGTGATTGCGCTAAGTGGTTTGCACACGAGCTCCAAGAAATCTGTGAAAATATCGAACCTGTGTATTGGGTTGTACAGCCTATGACTTTAACATTCCAAGAAGAGCAAGATTTCCAAAAAGCTATTACCTGTCATATATGTGAAAAAAAATTTGCCCTTAATGACATTAAAGTGCGCGATCACGATCATATAACTTCGAGATTCAGAGGAGCAGCACATAACGAGTGTAATATTAATTATCAAAATTCGAAAACTGTAACAATTGTCTGCCACAACATGTCGAATTATGATTGCCATTTTTTGATTCGGGATATAGCTCTACAAATTGAAGGAAATGTTTGGCTACTTCCAGTAAACAAAGATAAATATATTTCCTTTACTAAATTCATAAAAAATAGTGAAATAAAGTTTAAGTTTAT
This sequence comes from Cantharis flavilabris, assembly GCA_949152465.1. Classification (NCBI taxonomy): domain Eukaryota; kingdom Metazoa; phylum Arthropoda; class Insecta; order Coleoptera; family Cantharidae; genus Cantharis; species Cantharis flavilabris. The sequence goes on from OX424438.1 coordinate 17,163,627, forward strand.
TGACTCATTCAGATTTTTACCTTATAGTTTAGATAAATTAGCATCTTACTTAAACGAACTAAAAATCGTGCAAAGTGAATATCCGCAAAGTGAAAAATTTAATTTATTAAAACGTAAAGGAATATTTCCGTACGATTATATAAAGTCTGCTGCTAATCTTGAGGAGACCAAATTACCCGAACAAATACATTTTTATAACCGACTTACAGAAAGTGCGATATCTAATGATGAATACATTCATGCTCAAAATGTATGGAAAACATTTAATATTCAAAATTTAGGTGAATATTCAGATTTATACTTAAAAACAGACGTTTTGCTATTGGCAGACATTTTTGAGAATTTCCGCGAGACCTGCTTCGATACATATGGATTGGACCCCGCACATTATGTATCGGCCCCCGGTCTTTCATGGGATAGTATGTTGAAATTAACTAAGGTCGAGTTAGATTTGATCACCGATATGGATATACTATTGTTTATTGAACGTGGAATTAGAGGTGGTATTTCACAATGTAATCACCGATACAGTAAATCCAACAATAAATATTATACACCCGGCTACGACAGCTCACAACCGGACGTTTTTCTTCAATACTATGACATCAACAATTGTAAGTTTATTATGATTAAAAAAAATTTTTTTTAATTAATTTTATCTTTCTTTTTTTCAGTATACGGTTGGGCTATGAGCGAATTTTTACCGTATGGAAAATTTGCCTGGCATGATAATCTTAATATTAATGTATTACAAACCCCCGATGATAGTAGTGTAGGCTATATTTTGGAAGTCGACTTAGAATACCCAGCTGCAATACACGATCTTCATAACGATCTACCGCTATGTCCTGAACATCGCTTTCCGCCCAACTCCAAACAAAAGAAGCTCCTCACAACCCTTCATAATAAAGAACGCTACGTTATTCATTATCGCGCACTCAAACAGGCTCTCAATTACGGTATGAAAATATTAAAAATTTACCGAGTATTAGAATTTAAACAATCGGCCTGGTTAAAACCGTACATTGAATTAAATACTCGAATGAGAACTAATGCAAAAAATGAATTCGAGAAAACATTTTTTAAATTAATGAATAATGCTGCGTTTGGCAAAACCATGGAAGATGTAAGAAAAAGAAAAATTGTGAAACTTGTATCAAAGTGGGACGGGCGTTTCAGTGCCAAAGTGTTGATTGCCAAACCTAATTTTCACAGTAGAACTATTTTGGATGAAAATTTAGTTGTTATTGAACTAAATAAAACTGAAATCATAATGAATAAACCTGTATATGTAGGCATGAGTATATTGGATATTTCAAAAACCAAATTATACGAGTTTCATTATGACTACATGCAGAAAAACTTTTTATCCAAAGTGCTTTACTGTGACACGGATTCATTAATATATGAAATTCATTGCCCCGATATTTATGCCACCATCAAAAGGGATATTTCACGATTTGACACTAGCGATTACGAGGTCGATAATCAATTCGGTATTCCTCTTGTAAACAAGAAAGTGCCTGGATTAATGAAGGACGAAAGCAATGGTAGAATTATGACCGAATTCGTAGGTCTTAGATCTAAAATGTATAGCGTTCGAATCGAGGGCGAGGATGTTATTAAAAAGGCGAAAGGTGTTAAAAATTATATAGTTAAGAAAGACATTTGTTTTAATGATTATTTAGAGTGTTTACTTGAAAATAAAATTATTGTAAAAAAACAAAATAGTATAAGATCACAAAATCATATTGTACATAGCATAACTCAAACAAAAATAGCCTTAAGTCCCAATGATGATAAACGATGTTTACTACCTCATACCTCCAACACTCTGGCATGGGGGCATTATAAATTAAATAAATAAAAATATTTTTATGTTTTGTTTTATTTTATTCCTTTAGTTTCACATACAGCATAAAGTAAATATTAATATTATTATTATTACATGATAATTTCATTGAATTGAATTTTTAGAGATCCATGAAAACTGGTTATAGCCAAGCCATTTTACATATAGCTGATTCCCACGTTTACGTAACACTTTTTCAATTAGAAAAGTATCAGGGTAGGCCGTAACTTGGAGCTCCTCCGTATAAAACATGCCTTTAATTGGATTTCCACTAAGATCTTCAATCATGTAGGTCGTAGGACTACCCAGATTGATTTTCACAATTTTAAACAATTCTGCAGTCCAATTTGCATTATACCCTTTGTCAAAGATAGATTTATACTTGGAAATTCGTACAAAGTCACCAATTTTAAATTTTATTTTTCCAATTTTCTTTTTTTTATTGTAGACGTTCAACTTAGTGGAAGACTTCACATCACAAGGACGCATCATAATTGTTCTATGCTTACGATGATTATAATCATCAGTGGTAGAAGCTAATATATCAATCCATTTATATTTGCCACGATAACTAAACTCTTTGTATAAAATATTCTTTAATGTTCGTACGACACGTTCGACAATTGACGCCTTTTTAACGCTGTATGTAGAGTAATGGTTTATTTTGTATTTTTTCATAACTTCTGTAAAATTTTTATTATAAAATTCTTTACCTTCATCAGTATGCAAATTTTTAGGTCGACGGTTTTCTTTAAGAATTGAAATCATAGCAGTCGTTACTTCTACACCATTTTTAGATTTTAAAGGTCGAGTCCAGAGAAACTTAGAATAACAATCAATAACTAATAGAATATATTTATAACCGCTGTTATACTTGTAATAAGGTATAAATTCGGCCAAATCAGCCTGCCATAAATCGTCGAAACCTCTAATTATTACACTTCTACGAGAGAAGTTTTTTCTAGCATTTCTATGGATTTCATTCACAATTGCACGCTTTGACATTACTACTGATATTCTTGGAAGAGTTATGTTTTGTTCTTTTTTTCAATTTTAGCTTTAAGACTATTCAGTGAAGTAGTCCAAGTGTTTTTAAATGCCTTTAAATCTCTCTCAACTTTATCAACCGTTTCCATATACTTTTGATACTTTAAAAGAACACCTTCACTCCCCTCCATAAAATTTATAGCAATGTCGTGTTCCATCACCCACTGATCAAATTTTTTTACGTACTCGGAAGTTTTATCAGATTTGCTTTCAATAGAATCAATCCGTGTTTTTAAGGAATTAATAAACAATAGTATTGTATCAACATATTGCTTATTTACGGCGTCGAATTCATCAACGCCGTTCGATAAGTTTGTTAATCTTTTAGTTTGCATATCATAGTTTCTATCTTTAGTAAGCTTAAACCCGATACCAGTATCACCTTTACGACCTTCTTTTGGACGTATTTTACTTCTTCCGAATAGATCAATGCTCATTTTTAAACTGAATACTTTATTAGAAAAAACATTATAATTATACAATAATTTTAGCTTCCGCCAACTCTTCCAAAATGCTAATAATTTCATTGTCGTGACTGTTATTGCCAGCTTGCTTGGATGCATGTAAAAGCATAAGCCGTTGCACGAGCTCCGAAGGACTGTCCCAATAAATAAATTCAGTTTTATTAGTATTAACAAGCTTATGCATCACTTCAAAACCCTCACCGCTCTTTGCGAATAAATCTTTTATTACTTTTCTATACTTGACATCTCTACTACCATGTATTTGATTTTCATGGTAATAACCTCTTTTATGAGCGTTGGTTTGTATCAATATTTGTTTATACTGCTGTAGGTCACTATTATTATAATTTTTAGGTATTTTTTTAAATATTAATTCGTATAATCCTACAGTACCGTCATATACCCTATTACCAATACTAAAATTATCAGAATCTTGATGAAATTCAATTACAGTGTTTCCGACCTTCCAAGCCTTAGTAACAGGATCATGATGAACACCGTAACGATGATCCATTAAATTCTTAGTATCATGTATAGCCATATCCGTATATCGATTATGCAAACTCTCAATAATGCTAGTATTATTAGCGTCGCTATAATATTCCTCATCGTCGTCGCTTTTTACATTATCATTCTCATCATCATTTTCCACCCGAGAGCTAGCGTTACTTCTGATTTCATCCTGTTCACTTGCATTACTTTTTACAACAGGCGTTTGCACAGAATTCACCGAAACTGTAGGCATGCTAGGATTTACTTCAACCTTTATGTGTTTAGATTTTTTCTTTAAAGATGTCAGTTCCTTAATGGGGTCCACAATAGGTTTATACTTTTCTTCTGAAGTTCTTTGAATAGCTATTTGACCGCGCTGTAGTTCGAGGTACTTACGCTTTACAGACTTACGTGCCTTAATAATTTTTTTAGTTAATTCAATGTCGTCTACATCCATTTTTTTACTTATAAGTATGATATAAAAAATGTTTAAATTGCTACAATTATGATGTAACGTGTACACACAGCACGAAGTAACAAGTTATGAATGACGTGAAAGATTCATTCAAGGCTTATATATGAATCAAATCCTTTCCTATATCTACCATTATTTATATCAGACTCGGTATCGATTACGATAAAACCGTGAGGTTCTTTCCAACATTCTGCACACATTATTTTAAATTGATTAAAAGATAAATCAGTTCCGATATGATCGTCATACACATGTTTTAAATTCAAAACATCTTGTTTAAATAGTATTATTAAATTTGCATTATCACGTATTAATTGTTTAGGTATTTTTGAATAAGTTTGACTAAGATAAAATGAGTCAATTAAATTATGCCTTCCCATACAGAAATAATCGCGAACACTAGCACTTTTATCAGTGACAACATCATCAAATACCATGATTGAATGAGGTTTTGCGTCGCTTACGGATATAACATCATCATGCTGAGTAAATGTGAAATATCCTAAACCCTTGATCGGTTCGAGAACTTTTTTCAAGTATTCATACTTGGGCTGATGTAAAGATTTTGAAAAAACATACACGTTTTTAAATTTTAACCCGTTAGGCTCTTCTATAAGACTGATGAGTGTATTTGTTTTACCGCAACCCGAACTACCGGCTATAATACATCTAATTGAATCGGGTAATAAATCGCTATGCTTTTTTGAATAACTTTTATTAAAGTCATGATTATTAACTGGAAGAGAATCTCGTTGTTTAATAAACCTCATCTTGAAGTACAATAAACTAAATACATATTCACCCTTATATAAATACAGAAACTGTTTGCAGTAATTATCATTAAATGATTGTCCACAGCGGCGAAGGGTTGGTTAACACCATAATAAATAAATTACCGGTAGAGCTTCATATTCCTGGCTATCAATATTGCGGTCCTGGAACTAAATTGCAAAAGCGTTTAGCTAGAGGAGATCCTGGGATTAATCCTTTAGATTCGGCTTGTAAAGAGCACGATATTGTATATAATCAACATAAAGATTTAGAAAATAGACATCGTGCCGACCGTATTTTGGAAGAACGTGCGTGGGGGCGAGTGAAGTCTAAGGACGCCAAGCTGGGAGAAAAGGCTGCAGCGTGGACTGTGGTGAATACTATGAAAGCTAAAAGAAAGTTTGGTATGGGATGTGGTGACAAGCGTAAAGTAACACTTGGAAAGGGACTTTTAAAAAATATATCGAGGGACCTTAAAAAATCTGAATATAATAACAAAAACAATATTATTAAAAAAGCTTTAGCTGCTGCTAAGCGTTCCATTAAAAAATTAGGAGGAAGACGCAATGTTAAGGTTCCTAGAATAATCCCTATACCTAAGCAAGGTGGTATTCTACCATTTTTGATACCACTTTTTGCCGGTTTAAGTGCTGTAGGTGGATTGGCCGGCGGTGCGAGTGGGATAGCCAAGGCTGTCAATAATGCTAAGGAAGCAAAAAAGCAACTCGAGGAAAACGGACGACATAATAAGATGATGGAAGCAATTGCGATGGGTAAAAAAGGCAACGCATTATATTTGAAACCGTACAAAAACGGTAGCGCACTATTTTTAAAACCGTATTCAAAAAACTAAGCAAGCTGCCTCGACGAGCTCTAACCGATGTAGATTTAAGAAAATATACAATCGGTATCCCCAATTTCCGAGGCGTTTTTATGAGAGATACCCTGCCTAAAACCTCAAGACTCTTCGAATCTGGAATAATAAATTTAGATGTTATGAGTGGGAAAGGTACTCATTGGGTTGCATACAAGAAGAATTGTGACAATGTCACATACTTTGACAGTTTTGGTGATCTAAAACCCCCTAAAGAAGTTATTAAATACTTTGAAGGATGTGTAATAAAATATAATTATATACGTGAGCAAAAATTTAATACAATTGTATGCGGTCATTTATGTCTGAAATTTTTGTATAAAACTTGAATAAATACTTGATCACCATCAAAAATCGTTTCAATAATGTCTCAAACGTTCACTTTAACAGGTGTAGGAAATTCGCTTAGTGTCGATTACTTTCCACCAATTCAATTGAATCCCCAAATTGATCATGTCTTGGGATTAATAGGTTTCTATGGTTGTAATTCCATAAGAAATATTTATGCTGGTAATAACAAGTTTTATTGTAATGAAAAAATCATCAACATACCCTCAGGTGCTTATGAAATTAACGAATTGAATGAGTATCTGAAATCTATATTGAAAGTAAAATTTAACTTAAGTGCCAATAATAATACATTAAAATGTGAAATTTTTTCACAATATGAAATTGATTTTACGAAACCCGGTAACATAGGTCGTATGCTAGGTTTTTCTAAAAGGAAACTGAAACCCGGGGTAAAGCATGAATCAGATTTAAATGTACAAATTATTAAAGCTACGAATATCCATGTGGAATGCAATATTACTTCTGGTGCATATCGTAACAACACTCTAGCACATACAATTTTTGAATTTGATCTCTCAGTGGAACCCGGCTATAGGTTATGTAAGGAGCCTACAAACATTATATATTTACCTGTCACAGTAAATACTATTCATAACATCACTCTAAGGTTAGTCGATCAGCTCGGTGAGCCTGTAGATTTTGGTGAAGAATCATTAACTATACGTTTGGAGTTGAAGCAGGATGGGTTTAAATATCAATATAAATAAAGTTGCCAATCCATTGAAAAGCATTAAACCTTCGAACGTTGGAGGGCTCACACCTATCGAGGTTCAATTTTTGGAAAACTTGGGATACCGCGTATTAAATAAATATAATCATAATGCAGGAAGAGCAGGCACTTCAAAATATGTTTTCCGACGTAGCTTATTCGGACCTAGTAATTGATAATTCCACGCGAACGTATTATCCTATGACTGCAAATGGATTTGATAATTCTGACGAAATCAGACTTGTTATTGAGAAAGGGGATTTGGTAACCGCTAGTTATGATAGTAAAATTTACATCGAAGGGACCATCACACCTGCGGATCCTACTAAAGCTTTTCAACTCAACGATCCTTTGTTTCTGTTTGAGGAAATACGTTATCAACTTGGTGATGTCGTAATCGATAGTTGTAGAACACCCGGCATATCAGCATCAATTTACGGTCAATGTCGTTATACACCTGGAGAATCAAAAGGATTGCACAGTGCAGGATGGAATATTTTACAGGAAGAATCGCAAATATTCAATTCAACTAAGCGAGTGTTTAGTGCTATAATACCATTAAATCATGTGTTGGGATTTGCTTGCGATTACACGCGAGATATCATAAATATGAGGCAGGAACTTATCTTAATTCGTTCAAATTCTGATACCGATTGCTATAAGGGTGAAACTGCTGTAACAATAAAAATTTCAAAAGTTAACTGGCGTGTTCCTCATATTACGCCTAGCGATATGGCAAAATTGGAGATATATAATCGTTTAAAACAGCAGAAAACAGTTAAAATTGGGTTTTATGGAAGAAGTTTATATCAATACCCGTCTTTACCTACTACATCCAACTTGGTAATTTGGCCCGTTCAAAATTCGGTAGGATCACGAAGACCTCGATGGATTTTTGCTACATTTCAAACAAATAAGCGAAACAACATGGCTTCTGATGCAAGCACTTTCTCACAATGTGGAGTATCAGATGTTACAGCATTCATTAATCAAAATCGGAGTCCGTATGAAAAAAGACATAATGATTTTACCAAAAGTAGATATGTACTGGCATACGATGACTATCTATCGTTTCAAAAAAAGTTTTTAAATAAACAATTCTGCGAACCTCTGTTGGATTTTAAACAATTCGGACAAAGCCCGATATTTGTTCTCGATGTTTCAAAGCAAAATGATATGATTCACGAGCCTGTGCTGAGTTTAAAATTGGAAATCGAAAACAAGGGGAATTTTCCTGCAGATACGTCGGCCTACGTATTAGTTTTACATGACTCTGTTTATGAATACGATCCGATTTCCGGATTGGTTACCTTTGTATGAATAGAAAAAATTCTAATTTGTAACTTTTTCGGTATTCGAAATAAATAAACTAATATAAATTTATAATTCTGTTTTATTTCTTCTATAATATATTATTATTATTATTATTATTATTATTTAACGAGTTTTGTTACAGCAATCCATACCACATTTTTTTATAAATCTTGGGCAACTTCTAAGTCCGACTGTCTACTTTGCAGGACTTGACCTACAAATTGTTCCCACGTTAATATATTATTCTTATTATTATTTTTATAATTACAATAATAATATCGGATATAATACAAGATTAACATCGATGTGACAATACACACTGTTAAAACTTGACTCAATATTGCCGATGCCAGTTTATGTATGAATTTAAACTCGTCCGTAAATAAATCTTCATCATTCAATATTAAATTCCATGATGATTGTTTTGTTGAGGCGTTGTCAATAAATCGTAATTTGTATAAGGTTGTGCTGGATTCTGTGAATCGGTAAAAAAATGATGGTTCATTTTCAATTTTCTTATAATCCATAGGAAACCATTTTAAGCAGGGCACGTCATTTAGATAGTTCAAATTATATATTTTAATATAATTTATACATATTGTAATATTGAATACACTTTTAGGGGGGGATACGTATAAAGTGTTGTTAAACACTTGAGCTAGCGTAAAAATGAATATAGTAGAATTCATTTTGATATGCGTACCAAATGATATCTAAGTTAGTAATGGGGGGTGGGGTATGAATTCGTCGAATTTATATCTTAATTGAAAGAGAAAAAAAACGACAATTTTTTTAATCATACAAGTCATCATTATAATAGATATTTATTTATAAATAATAAATACACATGTCACATACATATATTACTACAATCTATCATTGACTAAATCAGACAAATTTTGTTTGATTATGTCTGGGTACTTATATATAAGTTCGGTCATGCAATATAAGTTCACACCTCGATAATGTCCTGTATCGAAATTTATTTAATTTATCGAAATTTCAGCCATTGATAGATAGAAATTATCGGTGTTTTTAAAAGTTATAATTTTTGTCCCATTAAATTCGTCACCCGTTATTTTAAGCCCGCTGTTGTTCATTACAATCGGTTCCATATCCCCATTTTTGAAAAATGTATCAATTTTTGCAGTATTGATATCATTTGTTAAGGTTTCCCAATCTTCACTACATAATAGAATGCAGATTCCATTCGATCCGATGATCCTCAGCATAGGCTCCCAGTTTTCGATATCAATCCCAATAGCTATAAACTTTGTTTCAGATTTATTTAAGGCATATTTGGTTTCATAAATAATCTTTGCGGTTGGCATTGTAGGTTTTACTTTCTTAGTGCTATCTGAAAAAAAGAAGAACAATAATAATATAAATAACTTAAAAAATTAATACAAATGATAAATTACAACATAAAAAATAGATACCGGTTGAGGGTTAGGTTAGCATCCCTAGGTCAATTCCTAGGAATGTTAACCTAACCCTAATCCGGTTTATTTAAGAAAAAAGTAATTTGTTTTAATTAAACTTACTTGGTTGAACTGTTTCAGCAGTCCGTTTCAAAGTATGGACACACACTTTGCTTGCCATTTTGCACTAAATTATTCGTATGTACTATGAGGTTATACGAGTTGCGATTTCTAGAGGTCTAGACGAACTGATGTAAAGCTGCAAATTTCGTATGCCTTATATAGTTACAAATCTGGAGGGTGTTGCAACTTTCTGTATAATAATTATATTTTAGGGAGAGAAGTGTCAAAACATCCCTAAAAAATTGTATTGTCGTATTTAACCCTAATTGATAAAATATGTAACGGTAACGGAAGAAGGTAATTAAATTAAAATGGGGGTCCATTTTAAGTGCAAATAAATTATCATAAAACTATTTTATTACTAAAACCTTAATATTGAATTATATAAATAATAGGGTGATAATAGGTAATAGATAAAATAAAATCAATACTTTATTGAACAGGTGCGATTTTTCCCATATCTTTTTGATAAGTGTTTTTAATATAAGGAGGGTTCTCACCCCCTCGTTATAGGGGAGATTTTTTCCCACAGAGTAAATTATCTAATTAAAAAAAATGTTAAGATAAAAGGTGTAATGGTCAATAAATTTTTATGATAATTGATTTTAATGTGAACCCTACTAACCCTAACCCCTCATATATAAAATATAATCAATACTTATTGAATACGAGATTTTCCCAAACCGATCAATAGTTTAACACATGCGCAGTTTATGTGAGCTAGAAGTCGCCTACCTTAACTACTGTTTGAGTTATGAAAATAAATTTTCATGTTCAAGTTTTTTCAATCTTTAGTTTCTCTACAATAGTCTCATCATTTTGAAAAATGTATAATTGGTACTATTCACGGAACGATTAGAAATATTAAAGCAATTTTATTAATTGGAATAATTTATCTTTTTATATATTTAGTAGTACTATAATAATATGGGATAATGCTATCATAACTATCGTGACTCAAACATTCCATACATATGTATTTTTGTTTTTATATATCCTGGGCATGTTATTAATTAATTTATAATTTTTTTACAGTATTTGCTTGTATTAAGTCTAGGAATGTATAGCTCTAGACATTATTATAATTATATCAAATACTTGTGTATTTTTATGAAAGTAATTCATTTTTAACATTATCTTTGCAATAAGCTAAATAGGCTAATTAATCTTCTAATATGATTAACAGTTGCCGATTGAATATTTTACGAGAGATTTAATATAAAGTTAAAACATTTTTTAGTTTGATTTTGTTACTATACTCATATATACTTCTGGTACAAATTAGAAAATGAATATGGAAGTAAAAAAATCTGAGAGCTTCATTATAACTCAGGTACGTAAGTGTATTAAGTATAATTTTCGAAAATTTGGATTAATCCGACTTATTTTTTTGGTTTGTAGATGTCAATGGCAATTATGGCAAATTTATCAAGTATTGCTGCAGGTATATCCATAGGTTTTTCTGCTGTTGTCATTCTAAGTTTAATGTCAAATACAAATGGATCTGCATTAAATGAAACAGAAATTTCATGGATTGGTAAGTTATTCTCAACAGCCAGTTAATAAATTCTGTCAATATGCTAATTCAATCATTTTTACAAATCATTATGACTAGATTCTTAAAATCTTTCAATTACTAGTACAGTATCATCTGGCATTTACATTGTTCATTTGAAATTATACATAGATATACTGCAATTTGACATCGGAGAAAAGCAATTCGATAATTTACTCAATAGTAACAATAAAACACAAATTGTAAAATAAATCAAGAAATGTTGTTGGTTAGTAACACTGATTGCTACCGCTCAAAGACGTCGAATTACTTATTTTATTACAGTAGAAGCTCGTTCAACCGGCACGGTCGGGACCAACCGTAAACATACCGCGTGATTGGAATGTAAGAAATATTACAATTTTTAAAGAGTATTGGTTAGTTGGTGAAAGAAATGCAAAAACTTGTATCTCCGAAATTTCCTTGCAATTATAATATAAATAATATAATCAATCTTTTACGAAAGTATAAAACTATGTACTATGTAAATACAAACAAGAGATGGAACGACCAATTAGAGTGACGTAACGGGCCGCCGGCCTCAAAACTTCCAGATGATGATGATGATGATGTATTTAAATTGAACTGAATTTTATAAAAAATTGAAAACAAGGTGGTTATTCTGTAACTAGAAAGAATCTTTCAATGACACACTGTCTTTTAAAGATCGATCGTTATAGACCGAATTTTACAAAGGAATGTCTTTATGTTAATAGATTGGTATAGGGCAAGAATTTGCTTGTTCTGTAAATTTAACGAATTTTTTAACAATATAGAATTTTTTCTTTGTAAAATCTAGTCCATGAAGATAGTCCATAAAGAAGATACAGAGGGACAGTCTGTCATTAAAGGACTCTTTATAGCTACAGAATAACTTCATTCTTTTCAGAAAGAAATCCTTTTTGTAAAGCTCCTTTATGACTTACAGAATAACCACGTAAGTTACAAAATAAGTTGGTATAACAATAACAAAAAAATGCCGTCGCGTCAACTCAAATTAAACCGCTTACATTGGATTAATTACGATGTTAGGTTTTCTGGGTTTTCTACGTGCCGCTTATGGGATCTTGATTACGATAATAAGCTTCTACTGTAATAACGTTAAGCAAGGTTTCTAAAAAACGCTCCTTAGTTATTAGAATGTCTTAACTTATACAGTCTAAATTGCGACCATATATTATTATAGGTAATCTCAATATTTTTGAGCAAACTTGACTACTTATACTTTTATTATTCAAAAATATTTATATATCTACACATTCAAATGAATATAATTATAATTTCTTTTTAGCTGGTATATTCTTTCTAACAAATCCAGTTGGATGTATTATATCTGGTGTGGCTGCAGATAAATTCGGACGAAAGGTAGCGTTAATTGCTAACGATTGTGTGAGTGTTTTGGGATGGATTCTAATTGTCGTTGCATATTATACACCTGAATATTTATATCCACTTTTATTGACAGGAAGATTAATCACAGGAATTTCTTGCGGGATGGTTGTCACGACACCGTCAGTTTACATTGCCGAAATGTCAAGTTCGAATTTGAGATCAATGTTTACAACTTGGAACACAATTTTTATAAATTTCGGAATTTTATTGTGTTATTTATTGAGTTTATGTTTTCAAGTAAGTACAAACTCATCGTAAACTAGATCAAAGTCAAAATTTTTTTTTAGGACAATTGGGGAACAATTGCAATACTGACAGCAATGTTACCTTTCACGAGTACGATGTTAATATTATTTTTTTTGCCCGAATCATATGTATGGTTAATTTCCAAAAATAAAATGGAGCATGCCAGGATCAGCATCAAAAAAGTATTTAAAAATACAGAGGCTTCAGTAATCGAAGAAGAAATTAATTTTTTTCTAGAAAAATACGTGGTTAACAAACAACCAATTTATAGGCAATTTTTAAAAAGAACCTTTGTTATACCAATGATCATAATAACAAGTTATTTCTCCTTTTTAAATTTTTCGGGAGTTTTGATAATTTTTGAAGATGCTCTTAATTTTATGTCAAATATAAATTTTAATATAAGTCCTTATTTCACTATCAGTTTATTTGCTGGAATACGATTTTTTAATGCATTGGTTTTAGGATATATTAGTAAATTATTTGGCCGCAGGCCATTATCAATAACTTCAGGTATAGGTATCAGTGCATGCATGTTAGGATTTTCTTTGTATTTATTCCTATTGACAAAATACGATAAACTTGATAACGACTACTTTAATTGGATACCCATTATATTACTTATTATTTGTGACTTCATGGGTACAATAGGATTTATTTCAATTCCTTATGCAATGGCACCCGAAATTTTTCCATTAGATATGCGGGGGATTGCTACAGGTCTAGCAGCTTGCAATGGTTATTTATTTACTTTAATTGCAATAAAAACGTATCCTTTATTGTGTGAAGTCTTTCGTGATAATTATCACCTGCTTTTACTTTTTCATGGAATAGTAGCATTGGCTGGTACAATTTTTATTTATTTTTTTTTACCAGAAACGAAAGGAAAATCTTTACACGAAGTAGAAGAAGCATTTAAAAATAAAAGAAGTGAGGTAATTTAATTTTATTTAATATTTTGTTTTATATAGTATGACTTTTATTATTATTGCCTTTATTGAATATCTCTTTTACTCATTTACTCTTGTATTGTTAATTTTCTAAATATTGCCAAGTAATTTCATCAGTAATATTTAGGTAAACTTGTTACAATTTTAATTTTGTCAAATTAATAAAAGTTGTAAGAGTGTTTTCGTGTTTTTAGTACAATTTAGATAGAACATTAGTTAAGATTTTTAAGATCGCTTTGGCATCAGACAGTAAAAAGTTTTGTAAAATGTACAGGTTTAGGCCATATTTGTATTATCATAATTCAGAGTTTAATTATTAGTAAAAATTAAAAGTACCAACCTTTTCAATTGTGTCCGCTGGTAGGTACTTGATTTATCACTGAAATTATATTGGCTGTGGTGTTTCTTGTAGCTGGTAACGTTCTCATATGTTAGAATGAAGGGGGAAGGTTAGTGGGTAAGTTTTTGTTCGGCAGTAAATATAATACAAAACAATGCAATAGATATATCAAGTAAAAGCTAAACGATCGTCTGTTTCCAGTTGAAAACTTTAGAGAAAACAAGGATCATCTGTGATAAATTTAAAAGGCAAATGAAAGACTTATTGATAATTGAAAAGCTCTTTACATCATTGAGGTAAAACCCAGCACTTGCTGATCTCTACTGCTACTGCTGATCTGACTAATTTTGTACAACAAATCAATCCGGCGTTCTTTAATTTGAGTATTTTGTTTATTATTAGTATTATTAGTATTATTTTAGAGGAGTTCATCTTGGTAAAAATGGATTAGATAACTGACAAAGTTACAAATAATAAAGCCGAAAATTTTATGAATCTTGAGGCCAGATTTATTTCTGGAACATGACTAAATCTGGACAAACAGAGAATCATTTTTAATTTCCCCATACGTATACGCGTGTATAAGGAAAAGTATTGTAATCCACTCAAAAATCAAAAATCGAAATTTTTGCATTAAAATGTTCCTTATCATGTCCTCATAAGTTTTTGATGAATTTTAGTTGGATGTTCGTCTGTATGTCTGTCTGTATGTCTGTCTGTATGTCTGTCTGTCTGTATGTCTGTCTGTCTGTATGTCTGTCTGTATGTCTGTCTGTATGTCTGTCTGTATGTCTGTCTGTATGTCTGTCTGTATGTCTGTCTGTATGTCTGTCTGTATGTCTGTCTGTATGTCTGTCTGTATGTCTGTCTGTATGTCTGTCTGTATGTCTGTCTGTATGTCTGTCTGTCTGTATGTCTGTCTGTATGTCTGTCTGTATGTCTGTCTGTATGTCTGTCTGTATGTCTGTCTGTATGTCTGTCTGTATGTCTGTCTGTATGTCTGTCTGTATGTCTGTCTGTATGTCTGTCTGTATGTCTGTCTGTATGTCTGTCTGTATGTCTGTCTGTATGTCTGTCTGTATGTCTGTCTGTATGTCTGTCTGTATGTCTGTCTGTATGTCTGTCTGTATGTCTGTCTGTATGTCTGTCTGTATGTCTGTCTGTATGTCTGTCTGTATGTCTGTCTGTATGTCTGTCTGTATGTCTGTCTGTATGTCTGTCTGTATGTCTGTCTGTATGTCTGTCTGTATGTCTGTCTGTATGTCTGTCTGTATGTCTGTCTGTATGTCTGTCTGTATGTCTGTCTGTATGTCTGTCTGTATGTCTGTCTGTATGTCTGTCTGTATGTCTGTCTGTATGTCTGTCTGTATGTCTGTCTGTATGTCTGTCTGTATGTCTGTCTGTATGTCTGTCTGTATGTCTGTCTGTATGTCTGTCTGTATGTCTGTCTGTATGTCTGTCTGTATGTCTGTCTGTATGTCTGTCTGTATGTCTGTCTGTATGTCTGTCTGTATGTCTGTCTGTATGTCTGTCTGTATGTCTGTCTGTATGTCTGTCTGTATGTCTGTCTGTATGTCTGTCTGTATGTGGTTACGAGATCATGAAATGAAATAGTATCAATTGCACAGGTTAAGCCACGCAACCAAATGTCAAAAAATTTGGCATAAATGTACATCATAGTTAAACTTAGAGGCCAGCTGAAAATGGTGAAAATTTGTTGAAAATTGCGGAAATGATAAAGAAAATAAAAAAAGTTCAAGTGTCAATTACTTTTGGACCAACATTTGGTATATCCAAATTATTTAATAGTGCCGTGTCGCACCTCTTTCTAAAGCACGTATATCGAGTTAGACGGAATACGAGTCGCGTCGCAACTCGATTCCAAAAATTTTCGGAAATTAATTCAAGTTTGACGTTTATGAAATTTTGATGTTTTCGGATTTTACACCCCGTGTCCCGCGTAGCGCGATTTTTGAGCCCCGCAGATGCGATCTGTTGTTTCCTTGAGGTCTTGCACATCGAACGGTACATTTCAAGAAGGTGGCGAACGAAAATTTACTCTGGTATTAAACTGGTTTTCAAATTTTTCAACTTTTTGACTTTTTGATTCGAACTGTAGCTTCTTCGAGGTGTTTCTCCTCGAATGGTACCCAGAAAGAGGAGGCTACGATAATTTTTATACCCAAATTTAATGGGGAAAGTTATGCAATGTTTACATAGCCAATTTTTATATTTTTGTTCAGAAAAAAGATTTTTATAGCATAAAAATATAAAATAAAAAAAAGAAATAAAAATCGGCATTTATATTTAAAAATCATGATTTTCGCTGTTCATATCATCGAGATTTTTTTTTTTTTTGAGGTGCATTACGGAAGGAATGATTAACAGAAAGATCATGTTGTTTTATATTATTGTAAAAAAATATTCTTTCGGCAAATACGAAGAAATAAATTGCTTTAGGTTTTTTAATAAATAATGACAAATGTAGTAGTAATGCAGTGGTGTAGCGTAGCCTGAAGAGTGACGAGGGGCAACATGTTTCTTTGTTTCTGTTTTCTGCGACGACTTTGATCACTTTTAGCACAGCGTCTTGTCTATAGGTTCAAAAATTTAATTTAAAATACACACAATAGAGTTTTGAATGAAGACTTCCACGATCAAATCTTTATAAAATCTTTTCAATCCTTAGGTAACATTGCGTGACTACAAAATTTGTCGATATTTGTCGAATATTGTCGATATTACGAAGTTTTTATTAAGCAAAACTTCGTCAGAAAATAAATATTCTTAAAACATGACAAATACGTCAGTAATAACATAGTGTTACAAAATTGAACTTTTTTCAGATTCAAGAATGGTGGGAAATGGTGGGTGGGAATGGGAAATTGCTCCATCACGTCAGGTTGTTTTGAATTGTAGCTTAAATGGTCAAAAAATGGCTATTTTAACCATTTTCATGATTATTTTCAGGGAACCTCATTTCAATTTTCCACAAGTGCATCACATAGTACTATTACTTAGCTTTAAAAGCCAATTGTAAATTCGTTCTGCGATTTTTTAAAGTGAAGATATACAGTTTTTAAATCGAAGAGGTTTAGTTATGCAAAGTCACCCGTTTTACCGCCGCGAACTTATTTTTTGACAAGTTCTTTGGTACTAATTAATTAGCGACCTCAAGAACCCCTGTGTAGGCAGAATACTAAAGAACTTGTCAAAAAGTAAGTTCAGCGCGGTAAAACGGGTGACTTTGCATGAGTATAACTAAACCTCTTGACTTAAAAGTGGTATATCTTCACTTTAAAAAATCGTAAAACGATTTTGAAAAATGGATTTTCAAGCTAAGTAGTAGTACTATGCGATACACTTGTGGAAAATTGAAACAAAGAAATGAGGTTCCCTGAAAATAATCATGAAAATGATTAAAATAGCCATTTTTTGACGATTTAAGCTACAATTTCAAAAAAACCTGACGTGATGTTCAAAGTCAGTTTCGTTTTCAGCACAAAGAAATCCATTAGAATCACCCCCGCCCATTTTTGAAGCTGTAACATGTAACATGTTATAACACTGTGTAATTGTCAGAATCTTTGGTTTAATTCTGTTGTTAATAAAATCAGTGAAGAACGTTACGTGTCTCTTTCATTTTAAATAAAACAGGTACACTTTCCTCAAGTATTTATTGAATCTTACGTAATAGTTTCGGGTACCAAGCCATCATCAGCGTATTCGTCAGTTTTTACAAAAGTTCAAACAACATTTAATTAAAATCAATATTAAAATCCCAAAACATAAACTATATAAAACTGTCAAGTGCTAAAATTTTCAAAAACAAAAAACTAGTACGTAAGATTCAATAAATACTTGAGGAAAGTGTACCTGTTTTATTTAAATATTGGCTTCAAGGGGTTCTCCATTTATGATCTTTCATTTTACTTTCCCAACTCCTTAGTAAGGAAAGTATTGTTACCTACAACCGAAAAAAAAAAAAAATTTACCCCCCTCCCATTTGTTTATAAAAATGTTATGTTTCGAGATTTCCTTAATCCATTTCTATTATTTTTGAAAAATGTCTGTATGAGTGTACCTATGTATGTAACGAAGTTACGAAATCACTTCAAATTTAAGTTTTCTGTTGTGGCACGAAGCATATTGAAATGACTTTACTTGAAGCGATAAAACATAAATCCATTATAACTTCAAAACGCAATGAAATAGGTAAAAGTTTATTATGACAAAAAATTATCACTATCAAATTACCTAGTAGAACTTTTGTTCTATGAAATATAAAATTTTTCCTAATTTTTTTTTTAAGTCAAATTTCTTTGTACATAGATTTTAGTTTATTTGGATTTTTGTTTTTGCAAATTATTTCGATTGTCTGAATGTTTTTCACGATGATTGCTCTTCCCTGATGATATTTAGTACTTTTAGTTTATTTTATCGGATATGTAAATTGGGAATTAATTTTAATAATTCGGAAAGTTATGCTATAGATGCCACATCAGATGTTTGAATATTGTTTATTTAAAACATATTTGCTACATGTTTTAATTTTGTTAGCATTGTTTACTGCGTACTATCACTTTCATTTAAAAATGAAGAGGGAATGTCGTGATAAAAATAAACAATAATTTAAGCACCGAAAATTGACGAATATGATTTTTCAAAGTTCTAAGTAGCTTAATATAACATTAAATTGTATGGATTTAACAAATTAAAGGTAATAGAAATTATTTTTGCATTAATTAATTAATCAGGTGGAATGAATTAGATTAAACATAAAAATTATGCTACTTTAACTAAGAATTCCATAATGCACTCAAAATTCCAGGAAATTTTTCAAAATACCTAAAAAGTACTTCAAAATATAAGAATTAAAATGCAAAATAAAAAGTTAATTTTAGTTCAAATTACCTTAATTACTGCTACAAATAAGACAAACAACGATTACACAGTAGAATATTATTTACTAAAAAGTATCTTTTACTTGATGTACAAAGTCTGTTGATATAGGCCATGTAGCTACAAAGTTTTTAAAAACTATCAGGACATTGGCTATGTCACGGAATTACTTTACCTTATCTATCAAGTATTAATAGGTTAGTATAGCTAATAGCAGAAGCATCTTGTAAATTTGATTTGGGGAGGCTACCGGAAGTAAAATGTGATGTTGAGGAGTTTAGGAGTACAGTATATCTTCTAAACAAAAAGGGGCAAAAAATAAGTTTTAGATACCTTATTTTAGTAAAGCCAACCTCAACAAATTCAGACCACGAGTACCTCAAACCCTGGTTAATTTATATGAATCTTTGTTTTTGTGATTATACAGTCTTGTTCATATTAATGGGCCAAGGGCCACCTTTGAAAATTGTACATAAGTCGTCACAATGGTAAGCCATGTCGACCACCAACGTACTATTCTATTTTGAATTTATTTATGCCTTGTTTTTTCTTCAGAACATTAATAAAAAAGTGTTCACGTCATTCAAACACTAGGGTACTTTTGGTGTTTGTTGCATTCGATGGTTTTGTTTTTGATGTTTTTGATTTTCAGTGATTTGACGTGGAATCTGAAATGTTACCTGGGTGATCATTTTAAAAAATGCATATTTGGTAAGAGAGATTAGGTATGAAACGGGTATTGTTTTCAAGCCACAACTTTTTATCGAGACTAAACATACCAAATATCTTATATACCATTCAAAAGCTAATGATCATACGCAACTTTTTGCTGTAGAAATTATATTGATTCCGTCAACCCAAAAAAAGTTATGAGCATTTCCGTGATGAGTTGATTTTTGACCTAAAAAAGATTTGACACCATCAGGTATGAAACACCCGGTAAAATCTGTTAAATGTGGAAAAATCTGAAGTAAAACAGCCATGAATACGGAAAATATCAATATAAAGTTTATTCATCATGAAGGCTTTCAGTGACCAAATTTACAAAAGAAAATGACACTTTTTTTCTATAATTTATACATCATCTTTATCGTCTTCTTTTTCATCGCTCATGTCTAATTCGCAATGTTTGCACGTAAAGAAGCTGGCATGCATATTTGCATACTTCATAAATTGAACCCGGGGATGCATTCATATGCATTCGATGCATTTGATGGAGTTGGCTATAGTCTCATAATTGGTACACTCGACTGTCTCACACCCGGAACATGACGCCATTTTTACAAAACGCCGTAAAATTTATGTGTGAATCGACTACTTTATCGTAAAATATAAGGAAAATGCTGAACTTATATGCACTGTACTCTAATTTAATTGTTTTTGTAATAACAGCAGTTACAAAAAAATAAAATAAAACTTTTTTGATGAAAATTTCACTCGATGTTCAGATCACATACAAAAATTGTGATAATTGACTCCGGTGTCATAAAAAAAATAAAGTCTTAGAAGATGGTTTAGTGCCTATGATGGAAGAAATTATGCCCGATGACTGCATTTTCCAACATGATAATGCGGCCATACACACTGCTCGACGTGTGAAAGATTGGTTTTCATCTAGAGAAATACCATTGTTGACTTGGCCAGCAAGAAGTCCTGATCTAAACCCAATAGAAAACATATGGGGACTTCTTGCTCGACAGTTTACAGAGGTGGGAGGCAGTACAATAGCTTAGAATAACTAAAGAATGCCATACGTGAAGCATGGAAGAAAATTTCAATAGAGGTATTACAAAATTTTATAAACTCAATGTCAAATAGGATTTTTTAAGTAATACTTCATAAAGGAGGGGGCACCAAGTATTAGACTTAGAATTCTTCAATATTTTTTAAAAATTAAACGGCTGAACGTAGTGGCACTATTAGAATTTCGCTTAAAAATGTTCGAAATATTTTCATTTAAAATGTTTTGTATTTTTTTTTAATAAATCATGTAATTTTTTAGAGTTGTCAATTATTATGTAACCTTGACTAACGCATTGTTTTTTTACAAATTCATTTTAAACAAAATCTACCCCATAAAACATGGGTGGCACTAATTTAATTTCGCTTACTGTAGCTTTCAATATGGAAAAATGTTGACACTAGTCAAAGCTGGCCAATTGGCATTGCAATCTCATTTCTCAAAAATTCGATACATATTTTTATTTTTATATATTTTGGACATAATAATTAATAATTTTTTTTACAGTATTTGCTTGAATTAAGTCTAGGAATGTATAGTTCTTGGCATTACTCTAATTAAATCAAATACTTGTGTATTTTTATGAAAGAAATTCATTCTTAACATTATCTTTGCAATAAGGTAAATAGGCTAATTAATCCTTTAACATGATTAACTCTTCCCGATTGAATATTTTACGACAGATTTAATATAAAGTTTAAAAGTTTTTAGTTTGATTTTGTTATTATACCCATAATTACTTCTGGTACGAATTAGAAAATGAATATGGAAGTAAAAAAATCGGGGAGCTCCATTATTACTCAGGTATGCGTATTATGTGTGATTAGCTAATCATAAGTATTCCTAGGAATATTTGGATTGCTCCGACCTATTCCTTTCATTTGTAGATATTAATGGCAATTATAGCAAATTTATCAAGTATTGCTGCAGGTATATCCATAGGTTTTTCTGCTGTTGCTATTCCAAGTTTAATGTCAAACACAAATGGATCTGCTTTAAATGATATAGAAATTTTATGGATTGGTAAGTTATTCTCAACAGTCAGTTAATAAATTTTTTCAATATTCCAATTCAATCATTTTTACAAATCATTATTTGAAATTATACAAAGATATACTGCAGTTTGACGTCGAAAAAAAAAGCAATTCGATAATTTACTCAAAAGCAATAATAAAACACAAATTGAAAAGTAAATCAAGAAATGAACCAACAATGTTGTCGGTTAGTAACATTAATTGCTACCGCTCAAGAACGTCGAATTACTTACTTTATTACAGTAGATGCTCGTTCAACCGGCACGGTCGGAACCAACCGTAAACATGCCGCGTGATTGATTTTTTTCCGATTGATTGGACCGTAAGAAATATTACAATTTTAAAAGCTTAGTTGGTGAAAGAAATGAAAAAAACTCGCCAGGAACTATTCGCCGCGACTCGATTCGCCGTGAGTTTTATATTTCCATTTATTGATAATCTTTGGTAGATTTTTAACCCATAAAAATGAATTAAATAAATTAAACAAATTAACCCTTAAATGCATACGGTTGCAGAAATACAACATACCGTTCTCGACGTTGTAGTTATAGTAGGGTAATCTTTGAAAGGCAAACAACGACAGCGGGACATTTCTACAACATTGCCCTTTAATTTATTTCCATTTTGTAAAAAATTTGGTTTGCATTTGTGTTTTAATAAGAAAGACAACTGTTTCAAAAAATTTCACACAGAAACATAACTGAAATTACCTTCACACTCCATATAAAATGCATATATACAACATATCTTTGTTGGCAATTTTAATAGCGACCGACTCGAAAAAAAATGATATTTTTTATGAATAAAGGGTATAAAAATATATATATACGCGAAAAACTACTATGTGGCACCAATAACTATAACAACGTTTACGCACCCAAAATATTTTACACATAATATGATCAAGCGACACCCATATATTACTCCGACTATATATGCGTTTGAGCACCCTATATATATAGTATTATATTATATTTAGTGATTGCACTTCTGTAGACCTCGTGTGAACGATCCTGAAGGAAAATTACAAGTACCTAATGTTTTCAAAGTTTTGCTCATTTGATGCTGAATTCAATCTCAATGACACACATGACAATATGTGGGTAGCTCATGGCTTATATAATATGTAAACTGTTTGTCAAATCGTTCAAAATCAATAATACATAAGTAATAATTTTTGTAATCACACCAAGAAATAATATATCTTTTTTCCTGTGTAGACTAGGGGAAGTAGTTGGTCATTGATGATGTAAGAGAATTTTCAGACTTTCTTCAAAATTGTAATATTTAGTTGCGACAAATAGCCGCGTCCACGGGCCGAGCAAATACTTTAATAGGTTGCTTCAAAAATTGTCACTTATAATATCACAAGAAAGAGAAAATAAATTGAAAATAGTTTTACATATTTTCGAGAAGAAGAAGAATCAATAGATATGAGAGTTCGAAAAAATCAAATAGCTATTGCCGAACGGCGGCAACATGTTTAATGTTTTGATTGGCAACTTCTACAGAAATTGAAAGCTTCTATTGGTTTTTAGAAATAAAAAAAGTAATCATAATAATAATTAATTTTACAATTTTGAAATGTTTCCTATTCCAAAACTATTACGCAATGCTTATCACTACGCTATAAGCAAAATTCCGTGGTATGTGAGGGGGTTTCCAGTATGCTGTATGTGCAAAATTCCGTGGTGCCACTTAGCCCTGTTATATGCGTTTTTGCTAATAACGCCCTTGACAGATAATAATACGATTCAGTTAAAACTGAACTTTTATAGACAATAATTAATGTACAGTCCAAGAGGCACCTTCGTTATATTTGGTACTATTTTATGATGTTCCTACCTTCTAGCAAAAAATTTTATATTTTAAATAAATAATTTGTAGGAGTACCTAGTGCCACCATTTGAGATAGAATGTTTAAATTATTATAAACAAAAATATATAAAACAAATATCTATCTTGTTTATTTTATACCCAATAAGTTTTAAATAGTTTTGTTCACAATAGAGCACAAAATACTAATTGAAAAAAAACTACGTTCCATCCAGGGGGTGGTCCATGGTATAAGCTACGTTGGCTAATGATGTAATATGTGGGCAGCTTATGTTTGTCAAATCGTTCAAAATTAGTAATACATCAGTAATAATAATATTTGTAATGAAACCAACCCGAAACGGCTACGCTAAGGTTGAAAGGAAAAAATGCAAAAACATTTGCATTAAAAAATGTATTTTTATATAGACTTGCAGTTTTCATTTTTTCCTATTATAATTTGACATTTGAGGGGATTGTGAATTCGTAAATCGTAAACCCCATTTTTTCCCGTCAACTTATTTTGTACTACCTATAAGTATAATATATAGCCATATTTTAAGAATTCAACAGAAGAAATAAGATACCTCCTTACTGTTCCTATAGGAAAAGAAGTGGGTTCTTGATAACGTAATGGGATTTTCTTCGAAATTGTAACACATAAGTACGTTGCCATTTATTGTTTAAAATGTTATTGTGTAAAATTTAATGTTTACTACTACAATCGTGGGAAATTAATTATAAGAAATAATATTAATTTGCAGTAACTTATTTAGTTTATAACTTCAACTGAGCGATTATCTGATTATCACATAAAATTTGTATGTGGGTTAAACACCTATTAACATAAACATTGGGTGCGTCAAGTTAGCCCCTCTCGGCCCGAAAATTGTATTTCGCTAATACAAAATTAACGAACCCAGCACTTTCAAAAAAATTTACAGCACTCGCCAGCACTTCGCGAGCACTTCCACACTATGCAAAAAATATTTTCAAATTCCAAAATGGAGGGGCCAACTTGACGTAGCCGAAAAACTACTTTTTCAAGTTATGCTGAATTCAAAGTAGTATTGCTGCACGGGTAGTGGTTCAAGGCTTACTTTGCACTGAAGCTCTAATCTTAAATTACCTCGTTTTTCCATGGAGTTGTTCAAGAAAGTTATAAGTATTTCGAACCACAGTTTGATGTTCGCCAGAGGGCCGAGTTAAGAAATTCTGCCGAGTCCGGGATTTTAACCCAGAATTTCTGCTAATAACTTCAACTAGCGATCACACCAAGCCACCACTGGTGGTCTCAATGTATCTTGCTCGGAGCTTATTTTTAAAAATTTGAAATAAATGAGTTATCTTGAAATAATTTACAGCATTCGACAGCTATCACGCGTAGTTTTAAATAATACACATAAAAAGGAAAATATAATATCCAATAAAATTGAAATAATGTAGAGTGCTTTCTTGAATTTATTTTGACTTGTGTGGGCACGGCAGGGTTAAAGGCTGAAACTTTCAAAAATGAAGGGTTAGATGGCATATATTCATAATCCGGAGGTAGTCAAAAGTTAGAACGCGCAAAAGGGCGCTATTTAAAAAAAAAAGAGATAACAGCATTAACAGAAAGCTAATAAGATGTGAATTATTTTGATATATAATTTGAAATAAGTTTTGTACGAAATGCATGTTATTTTTATGTTTGAAAACTGTAAATTGTTAAGTCGCTTATGGAAAATCAAATCTTGAACTGCAATTATCTCGGTTCGAACTTCGCAAAAATTTAATTATATTTTACAATTTTTATTTATATACTCTTCTATTTGCCACACGAAAGCCTTTATCAAAATGTTTTATTTTTGAGAAAAGTTGCGCATATGTATGTAGATTCGATAAGTTTAAAAATCATAATTTTTTGTTTAATATTAAACACGATATTAAATTATTAGTAACACCTTAAAAATTTCAATTTTAAGTCGCTCGCAGGTTACCGTCGACCGACCGGGTAATCCCTACCACAAACCTAGTGTGTAACGTTTCTAGCTAGTACCTTTGCTTGTACTTACGAAGAATTTATATTTCAATAATTATTTATTTAAAAAAATAAACACTTTATTCTCTTTTATACATTCACATTTTTATTTCAAATTTTTTTTAAAACAGTCAAATTTAAATAGGTACATGAGAAAGCCGAGTTTCGGTCACCCAATGTTTTTTTACATATTTGTCTACTCTGGAAATATTAAAAAAAAAATTTTGTATTCCTAAGCAAATTCTAAGCATTTCATGGAACCGCCAGAATGAATATTTAACAAATTACATTTTCATCATGTTCCCCGTTATTGGCCAAACAATAGTACAACCTGTTTTCAAACTCTTTGCAGACTTGCTAAAATAATTCTGCACTAATTCGCCTACATTCTTGAATTAATCTCATTTTCAGTTCCTGAAGTTTCTCGGGAGAAGTTTTATAAACTACCGTTTTCAAATGACTCTCAGAGATAAAAATCTAGTTTAAATTAAATAATTTCCAAATAAAATTATCTTTTATTTCACCTTTCAAATTTTACCTCTAGTTCATCCAGCATGAGCGAAATGAACGATGGATGAACCAAGATTTTTTCCATCTTTAAAATGATATATCGCAAGGTAGGGGGGTCCTATTCGAAATTTTAAAGTTGTGATAGCTGGGAGTTAAGGGGTGCAACTTAAAATTTAAACAGTATTAGTTTTAAACATCCCCCTCATCTAAATCGACGTGTTTTATATTTTTTGCAATGTTTTTCAACAAAAGAAGTTATTCGACTGGGTAGTCTGGAAATGAACAACCGGTATAAGCAAAAATGCAAATAAAAGAAAATGTAGAGGTAATCTTTATATTATTTTCTGTTAGTTGCAATTTGAAACGGTGCATTCTCAATTACAACTTATAAATAATTTACACCTAATAAGCAACTAGTAGCTGAATTGATAATATTTTAGATAATTTTCAAACAAAAGGACAAACTTTTCTATTAGAATTTCAACGTTTTCTTGTTGATGTATTATCAAGTTCATCAATAAATAATATAAGTTTCATTATTTTAAAGTTTGTTTCATTTTAAAGAATTTTTATCGATTTTGATAATTTGAAATTTGACAATAATAGCAGTTATTATTGTTAAATACTGTAACCGTCATTCAATGGAGGACTGAATAATACAAAAAATAATGTAAACTTTTATCAGATATTTCGTAATATACCGAAAAGTTACATTTTCTTTGGCAAGATTAAAATGATTTCATTTTTGAAATTTTACAATTGAAATTATTTCATTCAGGGTAAATTAGATTTTGTAATTTATGTCCAGATTTATGTCTAACACGTAAAAACAAATTAATTTACACATTTGAATGACGCTTAAAATGAAAACTAAAATTCGAACATGCTATAAAAATTTAAAAACCCAAACCCGGACTCCAACGAGTTGTTTTAAAAATGTTCATACGAATAAAACAAGGATTTACAATTCAAAACTATCAAGCAAAGATCTGAAAACGAAATCTTGACTGGTGCCAGTTCGCTATATGTAAAATGCCGTGGTGCCAGTACGCTATATGTAAAATGCCGTGGGTGCCAGTACGCTATATGCAAATTTCCGTGGTGCCACTTAGATGTGTTACGTGTTTCTGCTAACAGCGCCCTCTGCAGATTATATGGTTCAATTAAAATAGAAATTTTATAGATAAACGGTCGAAGAGGCACCTTCGTAAAACTTCGTACTTATGATGTACATACCCCCTAGCACCCAAATACGAGCTAAAACGTTGTGGCACCTTGAATTGGTGCCACAACGCAAATACAGGTGCCACTTCGACCATATATATGTGAATTTGGTGCCTAAACGTTACATTACATATATATATATATATATTTTTTTATTACTTTAAAAAAAATCATGCATTAAAGGGTTAAATAAATACATTTTTCAAAAGTTAGAAAAAAACAACAGTAGTTCTTTATATTTTCGTTTACTTTCAAATTTTCAATTTTATTTAGATTAAGCCTCCAACATTTTGAAATTGTGTGCTAAACCACGAAGGTATTCTAATATATCCCGATTCTCAAAATCATTGACTAATGTCAAGATTCTTTGATCTGCAAGGATAAACTTTTTGTGCTTTTTTGCGGTATGGTTTCCGGCAACTAGGCTTTCATAAGATACGTCTCTGTTTTTTTGAACTTTTTTTAATTCGTTTATGAAACGCCAAATAGTCGGTCTTTCGATGCTCAACTGCGAAATCGATAACGGTAAATTTTAATCCAAACTTACAAAAACATGGAAGGTAAAGAGGTATAAAAAATAAAATTTGAACCATATTAATTGACCTGTGTTGATACGGTAACTTTTTCTATCTTTTTTGAATTACGATAAAAACGGAATGCCCTTATAATTGATGGTAGCTCAGCGGAACTCAGGGCGTGAATATTTACTAAATAAACCGCGAAGTCTCTCACAGATACGCATCGACGTCTGCGAGAGCCGAAACGATTGCGTTCTCCAGCGATCTTCACACACCAAAGCCACTTACAAACTTTGCTTAAAACTGAAAGTAAAATTGTCACACAAAACAAAGACATAAAACTAAAAACCGGTATTTAATAAAAAAGGAATGATGTACACGGAAAAGTTGTACACAAGCACATCTACAAATTTGTCGGCAAATGACAATTTAAAAGAAGTAACGGGTCGACCACGAATCAAGAATATTAAACTAAAACTACTTAAACTAGGCGATAAAATAGGTATTATTAATAATACGACAACAACAATCTTCGTACAGAAGTTTATATACAAAATGTACAGGCCTTCGTACTGGCACCGTATCGATAGTATTTGTAATGGAAATGGCGTAACGTCTTTATTAAACTTTAAGTCGAAGCACTTCACACAATATTTAAAATTAGTACTCACATTGATTGATTTCCTGCGTGTAGCTTCGGTGTGTTGAGGTAGCTGGAGTAACGGTATCACCCGGTAAGCGTATCTTCGGTAGTGATGGGAACTAAGTTCCGATGCAACAGTTGACGTGGGTGGATCCAGGGTCGAACTTGCTCGAATGGCCCAAAACGGTAAGGCTTGAATGTAACAAGCGGTAACGGTAAACAGCACGATAATCTTATACGCAGACCAAAATATTGTCCACATAAATTCAGGTGCACTACGAAAGTTTATAGCCCGCAAGAAAGGGGAGAACAACAATAATGTTCGCGATAACCTTTAGCACATAACATCAAATAGCTCGCAAAGAGTCGGTAAAAATTGCCGAAAATCGGCACTCGAAAAGCCCTAGCGGCGTATGAAAAATAAAACCACACGAGTCAAACAACAAAGTGTGCTTTTGCTACGACAGTCCGTAACAGAATCGTTCGAGCTCTCCCTTCCACTCTACCATCGCGTTCAGGGAGTCTTGCCTGTCCAAGCCTGCAGGAAAGGGTACGCTATCTCGCAGATGGCCGCAATAAATTATACCCCCAGACCCCACAAAAAATTGACTGTCTCGCCACATTGCACCTAAATGTAACAGTGTATTCATGTAAATATGAACAAGAGTTCAACAAATCGAATAATTTTCTCCATGTTTAATTCCGAACTTCGGAATCTGAAGATTATTGATACAGTGGAAGGATGTATAGGAGACAAAAAATAAAACTCAAAAATATAAGATATCGATGAAAATTGGTACACATGTCATCATTGACTTTGCGATGTAATAAAAAAAATTTCAAATCGATTCACTTCGTTCAACAGTTCTTGAAGTTTTAATTTGATGTTGTGTTAAAATTCAAGAAAATCACCTCTATGGTTTTGCTTAAGAGTCTGCATTTAGGAAAAATCACAAGGTGTTAAACAGTAAAATACTTGTCTAAATAAAAATCTAAAGCTAAATCTTAAGAAATCCTAAAAATATTATATAATGTAAAAATCATTTTATGAAAAACAACATTTTATTGAATATATTAGCTTAAAATATAATGATCAAAATATAAGAATTGTTTCAAATTTTCTGTAGTTACAACTTGTAAATTGACGAAGGTTTTAGAAAAATTTCATTACGGTTTACTACCCCGTTCTGGAGAAATTAATTAGTAATTGAACAACCGATATAGAGTTGTCACGTTCAATTCTCTAAAAATAATATAAATTTCGACGCAAAAAGAACCCTAAACATATTTAACACTTGTTGGTATTATAAGTATTATGTATATCTCGGTTTTTATTAGTTTTAACAACAAATATCAATTTTTACTCATAAAAATTATTACATTTTTTATTTAGATAGTAGATTGGATTGCAGGGATAGTCACTAATAAAAATTTTGTTATGTCAAATTTAATATTTGTAATTTTAGAAAATAAACTGATTTAAACGAAAAAAACCTTTCTTCATGCATTTTTATAACTTTGTTTATCGTTTATGATATTTAAAAAGTATTTTACTACACACATGAGACCAATATTCGTAAAATTCAAATTAACTCTACTTTTGTCTCCGATTGTATCTCCTATACATCCTTAATGTGATCACATTGGTACTCGGGGTTTTTGATAACAATAACCGATTGATAACAAAAACAGGAAAAAATAATTTTATATTACACTGAATCATTATTTGTTTTTTATACCTTGACAACGAAATATATTAAGTATGTTATAATACCCTGGGGTGTATAAATCATAATGCCCGCTTATTATGCCCTCTCATCGCAATTATATACACAAGTCACGGCAAACTAGGAAATTTAGCAAAGTTAAATTCAAAATTTAGAAATTTTCTGAAATTCAAATGCAGTGTAATATAAAATGTTGTATGCAACACGGGCATTACTCGATGTTTATGCTCTCGGGCAACTTAAAAACTCTCGGACCTAGCGGCCCTCGATCTTTTAAATTGGTTGCCCTCGACATAAACATCGTCATAATGCCCTTGATACATAAGTAACTATATTGGTTATTTTTTATTAGTACAATAATTAATTAATACGAAAAAAAAAACAAGTAAAAAAAACTCATCTATGAGTAAATTGTTTATCAAAAGTTTATAATATGATAATGTTGTGTTGTTAGACAAATAAAACTAAACATATTTATTATGTATTTATTTGAACTAATAACTGAGTACTACAATGTTCTGATGTTCTTGAGGTACTGAGATTATATTGGCTTGTGGTTATAGTAGTTAAGTGTTCTTGTATTACGTCATGATTTAATAACATGTTTTTTGTGACATATGCAACATCCCCCTTATTTACCAATTACATTTTTTTTTTGTTAGTATCTATGTATTAAACATTTAAAAATTAATAATTATTTTTTAAATATTACTAAATTAAACATATAAAAATTTAACAATAATAATCTCTTAAATAACTAGGTTGTTGTCTTATCCTAGTAGATCTAGGCCTTACATTTAGTACTTCAGGCGGGTCTAAGTTTGGTACTGCAGGAGTATGTGTAACATTGTTATTGTTTGTTACATCATCAAACAAAATGTCCTCATCAGCTGCCTGATGAACAACCGTTTTATTTTGAGTTGACCTTAAATGATGACTATTTCGTCTTAAAATTTTTCCATTATTATTTTTAACAATATAAGAACGTGGTGCGTCATGTTTACTTAATACTATCCCTGGCGACCACGTCTTTTTCGGTAAATCTTGAATTAATACATTATCCCCCTTTTTAAAATCTGATTTTATTTTGGCAGTTTCCGTATCCGCGTTTGTTACCACATTTTCGACACTTGTTCTTCTTTTCTTCTTGTGCTGAGCTTGATTGTTGTTTTGGTCTTCTTTTTTCAAAATTCGATTTTAGTCCATGCACACTTGTTTCTCCTTTTTCTTGTAGGGTTTTCATCTGCTCTTTTCCAGCTTCTGCTGCACGACACTGATTTATTGCCGTATTTAGTGATAAGTCTGGCACTCGCAGTAGCCGTTCTTGTAAATTTGCATCATTAATTCCAATCACAATTCTGTCTCGAACCATTGTTTCTTCTTGTTCACCAAATTCACACAATTTTGCTTGTACTCTTAACTCGGTGACAAAATGATCAAATTTTTCTCCATCTTTTTGTGATCTACCAAAAAATTTAAAACTTTCGAATATTACATTTTTTCGCGGAATGCAATATGTTTCAAACGCTGCCAGTACTTCACTATAAGTTTTTCTTTGTGTTTCACTTAATTTTAATGTTTGATAAACATCCAAAGCTTCTTCGCCAGCTACGTTGAGGAATATAGCAATTTTTACTTCGTTCTCTTTTTCGATGTAACCGCTTGCTTTCATATAAATTTCAAACTGTTGCTTGAATTTTGCCCAATTAGTACCATTTTCCAAAACAAGCTTTTTAGGAGCTTTCAGATTGAAATCCATTTTGTATTGTTTTATTGAAATTTGCAAATGTTTATCAACTTTAAGATCTTTTCACTTGTTTTACACTTTTTGTAAAAGTTACTCAACTTGTGACATTTTTTCACATTTAGTTTTACACTTTTTGTAAAAATGTTTTAACACTTGACACCGGGTAATATTTTTAACACCTGTCAACACTACTATTTTAACACCAAGTGAAACTTTTTAACACCTAGCACCAGGTAATATTTTTTAATACCTGTCTATAGTAATTTGTTTAACACCAAGTGAAATTTTTTAACACCTGACACCAGGTAATATTTTTTAATACCTGTCTATAGTAACTTTTTTAACACCAAGTGAAATTTTTTAACACCTGACACCAGGTAATATTTTTTAATACCTGTCTATAGTAACTTTTTTAACACCAAGTGAAATTTTTTAACACCTGACACCAGGTAATATTTTTTAATACCTGTCTATAGTAACTTTTTTAACACCAAGTGAAATTTTTTAACACCTGACACCATGTTGTGTTGTTAGACAAATAAAACTAAACATATTTATTATGTATTTATTTGAACTAATAACTGAGTACTACAATGTTCTGATGTTCTTGAGGTACTGAGATTATATTGGCTTGTGGTTATAGTAGTTAAGTGTTCTTGTATTACGTCATGATTTAATAACATGTTTTTTGTGACATATGCAACAGATAATGCATTTAAAAATCTAACGACCTCATCTACACACCACACCGCAAAACTTCAAGCGCTCAAATCACGTTTCTTTTTTGTTGCTTATTCCGAAGTTTCCAAGTAGGTCTGAATTACATCACACATTAACAGCAAACTAGACAAACTTTCTTGCTAGTAACACCTGAATTATCGCGGAATGAATATGTGATAGATATAATCAGGTCTATGGACTGGGAAAGTGGTGTCGTCACGATCAATCAGCTGATGGTTGGAAACATGATGATAACCTAACTTTGTTTGCGTTTAGTTACCATATAGCTTCAAAAACTGCACTTTTCTCGTTTTGAATTATGTGGGCGTCCTGGGCAAATGCAATAAGGGCATAACTTTGATTTAAAACATTGTAAAATCACGAAAAAGTTTAAAATAACGCATGCCCCCGTGAATGTTTCCACCCATCAGCTGTTCGATCGGCCATATTTGACGTCGCACTTTCCCAGTCTATTATGTATCACAAACGTTATTATAAAGGTGACAGTTATGATATTCAATAAGGTTTTCGGCAAATTGGTATGCACTATAAATGTTAAGAAAACCTTTATCATAAAGATCATGTTTAAATACCGGTTTGTGAAAACGGTAGATAATACCAATTTGCCGAAAATCTTTAATGTAATGTCATAACTGTCACCTTTATAATAACGTTTGTGATACATAATAGACCAGAATATGTGAATGGCTCATGCACAGTATAGAAAAAAAAAGCTTGTAACTGAAAACCAACTCCTTTGCTCGTGGGAGAAAATAATCTTAAGAATAATTTGATAATATAAACCGAATTTATGATTACTATAAGCGATATTTTTTATGTGTAATCATATACGTCCGGCCCGTTCCTCGCAAAAGTGATAACAATACCCGAATGATAACATTAACCGTGATTCCAATAAGCGGACTCCACTGTATATGGCGCTAGAAGCTCTCGGCGAATCGTGAAACTCAAATTCGCGAGCATACGAAAACACTCTCACACTCACGAAAGTTTACATAAAAGTCCCCCGGAAATCGCGCTTACGCGTTTTCAAAACGCAAACTCCAATACCCCCTAAATTAGACTCTAGGCAGGGGCGCACTCAGCAATTAAACAAATTGCAAAAATTTGTTACAAGTTACAGAAAGGAATCCTATGAGTTACAGAATAACCACCTAAGTTACAAAATAAGTTGGTATAGTAATAACAAAATAATGGCGTTGCGTCGGCTGATATTAAACCCCTTACATTTGATTAATTACGATGTTAGGTTTTCTCGTTTTCTACGTGTCGCTTGTGGGATTTTGTATGATCTACCTATATAGTAGTTTTAGGGTAGGCATTGCCAACCCAAAATTTAATTTGTTAGCATCGCCAAGTTTAAATTTTAAATTATTAGACCTGGACAGTCTTCTGATAAAGAAACTTTTCTTTTTTTTTAGAAATTCTAGTCTTCTTTAAGTGCCTTCTCCTTTCAGGAGATTGGCGATCATCATGGCTATTTGAATTCGGGAGACTACTGCTTTGAATAGTTGGAATAGTCCGATTCTCTACCCTCCACTCGAATCACTGCTTTTTGTCCATAATATAAATTACTTATAATTCTGATATCTTGAGAGTCCAAATTTTTCTCTTTTAGTAGTTGTATAAGTTGGTCGTGTCTAACCTTATCGAAGGCCTTGTTGTAGTCAATGAAATAAAAATACCTTCAGGGCAAATAGAGCTTCTCTAGTTCCAAGTCCGTTACAAAAACCGAATTGTGTATTGCTGATATCCATGTCTAGTTTCTTATACAGTCTATGATGGATAACTTTTAGAAATATCTTGAGGGTGTGGCTCATCAGGCTAATGACACGGTGATCGTTACAATGTCTTGTCTTGGCTTTCTTTGGGATTGTTATGAACGCCGATTTCAACCATTCCTGCGGTTTTATGCCTGTTTGGTATATTGTGTTAAACAGGTCTACTAATTTGGTATTCTTCTATCAGTTTCAGTATTTCGGATGGTAGCTGGTCGGGTCCTAGCGCTTTTTTATCTTTGGTGCATTTTAGGGCGTATTCAACTTCGGATTGAATTATGGTTGGTCCGCTTTCTTTTTGTGGGTTTTGGTATATATACTCTCTTCTATCTTCAAAGAGCTCCTCGATGTATTCTTTCCATTTCCTTAGTTTTTCGTCTAGGTCTTCGATTATGGAGCCATTATCATTAACTAAAACATTGTGTCGTTTATTGTTATTTATGCCGGCTAGTTCTTTAATCTTTTTATGAATATTAAAACTATCATGCATCTCATGGAGCCCTTCTATCTCATTGCATTTCTCTGCATACCAATCTTCTTTAGCTCGTTGTATCTTGCGGCGGATTTCGATATGTATATTTCTATATTTTTGGTTATTTCTGTTCTTGAATTTCCTCCGTTGTTTCATAAGTGTGAGAATCTCGTCCGTCATCCATTCCTTCATTTTTCTGTTTTCTTGGTGCTTCAACAATCTATTACATGGCTCCATCACTTTTTGTTTAAAGGACACCATTTTTCGTCTACGTCATCCATGTTGTTTTGTTGGTTGGTTTCTTTGAGATTTTTATTTATTTCTTTTCCAAGCGTTCTTTTAATTTCAGTGTTCTTTAGTAGTGTCATGTCCATCCGTGTTGGTTTGTGGCTGGCAGCAATTTTCTTTAACTTCATTTGGAGTCGAGCGGCTAGGGGATTGTGGTCCAATGCGACGTCCGCACCAGGATATGTCTTGACGTGTTTTTATGCAGTTCTTGAATCTTTCGTAATATTTTTTTTTACAGTGTAAAGAGATTTTTATTCCGTTTCTAAAGATACCTAACACTTGATATTTTGTTTTTCAATTACTGGTAAAAACTCACTAATTAAAATGCAAAAAAGAGATTTTAAAAATAATTTTAGTTGCCTTGATTGAATTTTCTTGCAATTGTTTTTGTTTGAAAACTAATAATTTCCAACAAGTTACTTTGACAGATTACAATAAATTTGGTTAACAATGAACGCAAACACTTATTCTGTGGAAGAAAAAGTTTTTATGGTAAAATTATAACACAGTGGTAGTTGTATTACAAAAACAATTGCAAGAAAATTCAATTAAGGCAACTAAAATTATTTTTTAAATCTCTTTTTTGCATTTTATTAGTGAGTTTTTACCAGTAATTAAAAAACAAAATATAAAGTGTCAGGTATCTTTAGAAGTGGAATAAAAATCTCTTTAAATTGGAAGCAGGAATTAAAGAAAAATCAATTTCCTATGTTAATTGCCTATGTTCCGATGGTCGACCGGTCACCCGGTATACTATGTAATCTCAATATTTTAGCGCAAACATGACTATATTATTATACATTTACAATAATTGTATTACATGTTAGAAAAATTAATAATTGAAAAATCTTACTGTTTTTTTGTCGATTTTTCTTACACGTAATACAATTATTGTAATCAGGAAAATATTTTCACATGTTAATAACTATACCATATTATTATCCTTTTAATAATCAAAAACATTTTCTATATCTACATATTCAAATGAATATATATATAATTTCTTTTTAGCTGGTATATTTTCTCTAACAAATCCAGTTGGATGTTTTATATCTGGTGTGTTTGCGGATAAATTCGGACGAAAGGTAGCGTTAATTGCTAACGATTGTGTTAGTGTTTTGGGATGGATACTAATTATCGTCTCATATTATACACCTGAATATACATATCCACTTTTATTGACAGGAAGATTAATCACAGGAATTTCTTGTGGAATGGTTGTCACGATACCGTCCGTTTATATTGCCGAAATGTCGAATTTGAATTTGAGATCGATGTTTACAACTTGGAACACAATTTTTATATCTTTCGGAATTTTACTGTGCTATTTATTGAGCTTATGTTTTCAAGTACAAACTCATCGTAAATTAGATCCACGTCAAACTTTAAATATAACATTTTGTAGGGAAATTGGGGAACAATTGCAATATTGTCAGCAATATTTCCTTTCACGAGCACGATGTTAATATTAATGTTTTTGCCCGAATCATATGTATGGTTAATATCCAAAAATAAAATGGAGCAGGCCAGGAGCAGCATCAAAAGAGTATTTAAAAATATTGAGTCATCAGTAGTGGAAGAAGAAATTAATTCTTTTCTTGAAGAATACGTGGTTAACAAGCAACCAATTTATAGGCAATTTTTAAAAAGAACTTTTGTTATACCAATGATGATAATAACAAGTTACTTCTCCTTTTTAAATTTTTCGGGAATTTTGATAATTTTTGAATATACTTTTAATTTTATATCAAATATAAATTTCAAAATAAGTCCTTTTCTCACTATCACCTTATTTGCTGGAATACGATTTTTTAATGCATTGGTTTTAGGATATATTAGTAAATTATTTGGCCGCAGGCCATTATCAATAACTTCAGGTATAGGTATCAGTGCATGCATGTTAGGATTTTCTTTGTATTTATTCCTATTGACAAAATACGATAAACTTGATAACGACTACTTTAATTGGATACCCATTATATTACTTATTATTTGTGACTTCATGGGTACAATAGGATTTATTTCAATTCCTTATGCAATGGCACCCGAAATTTTTCCATTAGATATACGAGGGATTGCCACAGGTTTAGCAGCTTGCAATGGTTATTTATTTACTTTCATAGCAATGAGAACGTATCCGTTATTATTTGAACTATTTCGTGATAATTATTACCTCCTTTTACTTTTTCATGGAATAGTAGCATTGGCTGGTACAATTTTTATTTATTTTTTTTTACCAGAAACAAAAGGAAAATCTTTACACGAAGTAGAAAGATCATTTAAAAATAAAAGAAGTGAGGTAATTTAATTTTATTTTATATTTTTTTTGTGTTTTATATTATTAGAACATTTATATTATTACCCTTATTAAAATATCTCTTTTACTATTGCATTGTAAATTTGCTAAATATTGCCAATAATTACAACAGTAATATTTAAGTAAACTTGCTACAATTTTATTTTGTCCAATAAAAATTGTAAAATTCTGTTCGTGTTTTAAAAAAAAAATGCAAAAATATAATATTGTGCACTACTCTACAAGTAGGTACCTACTATATGGATAGAACATTGGTTTAGATTTTTAAGATGGCTTTGGCAGAGGAAAAACAAAAGAAATTGTGTAAAATGGACAGGTTTCGGCCATATTTGTATTGTCATAAGTCAGAGTTTATACGTCCAAGTCTTTAATTAGTAAAAATTGTTTCCGCTAGTATACTTGGTTTATCACTGAAATTGTATTGGTTGCGGTGTTTCTTGTAACGTTCTCTCATAGGTTAGAATAAAGGAGGAAGGTTAGGTTTAGTTCTGCAGTAAATATAATACAAAACAACGCAATAAATAGATCAAGTAAAAGCTAAACGATTTTCAGTTTCCAGTTGGAAAAAAAAGCAAATGAAAGACTTATTGATGATTGAAAAAGCTCTTTACGCACCATTAAGGTAAAAAACGCAGAGCTTGCTGATTTTGTACCACAAATCAATCCGCCGTTCTTTAATTTGAGTATTTTGTTTATTATTAGTATTATTTTAGAGGAGTTGATCTTGGTAGAAATAGAATAAATAACTGATCAAGTTATAAATAATAAAAATTGTTTAAATATAGTTGACCTTTCATTGTAATAATTAGAGATTGTTGAGTTTGAGGTCAGTAAAAACAAATATTAATTGTCCGACGTTTCGGGTTCTTTTATTGACCCATTTTCAAGGCTACAAAAATTGAAAAATTAACAAACAGTCAAAATTAATATCAAAAGTTAACTAATATAGAAGTAATAATCGAAATATACAAAATTGAAATACAAAAATTTAACATATAAAGTACAAAAATTTAATAATTACATTTGAAAGAAATAATAAAAATTGAAAAACATAAAAAATATAAAAAATATAAAAAATCAGTAGGTGGAATACTAACCAGATGGAAAAATGTTATGAAATAAAATGAGACATCCTTCCGTTTTTTGGCTGCGTTTGACCACGCTTCGACCAGCCACGTGGTGTTTTGTTTAAATCCAAATACAAAAACAACTCTAGCCCAGAGGGATGATTAATATTTTTTTTAAATATTAATTAATAATATAAATTAATATTAATTAATATTTGTTTTTACTGACCTCAAACTCAACAATCTCTAATTATATAAATAATAAAGCCAAAATTTTTATGAATGTTGAGGTCAGATTTATTTCTGGAAAAAGACTAAATCTGGACAAACAGAGAATCATTTTTATCTTTCTGTTCAGAAAAAAGATTTGTATAGCATAAAAATATAGTTTAAAAAAAATAAATAAAAATCATGATTTTCGCTGTTCATATCATCGAGACTCTACTGTAATTAGAGGTGCATTACGGAAGGAATGATAAACAGAATGATCATGTCGTTTTATATTATTGTAAAAAAAATATATGTTCGTCAAATACAAAAAATAAATTGTTTAGCTATTTAATATTGTCGTGATATAATCTGTAAGGGTGGTGCCGTATAGAAAAATGTTAAATTTTACTTTGTTTTAAAAATTTTGTAAATTTTGGTTTTGCCGCGGGTTAGTTAAGCTGAGCGCCAGCTAGCGACTAAACCAAGCTTTTGCCGATTTGAAGGAAAAAATTTTGATTTTTTGTAAGTCCATACAAAGTTGGAAAATTGCATGAGATTTTCAATTGAACAGCTCCCAGAATGAAGTTATGTATTTCATTAATGCAGTATTTTATTGTCTTAAATATTTTTTAATTTAAAAGTACAAACTTCAAGACATCTTTTCTATTAAATACTATTTTAAACCCTAATCTGAAATCCGCACAATAACTCGTCAAAACTTCATGTCGCACGGAGCGAAATGCTACTCAAATCAGCGATTAATGGAGAGCGATGTTTACATCGCTCTAACAAGCGAATTTATCCGCCGCACATCGGAAAAATTCTACGACGACGCGGCAAACTCTGAAAACCCATTAATCAACGGGCTTGGAAACTATCAACCCGGGGATTATAAGAGGTTCAAGAGTTCCAAATCGATCCTTGAGCCATCAGCGTAAAACCCCTTTTTAAACCATATATTTTTTTTTCATAAAAAATAAAAAAATAACATAACTCTCTTTCAGGATTTTTGCACTTGTTTTCAGCTTTTATATACTGCTTACCAGAAATCCAGCGACTATATTTACTTCCAACCGCGAATTACAGGTTTCTCTCACGATAAGTACTGGCACTCGACCAGCTGTTAAGTTTATTATATATTTTATTTTTTCCAACTAACCAGTTGGAGGTTGTTATTATCATTATTTTTATTTTTCTTTTTCTTTTTTATAAAATCGTCTGTACTCAACCAAGATGAGAGTCACAAAATCCTCTCATCAAATCGAGTACAGCCGTAGACCAATCGTGGAAACACGTCTCCTTTGCGTACCCGTCAATTTGGTTTCGTGCCCAAGTATTCTACTTACGAGTGGAGCGCAAAGGCGGAGCGCCGCCGACGGCGCGCTCGCTTGGTTGCCCTTTCTCGTTGCGACTGACTCTCCACGATTAAGGATGGACTTTGCCATTCTTTGCACGATTCGCCAGCCTCAAGAACGACATGTAATTTGCACCCGCTAGATCGAGCTAGGGGGGGCCAGAAGCTTGAAGCCCGCCATTTTGTTTTCAGGCTTCACTCGCCCTCTATACCCGCTACAAAAAGCGACTTTCTAGATGAGGGTCACGAACCTCATCAATTTCAAGCGATACTGACCGACAGTCTTGATGCGGCGCTAATCGCATCTAAAGTCGGCAGTAACCCAGCGGACGGTTGTGTGCAAATCCCTCAACCCGATGCTAAACCAGGTGATTCCAACACCAGCCATTTTTTAAGGAAGTATGGGCCCAGCCCGGTATTCCGAATTGCTAAGTATGACCTATGACCTATGCAGTCTGCAGTAATGCAGTGGCGTAGCGTAGTTTGAAGAGCGGCGATGGACAACATGTTTCTTTTAATGAGACGACTTTGATCACTTTTGGCGTCTCGTCCTGTCCATAGGTTCAAAAACTTAATTTAAAATATACACAATAGAGTTATGAATGTAGATTTCCACGATCAAATCTCTTCAATCTTCAACAACAAAATTTGTCGATATTTGTCGCATATTACGATGTTTGTGAAAAAATGAAAAAAATCTTTACAAAATGATGAAAATAAATAATTAAAAATAGTGGTATGGAAGTACGATTTAGATTTTAAGTAAGACTTTGTCAGAAAATAAATAATGTTAAAACGTGACAAATACGTCAATAATAATTATCAAAATCTTTGGT
This sequence comes from Cantharis flavilabris, assembly GCA_949152465.1. Lineage (NCBI taxonomy): Eukaryota > Metazoa > Arthropoda > Insecta > Coleoptera > Cantharidae > Cantharis > Cantharis flavilabris. The sequence continues at coordinate 17,204,947 of OX424438.1, forward strand.
TTAATTCTTTCATTAATAAAATCTGTAAATAAGATTATGTATAACTTTGTCAGAAAGCAGTTTAAATTAAAACGTTACGTGTCTCTATCATTTTACTTTCCAAACTCCTTAGTAAAGAAAGTATTGTTATCTAAAATTGAAAAAAAAAATTTTACCCCCCTCCTATTTGTTTATAAAAATTTTATGTTTCCAGGTTTTCTAAATCCATTTCTATTACTTTTGATAAATGTCTGTATGAGTGTACCTATGTACATAGTACGTCTGTGAACACGATAGCATCCAAACGAAGTTACGAAATCACTCCAAATTTTAAATTTAAGTTTTTATCTGTTGTGGCACGAAGCCTATTGAAATGAATGAAATCGTATGAGTGGAACGGGGGTTTACTTTGTAGCAAACCGCCTCCAATAATTTAATTAATTAATTAAAAATGTAATATTTTTGAAAACCACCTCGTACATTGCAACTGTTCAAAAACAAATCTTAACATTGTAATTCTAAGAAAATTAAGTAATTTTTAACAAACACCACTTGAACTTAGGGGTGGCCGGATACATAAATTCAAAAGTATTGACATTTATCATTTTTCTTAATGGCCAAAAAAATTATCGATTTTAAACTTTAATAAAATTATCTTTTTAAAAATAAGTAGCTAGTACATATTTCAAATTAAATAAGGGAAAGCGCCAAAATTATCTAAAGTAAATTCTTCAAACTAAATTAAAATCGGATGAAAGGTTTTATTGTAATAATTAAAAAACTATTTCTTGAAATTGACCATTAAGTCAATTTCACATGTTATGTAAACTTAAACCTTATCTTGGGTGGCAAAAGTCACACATGTGTTAAAAATTATAGTATACAAGTGAGGGTAGAAAAATTTTTAGACCAAATTAGAAAGAGACAATTTTCCTAAAAATACCCCCGCAAAAAGATTGGATTTTAAAGGCGCAATCCCACGAGTGGTGCATTTGGCCATTCACCATTAATGGTGTATTCCACCAGTGCAGAAATGAATAAAATAATGTGATACCGATCCCACGAGTGCGAGTGGTGTATTTAGCCAACATTGATGCTGGCTATAAAATAGGGGGTATCCCACGAGTGGTGTATTTGATGAAAGTTGGTAGCTTTTGCACCATTATACCTTCGTGGGATCGGAAAACACATGGCAATTATTAAATATTTTTTATATGCTGGTCGTGTCCAACTAAAGTCGGTAAATTTTAGTCACTTCAAAGGAAGACCAGTCAACCTATAAATTAAAACGGGATGAAAAGAATATTCTTGAATACATTTTTATGCCGAGTGCAATATTTTTTAATTTAGCAATTATTTATTAAATAGTTCTTAATTACATATTGAAAATTTTTGTATATATTAAACTTTGATTTAAAAAAGCTAAAACTATATTATTATTATAGTAATAGTTTGTCCTGGAAAAAGAAACAATTTACAGGCGCCAAATTAATAAAATTTTAAATGCAACTTGATAATTTTATTAACGTGATGGAAAAAATGTAAAGTCTTTAAAAATAATGGAATGTAATAACTAATAACATTAATAACAAATTCTCACTTATGTTGAGTTTGCAAAGGTTGGTAATTTACCATTGATAAGTTCTCCATAATGTAATAATAAAATACAAATTGCTGTATTATCACTAAAACTATTACTTCAAGCTTGTTCCTTGAAGAAAAAAGTTTGAATTCAAAAATATGTATCCTTATTTCAGAATTATATAATATAATAAATTATTATAACTGACCTAGTCAGGTCAGTTCGGTTAGTCGAAGATGGATAGTGATACGAGAAAGAGGGTGGTCGCTGCCAGTTTTGTTGTAATGGCTAGTGAATTTTTAAAAATTAAAAAAAAAGCAAATAAAAAGCAGAAGAGAAGATGGTGGATGGTATCACTCCACAGGAGTCGAAATAGGTAAGTCATGACAATTTTATTGATTTGGGTAAATTTTAAATAAATACATACTGTAGAAAATAATAATAATCATTAAAATAACCTAAGAAATAAAAATTCAAGTAAAGTAATTGGATTTCATTTTAATTTTTTTTACCTTGAATCATACAAATTACAATTATTATTTATTTTGTTCTTCTAGGTATAATGCCACAGACATGTTGGACGACTTGAGGCGGGAGCCTTCTGGTAAATTCGAAAACTTTTGTAGAATGTCTGCATCCGATTTCGAATATCTCCTTAATAAGATAGGTCCATTGGTATCAAAAATAGATACAAATATGAGAAAAGCCATTCCCGTGCAAGAAAGGTTAGCTGTGACTTTAAGATTTCTAGCGTCTGGAGACAGCTTTAAAAGTTTGTCTTTCTTGTTTAAGTTTTCTCCACAAACTGTATCAAGATGCATAAATGACGTATGCTTAGCATTGATGGATGTACTACGCAATGAAATTAAGGTAATTTTTTTATTATGAAAAACCTATATTTTATTGATTATTAATAAGTTTATTTTAAAAATATACACAGTAAAACGTTTTTCTTTTAATTAAAAAAAAACATTTTGTTTGAACAATTTTACTTAAATAAATTTTAATTTTAGTAAACTATTTATGTATTTGCATATTTTATCGATAAAAAAAACAGTAAGATTTTTAAATTATTATTATATTAAAAATATTTTTACATGTTAATAACTATACTATATAAATAAATTTTGTTTTAATTAAATAAAATAATTTTGACCAAAAATATTTTATTTAAAGTAAACAACATTTGTTTCGCTTAAAAAAAATTATGCAAACAAAATTGTTTAAATAATATAAGAAAACAATGAAAGAATAATATAATAAAATAAAAGAAATTAATAATAATACGAGCTTAATAAAGTAATAAAAAAAATTAATAGTAATATAAAAAAGTAATAATGCAAAAAAATAAACGTTTAAATAAATATAATACTTATTTTCGACATACAGTTATTAACAAACCTCGGGTGCTCCTATGTTACCAATATAAATTGCACATTTTGAAGCCTCTTTTTTCATATAAAAATCGGTTTTACAGCAAAACTTTTTAGAGATTTTTTGTTCTCGAGATATAATTAAAAATTTTTCTTTATTTTATTGAGTTTAGTTCAAGTAGTTCAAGAAGGCAATGAAATTTTCAACAAAAAATGTTGAAAAAGTTTTGCTGTAAAATTTGTTTTGTATGACAAAAAACGGCTTCAAAATGTTCAATTTACATTGGTAACATAGAAAAGTCCGAGTTCTTTTGAGAGTAAGGGATTAAAATATTGGATTATGGAGCTTGGGGTTGTGTAACTGAGGGTTGTGTAACTGAGGGTTGTGTAACTGAGGGTTGTGTAACTGAGGGTTGTGGAACTGAGGGTTCCTCTTGAAGAGACGAAGTTGATGGAAATGTTTGAAATTGATACTGACGCTTTTGCATGGTAGCTTTAAAGATTAAATTGTCTATGTCATTCATAAGGATGTCTCGAGACACTTCATCAAATGTTCTCAGTTTAGTAGTCATTAAATCGGCATACTGAGAACAGACATCTTTTGTTGGAATTTCGCAAACCGATTGCATAATTTTATAAGCATCTTCTATGCGGCTTTCTATTTTGTCGACTGAAGCACTTTTTCTACACCTTTTTTTTCCAAATAAACTCTGCTCCATCTTGTTCAATATTTTCTTCTTCGTCGACATTAATCTCTTCATCTTGGTTGTCTTCTGTTATTACCACCAAATCCTACGAGAGAAATGTCAAATTTAATAGAAATAAAATACTAACTTGTAAAAGGTACTAAAATTTTATGAAATTTTTGCAGATGCCCACCACGGCGCAAGAATGGTTGCAAATTTCAAAAGATTTCGAAAATAGGTGGAATTTTCCACACTGTGTTGGTGCAATCGATGGGAAGCATATAGTAGTGCAGTCCCCTATACATAGTGGGTCTGAATTATACAATTATAAAGGCACTTTTAGCGTAGTACTAATGGCTTTAGTGGACTCAAACTACTGCTTTACATTTGCAGACATCGGATGCCAAGGACGTATAAGCGATGGGGGCGTTTTTAGAAATACTGCATTATTTAAAAAATTAAATGAAAATAAATTGATGTTCCCACCAGACGAAGTACTGCCACTCAAGCAATTACCTGTGCCGTACGTGGTAGTTGGAGACGATGCTTTTTCTCTAATGCCCAATATTATGAAGCCATATCCAGGTCTTCACGATAAGGGTACTGCAAAGAGAGCATATAATTATCGCCTTGCGCGTGTCCGTCGAATTGTGGAGAATGTTTTTGGAATATTGGCATCTGTATTCCGCATATTAAGAAAACCCATGCTGCTTCAGCCGGAACGAGTTACCAATATTACCATGACATGTGTTTTCCTTCACAACTTTTTAAGAAAAAGTAAAACCTCATCTTCAAAATATTGTCCATCAAGTGCGTTCGATAGAGAACAGGAAGGAGAAGTACTTCCGGGATCTTGGCAAGAAGATAACGAATTATCTTCTCTATTGCCAATTAGAAGAGTACCGCGAAATTCGAGCCAAGCAGCCAGGGCAATTAGAGAAGAATTTTCAAATTATTTTATCACAAATGGGATTGTACCTTGGCAGCATTTGTATTGTTGATCAATTGCTTCATTTGAAAAATATTTCATTAAGCTTAATTTCCCATCAAAAGTTTGATAAGTACGTTTTACTTGTTCGAACATCATTTTTTGTTTTACTAACTAAATTCGAAAAAACTTAAATTTTCAAAAAGAAACTAATGTTATGTGAAACTCAAGCTTATTTAAAAATATCTTTCAAGAGTTGGGGTGGTAATTAGCAATAATTATTAGCTTACTATTGTAAAATAATATTTTTATCCAGTCAACATTATTGCGTCCACACATTGCTGTTTTACATTGATTATTGCGTCCATTACTTTATTGCGTCCGTATATCGGACGCAATAACATCACACTCTGTTTTTAAGGATTCTTGCAAACATAAACAGGTAATACAACGTCCCTTCTCTTTGATTTTTTAATGTGTTATAGTGGTTGAACGAATTTTACCTCCATCTATTATGATTTCCAAGATTCAAGAAGATTTAAAAATTTAAGTGGACGCAATAAAGTTACCAATTTGTAAAAAAATATATTCATTAAGTTCAGAGAAATTCCAGTAGAGGCGTAAAATATATGCACGGATACGTATATAATTACTAATTAAGTGTGCATTTTAGAAATAATATTGCGTCCCCTATTGGCAACACTGTATCTATTTTAAGAGTGCTTAATTGCAACAATTTCTGCAATTCTTATCAATGATGTAATATTATTAATGCAATAATAACTTTACTCGCGGTAGTTGTTTCTTAGAGCTTGTTGCGTCCGTTATAAAAATTTTCAATTAACCAGATAATACCCATGTACTAAAAAGTTGAACGATTATAGGTTCTAAAAATAACTAAATTTCAACTTTTTTAAAAATGACTTAAACCCCTTTTTCACGCCCAGCAGGGAACTGATAAGAATGAAAATGGTATTAATTTAAAGGGATTTTTATTCTAAAGATACCTAACACTTGATATTTTGTTTTTTAATTACTGGAAAAAACTCACTAATAAAATGCGAAAAAATGATTTAAAAAAAATTTTAGTAGTCTTGATTGTAATTGAAGGGTTTGGTGCAATAACCGGTCAAAGACCTTTTTTTTAAATTGAGTTAATCTCAGTTTTTGATCAAAATATTGTCGCTTCATCTTTTGGTGGAGGAACCGTTCACATATTACGCTTACGTATACCTTAATGTATCTACATGAACCACTATTGCATCAAAAATGTTGCAAATACTGTTGGAAAAATTGAATTTATTAATGACAATTAGCTGAAAAGTGAATTTCATGTGGCCGGTTATTGCACCAAGCCCTTCAATTGGTTTTGTTTGAAAACCAATAATTTCCAACAAGTTACTTTAACAGATTACAATAAATTTGATTATACTTTGGTTTTCGTCCATATTTCTTAATAAAATAGATTTTCGGGATTATTGGACAGGGGTTATAAATAAAACAACTTGTTCAAAAGGTCGACGTTTCGCCCAACTTTATTGTGGGCCTCTTCAGGACTAAAATATGCCAATTAATGGTAGACTTGTAAAATTAAAAACAATCTTACCCAATTAAACAGAAGGTTTGGATGTTACAACAAATATAGCATATCCCCGAAATTCGTCAACATGTGCTGTATGTAGCATTCGCAAATCAGTTTATAAATTAACAAACGTAAAAACAGATAGTATAAATAAAACCATTAACAGGTCAAAAAACCAGTCAATCAATATAAAATTAAAAAAAAAATTATTACTAACATGAAATAAATTATTGTTGTAAACGTTCAAAATTCACCACATAAACGAACATCTTGCAAGTCAGCTTATCTTCCAATCCCATGCTGTTAATAATTGGATCGAGCCGGAAATATTATAATATTATTAATAACTATTTTAAAATATCGCAATAGATAACACTTAACTTCTGTACATCTTCCCTAAAATTTACACTGTTTTTGGTTGTCTTTATGAAAAACATCTCGCTTATTAGTCTTTTCAGGTAATTATTTTCTCGGTCCAATATTTCTGTTTTTTCGAAGTCAAAAGTATGTTTAAGATTCTGGTGGTGTTGAACAAGTGCCGATGTTTGCCACTGACTTTGGACCTCCCCTGGTGTTGCCTTTTTGATTTTCTTACAATCATTTTCGTGCTGATATAATCTAGTCTTAAGCCACTGTTTCGTTTGTCCTACATATGCTCCATCACAGTCTTTGCAAGGAATCCGATAAACTACTTCTGATTCCTCGTCTTTTTTTGTTTTTTCTTTTAATTTGGTTAGTAAAGTACTGTGGTATTTTAAATTGTAGGGAGCAAGTGTGCAAAGTGGACTTAGAATCTTGTTTATTTTTTTTTTCTGTTAGGCCTCTTATGTAGGGGAACTTAAAATAAAGTGGTTTTTCTCTCTCCCTATCTCCCATTGTCTTAGCTTTTGAGTTTTCTTTCAATTTCCTTTCTGTGGCCCTTATGAACCACATTGGGTAACCATTGTCTTTCAAAATTTCGTATATCTTCTTTTTATTTTTCTCACGGAACGAATCGTGGCTGATATCTGTGACCCTTCTTATTAAGCCAGTCACAATTGCTCTCTTTATACTGAAATGGTGATAAGAGTGATAACCTACCAATCTGTTGGAAGCTGATGGTTTAGTGTACCAATTCGTGATGATTTTGTTTTCTTCTGTTCTAATGACCGTAACATCGAGAAACGGCACTTCTCCATCAGCCTCTTTTTCTAGTGTAAATTGGATTTTCTCATGATATTTATTGAACTTACTACAAATCCATTCTTCTTTATCTTTTGGTACTGCCAATATAGTGTCATCCACATATAAGTAAATGAATGGAATCTCATACGGGATCGTTGTCAACACTTCTTCTATCACCATTTCCATTACTAAACCCGCCAATGCTGGACTCGCTGGATTCCCCATTGATAAACCTTCCTGCTGAGTGTAAAATTTACTTTCTAATTTAAAGTAACTTGTAGCAAACCAAATATCAATCAGTTCCTCCATATCTTCGATTTTTAACTCTGTATAACATTTTATGGTTCTCCAATATTTTCTTATAGCTTTTTTCACAATATCTTTTGGGATGCTCGGGAATAGAGACACCACATCTAGAGACATCAGTACATAATTATCCGGCAATGTAAACTCTGCAATCTTCCCAACAAATTCTTTAGAGCTTCTTATTATGTAACTGGAAGTCGTCAACACATTCATAAATATCTCACCCAGGAAAGATGATATCTTGTATGATGGAGATTTTATACAACTTACTATTGGTCTTAACATCGGTTCCTGTTTGTGCGTCTTTCGTAGTCCATATATTTTTGGACTAACTGAGTTGTGTCTTACGAGGTTTTTGTATTGAGTATCATCAATAATGTTATTGTCCCTCAATTTCTTTATGAATTTATTCATTCTATTTTGGTAGCATGTGGTGGGATCTCTTGTGATTCTTTTGAATAATCGCTCGTCTTCTACTATCTGTTGTATAAGTTTGTTGTATTCTTCTTTATACATAACTACCGTGTTGTTACCTTTATCAGATTTGGACACTATTATTTCCGGATGTGATTTCAAAAAACGGTTTGTCTCTTTATAGTTATTTTTAACTAATTTTGAAACCGGATCTTCTCTTAAGAGGCTAAGAAGAGGCCTAACAGAAAAAAAAAATAAACAAGATTCTAAGTCCACTTTGCACACTTGCTCCCTACAATTTAAAAGACCACAGTACTTTACTAACCAAATTAAAAGAAAAAACAAAAAAAGACGAGGAATCAGAAGTAGTTTATCGGATTCCTTGCAAAGACTGTGATGGAGCATATGTAGGACAAACGAAACAGTGGCTTAAGACTAGATTATATCAGCACGAAAATGATTGTAAGAAAATCAAAAAGGCAACACCAGGGGAGGTCCAAAGTCAGTGGCAAACATCGGCACTTGTTCAACACCACCAGAATCTTAAACATACTTTTGACTTCGAAAAAACAGAAATATTGGGCCGAGAAAATAATTACCTGAAAAGACTAATGAGAATAATAATAATAAAAAATCTCTCGAGTAAATACTATTTATTATAAACTAATTAAAAAGAATCTTATATACTAATAATGATACAAATAATTTCAGTCTCTCGTTAATCTCGTTAATATCGTTCGTTACGTTCGCACTCCCGTTTTTCAAGTACTTAAGTTCCAATACTCACGCACCCCCTACGCTACCCTTAACACGCCTATGTCGGTTCCACTTGCGCAGACGTTTCCGCATTTATATTTTCCACATCCTCCCGGCAGGCGATGGGAACTTCCAAAGGATAAAGCAATTGCACTGGACGTTTTAATAAAGTTTTGTTAGGGAGCCGTATTTCACAAGCGCGAATTTTTCCGTCTCTGCCAGGGTATACTTGGCTGATTCGCACCATTTTCCATGTTAAACGCGGCGCGCACTGGTCATGCAATAACACAACATCGTTAACCTGGAATGTTTTTGTTGAGGACGGCCAGCTGTTTCCATGGGCAGTTCGCAATTGTTGCAAATAATCTGTTGACCATCGTTTCCAGAATTTAGCCAAAATTCTTTGTCGTTCGTTCCATTTTTGTATGATAACATCGCGTTTTAAATTTACACTAGGGTTTGGTAGATTACATCTTCGTTGATTTCCTAACAAAAATTTCGAAGGTGATAATATCGTCAAATTATCTTTGTCATCGTCGATGTAAGTTAAAGGTCGAGAATTCACCGTTGCTTCTATTTCAGCTAATACAGTTCGAAGCTCCTCTACGTTGACAAGTGATTTTCCCAAAGCGAATTTGAGGCAATCTTTAACTACCTTTATCATTCTCTCCCAAAATCCTCCCCACCATGCAGCTCGTTCGACTATAAATTTCCAACCAATCCGTTGTTTAGTTGTAAAATTTACTATTTCTTCGTTCGGTAGGATATCGTAAAGTTTAGTTAATTCAAGAGAAGTTCGCTTGAACGTTTTTGCATTATCGGAGTAGAATGTACTGGGTGCTCCTCTTCTAGCGATAAATCGTCTTAACCCTCGGACACAACTTTCAGTGGTGATGTCCAAAACTAATTCTAAGTGAACCGCTCGTGTCACTGCACAGGTTAATAGCATTAAGTACGATTTCCTCTTTTCGTTACCTTCATTAAGCACGTACAAAGGTCCAGCGAAATCCACACCAGTATTTTCGAAGGGGTTGGACATCAAAATTCTATCCTTTGGCAAGGGTGCAAATGATTCGTGTCCAGGCTTACAACGTAATTTTTTACAAATTACACATTTGCTAATCGTTGATTTTATTTTTTGTCGTCCTCGTATTATCCAAAATCGTTTACGAATTTCAGCTAATGTTAAATTTACTCCACTGTGGAAACAACCATTATGAGTTTTCCAGATGAGCTTTTCAACAAATGCTGAGTTTTTAGTTAAAATAATCGGGTTTGCGGTATCATAGGAAAGCTCGGATTCTTGTAGACGACTCTTAATTCGTAATAATCCAACTTCATCTATGAAGGGCGTTAATTTATAAATAGATGAACTTTTGTTGACGGTACCGTTTTTCTTCAAATCATCTATTTCATTTTTGAAAATACTTTGATCCATTGTAATCCAGTAATGTTCAGCTTCATTTATTTCTTCAGTAGTTAATACCAAAGATGAACTTTTAATTTTCCGAAACACTCGTTTTACGTAGGCGGTAATACGTAAACACTTTTCTAAATGTTCATACTTATCGAGGGAAAATATTGGTTCCGTTACACAATTAGTTTTTGTTTCACTTACGTTAATAGCACAAAGAATTTCTTCATTAAAGGTGTCGTTAAAGTCATTATCAATTAACCAGTCACTGTTCAATCGCGATAAAAATTCAGGTCCGTTAAGCCAATACTCGCATTGGAGAAATTCACTAGCCCGCACTCCTCTAGTTAATAAATCCGCAGGATTTAATTTACCAATACAATGACGCCAAGTACAGTCTTTCGTTAAGTTTTGAATTTCAGTAACCCTGTTGTAAACATACGGTTTCCATCTTGCAGCGTCACCGGTAATCCAATATAAAGTTATTTTTGAGTCTGTCCATAAATTCGCACTTTCAAATTTTATATTTAAATTTTTGATAAGATAGTCTTTTAATCGAGACGCGCATAAGGCCGCTGTTAATTCGAGCTTCGGTAGCGTTAAACCGACAGAGTCACTTCCTTTTAGTGGCGCGACACGATTTTTTGCGATCAAAAATTTTACACTCACGTTGTCTTCAAAAATTTCGCGAAGATAAGCTACAGCACCGTACGCTTTTTGACTCGCATCACTAAATACATGTAACTCGAATTTAGAACTCATGTTTAACATAACGTTTCGCGGAATCACGTAGGAATCTAAGTTTTTTAAATCATTGCACCACTTTTCCCACGTAACCTTATACTCGGATGGTACCTCAACATCCCAATCGATATTTAACTTCCAGATTTGTTGTAACAGAATTTTTGCCTTTATTGTCAATGGTCCTATTGTGCATAAAGGATCATAAATCCTTCCAATAGCTCGTGATACGTTTCGTTTGGTACAACCCCTATTTTCATTGACAAATGAAGTTATTGAGGTCAAGTCTAGGTACAAGTTGTCGTTTGTTGTATCCCAGTAAAGTCCTAAAACCTTTGGACATGGTAATACATCATTATCGTTTTCGCTTTGTTTAATGTGATTTTGAAATTCGATATTATTTGTATGCCATTTACGTAAATTCATACTTGCCGTTTTGAGTATGTGTTTACTTTCATTGTATAATTTAATTGCATCGTTCAAAGAATGCACCGTTAAGATTAAATCATCTACGTAAAACGAATTTGATAAGCGATATGCCGTATCCACGTATGTTGATTCCGTAGAAAACAATTTCTTTAGCGTAGCCGACAATATAAATGGGCTGCTGGTTACCCCAAAAGTCACTCTTGTCATACGATATTCTTGTAGTTGCGGTAATTTACACGTATCAATAATTGGATGTTTGTACCACAAAAATCTATGACAGTCCTTATCGCGTTCACTTAATTTAATTTGCAAGAAAGCTTTTTCGATGTCTGCTATAATTGCTATTTCACCGACACGAAAATTTAATAAAATACACAACAAGTCTTTTACCAAGTTTTCACCCGCATGTAACAATTGATTCAATGATGGTAAATTTGGCGAATGATCGGACGCGTCAAATACTACCCGAAGTTTTGACGTTGTTTTGTCTTCACGGTATACTGGTCGATGGGGCATATAGTACGTTTTCACTGGTAAATTTGTAGTAGTTACTTCTTCTGCGATTCCGTTGTTTATGAGTTCACGTATGGCTTCATCGTATTTTATTAATTTTGTATCCTTTGAAAGTTTAAAAGTAAGATTTTTCACTCGCGCTAGAGCATTATTAAAATTATTATGTAGAGGACAATCCAATTTCCACGGTAATGATGCCTCATAACGATTATTTTCCAATTTTATTTTGCTCTGCATATATTCGTTGGTGAAATCTCTCTGCGTTTCTTTATCGTTGATACCTATCGTCTCTAAATCCCAGAATTTTTGCATGTTTACGTCATTATCTTCATGGAATCCTTGAACGTTTAATGCCGATACAACAATAGCTGCGCTCATGTCGCCGTCGTCGTTACCATGGATGTTTGGGCCTTGAAGGGTCCAACCTAACTTCGTATTAATTGCCGTTAAATCTTCTGACAAACGAACGAATTCACCGGTTGCGATTTTCCAATAATTGTCAGCTCCAATTAATAAAACTATCCCGTTTAACGTTTCAACATTTCCGATAGATATGTCAGCCATATTTAATGTTGAAATTAATGGATGATTTACATTGGGCGTTTGGAATGCATCGTAACATATTTCGGGTACTTCGATTGCCATTATTGTAATTGGTTCGTTGTCGTATTGCGATAATAATTTTATCTCTACTTTGTTGTATGTTCTAGGAGTTCTTCTTCTTTCGCTTCCAAATGGCATAACGATTAACTTACGCGTTCCTATAATTCTTAGATTAAGTTTTCGTGATATCTCTTTTTTGATGTATGTTAATTGCGAGCCTCCATCGATAACCAAACGAATAAATGCGTTCGAATCTTCATTTGGTTTGCTTATGTAAGCTTTCGCCGTTTGTAAAAATATATTATTTTCGCTATTTTTTGTAAATAAACTTGTTGTGGCACTACTGGCACTACCTGCTCTAGTTTGGTCTCTTTTATAATTTGGGTCACACATTGACGTGACATGTCTGTATTTACAGCTTCCGCAATTAGTATTTGACCGACAAAACTTTGAGTTATGACCCAATTTTGTACAACGAAAACATCGTTTTTCTTCCTTTAAGATATCTTTCTTTTGTTGAATAGTAATATCTTTGGCGTTACAATTTTCGGTCACATGTTGTTTCGATTTACAAAATAAGCACTCGTTAACCGTAGTGGCTAATAACCTTGCGGTGGTGAAATTTTTGTAAGGTTTGTACGTTTCGTTTCTATTTTCACGACGTTCCAATTTTTTAAAGCATTCTGATTCCTGCTTTTTGCTGTTTGTTGATGGTTGCGCAATTTCTATCGACTCCACTTCAAGTTTTAAATAATTTAACAGATTATTTATTTGATCTCCAATGCTGATGGGAACTTGTGGGTCTATAGGATGCATTCTGTAGTAATCGATTTTCATAATATAAGGCATTGTATTTAATAAAACCGATTTTATTATCATGCCGTATTCGTTCTCACCAACACCTGCTGAAGCTAAACTTCTCGACACTGAAGTAATTTTATTATATAAGTTTCGTAAATTTACAGCGTCAAATTTGTTTTTTACCGGCGTTATGCTTAGCAAAGTTTGAATGTGGTGATCTATTATGCGTTGTTCGTTACCGTATTCGTTTTTTAGCAAATCAATGGCGTTGTAAGATTTTTCGGATGGTGTAAATCCACTAATCGTATTTTTAGCTTTTCCTATTAAGCATTGATCAAGGTAATTGTATTTCGCTGACGGCTCAATGTTTTCGTTTTCATGAACTGCAGTTCGAAATTGCTCCCAAAATATTGACCATTCCGCTATGTCTCCACCAAATTTGCGGAGCTCTAATTTACTAAGTTTAACGTTACTCTTACCTTGTGGCAATACATTAGTTTGTACATTCGTTGTTGATTCAATAGCTTGTGGTCGATTTAGTTCCTCGATTTTAATTTTTAATCTTGATAGCATTTCACTTACGTTGTCCTGGTATTCTAGCATTTTTTCAAACTGTGGTTCGTGTTCACTCACTTCCAAAACTGGTACCACCCTTTGATTAGCTACTGTCAAGTTTTCGTTTGCACTTGTAAGTCTATCGCGAATCACAATTAGTTCGTTAACATTTTCATTCTTTTTTAAAAGTTCTTTTGCGCCGTTAAGTAATTTAGTAACTTGAGTTCTACAACTCTTTATTGCTACGCGTTCCATCGTCACTAAATTTAATGCACAATAACAATATTCACTTTAGAGTTTCTTTGTTCGTTTAAAGGTCCCTGGTTTCGGCACCATGAGAATAATAATAATAAAAAATCTCTCGAGTAAATACTATTTATTATAAACTAATTAAAAAGAATCTTATATACTAATAATGATACAAATAATTTCAGTCTCTCGTTAATCTCGTTAATATCGTTCGTTACGTTCGCACTCCCGTTTTTCAAGTACTTAAGTTCCAATACTCACGCACCCCCTACGCTACCCTTAACACGCCTATGTCGGTTCCACTTGCGCAGACGTTTCCGCATTTATATTTTCCACAACTAATAAGCGAGATGTTTTTCATAAAGACAACCAAAAACAGTGTAAATTTTAGGGAAGATGTACAGAAGTTAAGTGTTATCTATTGCGATATTTTAAAATAGTTATTAATAATATTATAATATTTCCGGCTCGATCCAATTATTAACAGCATGGGATTGGAAGATAAGCTGACTTGCAAGATGTTCGTTTATGTGGTGAATTTTGAACGTTTACAACAATAATTTATTTCATGTTAGTAATAATTTTTTTTTTAATTTTATATTGATTGACTGGTTTTTTGACCTGTTAATGGTTTTATTTATACTATCTGTTTTTACGTTTGTTAATTTATAAACTGATTTGCGAATGCTACATACAGCACATGTTGACGAATTTCGGGGATATGCTATATTTGTTGTAACATCCAAACCTTCTGTTTAATTGGGTAAGATTGTTTTTAATTTTACAAGTCTACCATTAATTGGCATATTTTAGTCCTGAAGAGGCCCACAATAAAGTTGGGCGAAACGTCGACCTTTTGAACAAGTTGTTTTATTTATAACCCCTGTCCAATAATCCCGAAAATCTATTTTATTAACAATAAATTTGGTTAACAATGAACGCAAACACTTAGCGCTAATTTCATAATAAAAGTTAACAGGGCATTAAAACTTAAAAGGCGACTTAAGACAAAACAGACCAATAAAAATTATTAATTTTGTTTTAAGTCGCCTTTTAAATTTTAATGCCCTGTTAACTTTTATAATAAAATTGGCCCTTATTCTGTTGAAGAAAAAGTTTTTATGGTAAAATATGGTTTTTCAAACAATTGCAATAAAATTCGATCAAGGCAATTAAAATTATTTTTTGAATATCTTTTTTGCATTTTATTAGTGAGTTTTTACCAGTAATTAAAAAACAAAATAACAAGTGTTAGGTATTTTTAGAAGCGGAATAAAAATTTTTGTAAATTGATACCATTTTCATTCTTATCCGTTGTGTTGGAAAGCAGGAATTAAAGAAAAATCAATTTCCTATGTTAATTTCTTATGTTCAGATGGTCGACACTGGTCACCCTGTATAGGAAAAAGTGAAATTCGTGGGAACGATTCCGTGATAGTTCCCCAATTATTATTGTTAATTTATTATAATCACATCTTTTTAATTTTTTTAGTCGGTTAATAGTTACTGCAATGAAATTAAAAAACCCGATGAAGATAATGAAATTAAGAAACTCTGTACAGAGAAAGAAGTTAATAGATCTGATAAAGACAATCAAATTAAGAGACCTGATAAAATAGACAAAATTAAAAGACCTAATGAAATAGATAAAATTTAAAAACCCGAAGAAGACAATAACATTAAGAAACCTGATGAAGTATTTAAAACACCAAAACCTGATCAGGACAATGACATAACGAAAATTGATGAAAGCAATACTAAGTTAAGCGCCGGGAAAAAAGTAATTATACATAATATAACGATAATTAAGCCAAATGATTTAGTATTAAAAGATGACAGTAACTCGAAAATGGTCTGATTACAGCACATTTATAAATCTACCTGATTTTAATTATTAAGTTTTAGAAAATTGAAGACAAATTAGAAGATCTTGACAATGAATTTATACCAGAATCACCAGAAGATCCATTCCTCGCATCAGGAGATGATGACTCATCCTATAAACCTAGTGATGAAGAGGAAGAGGCAAACAATAAATGTTTACCAAAAACCAACTTCCGTCTCACTTCTCACTTCCGTCTACTAGTTCAGAAGTTGCCCGACCTACTGTGGTTCCAAAAAAAGGAAAAAAGCGAATACTCGTTCCGTGGACTAACGAACAAAAATCTATTGTGAAGGAATTTTTCCATAATAATATCAAACTTAAAAAACCTCCCAAAAAAAGCGAATGTGATGATATAAAATCCAAATATCCAGATTTACTCAAAAATAAAAATTGGGTTAAAATTAAAGTATTTATTCAAAATGAATACAGTAAAAAATAAAAATTTAACTTGTATTTAAACAAAAAATTTCGGTCGTGTGATCTACAGTAAAGATGTTCCTCTTTCTTCAAAAGGCTACTGCAAAAACAAAGCTTTCAGCTCGGAAACATATATGCAGATAACAAGCCATTCATATGAACTTGCGTAGTTTTACTTTGTGCTACCTGCTACCGGTTTCCAGCTTACTCTGAAGAGATATTTTTATTTTCAGGCACACATTAGCTCGTAGTGATTTATGCCACGAATAATAAGTATTTATACGTATGTTTCTGAAAATAAAAAATATATCTAGAATAAGCTGGAAACAGGTAACACATTAAAGCCAAAGTAGTTCATTTGCCTTGCTTACCATCTGCGTGTATGTTACCAAGCTGAAAGAACTGCTTCTGTAGTTATCTCACTTTACGTTTGGGATATGTATTGTAGAAAGAGTATCTATCTTTATGATGGATCAAACGACTGAAAATTCATTTTTTTCGTCCACTATGTAAAACTAGGCAGCATCTAACAGAATACTGTCGCAAGTGTGTTGGGACAAAACATAAATTTAAACACGACCATCGATGATGATAATAATATTGTTTTTTTACTTTTCTTTAGTTGCTAATGTTCTTAATTTTTTTCTTTTAATTAATTGTGTTCAATTTTTATATGAATAAACTATTAATTGTATCTATTGAATTTTTTTTATAGTTATAATACATATTATACAGTGGAACTAGGATTTACTAAACTAATTTTGACTAAGTTCTTTCCCTTTTTCCAAGTTTTTCACTATTTCGATATTTGCAAACCGGCATCTTAATTCAAGTTAGTACCACCGTTTTAGTTTTTTCTTAAATATTAATTTTCTCCTTTCACCTCCCAGCTCATTTTCAGAATTACAGTTCGAAAATGTTGTGATTAGTACAGTTAGCATTGCCACAGTCTCCACAGCTATTTTTGTTTAATTATTTTATCAACAAAACAGGTACAAATATAAATAATAACTGTACAAACCATGGGCGTCGCCAAAGGGGGGCAGGGGGAGGGCGATTGCCTCCCCCTGGCTTTTGTAAAAAAATATAATATTTAATAAATGCAATAATTGCAATTTTTATTTTATACTTAATCGTCTTTCTAAATAGCGTTTAAAAAAATTTGCTTCCCCCCTGCAATTTTTGGAAGCGACCCCCACGGTACAAACGATTTAAGCTAGTTACATGCACTTGCGTTTTGCGATTTGCGGAATACGTTTTTTGTTTTGAGTGGTTAACATTGAACTTAAATTTGAAATTTGGTGAAATTTAACCAATCACAACAAAAATCGCATTCTGCAAATCGGAAGTGCATGTAACTAGCTATAGACTATTTAAAAATTTTACTATTAAACTTTATTTTGTTCTCTGTTGTTCTTTTTAGAAATCAACTTTCAATTAGTTTATATTATTTTTTTAATTTAATTTTTATTATGTTAAAAATCTAAATTCTTCAATAGTATCAAATAAATAGCTTGAAAAATGAAATTTTGTTTAATAATAAAATTAATTTGATTAAAACATTACGTTTTTGTTCCCGGAAATCTGGCAACATGGTTGGACTTCATAAAGTGCGTAATTTTAAGCGGGAAAATGTATACGGAGTTTATAATATGCACCATATGTAAGGAGTTAGCAATATACAAAGCATGAAAAAATCTGTATATATTATTAAATGACTTATTTTAAAACTAAAACTACCGCTATCTGACAAAAATTATGATAAGTAATATATTTGCATAAGAAGGGAGCTGTATTAATTATTTCTGGTGGACGCAATAAAGTTGTGCAATAAAAGGATGCAGTAATGTTAACTGTTTTTATAATAATAAATTTATATACATTATTTTTATTCTTATTTGTTCTACTTTTTGAAGTAATTTTGTAAATTAAATTTGCCAAGTACAAATAAGAATAAATATATATAAACATCGCTTGAGGTAAAACCCTTAATTATTTATCAGAATATTAATTGTGCATTAGAATTTTTTTAATTATTTTTATAACTTATTAGATTTTAATTATTATTATTGTGTACAAATAAAAAATATAGTATTAGAACAACTTACCTCTGTGTTTATTGTAGTTTTTGGTTGATATATTCCATGAAGAAACTTCGCCATCGTTTCGAACGCAAACCAGGTAGGAGTATAAATTTCTTCTGTACCACTGCCGGATTTCCTACTTGATTAAAATTTACTTAGCAGTGGTCTAAATGTTGACATTAAAGATTCTTTCTTCTTTTTCAAATCTTTCACAGTACATTCTACAATTAATGACGTTTTGATTCGCTGCCATGCATCATTAACTATATTTCGGTTTTTATGATTTCCATCCGCAGGATTCCAAATAACGGCCTCTTCCTCGTATAATTATAAAAATTCCAAAGTAATTTCATAGGACCACTCCAAAACGATATGTTACAAAAGATTACCTTCTTGCAAGTTGGGATGGTATGATGATTGACATGTATAGAATTTATGGTTTCCTTTCTATCAATTTGTATATGTTCTACAAACTTTTAGTGACCGTTGTCAATTGCTGGATTAATAGGGCACTTCGTGCCCTATTCGCCATAAGATTTGTTAAGGATTCAAGTCTTTTCGTTATAAAAATGTATTTTTTATAGAATTCTAACCAGTTCTTTTAGCATTTTTAGCTTTTAATATACGGTGGTGATTGTTTTATAATAAATTGGGCTACTAAAATCCACAATACTTACAAATAATTGAATAATTTGTGTTATTAAATTTTTGAAAATTATTAGCTTTAAATATTAAAAGTTAGGTACAATAATAATTTGAAATAAATTGCTTTAAATAAAAATAAACAACATTTCAGCTGTTTATTAATAATTAGTTTCCAGCATTTTTGTGTTTTTGAGTAATTTACATAAATACATTCAGATTTAGTGAAAGATATAATCGTAACTAGCACAGTTCAGGAGTTTACTAAAAAATGTAAAAATTATGTCTTAAAAATCAGCAAATCTTCTAGTCGAGAATGCATTAAGCCCGGCAGATACAAATTTCGCCCAAGTTTGAAAATTCCCTACCTATAACTCAAACTGACGAAAAACCATTTAAATTAGATATTTTCTAGTTTGATTTGGTTAAGTTTAATCATTCATTTAATTTAATGTACTTTTTATTCTGTAAATATTTGACTTTGTTTAAAGGCAAACCGGCAGAAGTTGGAAAATAACAAATTCTGGTTGTATAGCCCTGCTATTTCAACATGAACCGGAAAGTCAAACAAATTACTGAAACACAAAAATGCTGGCAAATAATTACAAAACATAACAGCTGAAATGTTGTTTATTTATTTATTGTATTGTATTTCATTTAAATAACTGTTAAAATTATTAAATTATTTTAACTTTTAATATTTCAGGTGAATAATTTTGAAAAATTTAATAACACACAATTTATTCAATTATTTGCAAGTATATTGGATTTTAGTAGCCCAATTTATTGTAAAACAATCACCACCGTGTCATAAAAGCAAAAAATGCTAAAAGAACTGGTTAAAATTCTATAAAAAATACATTTTTATAACGAAAACACTTGAATCCTTAACAAATCTTATGGCGAATACCACCAACCATACCACCAAGCTGCTGTTCGGCAGCCATGTTGGAGTGGGGGAGTGGAAGTGCCCTATTGTTTGCATATTATTCTGTGTACAAAACCTGCACTCTTAATACCAAACTCCAAATAGTTAATGGAATGCAACATTCCTTGCATTCAAAACACTTGGGTGAGTAGATACTCGTATGTAGATCTAGTATTTATTTTTATATAAAAATCGATTCAATTTTATAAAAAAAATCGTTAATAATTTTATTATAACAACTTTGCTTATAAAATTGGGGTCATAATATGTAGTTTATTCAAATTATAACGATTTCAATCACACGCTTATTGCTTTTGGTTGATGCATTGAATAAGATTGGTACTATTTATAAAGATAATAAATTAAAATTGCTGAGGGATGAGAATTAAAAATTCGAAAATTGCGTATTATGTCCCTTTTTAAACATTTACCGTATTTATTTTGTGTCAATAATAATTTTTTCATTAGAAATCTAATATTTATGTGTTAAAATTTTGTAAGGTACAAGATACATATTTTTTAATGAATTTATTTATACTAATTATTTTCTGCTTGATGAATAAACTACTAAAATAAAATAAACTTAATGGAAATTTGTCTATATCAACCACACCATTATTCCCTCGGCGCATTGTAGCCCTCGGGCTTCGCCCTCTGGCGACAAACTTGCACCTAGTGAATAATATTGTGTTTCTCACCCTTAATGTATAATATACTATTTTTTGGACTTTTGTTTTTGCATATTATTACTTGGATTTTCTGAGTGTTTTTCACGATGATTGCTCTTCCCTAATGAAATTTAGTATTTTTAATTTTTTCTATCAGATATTTAAATTGGGAATTAATTTTAATAATTCGGAAAGTTATGCGATGGCCACATCAGATATTTAACGTATGGTGGGGAACTAAACCTGCTACTACATTTAATACACCAGTGCCGTGCGGTAGATTTTTTCAGTATGATGCAAGTCTCCGAAATGCCGCCTTTTAAATGTTTTTTCTTTAAAACTATACCTTTCGATTATGATAAAAGAAAACTACACAAAATATAGGTATGATTACTAGATATTTTTATTTTTAAAACACAATTTACTACAATCACCTATTAATTATCAGCAATCTATACTACAGTTTTACTCTTCTAACTTTAATTTTAGCAAATTCGTTAATTAGAGATGTATAGTCTAGAGTGGAAGCCAATCTAGATTCAATAGAAATTAATGACAAATTTCTAAGTTTTATTTGGTTTAGTGAACTTCTTAAATAGTGTTTTATTAATTTTAGTTTGGAAAAACTTCTTTCTCCACTAGCTACAGAGACAGGGAGTGTTAAAAAATAAATAAAATTCTCAGAGCTACAGCAGTATTTGGATACAAAGTAATTAAGTTATTTTGGCACAAATAATTTAAAACGTGCAAAGGTTTCATCGAATATGGTAGCATTCGGGATACATCAAGTAACTCTTCTTGAAGATCAATTGCATTTATATCTGCTTCATTTTCGACCGAAAGTATGGAGTGGAAACTGATACAATAATTTTCCAGTGTATTGTCATCAATATTCTTGAGTTTTAAAATATCGTACAAAAACTGAAAATTTTTGCTATGGGATTCCAGAAGCGTGAAACGTTCATTCAGAGAATTAATAATAATGTCCAAAATATAACTGAAAAAGTTGATTTTAAATTTATTCTCTTCTGTTAAAGGTTCATCGACAGCTTGTTCGTAGTCAAATTGACGCTTTTTCCTTCTGGCTCTAACTTCAGTTTCGGCAGGAAATTCCGTACTGCATTCAATTTGTTCTGCAATCTCATTAGCAGCAATTTTCATTTGATCATAACCAGATTCTCTATAACTTTGCATTTTTTTAATGGTTTCCGATAACATCCTTACACAATCTGACAAATTTATGGTCACAGATTGCAATAGCTTTGAGACTATATTTATTTCAAATAAAATATCATGTCAAAGAATTACACATCATATGAACTTGTAATTTTTAATCGCTTTTGCTAACCCTCTTGCTTTAATTTTGGCTTCTACATCTCTGTTGACGTCTTCCATGATGTAGATTAATACATCATAGATTTCACCAAGTTGAAATCGTAAAGGTTTTAATGCATCCACTCTGCTTGACCACCTAGTAGCACTCAATGGTTTAAGAGTTAATTGGGAAACATATTGTTTTAGCACTTCCCAACGCTTTGTAGAACCAGAAAAAAAAGTATAAAGTTCTTGTACAATAGAATAAAAAGTTGCTGTTTCTGTAGAAGAAGACGCTGCATCATTCACAACGAAGTTTAAAGAATGACATGCACAGGGCACATAAAACGCTCTTGGATATTTTTCAAGTATTCTATTTTGTACACCTTTTCTTATTCCTTTCATATTTGCTCCGTTGTCATAGCCTTGTCCTCTAAGCCACTTTAACTCAAAACCTGACTTTTCTAAATGTGCCAGAATAAGCTTTGTCAAAGCCTCTCCGGTTGAATCACTAGCTTCAAAAAAACCAATAAAGAATTCTTCAATTTCATATTTATTTTGAATTGAGTTAAAAGCTGCAACTCTTATTGTTAATGATAATTGTTCAATATGACTTACGTCTGGGGTACAATCGGCAATTATCGAAAAATATTTAGAATTGTTTGTTATTTCAACAAGTTTGCTTAAAATTACATTTCCCATCAAATTTATCAATTCATCTTGTATATTATTACTTAGATAAGTCACAGACCATTTATGAGACTCGCGTTGAACTCTCCTGATATGTTCTTCCATAACTGGATGAAATGTAGAAAGCAATTCTACCAACTTTAAGAAGTTTCCGTTATTTGGCTGAAACAAATGCCCAGTTGTTCCACCAAAAGCTAAGCATTGAGATGCCAATAATTTAATTATTGATATAATTCTTTTTAGAACTCCTCTCCAATGTTGAATTTCCATATCCATAATTCGTTGATGCTCAGCGTCAATAGTTTTTTTTCTCTTTTAATCTAATGTCTAATTCTTTCCATGATCTAAATGAATTTTTGTGATTTACAGACCTTTCGTGCATTGTCAGGGCTCTTATAAGATTTCCCCAGTCAGAGTAGCCTTTCTTGGGCCAATCACTAATAGCAGATGAACTATCAAATAATATACAACAAAAGCAAAAAACGGCATCTTTTGTAACAGAGTAAAGCAACCAACTTCTCTCAACGACTTCGCCATTGCTCAAAACTTTCACATAATACGAGGGTAAAAATCGACGTTTTGCTATATTAAGAGGATATTCAAATTCTTTAATTTGATGTGGACCCCTTTCAACCAGTATTTGACGAGTTGCAGATGACATGCAGAAAGCATTCCATGATGCAGGGTCAGAAGAAATTTCTTTTAATATCTGCTGGTTACCATTGCTAATGCTAGCCGGCTCTTGTTGAACTTCTGATGGTTTTATTGTTTGACTCTCTTCAACAATTTCCCCAAGAAGTGATTCGGGAGTTAGGCAAATCCAAATCAGTCGCTATTAATGTAGATTTGGACGGCTCATCTAAAGAAGACTTTTGTACTAAGAATTCCTTCATAACATAGCTTAGTTTTCTTTCTTGTTCCTCTTTTTTAAGCGTTTATTTTTATATTGACTTCCAGATGATCTTTTCATTTTTTGTTCCATACTGTAATAAAAATATTAAATCAAAATGCATAGTTCTTTGCAAATATGCAGCAACGAAGAAGAAAGAAGTAATTAAAAAAACACACAAGCACATAATAATTAATAAGTTGAACACTTGAAAAATTATTTTCGTAAATCTCTTATAATTAAATTGAAAAATTTTCGAAATGTCGATAATTTGAACATATGTTGTTTTATTTAATCGTGATCCAATATCCAGAAAATTTATCAATTTAATTAATAAGTAACTACAATTGCTATAAAAACAATAAATCTCTTACCTGATGATCTACTTTAAAACACAAAAACTGAATTATTATAATACTTATAATAATTATTATATAAAATGGTGCCGTTGTACTAAATCTTAATCAATCCTTAAACACTTTATTTCATAAATATAAAATATTAAACACTTTCCACTTTATTTCACTTGACAAAATTTTCTCACGAATTAGTTAAACGTCCGAACTCGGAACAAATTTTTGTGTAAAAGCAAATTTCAAAATTATTCAGTGTCCGTAATATACCTACCTCTAATTATGCTGAAAATAAATCCAAATTATAATAAAATTTCCAGATGTTATTTTTTTCCAGTAAAATTGGTTATTCCAAAAAAGGATATACTTATTTCTAGGTACCGACAAAGTAAGAAATAGGAAGATTGAAGGGTAGTTTTATTGCTTTATTACTTATAGTTTACTATACCTCTACTGTTTGGTTCACTTAATAACTTAAATATTTTCAAAATCGTGCATTGCAAAATTTTTAAGCGTAGAAAATAAAATTTTTCAAAAAAAATTATTTAAAGAGTTAAATTGTATTTTGATCTCGCTGCTTATGCCGCCCTCTTATAGTGCCGCCTGATGCGGCCGCATCTTTGCATCATAGCACCGCACGGCCCTGTAATACACATTGTTTGAATATAGAATAATCTTGCTTTTTCGTACTTCCAAGTAGCTGTTTGTGCAAAGTACATATTTACTTAAATGTAAGTACCTATCTATAAGTAATTTGAATATTGTTTATTTAAAACACACTTGCTGCATGTTTTAATTTTTAAATGCATGTGAGTTTAAGGTTAAGTTAAACCTAAAAGTGTCGGGGATCATTGGACAATCCTACCTCACACCAGTGGCGGCTCGTGTTGTAGAAATGTTGACGCTTCAAATTTTACATGGAGGTAAGGTACGGTAATGTTGTGATATTTTAGAAAGACTGTTGCTACCGAGGTTGAACGATAAATTTTTCTATTCTTGATATTAGAAGGTAATTACATTACAATAAACTATTTTTTGTAAAACATTAAGTATATTGAACGAAGCATAATTTTGTTGTTGTTATTTTTGTTTATGCAGAAAAAGTTAATGTCGCGATAGCAATGAAAGTGGTGAAAACTATAAATAATAAATTTTAATCAATTAAAACCATTTGTAAAAATGAAAATTGATTTACACTATACAACTTTTATGCATTAAATTTATATGAAATTTTAAATTATAACAACAAATTAAAAAATAAAAAATAAAAAAAAACATTATCGCTATAAAGAATATTTTGTTCTACGGCTTCACAAATATTCAGAGGAACCCAGTTTTGTTAGCTGCCCGATATTGTCACGTATCTTTTGGTACTCGTGACTGGGGTTGTGTAGTTCAGGGGTTTAGAGCTGAATTGATTAGAATTTGTTCGTTAATAAATCAATGATAAGCACAGGTGTAATAATAACTAAATATTTATTAAATAAAAATATATAATAATTATATACATACTTATAAACTAAGTCTTACCCTACACCCTTGGAGGGTGGAACTATCAAGCGGTTACATCTTGACCTTTTATGACGTCCACTTAATGACTTCCGACTTACGACTCCTTACAACTTACTCTACTAATTAATTATTCTGTTGCACTGCTTGATGCTTCCCCTTCCATAATATTTATTAATTATTATTACAATACATTGTCAACTTTTTATACGAGGGAGCTTCAAGTGTAAATCTATTTCATTACATTAATTTATAATAGATTATACATTTCCACTTGTGACACATTTCCCCCGCTCGCGAAACGCTGACCCTAGCGTTTTCTGACGCCGGTACACAAAAAAAATTAAATTCAACATCATAAAAAAAATAAACAACCGACGAAAATTGACAAAGTATTTTCTTAAAATCAAATTTTTAAATAGTATTAAAATTTAATATTAAAATTGCAAAAAATTCTTATTACAATCCTGTATATTTCTTACTAAAAGATTTTCTCCAATGGCAAAATAAAAAAATAAATTTAAAAATTTTACAATAAATGGATTATTTAAATATAAAAAAAATAATTCATTGTGAATTTAAAATTACACATCCTATCATTATCATATTGTTAATCGTTAATCTAATATTCCACATTATATTATATATGTAGGTTATTTTTTGAAATTTTGTCTCAAAATCAAAATATTATAACAAACAAACAAAAATTAAAAAAAAAAAACTTCTACTTACTAACTTCGTATTGAAAACTCAAAATAATTCAATTTTTTTGTGTAGTTTGAACTATAAGTTCTGTTTTCCAGTTTCTTCCATTGAATGAGAAAACATCTTGGTTTGCATGAATTTTGTATTATTTATATTTGGACATAAGGATTGTACAGACACCTTTTTTAACTTTTAAGTCGTGATCTGGATTATCCTCAGTTCTAATTTTGTTAAAATATTTTAAATTTATGTCATTTAATTTGACCATTCAAATCCAAGAGTTAATTTATTTAAATTTCGTTTGAAATTTACTTTTTAACTTTATGATTTTAAATCTTCAATACATACATAAACACTTTGTGAAAGATTATTCTCATTGAGATCCGGATATTAAAGATTATTGTGATTTAGAGACGTTACATTCCAATTTATTTATTCAAATTATTATTTAATATTTCTTTAACCCTTAAAAATTTTCAACATTTTTTTTTAAACAACTACTTTTAAAATTCAAAAAAAAAAAAATTTAACTAGGTACTTTTTGATTTAAAATATTTGGCATTATATTTTAGATTTAGTTTTATATGTCATTTTGGACTTAATAATTTTTTATAATTTACTATTAATTTGTCTTACACAAGTTGACCTATATTTTTAACTTTTGTGATTTTCAACATTAGTGACCTATTTCTATTTTGCATGCATCTTGTTAATAATTTTTGGTAACATTGTTTACATTGGTTATGGTTTAATTACATATTAGGGTTACGCACACATAAAAATTATTACCTATTCTTTTTTCTTCTTTGATCCATATTATATTCTTCATTAAACCATTTATATTCTTCATAATTACTTCATTTTGAGTAGCTCTCATCGGACCTACCCATATTATACCATTTTATTCGCTATTTTGGATCTACATTATACCATTTTATTTATTACGAGGGATCCATATTATACCATTTTATTTATTACGTGGGATCCATATTATAAAATTTTTAATTATTACGTGGGATCCATTTTATACCATTTTATTTATTACGTGGGATCCATATTATACCATTTTTAATTATTACGTGGGATCCATTTTATACCATTTTATTTATTACGTGGGATCCATTTTATACCATTTTTAATTATTACGTGGGATCCATTTTATTTATTACGTGGGATCCATATTATACCATTTTTAATTCACGTTCTTATTGTGCGTAAATTTCCAATTTATTTCCGTTTTACCATTTACCAATATCGACTTTTTTTTAATATTTCCATGCCATGCCATAATAACCATGCCATTCCATAATTACATCTCTGTTTCTAATTTACCATTTTATCCAAATAAAGAACTTTTTTTCCATTCCATTAAAACATTTTTTGTCCATTAATACTGCAAATTGGTAGTTGACGGTGGCGCGTGACATCAATCGTTGAGATGGCCAATCTGCCGCTTGACCTCATTTTGCTCCTATCGAACTATCCATATTACGAAAATTAAAGATGAGATAAGACGTCAACCGTTGAGATGGCTAGTCTGCCGCTTGACATCCATTACTATTCATCTATCCAAATTACCATTTCCAATTTTTCATCAAAATTATAGCGAAATAAGACGTCAACCGTTGAGATGGCTAGTCTGCCGCTTGACATCCAAACCCTGTGATCCATCAACATTTTTAACAAAACCAATTTTAAAATGACATCTGGCTTCTCCATCTTTGGTCCTATAGGTCTGCTTTGTCCAATATTGAAATTTATTGTTTCTCTTTCTAATCTTTGCAAAATTAATCTTATGCCAAATTTTCCCAAAAAAATTAAAAAAAATGTTTAAAAAAACCTTAACCTAACTTACAAACTAAACCCTGCATTTTATTAAAAAAAATTTTTTAATACCTGTGCTTTTAAAATTTTTGAGATTAATTTACTTGTATTAGTTATACGTAATTATTATTTATTAGGGCAGTTTAGCGTCTTTACCTAGGACGAAGGCATATAAAACCTTCTTTAAAAAAATATTTTTTGGATATTAGCTCAACTTTTATTTTTTAATTTTAATTTAATTTTAAACAAATTTATCTCAATGATCCACATTTTTAGTGAAATATTATTTGAGTACTACGGTAAGATGCTTTTGGTGTTTTCGGTTACCATTAAAAATATGGGTTTGATTCACTTGTATTTCTCGGTAATATTTTGCTTTTTAACTTATTTATTGAGGGCTGAGTAGTTCATCTGCGACCTATTTACCATTTTGCGAATACTTATTATTATATTTTCATTTACTCCATTTATTCCCATTTATTCGCTTTAAATTAAATTATTATTTATTTAAATTAAGAATTCCCATTTATATTGTCGATTTTTACTTCATAAAATATTTACCCTACTCTTGGGTTTACATTTTCAGAAACTTTGACCCTACGAGTTGCTTTATTTGCAAAAAAAAGAAAATTATCAAGCATTTCCGTTACAAAAATGAACTTTAATAAACCCAATTAACATCCGTAGTATTTTTTACCGTGTAAGCAAATGTCTGCGCGAATACGTATTTTATTACGTTATTTTTCAAATTAATAATTTTTCTCTAATTTTTTCATCGGACTTTAACACCATTATTTAAGACAAATCTGACCCTTTTAACCCCTTTGAACATATTCGAATTTAATTTATTCTAACCATTTATCTGCTATTTCAAAATAATAATTTTGTGAAAGTTATTCTTTAAAATATTGGCTTGTAACATTTATTTTCATCAAGTTTTATAATATTAAAACAAAA
Organism: Cantharis flavilabris; assembly: GCA_949152465.1. Lineage (NCBI taxonomy): Eukaryota > Metazoa > Arthropoda > Insecta > Coleoptera > Cantharidae > Cantharis > Cantharis flavilabris. Next base: position 17,233,887 of record OX424438.1, read on the forward strand.
ATATTTCATATAATTTGCAAATATCCTCGTTACAATAAAAATTGCAGTTTCTTTCCATTGTGAACTTAATTGAACCTATCTATTTATGCAACCTATACAAATTCTTTTATTAAAACAAAATTCCATTAAACAACTTAAATGCATCTAATTCTAATTTACTTTTATTTACTATTATCGTCGAAATTAATATTACTTATTACTTCCAAAATTTTCAACATTACTCTATATGAATAGAAAAGAAAACAAATTTCCAAAAAAAACAAATTCAACTGAATTTAATTTATAAAATTATGGCTCTTGATCAGTAATTATTTGAAAAATCCCAATATTCATTAAAATCATTTTTTAAGCATAATTTAAAGTGAATTAACTTTAATAATAAAATTATCTATTTGTTTAAGATTGCATTTAATTAATGAAGATGTAAGAGTTTTTCTACCGATTACGTAATAATTACTTAATTGAAGTGTAAATTTTATTATTGTAAGAAATTTTATTTAAATGATTAATTTTCAATTGGACTCCGTAAAATTTTGATTGAAACTTTTATTTACCTTAATGGCAGCCTCACCAAAAAGTATCGACCCAATTTTAGGCTATGGATCATAAATAAAAATTACCAATTTTTGGAACAAAACCTCCCTTATTGTTTCATAGGTTCATAATAAAATTCTCCTATAATGCAATAAAGCTGTTGAGATTCCGTATTTGTAAAATTATTTAAAACAATATAGAAATAAACTTATCTTCTTTAACCTGATACTCAATTACGTAATCTACTTAGTTTGCATTGCTTGTTTTACTGAAATTGATTAACATACACATTAATTTACTTTGTTTTAAATGTAGAAATTTTTATTAAAATTTAAAATTTACTAAATTATAGCAAAAATTCGGCGATTTCTGCTATCCGAGAAGTTGCACGGCTACCTCCACCAAATATGTCACGTATCTTTTGGTACTCGTGACTGGGGTTGTGTAGTTCAGGGGTTTAGAGCTGAATTGATTAGAATTTGTTCGTTAATAAATCTGTTTGCAGTCATTCCTTGATTTAATAAAATATGCGTGCAATTAGAAAATATCAAGTAGTCAAAAAAACAAGATTTGTGATGACAGTAAAAAAAATACAACATTATTCAAAACACATGTACTATTTCAAGTTAATAAAGGTATTTACAATAAATATCTACGCATTGAACCAGCATCAACATTATTCATAGTTGGTTGATTAAGAAGTCTCCAGACCGATTGCAATCAACACACAACAAAATCAATGATAAGCACAGGTGTAATAATAACTAAATATTTATTAAATAAAAATATATAATAATTATATACATACTTATAAACTAAGTCTTACCCTACACCCTTGGAGGGTGGAACCATCAAGCGGTTACATCTTGACCTTTTATGACGTCCACTTAATGACTTCCGACTTACGACTCCTTACAACTTACTCTACTAATTAATTATTCTGTTGCACTGCTTGATGCTTCCCCTTCCTTAATATTTATTAATTATTATTACAATACATTGTCAACTTTTTATACGAGGGAGCTTCAAGTGTAAATCTATTTCATTACATTAATTTATAATAGATTATACATTTCCACTTGTGACAATATAACTAAAATTATATAAAAATGTAAAAAATAAGACTTGCATAATCGAATTGCCGTTGTTTACCATTTTGGACTATCCTATTCTTAAGAACCATATTTTTTCAAAGTTAAATCACAAACTAGAAGTAAGAATCAGTAAGTTAGCATTGTTTACTGCACAATATTACCTTCATTTAAAAATGGATAGGTAGTTAATGTTGTGATAAAAATAAACAATAATTTAAGCACTGAAAATTGACGAATATCATTTTTCAAAGTTCTAAGTAGCTTAATATAACATTAAATTGTATGGATTTAACAAATTAAAGGTAATAAAAATTATTCTTACATGAATTAATTAATCGAGTGTAATAAATGAGATTAAACCTAAGAATTATGCTACTTTAACTAAGAATTCCATAATGCACTCAAAATTCCAGAAAAATTTGTAATTTACCTAAAAAATACTACAAAATATAAGCATGAAAATGCAAAATAAAAAGTTATTTTTAGTTCAAAATTACCTTAATTACAGCTACAAATTAGACAAACAACGATTACACAGTAAAATATTATTCATTAAAACGTATCTTTTACTTACTTTCCTTATACTGACCTTTTGAAGTTCAAACTTACTCTTAAAAGTTGCACACATCTGGTTAGGCAATAAAAAATGGAATTTTTAGGACTGCTTGATGTACAAAATCTGTTGATAGGCCATGTAGCTACACAATTTTTAAAGACTATCACGACATTGCCTATGTCACGGAATTACCTTACCTTACCCCTTACTTATCAAGTATTAATAGTTTAGTATAGCTAATAGTAGGAGCATCTTGTAAACTTCATTTGGGGTGGCTAACCGAAGCAAAATGTGATGTTTAGGAGTTTTGGAAGTACGGTGTATTTTCTAAAAAAAAGTGTCAAAAAATAAATTTCAGATACCTTATTTTAGTAAAGTCAACCTCAACAAATTTAGACCACGAGCCGCCGCGCCGCTGCCTCAAACTCTGGTTAATTTATATGATTATTTGTTTTTGTGATTATACAGTCTAGTTCATATTAATGGACCAAGGGCCACCCTTAAAAGTTGTACATAAATCGTCACAATGGTAAGCCATGTCGACCACCAACGTACTATTCCATTTTGAATTTATTCATGCATTGGTTTTTCGTCAGAACGTCAATAAAAAAGTTTTTACGTCATTCAAACACTAGGTCACTTTTGGTGTTGTTGTATTCGATGGTTTTGTTTTTGGTGTTTTTGATTTTTAGTGTTTTGACGTGGAATCTGAAATGTTACCTTGATCAGCATTTTGAAAAATGAATATTTGGTACTATTCACGAAACGATTAGAAATAATGAAGCAATTTTATTAATTTGAATAATTTTTTTTTATATATTTAGTGCTATGATATGGGTTAATGGTATCATAACCACCATGACTCAAACATTCCATACATATTTTTGTTTTTCTATATTTTGGACATAATAATTAATAATTTTTTTACAGTATTTGCTTGAATTAAGCCTAGGAATGTACATATAGTCCTTGGCATTACTCTAATTAAATCAAATACTTGTGTATTTTTATGAAAGTAATTCATTCTTAACATTATCTTTGCAATAAGCTAAATATAGGCTAATTATTCTTTCAACATGATTAACTCTTCACGATTGAATATTTTACGAGAGATTTAATAAAAAGTTCAATAATTTTTTAGTTTGATTTTGTTACTATACTCATATATACTTCTGGTACAAATTAGAAAATGAATATGGAAACAAAAAGATCTGGGAGCGCCATAATTACACAGGTATTCATATTGTGTATAATTAGGAATATTTGGATTACTCCGATCTATTCTTTTCATTTGTAGATATTAATGGCAATTATAGCAAATTTATCAAGTATTGCTGCAGGTATATCCATAGCGTTTTCCTCTATTGTCATTCCAAGTTTAACGTCGAACACAAATAATGGATCTGCATTAAATGAAACAGAAATTTCATGGATTGGTAAGTTATTCTTAACAGTCAGTTAATAAATTCTGGCAGTGTGCTAATTCCATCATTTTTACAAATCATTCTGACTAGATTTTTAAAATCTTGCAATTAGTAGTACCCACTGAAAGAAAAATGTAGTCTTTATCAAAAACAACAACAAAAATCGCTAATGGAACAATAATAAATTGTCGCTATTATAGGCACACCAATATTATATGTTTGATGGAACAATAGATATGAGTTTGGTTGCTTTATATGATTAACGCATCACTACTGTTTATGTTAGTTTAACACTTAAATATAGTTCGATTAACTATATTTTTTATTGTTATATAAACTATATGATATATTTATAATAACCATGGAAAGTAACTATTTTGGGTTTTTAATTTAACAAAATATTATTGTCACAGAAATGAAACAAATTTTTTTAGTTTTAAACATAAAAATGCGAATTTGAAAAAATAATTTGAATAACGAAGATGCTTCTACATACAAACGCTGTGGTTTTATTAGATCTAGATGACTGGGAGAATGACACGTGCAGGTATTAACAATTTAAATTAACAAAAAAATTTTGCTCGATCTTCAATTGTGGAGATGAGTTCCTAGATTAAATCATTTGTTAACATGCAAATGCTTCAACATCTACTCCATTGTCTGAAATTAAAAAAGCTACAAATGAAAAAAATACATCAAACGATTTAATGATAAAATTTACATTTTCAAGTCATGGGAACTATTACTAAAGTTATGAAGCTAAAGAACAGTTAAAAATATGTTCAATTATTATAATGTTCAATAGGGACTGGTATTGAAAGTGCAAGAAGGTACTCACAGTTTTCTTTTACAGATTATTATTTAACTTATGAACGAATAAAAAATTTTACCATGAAAACTTTGGATAAGATGGGATAGTCCCCATTTTTCGAGAATACTTTTAACTTCTTTGATTTCCATTTCTCATAACTAAAATTTTGCTACGGAAAAAAAGTCCTAATCCATTAAGCTTAAAAAATTAATAATATCGGAGCTATGGCCGTTTGAAATCAGAAATTCAAAAAATTGCTTAAAAGGGAGGTACCCCCCAAGGATTTGGACTTGGACAAAAATTTTATTTAAAATTCTGTCTTAGAAAAGTGTCCTTTATCACCACCTTAAAGGTTCTCGTTAAATTGGATTTTTGTAAATAATTTTGTGTAAATAATTGTAAATTTTGAATTTGTGTCTTTTGGCACTAATAATTTAAGTTGGTTAAGTTCGAAAGCATGAACTTACAACGACCTACATACTAGATGGCGCAGAATTCCATAGACCTAATATTCAAAAGAATGCTGCAAGTTTTTATAAAATTGAATCACTTTTATAACGTAATTTAAATATTTCCTTCATGTAATGTATGCTTTCAGCAATATAAATATATTATTTAACAAGAAATATATAATATGTTTGTTTATCAAATTCAAATCACAAATTAATATAAATATAAATGATCAAACAAGAATTTATTAAAATTAGGTTTTTGAGAACTTGGTTTCTGTTTTCATTTCAGCAGCAGCTTTTCTTGATTCAGAATATGATAAGTATTATTGTCTTATGCCGGATTTCTTCACCTTGAGATATCTATCAGATAAGTAGAACTATAGTTATACTTATTCGATAGATATCTCAAGGTGAAGAAACCGGGCATTAATCTCATAATAATATAATAAAGCATAGTATTAGCCAATTTATCCGTTTTGCGTAATATGAATGAAAATAAATATTTCAGGTTTTGAACCAAATCTACATCCCTTCTTTTTCCCCGAAAATATAAAATCTAGCTGCGTTTCTAAAAAAAAAAAAAAATTTTTTCTATTGAATTGAATACTGTTTGCATTAGTAATATTATTCCAGCAGGTTTGCCTGATGAGAATCCGAAATTTAAAACACCTAGGGCTCATTTGTAGCAAACTAATTTATGTATTTGCTTATTTTATCCCTAAAATAACAGTAAGATTTTTGAATTATTAATTTTTCTAACATGTAATACCTTACAATAATTTGTATTTAGTGAAATATTATTTTTACTCTCAAGTTGAAAATAAGCGCTTTATTTGAAAAACAAGAAACCTCCCTTTAAATTTTCACGAAAATCGAAATTTAAACTACAAAACACTCCTTCCTAAGTTTAAAACAAAAAAATCGCTACTACTAATTATTTCCAGGTTGACCGATTTTTAGTCCAAATTTGACTAGACTATAATACATATTATGCTTTTATTATAAATCAGAAACAAGCCATTCCTACGTGCCTCTTGTGGGATTTTGATGCCGATTAATTGGATGTCGGTTGAATGAGCTTCTACCGTACAACGTTAAGAAAGGCTTCTAAAAAACACGCATTCGTTATCAGAGTTTGTAACTTCTCTTAGAGAACATTTACAAAAACATTTTCTATATCTATTCAAATAAATGTAATTATAATTTCTTTTCAGCTGATGGTGTATTTTTTCTAACAAATCCAGTTGGATGTTTTATATCTGGTATGGTTGCAGATAAATTCGGACGAAAGGTGGCGTTAATTACTAACGATTGTGTTAGTGTTTCGGGATGGATACTAATTGTCGTTGCATATTATACACCTGAATATTTATATCCGCTTTTATTGACAGGAAGATTAATCACAGGAATTTCTTGTGGAATGGTTGTCACGACACCGTCCGTTTATATTGCCGAAATGTCGAATTTGAATTTGAGATCAATGTTTACAACTTGGAACACAATTTTTGTATCTTTCGGAATTTTACTGTGCTATTTATTGAGCTTATGTTTTCAAGTAAGAACAAACTCATCGTAAATTAGATCTACGTCAAACTTTAAATATAATATTTTGTAGGGAAATTGGGGAACAATTGCAATACTGACAGCAATATTTCCTTTAACGAGTACGATGTTAATATTAATTTTTTTGCCTGAATCATATGTATGGTTAATATCCAAAAATAAAATGGATCAGGCCAGGAGCAGCATCAAAAGAGTACTTAAAAATACAGAATCACCAGTAATAGAAGAAGAAATTAATTCTTTTCTAGAAGAAAACAACATACCTGCATGTGTGGTTAACAAGAAACCAATTTATAGGCAATTTTTAAATAGAACTTTTGTTATACCAATGATGATAATAACAAGTTATTTCTTTTTTTTAAATTTTTCGGGAGTTTTGATAATTATTTTATATGCTCTTAATTTTATGTCAAATATTAACTTCAATATAAATCCCTTTTTCACTGTCAGTTTATTTGGTGGAACACGATTGTTTAGTGTATTGGTTTTAGGTTATATTAGCAAATTTTTTGGACGTAGGCCATTATCAATAACCTCTGGTATAGGTACCAGTGCATGCATGTTAGGAGTTACTTTGTATTTATTCCTTGTGACAAAATACGATAAACTTGATAGCGACTATTTTAGTTGGATACCCGTTGTATTACTAGTTATTTGTGACTTCATGGGTGCAATAGGATTTATATCAATTCCTTACGCAATGGCTCCCGAAATTTTTCCATTAGATATAAGGGGGAGAGCTACAGGTTTAGCAACTTGCATTGGTTATTTATTTACTTTTATAGCAATAAAAACGCTTCCTTTCTTGTTTAAAGCATTTCGGAATAATTATTACTTCGTTTTACTTTCACATGGAATAGTAGCATTGGCTGGTACAATTTTTATTTATTTTTTTTTACCAGAAACAAAAGGAAAATCTTTACACGAAATAGAAGAATCATTTAAAAATAAAAGAAGTGCAGCAATTTAATTTTATTGCATATTTTGTGTTTTATATATTATTATTGTATTAAATATCATTAGAAATCTTTTTTACTTTTGCATATTTAATTTGCTAATTATATAGGTATAGCTGTAATAATTAGGTAAAATTTCTACAATTTTAGTATTGTACAATAAAATTTGTAAAATTGTTTTCGTGTTTTTTGAAAAATGCAAGAATATTGTACATTACAGTTACTGGATTGAACAGTGGTTCTGAGTTTTTAAGGTAGCTTTGACAGACAGCAAAAAATTTTTGTGCTATAGACAGGTTTCGGCTATATTGTACTGTAATACATCCAAGTTTATACGTGCAATTCTTTAATTTGTAAAAAAATATCGTCACTTCTGCCGCAATACCTCCAATCATCACCACATCAAATTTTAACGGAATCTGTTAAACATTTTCGGAGATCTGTTTGGTGTGTACTATATTAGTGGTCACTCAAGAAGTGGCCATGTGGCGAAGGTTTTTTTTACACAATTCCCAATGTTAAAGTACGGTTTTTTTCCAACGCACCACAAAATTTTTTTGTTTACTTACTGTGTACATACTTTGTCAAAATAAAGTTTATTTTATTTGTAATAGTATGTGTACCATATTCCTAATGCACTTATGTATTGCCTTTGTAAAGAGTGTGATAAGAAGTCAGTAGATATACAGTGGCGGCAATCTAAAATGCCCGGTTGAAAATTTTTAAGTTATTCTTAATTTTTCCTTACATGCTTTATTAACATAGAACTAATTCTTATGTTTTATGATTGTCCAACTATAATACGTAGAAAATTATTAAATTTAAATATATATTGCAAAAATAACCAGCAAAACACTTCTCTGCAAAATAAAGCATCTTTTTCAGGTTAATTTTTGATCCCAAATTTTATATAAAATATATGGTAAAATAATTTTTTAAATGATAATTCATGTAGCGAAGTGTTTATTAATGATATAATTATTAACAAAAAAAATCATTTATATTTGATCGAGCCACCCCTGGCCTTTATTACATCCCTTATGCCCGGTTTCTGAAGCTCGAGTTATACAAAGGTTAAGCTTAACCGCAATATACCTGCAGATTTTGAGTTTGAGAAAGTTATCCTTAGATCTCTGGTCAAAGTTGACCTGCTGATGAGCTCGGGTTATCCACTGGTTAACTTTGTAGAACATTCGCAATCGAATTTATTATGACAGTTGAATTGAATTCAGTGCTTATTTCGATCCATGGATCGTTTTTAAATTTCATATTAGTTCGGCACATAATCGGTGCGACATTGATTTGACCAGGTAGTGCAGGTAGTCGTCACTTAAATTATTGTTGCAAACAAATTTTATGGCTTATTTTAGGTCAGGTACACTTTTAGAAATATTGACCACCACAAACCTCTTCATAATGACCAAAAGGTTATCAATTGGATTTAAATCAGGACTGTTACCTGCTTAATTGATTGCATAAATACCGCTATTAATGAAATAACTCGACTCCTAGGCAAAACAAAAAACAATTAATTTCATATTTTTCAATAATTTGTTAGTTAAAGCTGATCACAACATTACGTAATTAATTTATTAAAAAAAATTATTAGCAAAACTATTACTTATAGTTTTTGCATTATGGCAGCTTGCGTTATTCTGTTGAAAATACCATTCTTAATTTTCACCAAATAAATTAAAAGCAATGACTCCAAACTGAATTTTAAAATTCAGATGTATTGTTTTACATTTACCGACCCTTCTATAGCCAAATCCAGGTAAAAAAAGCAACCCCGTGTCATAATTCTAATGTCGACCTAGTATTGTTTTTATAGTGCATTTGTCCGATATACGTTGGGTTTGAATTCACCGCACATATTTTTTTCCATCCGACCCATGGAGTAAAAATTTTGACTCACCTGAAAAGATAGGTCTATTCCAATCATCTACTGTCCAATTTTGATATTGTTTGGGAAATTTTAACTGTTTTTGTTTCATTTTTTTTGTCAAAAGCGGTTTCTTGACAGAAGTATTACCACGTAATTTGACTTCAACTAAACAATTACCAACAGTTTTTGTGCTAATATTTACGCCAAGCGTATTTTTCAGCTGTTTTCTTAATTGTCTTCGAAATTTGGAGCGATCTTTTAACGCCCATTTGCGAAGCATTCGATCTTGCGATTTCGTGGTTTTTCTTTCCGAATTCCCTCTGTGAAGTGGCTTTGTATTGCCACTAATGACATATTTTTTCACAAATCTACTTATAGTACATCTGTCATGCCCAACTTGCTCACTAATATCCGCTAATATCAGTAAAATTCCGATTTTCACCACGTAAAACGAAAATTTTCTGTTTGTCAATTTCGGTTAAATTCTTTCTACCTATCATTTTTTATGTATTTCTAAGATTTATTAAACTATATTCAATGACTTTTTCATACTAAATGGTCAAGAAGGGTTACATTATAAAGTAATTTTTATAAAAAATTTCCACCCTTCAAATTAAGCTTCAAATCAAATTAAATTAAACTATATTGAAATAATTTGCACCGGGCATTTTAGATTGCACCCACTGTATATTGTAATGATTTTTTATAAAAAAAATACCAACTACAACGGCTTCCAAGTCGGAGAGCAAGACTTCTCTGGTAGGGTTCTGTAAGCTCAAATTCGAACAACTTCGGGAACAATGATTCAATAAAAACACAGCTATCTAGTAATACAACTGAATCCAAATGATTTTCTTTTATTGATGTCATAAAATAAGAGAAGAATAAAATTTTCTCACGATTATCAGTTTTTTGTGTAATGGTGAAACACTTCCCAATAATAAAATTAAATTTATTTTGTTCAAATTGTTATCTGAATTTTATTATTGGAAATGTTGGTGTAATTTTTGTAGAACTGAATTTTCAAATTAAAGTTAATAAAAAATACAAAATTTTGTTTTAAATAAATGTTTTTCATTTACCCCTTTCACTAAGTCGACACGCCGTTTATGAAGCAGCTGGTTCTTTTTTTTTCTAAGGTTAGACAGCAAATGGTGACAGCATTCATATGGTAACCGGTTTCCACTGGATAAACAGTTGTTCGTGCTTACAATGTGTGATTTCTAAAATCAAAACTTTAACTAACAAGGAGTCGCTTCGTGTGATCAACATTCCATTCCATGTGAGACAATTCTCTTCCATCCAATTATAACAAGCGGTAAATAATATGAATAATAATCTGCATGTGGCCATTCAATAATTTTCAATTCTCCTTAACATCGGCTTCTGTTCCATTCCAAATAAAAAAAATATAACAGTGTTCTTGTTTTCTAGGTATTTCCGTCGTCAATTCCAACTTTTCAACTCTTACGATCGCATCGGGGAGAAAAATTCAGAAAACACCCAAGTTCTCGCCATTACCATCTCAACCGTCCTTTCTTCAAAACCAAAATCCTCCACTCCTTTCACATCCGCTTCCCCACGTGATACTTTTAAAAGTTTGTTTACACATCCTTCAATTTCCATATACCGGGCGCGTCAACAATACTTGTAGCTCACTTCACTTCTCACTCAAGCGTCTAAGAAAACCAAATCGTGTACAAAGGTGTAATGGTTACAAAATTAATCCCGTTTGACTCCAATAAATGAAATTAAATAATAAACAAAACTCAAGTAAAAATCGAAATCCAGCAAAATGAAAATAAACAAAATAACTGTGTTTAAACAATATATGGGAAATAATATTACAATATCTATCGTCTCATCTGGAACAATTATAAAGCTTCGCTGATTCAAAAAAATGTTCTACCATAATGGGCGTGGATCTTCACTAAAAGCGATTAACCCTTTCAGACACAGCGTCCTGTTAAGAGGACATAAGTTTCAGGCAAAATTTTGGATAGAAGTAGATATATGGAGAGTGCCAATCAAGTTGATCTGTTCCGAGGACTAGTCGGCTTGGCTCCTGAAAGATTGCATTACTTGTTGGACTTATGGTTATCCAATGAAGTGTTTCGTTGCACTGTAGATGGCAACGAAGTGCTTCTTTCTTCGACTGAACCACCTGAAGGAGTGACTATCCCAACACCTCTGACACCTGCTAGGAATCAGAGTTTTTCTTGAAGTAATGCTTCAACACTATTCTTTTTGTCGTTGTATGAAACCAATAAAACCTGGTTTCTAGCAGGAAGATTAAAAACATAAAAACAATATGGAAGACCATTAGCAACGAAATGACCGAGGGAGGATATGAAATATCCGCTCTACAAGTAGAGAATAGATGGAAGACGTTGGAACGATCGTATAAACAAACATTGTGGAACAACAAGCAGATCGGAAGGAGTAGGAAAACCTGTCCTTATGAAAGGTAAAGTATAAAGAAGCTAATAATTGATTTAAACAAATCAAATAAACAAATGAGATAATTGAATATTTACAATAATATTTCTTGTAGTGAATTGAGTCGACTATTGCACAACAAACATAGCCTAGTCCCCCTCGCAGTATCACAACGAAGTGGGCTTGTATTACGAAAAGATGCATTGGAGACTACTACGCTTAATTTGGAGTCTACGTTAGTATATTATCATTTTACATTATTATGAAAAACCCAGATGTTCAATCTTATTTTATTGCTTATTAGTATATGGAGCAATTTATTAATTAATAATAATTACAGACCTCTTCATCCATCTGATACGGGCGAGTTTCAGGTGCCAAATATTTCTAGAGCAGGACCACCAAATTTAAATACGTAAGTATCTTATCTTGTTACATTACTTAAATTATTTTATATGGAACCAATTAATAACAGATCACTACCGCCCCTTGATGAAGGAATGAATCCATTTGGATTGGAAGGAATGAATCCAATATTCTTTTGTGATTTCCTTTTCACGTGTTGTTGGAAATCTAATAATATTATCACCAATTGACAAAAGGAATTCTATCACTCGAGTTATAATATTATGGAGTGAACTTAATGTGATTCCAAATCTATCGGACACGTCTCGATATAAAGAAGTTTCATGGCCAACAAACCAGAGATAACATAAAATATGCTTTTCAGGTGTTATCGGTCTGTATCCTGCTGCATCTGTAAAAATAATGTTAGAACGGAAACAATTATGAATGATACCATAAAATATTCTTACCTCTCAACGATAAATACATCTGAGATGTTGTGAAGCGAGCAATCAAGTTATAGGACAAACCACGAGAAAAACGAAAATGCATTATAAAATCATTATCAATGTAATCGCTTACCACATCTTCAATATAATTATTGATTTTGATATGGTCTGTCCTTTCTATTACATCAATATCTTTAGTCGCCGCTTCTAGCTACCAAAGTTGAACATGCCGAACTTCGCCAGCGCTGATAAATACTCGCCGGCTTCTAAACGCCAGCGGCGAATTGTGTGATCACATTGAGCTGATCGACGGCTTCTTACCAGCCGCTGGTAAGAAGCTGCTGGTAAGAAGCTTAATGTGACCCGCGCTTTAGAACGATTAGAAATACTGAAGCAATTTCATTAATCGGAATAATTTTTTTTTATTTATTTAGTATTAAGATAATGTTATCATAACTACCATAACTCAAACATTCCATACATATTTTTGTTTAAATATGTTCAATATATCTTGCACATATAATTAAAAATTTTTAATTTTACAGTATTTTTTTGATTAGTTTAGGAATCTACAGTTCTTGACATTACTCTAATTTATTATATATCAAATACATGTATATTTTTATGAAAGTATAATATAATAAGTAGAAACCGGATAAATAAGCACGGATTTTTGAAAAATAACTGCTTAAAATAACACGTTATTTTACAAAAAAAAGTTCGACGTATGTCAAAATAAGTTACAAAAAAGTTAATAATTAAAAGAAACAAAAAGCAAAAAATGGGAGCTTTGAAAATATTATTCGAAAGAATAAACAAAGTACTTTTTGTTATTTTACAAAATATGCTATTTATTGATTGGTAGAAAAATGTGCTGAGAACCTAGAATTTCTAAAATTGAATGTTACGACACCCCCAAGGAACAAAGGTGTATCCTGAAATCTTCAGAAATCAACTTTTTTTAGGTAAAAAAAACGTTACGTTACGACCAATAATTCCAGAGATAATCAGTGGAAAAAAGTTGTATCTCTTTTTTAAAACTTTAAAATCCATTTTCTACATTTATTCAAATGAATATAATTATTATAATTTCTTTTTAGCTGGTATATCTTTTCTAATAAATCCAGTTGGATCTTTTATATCTGGTGTGGTTGCGGATAAATTTGGACGAAAGGTAGCGTTAATGGCTAACGATTGGATTAGTGTTTCGGGGTGGATACTAATTGTTGTTGCATATTATACACCTGAATATTTATATCCACTTTTACTGACAGGAAGAATATTCACAGGAATTTCTTCTGGGATGGTTCTCACGACACCGCCCGTTTACATTGCCGAAATGTCGAGTTTGAATTTGAGATCAATGTTTACAACTTGGAACACAACTTTTATAACTTTTGGAATTTTATTGTGTTATTTATTGGGCTTATGTTTTCAAGTAAGTACAAACTCATCGTAAATTAAATCCACGTCAAACTTTAAATATAGCTTTTTTTAGGACAATTGGGGAACAATTGCAATACTGACAGCAATAATTCCTTTCACGAGTACGATATTAATATTAATTTTTTTGCCCGAATCATATGTATGGTTAATTTCCAAAAATAAAATGAAGCTTGCCAGAAGCAGCATCAAAAGAGTATTTAAAAATACAGAGGAAGCAGAAATAGAAGAAGAAATTAATTCTTTTATAGAAAAAGACGTTGTTAACAAACAACCAATTTATAAGCAATTTGTAAAAAGAACTTTTGTTATACCAATGATGATAATAACAAGTTATTTCTTCATTTTAAATTTTTCGGGAGTTTTGATAATTACTGCATATGTTTTTAGTTTTATATCAAATATGCATTTAACTATAAATCTCTATTTAATCACCTATTTGCTTATTGGAACACGATTTTTCGGTGCATTGGTTTTAGGTTATATTAGCAAATGTTTTGGACGCCGGCCATTATCAATAACTTCTGGTATAGGTATCAGTGCATGCATGTTAGGACTTACTTTGTATTTATTCCTTGTGACAAAATACGATAAACTCGATAGCGACTATTTTAGTTGGATACCTATTATATTAGTTATTTGTGACTTCATGGGTACAATAGGATTTATGTCAATTCCTTACGCAATGGCGCCCGAAATTTTTCCATTAGATATAAGGGGAACTGCCACAGGTTTAGCAGTTTCCAATGCTAGTCTATTTACTTTCATAGCAATAAAATTTTATCCTTTATTGTTTGAAGTTCTTCGTGATAATTATCACCTCCTTTTACTATTATATGGAATAGCAGCATTGGCTGGTACAATTTTTATTTATTTTTTTTTACCAGAAACAAAAGGAAAATCTCTACACGAAATAGAAAAATCATTTAAAAATAAAAGAAATGTAGTAATTTAATTTATTTAATATCTTGTGTTTTATATAGGTACATATTATTATTACTAAGTGCCTTGTCAATATCATGCAAAAAAATTTTAAAGATTTTTTAATATTTTAGCCTTGAAAACGAGTCAAATTTAAAAGACTCGAAACGTCGGACAATTAAATTGTTTAATAGACCTCTAACTCACCAATTCTGTATCTTATTAACATATTAATACGTTTATTATTATTACACTCTTAATATCCTTTCCTATTTTGCATAATAAAATTTGCTAAATATTGCTGAGTAGTAACTAAAAAATCAGTAATATTTAAGAAAACAATTAATACAATGAAAATATTGTAAAATTGTTTTATTGTTTTTTAAAAATTACAAAAAAATACTTTTAAAAATTCCTAATAACATAGAAAAGAAATGACACAAAATTTAAGCAGTACAATATTTTTCAAATAAATTGTATAAACTATACGAAATACATAGTAAAACCATTTCAAGTTCTACATTTGTTTTTATTTCACATAAAAAAAATTGATTATCCAAAGAAGTATTTTCGTACCTGAAATTTCCTTAAATTCCCTTAAATAAAGTATAAATAAAAAAGCAAAAAAAGCATAAATCCATCATTAAGGCGAGGGCTGCCGATATTGTACAGATTTAAATTTGAAATTCAAAGTTTTTAACGTAAAAATAAAAGCCTATATATTATAGTCCAGTCAATTTAGACCAATTTTCGGCAAATAAAAACCTTAATCGGTAAAGATCTGAATTTTGGTACTTGTTGGTACATGTTTATTCCGGCTTCCTGTTAAACATACTAAAAGTTATCTTGGGAAAAAGGTACACTTTTTCAGATTTTTGTCTAGATCTCGGCAACTTGTACTAATACAAAAAAGAAGTTTAGGTAAAAATTGTAGTTTATTAAATTTTCTTCAAAAATGTTGATGGTAACGAGAAATTGGCGATGGCGAAATATCATATTTCCGATCATCTCTAGTGTCTGTAAGTATTTGAATTATTTTGCCGCAAAAATCTGTTCTCTAGATTATTCTTGCGTAGTGTAGTATAACCATAAATTTCGTTTGGAAGACATAGGAAATTTATCTAGCACTTAGTTTATATCTAGCTACAATTCAGAAAAAATACCTCCGCACCTGAGCCAGTATTGTTTTTGGAACCATTCATATGCAGACATATAGGATCCACGTGTGCCTACTCACTTCTTGCTTGTTTGTTCAAAATTTCCCTGCCCGCATTCTAACAGAGCAGCTCTCACCGTCTGGTTATCCACAAGAGATCTAGCTGAGGAAGACAGAGGAGAGTCTCCAGTACTACAGTAATTGCCGTTGCATCATTCTCATTATAGCCAAGCTGACTGATCTTGGTAGTCGATGTAGAGAAGACGCTATTGTTAGCAGTCTGGTCCTGAGCTACCAAAAGAGTACCTACCTGATTTTCCTAAAATCAGTCAAATAGAGAAAAAGTTAACAATGTCCTTCCAAGATTGATATTCTATGTATATATTTCCAAAGTCACTTAAAAATAAATTTTGTACTTTTTAATAATGCATAATAAATTTTTTATTCCAAAGCAATGAAGTATAATAAATATTATGTATTTTAGATACTGTAAAAATAAAAGTCATTCTTTAAAAATAAACATTAGCGTACTAATCAAAAATTATTATTCTTATCAAATGTTGAAAGTTACTAGGGTCGTTCATTTTGATTGAACCAGAAATCTTCAAGGGGGGCGTATTGATAATATAAATGAATAATATATCTTATCGTTTATAATTTACATTATGGAACAACTGGTACGTAAACGTAAAAGTTTATGTAAGCATATGATTTAATGTATTTTCTTGTTCTTTTTTAAAATCAGGTCAAAGAGGTTAACTTACATCTTAAAGTGATAAATATTTGTGCAATCACAGAAGTAAGAAGCTATTATATCTTTTTCAGTTTTGTACGTTTTCCGTATAACATATTATTACTTCTTAAATTTGAATATATTGTAATGGTCTTTGCACTTTAAAATTATTTAATTGTGTAAGAAAACTTTTAATTTGTTTGCGGATCACACAATTCCGTTTGATTGACTGAAATATCGTAAAAAGCTTGCACAATGACAAAATAAAACAAACAAACAAGTCAATAAATTAACAATTTGTAAATAAATACATGTTTCGGTCTACGAGACCATAGTTGAGTTTAAAGTACTGTATTATTAGTTTACAGCCCAGGTAGCACAAAATATTGCGCAATATTGGGGCAACATTGTGCCAATATTGGAAAGTTAGGCAGTATTGGCAACGCCCAGGCAATATTGGTGCAATATTGATTATCCATATTGAGACAATAATTATAAAAATCAACATTAATTAATTCCAGCACGCTGCTCCTGCTGCTCCTGCCCCAGCGTGCTATTTTTTGGTGAAAAAAGAAACACTCTGATTGGTAAATTTTTTTACCCATCGCAAAATCCTAATACATAAAATCCCGTTTTCGGGATTAGCAATCTAAAAAGTTTCTATAGGCAGATTTCATTCATTAAGAATTTAGTATACTTACCTAGTGACGTCTGCAATTCTAATGGTATATTAATTCGGTGGTTTAATTTGCATAATCCGATCATCCGCTTACTGTTCGATAAATTTTTTACTATATAAGTTAAATTTTTATTAGAAAAAGTAACATTTTAACATCTTTAGAAACAACTGTGATGGCACAGTCATGCATGTACCAGGACAATGTCACTGCAGGAGCAGTCCATGGCATTACTTGGCCATTAGAAATTAATTTGGAAATCCAGGAACATAAGGATAATGTTTCCGGTTAACGACAGAAAGCAAATGCTGAACGTTGTTAAGGTTTTTGTTGTTAACTGGAACAGATCAGTATGAACTAACCATCCATAAGAACCATACGTACTACTGTCTTATAAATAATTAAATATCAAAGTTTATGTATTATGTTACAATTATATTGTTATTATTGAACATTGTTTTATTAAAATAAAACAAATATAAAGTTAAAGTTTTGGTTCTTTCCCAAACATATAATCAAGGGAACCTCGAGGAACCAAGACACCTAACACAACAATCAAGCGCATCATGGGAATACCTGTTTTTTTTGTTGGCATATTAAAAAATTGCCACTAGTTATTGTAAACTGTGTGAAATAAAAACGAAGCGAACTCGATGGAATAAAAACGCGAATTGACACTAACTTGTCAACCAAATCCAAATGACGATGAGTTTGACAAATTATATTTGGACATGAATGATCTAAACTCTAATATCACATCCCGAAGACAAACCGACTCCACGTAATGAAGAAGAAATGATGATACCAATATTTAATAGCATAGTATTGGAAAACTTAGCACTAAATTTGAAACAGAAACTAAACATTTTACTGTATTGGAACAACTTATGAGCGTATTTCAACCATCGATCGAAATAGAGCACAACAGAAAGATGCTACCGTACCCTCAAGAAACTCAGAAGAACGCTTTGATTCTAATTGTATCACACCAGGAACCCTTTTATGGCACGTTTATCTGAATGTCTAAACTTTTATATTCATCATAAAATTAATAATGATCCAGGATGGAGCAATGTTAACGTTATCTTGTCCGATGCCAACGTCCCCGGTGAGGGCCAACATAAAACAATGGATTTTATTAGAAAACAACGGTTACAACCCAATTACGATCCGAATACACGACATTGCTTATATGGGAACGATCGGGGGGTAAATCTCCTGACAAAAATATGTACACCACATCTCCTTTTCCTTAAAACCTCCCAATATATCCTTACATCTCCCCACATTTCCTTCATATCCCCACACCTCCTTACATCTCCTCGCATCTCCCCCATACCTCCTTACATCTCCCTCATATCTCCTCGCATCTCACCCACATCTCGCCCATATCTCCTCACACCTCCCCACATCTCCCACACCTCTTCACATCTCTCACACCACTCACATCTCCCACACCTCTTCAAATCTCCTACACCTTTCAATTACTTGTTTAATTTATATTTAAATAAGTTCAATTAAGTATTTACTTTCTTTTAATTGCTCAGCAAAAATAGGTAAGAAAAAATCTGGGTTAACTACAGACGCCTAGATTTGAAAGATAGTTTTTATATAGATTTATATTTGTAAGATGTAATTTTTTATATTAATTTATTAGCAAAAAAAACTATATTATGAACGCCAACGTTAACAAAAATTTAAAAAAATTAACATAATATGATAATCCAAATTAGTCTTTCTTTCTTCAAGTATTTTTTCGTATTTTTTCATTTGGTATTTTTTCGAGAATTACTCACAATATTGGGATTACCGCGAACTCTTATAAGTCGATCAGCACTTAATTTTATAGATTGTTCGTTGAAAAGCCAGCACAGCGAAGATTTTCGGATTGTTCTAATGTTATTACCGACTTTTTATTTTAAGAAAAGGACGTTCCGATTTATGTGTAGTACCTAAGTCAGGCATATTCAAAAATTCGCCATACGTATCACCCAATTCAATAATATCGGCAATATCTGGGGGCGGCCCACTGTTGGTTGTCTCATCATCCGAATATAGCAAGTCATTTAAACGATCTTCCAACACAATATCAGCTTCATTGGTATTAGTATGAATATGGAAATCAACTTCGTTTTCATCTTTCAATATATCATATTCTTGAATATTTGTGTTTCGATTGGTGTTAAAAACTTTCACTGTTTGCCACGATTCGGCATGAGAAGGTATAATGTTAAGTTCTTCGCAGTCTTTTTTGGCATCGTGTAGTGCATTGATAACGCATTTTTCAATCTCCTGATCGGTCATACTATTGAAATCAACGACTTCTGTTTACTTCTCTAGGGAAAATAATCTTGTCCGACAAATCAGATACAACGTTATTTATGTGTTGAAGTTTATCAAGTCTTTTAATGATATCTTGTACGCTAAAATTAACAACCGTAGAGAAAGTGGATGTTAAGGATCGAGTTGCCCGAAAAATTTGTTCACAAGGTTGAGAACTGAAAAGCCATGGTGCGAACATACACTGTTGTGAAAGATGGGAATTATCTCTCCACAGTCGAACTAGCTTTATCATGGCATGAGCGTTCAATTCAAAACAAAGATAGCAATTAAGGGTAACGAAGTTTTTTACCACAGAAAGATTCTCAGTTTCATGTAACCAATCGCGCCAAATTCGTAGGAAGAACACACCATACCGCATATTATAAATTCGCTTATATGGTGTTTCGTTTTTATTTAGGTAGGCTTGTAATATTAATCGCGTTAATTTTAAAAATGCAATCGTTCCGTCAGGATGATCAATGACTTCTCTTAAAGCTTTTTCAACTAAGAGCGACGTAATTTTCTCTGAAGCTCTGAAATTCATTTTATCGTCCGATTTAAGATCAGATAAAGTTAGGAGGTGTTTATCTTTTGAAGTTCTACTAATTAATTCTGTCGAGTGAGTCGCGGTTGCTTTATAATCTCCTAATTGCAAATTTATCGAATCATTCAACAACCTTGTTCTCATTTTTGTGGCAATATGTACCGCATCTTGAACACATACGTCACCGTCATCTAAATCCATCTGAAACCATTTCCATCTTTGGTTGTCGTTCGGAAACTGAAATTTAGAAAACTTTCGCATAGTTTTCATTAGTTGCGTGTCGCCATCAGAAGAAAAACCTAAGATTTGAATCCCAAAATGTTCAGCCTCTTTTTTCATCGTAATCCACCTGCGAGCAACATCTTGATGTGAAAAACGGTTATCTGTTCCAAATACATTCACGCAAAACGAGAGACTTTTATCGATCGGGGATTGTGCCATTACAACGTATGCGTATTTAGCCCGTTCATATTCACTAAAATATTTTTGAATATTCTGTACAGAATCGGCGGGAAAATGATCACGTATTGGCAAACCTTCATTATTAAACGGACTTACGAAACCGACAATTGAATCAGTTTGGGTACAATATTATATATGACCGGTGATACCGGTGGCGTCTTCACTGAGCCGTATAACTTTTGGTAGATTTCGTTTCATCAGAAAATCATTTTATTCGGAAAATCTTAGAGATCCTTCTCTGATAGAATTAGAATTATTAATATGTCTCTGTATGGTACTTATGGACGGAATTACCTTTTGCAAATTTGCGTAAAGTGTTTTGTAAATTAATTTCCCGCCGATTATATATACGTATAAGCAAAATTGTATTAGATCATCATCATCATCATCATCATCACGTTTTGGACTTTTGTCCGTTACGTCACTCTTGGTCGACCCATCTTTTCCTGGGTCGGCCCGCATTCCTCTTGCCTCTGGGTTTATATATATATACTTGTCTAGGTATGCGGACGTTTTGCATTCTTTGTAGATGTTGTTTCCAATTTCTCCTGTATTCTCCTATGCGGTCATTAAGGTTGAATATATTGAGCTCGTTACGGATATCTACGTTGCGTTTTCTATCGCTTCTCGTATATCCCGCAATTCCTCTCAAGAATCTCATTTCTGCGCTTTGTAAGCGCTTTTCTTCTCCCTTAGTTAAAACCCATGTTTCGCTTCCGTATGTAACTACTGGGATGGATATTGTTTTGTAAAATTTTAAAGCCGTATTCTGGATGTTTCTGTTCTTGAATGTTCTTCGGATAGTTCCATTTATGTAGTTGAACTTTTCGATTTTCTTTTGTATGTCCGTTTAGATTAGATCAGGATCGAAATTATTGTTTTTAATTTTATGTTCATTTAATGCTGCAGATTTGGTGAATAACGTCAACAGGGCTTGAATATTTTCATTCGCAACGCGCGATCTATCAAAATTTTTGTTTTCTGGTAACATTACCGGTAGTTCTTCTGTTCTTCTAATAATCGTTTTTTAAGTTCTTTGTTTTCCTGAATCAATTTTGAAATTTGATTAACTTGAACCAAATAATTAGTTATTAAAGGTTGATTTACTAAGTTTCTCTCGCGTTTCCTGCTTTCTCTTTGTCGTCTTGAATATTTTTCTTGCTTTTTAAACTATCATTTTTCATTTACCCTGCCTTTAGGAAAATCCGGATTTCCCGAGGAATTCTCAATTTCGTCGTCAATTTCAGAAGATGATTCACTTATATTACGTTTCGCAGATTTAAATCTTTTAGCAGGCGCAATTTCGCATTCTTCGTCTATCCCACTTTTTCTTTTTTCGGCAATTTTAGCAGGTGAAGATTGACATGAGTTATGGCTTGTTGAGAGGAGTACATCATCAGGTAAAAGCGGTGGAAGCGAAGTGTGGGATTGAGATGATGTGGACGCCATGTAGTTATAGATTGTGTTAGTCGGTGCAACCGGGGTTTTAGCTAATTTTGAGTTGTTTTTCGACTCCTTTTTTTCTTCTGTGTTTCTATCTTTTCCGTGCTTAACAAAATGCTGTTTAAAGTTGCCTATGAGCCATAGCGTATTCGTGTTAGTACCTTTTCGGAAGTTTTGTACCTAGAAAAAAATTTATTATTATACTTGATAAAATAAAGAAATATAATATAATATGTTCTTACCTTAATTTTTATATCGCACAATGGGCAGGCTATATTACAATAAATATTGCCATCTTTATCTAGCTGGCAATTGTAGTTGATGTCGTCAATTTTTGAGAGGCGAGAGGGCAATTGACTGGTTATTTTTATCCAAAAGAGAGATACTTTCTTCAAGATTTTTTTTTACTAACTTGCTTAAACAATTTCTTTCATTGCTTAAGTTCTGATAAACCATTTCAGGAGTTATATTTTTCGCCGAGTCGCTAATTTTTTTATCTGTGGTCTTTGAAAACAAGTTTAATTTAGGTTTCAGTTTTTGCCGGTTTTTAACGTGTTCCTGTATCTTCAACAAAAGTTTTTTTTCACCACCAAAAAATAAGAAATTTTTCGAATTATTCTTGAATACACCAAGGTAATCCGATACTTCTTCTTTTGAAAAAATAAGGTCCAGTTCATTTTTGGTAAATCGCTCAATTTCTGATATATCGGCCTCGAAGATATTTTCTAATGAGAAGTTATTAGCGAAACCGTGTAGTGTTAGTTGTTTTTTTATATGTAAAGGAATTACTAATTCTAATTCACTCTCGATCGTTTGGAAAAAGTCGGCCGAAGTTGTTGTCATTGTATTATTTGTATTGTATATATATTATATGTATGGTAATATGTATGGTATATTAATTAATTAATTAAACTTATATGTATACAATCGGGTATACAATTCATCAATACCAATATAAAAAATTAAAATTTTAATTTTAAAATTGAAATTCAAAATTAATCTTGTATGGGTTTCTTATTTGTTTTTAGTTTTCTTGTTTTGTGAACTCATTTCGATCTTTATTTCATCCGATTCATTGTCTTTTTGTAATGTCTTGGGTTTCATCTAGATATTTGGGTACCTATTCTTGGTAATCCCCGAATACAGGATTTACTCAGAAAAGTATTGGTTTTCGTTTCTTGAGAAGTCCAAAGGGTTCCTCTTCGAAGTTGTTTGTATTTCTGTCTTCTGTATCATAATATGTTTATATATAATTTCCATGTTTTTTAGTCTCTCTACGTTCAGGTAGATTTCGAGTTCTGCTTGTTTCAAGATTTCAGTCTTGAAATCTATAGTTTCTGGAGTCGATTTCATGGGAGTTCAAGAAAGTAGTTGTGTTACCATTCTTTATTTTTTATTATTGAAATATTAAATATTTTTTAAATAATTATTTTTGGTTTGCTTTAATATGGTTTCGATATCTCCCACATCTCACCCACATCTCCCCTACACCTCCTTTACATCTCCTCTAAATCTCTCACAACTCCCTCACATTTCCCACATATCTCCCCACATCTCCCCACATTTCCCCACATTTCCCCACATTTCCCCACATTTACCCACATTTCCCCACATTTCCCCACATTTCCCCACATTTCCCCACATTTACCCACATTTCCCCACATTTACCCACATTTACCCACATTTCCCCACATCTCCTCATATCTCCTCACATCTCCCTCACATCTCCCTCACATCTCCCTCACATCTCCCTCACATCTCCTATACATTTCCTGCCTCGTGTACACTAAATCTCCCCCGTGATTTACGATGCAGATTTTATTGTATTAGGACTAGCTACTCACCAAGCACATTTTATTATCATCCGTGAAAAATTTAAACCGAACAAACCGAAACCAAAATCATGCTATCGATGCGAACAAATAGGACACAGTTAAAAAAAACGCGCTGGCGATAAAACTATTTACAAGTCCAATAATAAAAAATTTATGTGCAAAAAGGAATATGTTCTTTTCAGTATGATTTTGAACGTGCGATTGACGATTGGGTATTTTGTGCA
This sequence comes from Cantharis flavilabris, assembly GCA_949152465.1. NCBI lineage: Eukaryota > Metazoa > Arthropoda > Insecta > Coleoptera > Cantharidae > Cantharis > Cantharis flavilabris. The sequence continues at coordinate 17,258,155 of OX424438.1, forward strand.
TTTTAGTTGGAAATAACTTTTTACCAAGTGTAACCTGAGCCCGGCTCTATCGCAGCAGTTACACAAGTTTGCAAAGTTTAGATATACGCGAAGGTGCTATCTACGAATTAGTTAAAATATACAAAGAAGTTGTTCTTCAAACTGGAGATTACTTGATCAAAAATGGAGATCTAAATTTAGATAAAATTGAACTAATGATGTGTGAATTGGGAAAACTAGAAGAACAGACTTTTATAAACAGACACCAAAATGAAGTAAATTTTAAAGTCAGGAAGAAAGCAAATATAGAATCTCGAGAATTAAATACCTCCCCCCCATTGTGTCTGCTCATGATGCGATACAACAGTGATTGTTAGCCTAAAAAAGTATCGAATTGATATCATTGTTCTAACATGGCTCGTGGTAAATATAATAAACTTTCGCTTAACGACAGAGGCAGGATTTTGAAAGCATATCAGGAAGACCAAGATTAAAGAGTAACAGCGAAAGCTGTTGAAATGAAAATTAATTACAATATTTTGATTGACAAAGTTTTACCTTTATAGACAAGTTCAGTAGATTTTCCAAATCAGTTTTCATTTACTCCAAATCTGTTTTTATGTTTTCAAATCTGTTTTCCTTTTGTTCCAAATGTTCTTTACTTGTTTCAGATCTGTTTTCATTTGCTCCAAGTCTGTTTTCATTCGTTCCAGGTCTGTTTTCGTTTGCTCCAAGTCTGTTATCGTTTGCTCCGAATCTGTTTTCGCTTGTTCCAAATCTGTTTTCGTTTGCTCCGAATCTGTTTTCGTTTACTCAAAATCTGTTTTCGTTTTCGTCGAGTGTGATTTCATTTGCACCAAATCTGTTTTCATTTGCTTCATGTCTGTTTTCGTTTGCTCCTAATCTGTTTTCATTTGTTCCAAATCATACTGGAAAAGGTATAGCATAATTATTTCTTCACACGAAAACAACCAGGATACTCGAATTTGAAGAATTTCTATTAATTTAAAAAAAAATACTGTGTTCTATATTATATTCATATATACGAGTAGATAAGAAATTAAATCAAGTTGGTAAATGCTTCGTTTAAAAATAAAATGGTTAAAATTTTTATTGTTTTATTGTTAATTTTTATTATTAGCATTTGTTTACAGTCAAAGGTTTTCAAAATTTTTAATTTTATTTTTAAACGAAACAGTTACCAACTTGAGCTAATTTCTCAACTATAGATTTATATATAGAATACTGAATTTGTATTTGACCGGGAACAGGAACATTCTCCTGATCTTCTCCTTACACACATCCTGTCAAAAAAGTACGTCGCTATTTATAAACGTTCGGAGATATGGTGAGACAAACATATATATATATAGGCGAACAAATAGCGAACAATTGCCCGGCGAACAAATAGCGAACAATTGCCCGGCGAACAAATAGCGAACAATTTCCCGGCGAACAAATAGCGAAGAATTGTCCGGCGAACAAAAGTCCTAGGAGAACAATTGTCCGGCGAACAATTTGCTGCAAACAATTGTCCTAGAATCAAAAATACATGCTTTTAAATACTACCATAACAGTTATTGTTACGTGTGAAAACTACTCATTTAAAAGCATGTATTTTCGATATTGCGGCGTTTTATTGCTAACGTTAGAACGCCGCGATATTGCTGTGCATCAAAATTACATGCTTTTAAATGAGTGGTTTTCACACATACGCGTTAAGTTATATGGTATGGTAGCGCCGACGCGTTAACGCGTCTACACGCAATATGTTCTACTGATATGGTAGCAACTTATACAACTATATGTGTGCTTTCATACGAGACGCTTTATATTGCTGCGTTTTAATTAGTTCAACGGTGTTGCAAGATGGCAAAAGTTAATTAATGCCAATAATAGAACCCAACGAATGGTGTACTATGGCAACAGTGTTTATTTTCATTTTACTTAGCTATATTTATGAAGATGATTATGGTTGTGTGTGAAAACGTTAAAGCAATATCCGGAAAATAACGCGTTGTTTTATTGCTAGCGTTAAAACGACCTGTGTGTAAACACTCCTACAGTAGGCAGCGAGCACGCGTTGCTAGGGTTGCCAACTATACTTTATAATAAAGTATTATATTATAAATTCAAAAAAAATATAAGAATAATACGTAGAAAATCAAAATTCAAAAAATTTAAAAAAGAGACAATTAATACATAACAGGTTTGAATTAAGAATATTTGAAATAATGAAAAATTCGTAATACGATAGTACAATATAACGTTATTTCATGGTTATTTCCATTCTTCAGTTGCACATAATCGATTAAATTGAGAAATAAGAAAAAAATTTCAAACTAAACAAAAATATAGACTAAATTGTACAAAATTAATTTACCATAACCTCCAAAGATTATCAAAACTAAGCTTGTTACATGAAGTATGAACAATTTCAAAATGATTTGAACTAAGAAATTCGTTTACCTAGCACTGCTAGTTTGAAATCCGAAGGCACTGCCCTCTTAATATGAAAAAAAATAATAAAATATACTTTCGATATAAATCGATTACCGATGATTATTTTTTTTATTCAAACGACAGATGTCTTAGCCCCGTTTCACAGTCACACGCGCTACGCGTTACGCGCTACGCGGCGCGTAGTGCGTAGCGCGTTTTCCCGTTTCACACTAATCAGTATTAAAATCAACGCGTACGAGTATATTTCAAACATTGTTGCCATAGCTGCATACTATTACAATCAAAGTGCAAAAAACAAAACAAAACGATTATGGGTTTATCCATTGATTGTGAAAAGATTACTAAAGGCGCCTTTGTAACTTTATATTCGAATTTAAGAGAAAATCCACAAAATTTTTTTAATAATTTTCGGATGTCTATAGCCACTTTTGACAAGCTAAACAGCTATGCACACTTCTTCTCAAGCTTTTTGGCGGCAATCTCGGTTTTTGTAAGTTTCGTCCGAAGCGTTCCAAAGATTTTTCTTTTCCTGGACAGCATTTATTAACATATCCGTTTCAATTACGTCCATCTTGCTTGAAATCACACCAACCACACAACAGCAAGAAGTTTTTTAATGAACTGGCAACCTCATATATCTACGCGCGCGTGTCAGGGGCGTTTAGTGTGAAAGGCTCCATAAGATACAATGCCAACACGCTTCGCGTAGGCACGCAAGGCGTGCGGGTCGCGCGTTTGCCCTCGGCATAAAACCCTCGGCATAAAACCCTCGGCATAAAAATTCAACGCGTGTGACTGTGAAAGCAACCATAAGGTACAATGCTTTCCAACACGCGCCGAGTAGCGCGTAGGGCGTAGCGCGTGTGACTGTGAAACGGGGCTTAAAGTATTAGCTTAAAACTTAAAATTTTTAAAATATCTTTTTTTCTTACAAATACTCTTTTTTTCTCTTTCAAACGACTCATACTTTATCTTTTTCAAAAAAAGTTGGCAACCCTAAGCACAGCCTCCGCTGTTATAGTTAGATATAGATCGTGACGTCACGATGCTGTAGCTTGTAGCCAATCCGAGCGGCCCGAGAATTTATCAATTTTCAAAGTCATTTTTAACGAAAAATTGATGGCGAAAATCGTTATTTTAAACGGTATTATTGTTTTTGGTGAGTAATCTCTGTAATAAAAGTGGTTTTACACTGATTTTCCACATTATGTCCCAACCCTATTGGTATAGAGCGACTATTAGTTGATATTGGAACAAACATTGTGGTTCGTTTGTTGGATTACCGTAATGTCGTTACCACAACTATGAATAACCTGAGCTTCCAGGCTGTAGAAGTCTCACCAAAGTAAACAACAATCAATTTTGGTTTAAACATAATATTTCTAGTTTTTTTTCTTGCAGGCAAATGATCTGAAGAAGCCCAGGATTTCATGAAAAACATTACTAAGAAACCAAATAAATTACAATTAACGAATTTTGATGTCAATGGAACGCTAATGGTAGATATATTTGTTTCTACTATGCATTCTAAGGACTTCGATGAATGTAACATTCAATCAATAAAAAATATGCCAGTTTTGTCATACATTTCCTGGAAAGTGAATGGGATTATAAATATTAAATTGGGGAGGGCGATGGTAAACTCAGCCGCTTAGAAGAATTGGGTACTAATCTCATTGGTAAACTCAGCCTGGTAAAAAATTTTTGCCTTAATCTTCATAGGTAAACTCAGCCGGGCGACTCTAAGCTAAGCGTTAATAATTTGGTGAAAGCTAATCCTACTTAATGATGGTGGCACTTTAAAGTACGCCCTGTATGCAATATTGACAGGGCCGTCCTAAGATATTCGGCGCCTGTGGGCTATTAAAAATAGTGCGCCCATCTTCGTAATCAGATAATTAATAATCCTATAATGATAATTTACTTTTCCATAGATTTTTTCTTTTTTTTGTATGTATTATATTAGCTACTAAATCAACTACCTATTTTAATTAATTTAAATTTTTATATTTTTGCATTAGATTATTTACCTTAAAATAGATCAATTAATTATTTTCAGCATAAAACGGTACTCTCTTAAAAAAAATTTTTATTTACTAACACAAAAACTAAATTACAACATAACAGCTGAATTATTTTGTATTAAAACATCTAAAAGATATCTTTGTTTGGAAATGTTGCTTCCTGGATTAAAGTTTGAATAAATCTAACAATAAAAAAGATATCTAATCTAACATCAAAAATGTTTATTTGTAAATATATCAATTAATTGTGCAATAATTGACAATTATTGAGACATGTTATGTTATTTTAGTGTGAAGTTTGCAGATATATTTTTACTTGATTAAAACTCGTGATGAAAGTCATGTGCTTATTTAAGTTAGGTGAAAAAACAAAAATATTAATCACGATTCTATTCATCACATGAGCGAATGATTAATTGAGAAATTTTGTAATAATAATAATAATAAGCGGGTAAAAATTAATTTATTTAATGTTATATATAGATTTTAATCGTTTAATAGCATAATAAATTACAGCAGCTCGATTATTAATTATTAATTATTACATTTAAAAGTAACCGGTGAAAAATATGTTAAGATAGTGGATGATATAAAATGATAAAAAGGTAATTTAGCGAAACTGGAAAGTTACAGAACCTTTTGCATATTAAGAGAAACTTTTTATTATTGGTTATCTTTTTTCCTGTTTTGAAAATGGAAAATTGAATGGAAAAGTTTTAACTTTAAATATAAAATTCTTATTTCATATTTTTTGGTTTATGTGGGGTCATTCATATCTGGTGTACCAGGCGCCAACTAGTCTTGTGCTGGTCTTGATACACAATTAATAATATTGCAGTTGACCACCGATTTGTATTTGAAAATTTTGATTAAAATAAAATACTTTCTGAAATTAGATATAAAAATAAAAATTAATAAAATGATTACATTTGAAAAAAAAATAAAAAAAATATAAAAATGAAATAGTAAAATCGAAATATTTTTGTAAACTTTTAGCAATGGGTTGTTGCCTTGTTGCTATCGTTAGATGTTTATAATTTTGCAATTATTATAATTTAATATTAATAGCATTTAGTTAATTATATATAATACTATATTATAAAACATTTTTTTTGTTTTTTAAACAGAAATTTCTATTTAATTTATACTTTAAGCTCTATTAATGTAGTTGTTTTTCAATAACTTTTGCTTAACTTTTACATGAAAAAATGTGTACGATAAAGGTATCATAAAAAGATTTCTTTGATTTAGCAACTGCCGATTTCTCAATTTAAGAAATAATAATAATATTTGATAAAATATAATTAGGTAATTTATTATTATTATTATTAATTACAGATAAAAATAATGGCGAATAACAGAAAAATTTTTAATTCCAATTTTATAAACTTCGCTATTTCCTAATAATTTTAACTTAAAAACATATTAAATTAATATTAATTTGTAACAATAATTAAGAGATAGGTGTGTAGATACAATATCGTAATGCTCAGTAATAAGTATCTGGTTATAACCAACTTCAGCACCGACTTAAATATTATTTATGTATAGTTGTTCAGCTAAATCAGTTTTCTGTGCTGTAAGTAGAGGCCTTCCAAAGTGAAATCAAACAAATCCAGCAAAACAAATATGGAGTTTAATTTACATACAAATTATTTAACAAAACAAAACTGACATTACATTATTGATAATAATAACTCACAGCCAGAGCTATATCTAACACAAAATAACTTTATCCAACACCTCTGTCTTATGAAGGCATAATAATGCCGATTTTACATATCTTATGGGGTCTATAAAACACTAGTGACTTATGGGGTCTATAAAACACTAGTGACTTATGTAAATTATGAGTACACCTACTTTATACTAATTTTCATAATTTACATCTGACATTTTAAAACGTCAAAACTTTTAATTACATTTTAAACTATTATTACGAGATATTGAATAAAGCTTAGTAGTACACACGTGTCTTAACAGCAAAGAAGTTACTGAAGAAAAATTAGCCACGAGAGCTTTTTTTCGTAACTTATTTGCCTTATAGGACACTTGTATAATAAATAGCTATTAACTAAATAATATAATGTATCCGTTTAACTAAACTCAATAATAGTATATTTTTTAGAAATACGTAGAATTCCACATGACAATTTGATATTTTACCATTTTACCAAAATTTTGTTAATATGCAAGTGACTTAAAACATTATTCCATTAAAAAGACCATGACGCTGACAGGAAAAGTCTTGAGAGTTCAGTAATGTCTGAGGATCATTTAAGCCAATTTTCAGATTTATATTTTTTCTAGGGTTTGAGCAAAATTTCATCTAAAATGTCTGGGTTGTAATATACATACATTGACTGATATTTTACAATATTTCACATTTCATTGAAAGAGCGGCATTATTAAAATTAATTTTCTTTTCGTGTGAACCTGTTACCTCCTTTTACAAATTGCTCTGGGCTAGTCCATCGGAGAGCTTGAAATCGGATCTTCCGCTTAACCTCAGGTGGTGAATTCTACGACACTTCTTATGATAAGCAAAACACTGGAGTAAATAAAAGCCATTTGTTGTTAAAAATGGGATATAATAAAAAAATAAATAAAAACTATTTCTACACTAAATTAGAGATTACAATATTTTAACTAATGAAAATAAAATTATATGTCTTAATCTTGAAATAAACTAACTAGAAATAATCTTGAAATAAATATTAGAATTTAAAAATTACTAGCTAGGGCGTATATAGTACATTTCTAATTTTTATTATTTAGCGCACAATAATGTTTTTATTCAATTAGCTCACCCTTAATTGTTTATCACTATCCATAAGACGTGGTGCTGTTGATGATTTAAAGGTGATCTTCTAATGAATATCCAAAATGTGTCTAGGACCGCACTATTGCTAATTAATTGCACTAACGCGCACTTTACTATAGTTTTTATTGTTTATATCTATTATTAATCCTCCACTGCTTAACTACAACTTTTTTAAATATTGCTTACAGTAATTTTGAAGCCACTAAATAATTGTTTATTTATGATTTAGAATTTAGTATTAATAATTTGATAAATTGTGTTGTCAAAGTCGCTAAAAAATGTTTAAGTTCACTATATTTAATTGTTTTATAAATTGCACTTTAATACTCAAAATTAGACTAACTATCAAAAAACTCTCTACTATAACAATTGATCGCTTTACTATAAAAATTATCGACTCTCCAGTCGTAATTCTCTAAGGGAACTCTTCGGTCGTAATTCTCCAGGAGAACTGTTGAATTTTTTTTTAATAAAAACTAACTATCCCTTAAAAATCCCCTCTACCTAATTATAAATTTACTAAATTTGTTTTTCCTAAAAATGGTCCAAAAATAAATTAAACGTTACGTTTGGAACCCGGTGTCTATTAAAATTGTCATTCTTAAATACTTTACGACCACTTCAAGTAGTCAGAAAATGATCGAGGTCAGGCGGGATCGATAGCAAACTTAATATGCATCCGCCGGTCTTTACTATACTAAGATGAAAAGTATCCTATTTAATTTTCGGTGTTTAGCATCAAAGTAAATTTCTAGAAATATAGCAAAACCCTCACAAGAAATTGTCACCTTCCATGCTTTACGATTATTTCTAATGATCCAAAATGATTTAGAACCGGCAGAATCGATATTGAACACATTAAGAAGTCGCCTCCCTTTCCTACACCAGGGTAAAAGTATTATATATAACTTTCGGTTTGTGTACATCAAAGTAGACTTTGCCGAAACTAAAATTATTTTATTTTCTTTAAAATACTTCTAGTTACGGAAATCAACTTTTCGTAACAAACCAACGATCATAACTTTGTTACGGCTTGGGTCAATTTTGGTCGTTTCGTAGGACTTATCTTCGGGCTCTTTTTTAGGTAAAGTTTATTTATTGTGAAATTTCTAATATGTGGTAATTTAAGAACGGATTTATAAGTATGTATTTTTGTATATTTTGATGACGGTAATTCAATACCTGTACCTTTTAGGGACTCTATATTTTAAAATTTTGGATATGATGATAAAATTTTTCCGAAAAATGTTATGGAATGCCTAGAAGGCGATAGATTGCGAAATTACCAGGAACGAAAAATGCAAAAATACATATAAACCCGTTCCTTAGTGATAATTAATTGAAACCATTTCGTTTCCAGAATTATTAAAAATATTTAATAATTATAAATTTTAAATGCGGAATTTTGATTTGATCAAATTAGACTAATCTTGATTAAATAATAATCATAAATTTAAAGCACAAAAAAAACGAAATGGTTAGTCACACAAGATAATTTTTTTGAACAATTTAACTTTAAATAAGAAGTTAAATAAAATAATATAATCAAATTATATTTTTTTGAGCTTTCGACGATTTTTGTCGTCTTCTTCAGAATTTATTTAAATATAAATTGTTTATTTTCTCAAAAGTTTAGATTTATATATTTAGATAATTTTTTTGTAGTAAGTAAAACGTACTTCCAGTTTGTTTGTCAATTTTACGACAATATTCAGTTTGAATAAAGCCAATCTATTTTTAAATACATTACCAACAATTTAATTTCATAACTGTTAATAATAATTATAAATCGATTATTAAATATGTATCTGTTGAAATAACCTATCATTACATAATATTAAACATCCTAATTACATATTATTTGTATAATATATAAATATTTAATTATAAAATTTTCCAAAATCCCTCCAAAACATATTTATTCCCTAAACAATAATCCCCGTATATTATTATTATTACCCCCCCCCCTCTTCTCCGGCGGATGTAAAAATATCTCGTTACCAAAAATGTTTTGTTTTCTAACAATCAGGGTTACTTTTCAATGCTCGGTTAGATTAATTAACCGAAAAGTGTAGCTTTGACCAAGCTTTAACCGAGAATTAAAAATCCGGGTTTAAAAACTACAAACAAAATGTTTCTTGTTTATGTTTCAATAAAATAATTATGAATAATTTAACCATAGAAATAAAGATGATAACTACGAACGGGGAAAATTGGAAGTTATATAAGGGAGAAACTTAGAAAAGTCATGATAAGTCAGAGAACTAAGGTAACAAATATAATAATGTCAAGGTGATGGGGCCAGAGTTCTCTTAAACGAACTCATGAACTGGTTTAATGGAAACCCAGAGCTACTGGAAAAAGCATTACAAAACCTCAAAAGAAAAAAAAAGACATGTAAGGTTGTGAAAATTAAATTGGAGTCTTAGCTCTTAGGATCCTGAATTTGTATTTCAGATACTCCCAAATTGTTACTGTGGGTTTATCTTTAAATAAAATGGTTTTTCCCTAAATACCATACAATGTCGTACAAAATGTAGAAATATTTAATTAAGTGAAATTAATCGTTTTGTTTTTATTTTACTAATTAGATTTTTTATGTTTTGTAAAACTAAACATAAGTATCTACGATTAATATAATGTTAAATATTGAATTTTCATAACAATTCGATAACCCAATTACCTTCACTTATAACTTCAAAGATGAAAAAATTACCAAAACATGTCTACAGGGTGGTCATACAATTTGTATGTATTAATTTTAATTTCTCTATGTTATCAGTAGCTAGAAACGATTTAGGTGTAATATAATTAGTTTTTAATCTTATACTTTATTTATGTTTTGTTTGATTTTTGGGTAATTTAGATAATTCATGAATTAGGAACTGAATCGAGTTTTCGGTTCTCTAGCCAGAAGTAAATTTTACAGGTCACTGCAAATCAAAGATGTTAAAAACACTTAAAATTCGGTTGGTAAAACGAAAAAAAACATTATAATATTATGATTATTATTTAGTCAACACTAAGGTTATCAATTAATTAACCTAAAGAATTTATAAATTTATTGTATAATTTCCTGACACATTTATAAGTATACTTCGGTTGAAAAAAAATTAAGCAGTAATAGAAAATAAATCATTTGCTAAGCATACCAAACACTGATTTTAATCTATCGCGTTTATAATAAACATTTTTTGTTATTACAAACTTGAAGTAAGATATATTTAAATGGCAAACATATTTGATAGAAAATCAGAAGTGTCCAAGATTGTCACTGTGTTATCAACTAATATTAATAAGGTACGTGTGGGTATGCAATTTTGCTTTATTGCGGATCAATTGATCTACATTTAAATAGATGATAATAACATTGTCAAGTCATCTGATAACGATAATCATTTGAAACTTTTATCACTTTTTACTATTATGAACTTTAATCTGATGTATCGTAATTTGGTTTACATAAAAACTTTGTGTGGATATAACTAAGTGTGTTTAGGCTTTAGAAATTACCGTTACTATAGTCCTACATAAGATGGGGAGGGACTTAAAACCATATTTATCCTTACGAAGAGGGGGAGTCCAACATTTAATTTTTTTCATTTTTACATAAAAAATAACCTGAAAAGGCTATATAACAATATAAAAAGTAATAACTTCACTTTCTCTACTATCTTATCAATTTTAATATTTAAAATTTCGCATTTTGGGAAATCAATTGTTTTCATTTAGTTCCGACGACATACGATTGCGTGCCACCGTTGTCCACAGGAAAAGTAATCCTTAAAGATTTATCATTTGAACGAGGAATTATCTGAGTAGATGAAGTAACTATACATATTCTGAATTTATTTCAAAGGCGGTTTTCGCCCTTTGTTTATATTTTTTATATTCTATAATATAGAAAAGCACTGCCTGCCGTAAATCACTAAAACTACCTTAAAAGAGGAAGTCATTTACGACACTCACAATACTAATTATTTTTTTGTTTTAAATGTGGATTATGTAACTATTTAAGATCTTTAATTTAGGAATGTTAATTAATAGTGCGGTATGTAAATAACCAATATGTAAAATTCAATTTGAATGTATTATAATATTATTTTAACAATAATACAATACTATAGTACATGGTACAGAAGCTACAACTTATTCGCAATTTACATTAAGCGAACGCCACCACACGAAAAATATTAAGTTAATCTAATATGTAGAGTTGGTATAGAAAGTTTTGTTTATAAACCAAACGTTTGCATTCTTTTGGTGTTCTCTTTTATGAATTTAGCTTTAGCCTCCTCTATAATGCCTCCCATGTGTTCATTGCTGTCTCCTCTCAGTCGCCTCCTCTTTCGATCTGGGCAAGGTTTCGGACTACATTATTACTTAGGTTCTCTCTTCGTCTACCAGAGGATCTCTTTCCAATAATTGGGTGTGATTTATAGGGCGCATGTAAATTGCGTCCCGTAGTCACTATTTTTGAAGGGTTTTGAAGTGGTCAAAAAAAGGTACAGGTAAATTGTAAATCTATAATATTTATAGAAACACAATTTAGTAATAATAGTTGTTACACCCTGTACTATAAAATGCCCAAAACATTGTGAACCTGTATGCAGCTTAAGGAATAAGAGGATTTTACTTAACCATTCTGACCATGAGGGACGATGGAAGCAATTTACCCGTACCCTTGACCGTGGGACGCAATTTGCCGTCTCCCGATTTATAAATATTGTTAATTTCTCTATCTCTATCTTTATCTATCTTATACATGCTCGATATCCATGCCAATCTTCACATTCTTACTTCACTTATCTTTTTTATCACTCTGTACTCGTAGCCCGACAATCGCATTTGGTTCTTTATTGTCATTCTCCAAACCTCGAATCCATACATTACCACTGGTTTTATTATTGTATTGAAAATTCTGAACTTGACATTTCTCGACAGCCTTCGCTTTGTTAGAAATCTACTGAGTGCCGCTACTGCTTTGTTGCCGCTTGCAATTTCAGCTTATATTTCTTTGTTGCGTGCATTAGTATCCTTCAGCCATGGTCCCATATATTTGAATTCCCTCACCTTCTTAAAAGTTACATCGACAACTTTTGAATGCTGATGGTTATTGCTTCCGCCTATATTTCTTCTGCTGACCTTTTGTTCACATTTATTTCCAAACCAAACCAACTTGTTTAATTCTATCGTTCATCCCAACCACGCAGTTCCACTAGTTCTTGTTTGGTTTTACCTATAAGATCCATATCGTCAGCATACGCGATCATCTTGTTTCTTTAGAAATCCAAATTCACTTTTTTGGTCTTTTCATTGTATGCCTGCTTAAAGTCTATAAAACAAGCGATGCACTTTCCTGTTGAATTCCCATCGTTTTTTCATAATATGTCTTACTGAACAGATATTCCTTTGCGGAATCCACTCGGGTAATCACCCAGGTTCTCGTCAGCGTAAGGTTCTTTCATCAAGTTATACGATAACATCTTATAAGCTGAGTTCAATAAAAAAATTCCTCTGTAGTTTATATTATAATGTTTGCTTTTTTTAGTCAAAATTTTCCAAATCCAAATTTTAAATGTTAATACAATCAAATGTAAAATGAAAAAGTAAATAGATTGATAAGTCGCTCATATGTGAGCTATCAATTTTATTCTCGATACCTTTAAATTTCAACTTTCAGTATTATAAATACCAAATATTTTAATTTCATAAAATTTCCGAATCTTCGTCCATATCAATTTCCAAACTCAAAATCTTCAATTACTTAATAAATTATTATCTATTCCAATTATCACTTTCCAAAATAATTATTTCAATTTTATCCAAATTCTTCTTTAACAATTTTCAACTCAAAATTTCTTACTCACAATGAACTTTATTTTCTAAAATACAAATCTTCAAACCATAATTTTTATAAAAATCAGAGACACTCAAATTTACTTTCCTCGTTGGCGGGAAAACCAGTAAATTCAAAACTATTTACAAATTTAAACAAAATTTCTGTTACAAAATGAAATCAAATTTTTAAAAATTAAAATGAAGATTTTAAAATACGACATTAGCTCCTCTGGGCTTTGCTGCACAACCATGGTTAAATAACCGATGGTTTGCAAATGAAGCCATCCAGGTTGTGCAAAAATACGTCCAATCCATATAATTTTCTCAATAATGCATGTGTTTTTAAACAACCATATAATACTTGTATAGATCCACACCCTTTTTTTTTCATTTGTTTTTCTTGTATTTGTAGTAATTTTACATATCTCTTAGCTCATTTTTTTGTTTGTTTTTAAAATCAGATAATTTTTTATCTATCGTTTCGTCTATGTCTACTTTTTGTGTTTTAATCTCTTTTTCTATAAATTCAATAATGTCTTCTTTTTCAATGAGAGAAAAATCTTTTTTGAATGTAACGTCAACAAATTTTTTTTCGATACTTGTAAAATTTTCTTGACATGTGGATCTAATTTTTTCTGCCTGCTTCATTAATTTTTGTTTGTTCATTTATCCCTTCTATTTTTTTAGCAAAATGTTTAGACATGATTTCCATGCGTTGGCTTAAATTTTTCTTTTGTTCGTCTATTTTTGTGGTCAGTTCTTTTCTTATTGTTATTAATTATCTCTTGCTTATCTTTTTCTCTAATTTTTTTATCTTTCTATCTATTATCTTAGTTTTTTTTTCATATTATCTTCCATCAATTGTATCAATTGAGCTATATTGTTTTCTTTCTCAATTTCCATTGAAATAGTATCTCTTCTGGTACTTTCGCACTCAGGTTTAAATGGTGATACTTGTTCTTCAGTAATATAACCAGATTCTTTCTCTTTAAGGGAGTAGTCTGGTAACTTGCACGTTTTTCTGTCTTTATTGAAAATGTTTTTTTCTATGGGAAAATAAAATTCAATAGTTATGGTTTTTAGTATTGATATCTAAAGGATAAAAACAAATTTTTATTTTGACTTAATTTTACAATGTTTTATTATTATTATTATTATTGGTCAAAGTAAAAAGAAGGTACGTAACTGGCCCAGGTGATTTCGGCTCTTGAGGACATCGGAAAGAAAAAATTTCAAAAAAGGATTAATCTATAAACTTGTCGTTATCGCTGGAACTAGGATTTTTTTTTTGCATCCCTAACTTTTCATTTTACAGTCCGATTTGTATCGGAAAGGAATCAATTTTATTTTAGAAGTCGGCCATTTTGATATTTTTTGATAAAATTTAATAATTCTAGTTCCAGCGATAATGATACATCTATACATGAATCCTTTTTTTGAATTTTTTATTTCCGATGTCCTCAAGAGCCGAAATCACCCGGGCCAGTTACGTATCTGTTTTTTGAGATGCTTACTTTGACCAATAATAATAATAAAACGTTGTAAAATTTAGCGAAAACAAATTTTTTCTGTATCCTTCAGATGTCAATAATAACATACTAAAGAACCAAAACCATTCAATTTTATTTTCCCATAGAAAAGAATTTCCAATAAAGACTTAAAACAACGTGCAAGTTACCAGACTACTACTACCTTAAGCGATTCTTCTGTTTTAATGTCGTTGTTATTGCTCATTTTACCTTATCTATCAAAAATCATTTACAAATCAGAATAGCCAGCGAAATCTGCCTCACCTTTGTTTGAAATGCCAAGTAAAAAAAAACAACATTTGTACCTATATGTTAGGGTCAATTTTGACAATTCGGCCATTAACGTCAATGGCCGGACAATAACGTCAATGTTCAGCTTAGTTGGGCACTGACGTTAATGTCCAATACAAGGTGGACAATGATGAAATTACCTGGGGGCACGTGCCCCCCCCCCCCCGAAATGTTCAAAAGCAAAACAAAATTTTGAAAATAAAATAGGTAAATAGATATATTTTTATAGTGGGAACAAAAATTCTCGAAAGGGGAACCCAAAAAAAATTTTTTTATGAATGCCCCCCCCGAAATAAAATCCTGGCTACGGGCCTGCAACAAATTATTTGTTACAAAACAAAATCAATTTTATAAAAAATCAAAATGAGGATTTTAGAACACGACAATATATACCGTTTCTTCTTCCTTCTTGTGTATCGGAACCACTAACCACTACCGCATCGGTTCACTCTTTCGGCATAATTTCTGATTTCTAATTTTTTTTGTTTAATTAAAGTTTAAATATATGTTTCAAAATATTAACTACTACACAGTTCATTATATTGTTACATCTCTGGTGTATGATAAGATAATAATTTATGTTTAAAAAACAATATACAAAATAATAGTAAATTGAAAATATGTGTATTTAAAATTCAAAATAAATTGTATCAACAAAAATTAAAAAAATTTTTGAATCCAAAATTCCGAAAAACGGGTTTTCTCTACTTTTCTTTCTAGTTATCGCTTGATGATGCCATAATGTGGTGAAAACGGTTACGATAATTATACCTACAGTGTATTTCATTTGTGATAATTTAAAACCATTTTAGTTCTAAAAGTCTGTGTACATTTTTTGAGCTTTCTGAAATAATTGATATGGTTAATATAATCTTTCTTGTAGAACAAGGACATATTAATTTTATAATAAAAATTAAAATGTCTTTTTATGGGGGGGTTATTTGAAAAGTGAGGTTTATGCCAATAATCCAAAAATTATTCAAGATTTCAAACACAATATTCGAACTGAAATTGAAGCCATTAATTATTATTATTGTGCTATCTAGTTGTTGGCTGACTATTATGTAGGTACTTCAGAACTACTGATGCTTTTAATGCCAGATATTAATAAACATAATAAAAGTATTTATCTATTTTAGATATTATCTATACTGGTCCGGCAATTGGCAACACCTTATCTTTGTACTTGTTTATTACTACGAGCTTTACGATTTATTTACTTAATAGTATTTTATACTAAAAGTTCTAAAATGTGAGTGTTTCTTCACGAGTCGTAAAACTTTTCGACTAGAGAAAAAGAACTTTATGTTGCAAATAGCTTAAACAAATTTTTTTGTAATTTTTGTATGAAACACCAAAATAAAATATTAGTATACTACATTTTCGTTGTCGAAAATTTTGAAGATTGAGATTAATTAAAGACAAAACAGTCAACAATTTGTTACGAATGAGTAATATTGTCAATGTCAAATTCATAAAGCAATAATTATAATTATTAAGAAGTGATAATAGCTCGTATTTATTTTATATTTTTATTTAAATACCTGATGTTTACTTAATTATCTGCGGATATTGCAAGTTCTGTAGTTAATTTTAGTTCCAAGTTCCATTGTGAATGAAATTATCTTCAAAATCAAATAAATTTCTTAAAGTGTTTCTATAGTTTATGGTAAAAACATTTGGTGTGGTGGTAAAAGTTCTTTACATCTGAAAGTCCCGGGTATGAAACCTAGTGGACATAAAACAATATCTCTGACTTGGTTAGGATTTCATGTTTATCTGTAGGTTGGGTAAATTAAATTTTTATTTGAAATCAAATGAAATTGAAAAATATTCCAAAATAAAAAAAAACATTTAGTTTGGAAGTTGAATATTGTCACTTTGATATCTTATCAAAAAATTCTGTAATTGTAAACCAAAAAAAAAGAGGATTAAATCAGTGTTAAAAGCAAATCAAGTTTTAGTCCATAGACTAAATTATCGGCTCTAAGTTGTTGGAAAATAAAATTTTGTTTAAGTATTGCATTATATTTACTAAAACATTAACAACTTTGTACGTCAATTAGATTTTTTAACTTACATGCGTGGTTAAAAGATACTTTATTTCATTTTTATTTTATCCTTTATCGTGTGCTTTGAAATAAAATTATTTTTTTATAATCGCAAATTAATTTTATGCAACCGAATTATCAGAAGTTGAACTCCCAATACCTAATTAATGTTGACGTACTTATCAAATATTTATAATAGTTGCATCAGAAATGTAGTTAATTGCGTAGCTTCTATCTTAACGCTGATGGCATATGAGATTATTTCAATTTTTAAATTTATTGCTATGCAATTTCTAATATTATAAACCTATAGCGAGCGAAAGACCGATCGATTAGCGCGTTAGCTTCTAACGGTTTCGGTTTGATTGTCGCGGAATATCTGATATAGAAAGATTTTTCTTTCAGCATAGTTATCTTCTAGCCTTCGTTTCATTGGCTTTCTAAATTTTTAGCAATTTCTCGGTAATATTTACAAGCATAAACATCGAAACTCAAAATTAATAAGTGTAAACGCCGAGACTCCAAATTAAATTATATCATCAAAATTTGTTTATAATTTAAAATTTTGCCTAAAAGATAAATAGTTAAACCTGCATTTGTGTCAAATATAAAACTGCATTAAAAAATATAATTCAATAATGGCTTCTATACTGACCTTACCCAATTTGCAGACGGTGTGGCGGTGACGTTACCTAATTTAAAAATTGCAAACATATTATTACTTCGTTAATATTTTTTTGCTACCAACAATTTTTGTTAACACGCTTTACCGTTAAAAATTATTTATAAAATTAACTGCCTAAAACTATTTGATAATAAAAGACTTACGAGATTATTTATGGCCTTAGGGTAAGTGGAAAATTTCTTTCTAAAAAAATCATAAATAACCATTATGCCATACATGATCTCACTATGTATTAAGTAAGCTTTCTTTACATATGGTTATTAAGTAAATATTCTTAATTGGAAGATTTAGATTAGTATACTTAGTAATTAACAGAAATTAAAAAAGACAAAAATGTCGAAATTACACAAAACATATAAATTCGTTGTAACAATGTTTGTTAGAAACGAGAAAATAAATTAAATTGAGTGCAGTTTGTTACATGCATATCACTCACAATCATCAAAAAAAAAAGAATTAGTAATTTTTATAATTAGAAATTCTTATAAAACTTTATGACTTAATTAGGTCCTTTTATAATTCCACTTTAGATAAATCTAAAAAAAGTTTTAGTTTACAAATGATTTAGAATTAATAGCGAAGATAAGGTAAAACCATGTTAAAGATCAACCTAAATATTATGAATTTCAATTAGATTACCACACACAAAGAACGGTTGATATAATATAGTGCAAATTTTAAAAGGTCAGTTTCAATATCTGTATTATGAAAAGCACTGTTAAGTGAAATACTGCAGGGGGTCTTAGTGTGAATATTAAAATTAATTTTAAACTGGTTGTGTTTCTCGTCTAGTAAGTACAATAATTTAAATTGTATTATTTCAAAATTTAAATAATATTTAATAAAAAATTATTCTCCATATTTTTTGTTTTTTGAATATTTTTTTTTATTTTTATATTTCTTTAATAAAAATATAATTTTATTATATTATTGAATTTAACTTATTATTTAAAGTTTTATTGTTTATTTCTTTAATATTATACCTTCAATTGGAAAAAAAAACAAATAAATATTAAAAATTAGTATTATAAAAATATTATAGTAATATAAATAAAATTTAAATATTTAAAGAACTATCAGATAATTTGTTCTTTAAAGGATCTTATATTTAAATTAAAACTTGAAAATTAACAAGATAATCAAACACAATAAAAATGACATTATTTCCAATAGATCGTTGTCTGTAACTTTTAAGTTAATAGTAATTTTCACACGCCTATTAGTTATAAATTATAATATATTATTTTATTTTATAAATTATTTATTTTGTAACTCAAGATTTTCTAAAATTACAAATTTTATTTGAATGACATACTTCAAACATACAATAGCAAGGGCATTTTACTTAAGTGATAGATTAGATATTTCAGAAAGCCAGAATGTATTGTAATCTATAAGGACAATATTAATCTTATCGCATATTTTTCGATGAATTAACTTAAATTGTTTCTTATATTACAGATTAACAGTAATAATTTTCTATTTACAGATCATAGTTGAAAATAAAAAAACGAAGATGTTAAAAATGGATATAGAAAAATCTCAACATGTTCCCAGATCATCACTAGTTCAGGTAACTATTCAAAAAAACTAATTAATAAATTAACTGCTTAGCATAGCAACAATATTATTTAATTTTTATTTTTGATTTTGTAACCACTTTTCTAAAAATTAATTTTAATTTAATTTCAGGTACTGTTGGGGCTGATAGTGAACTTTTCCAGTTTAGCGCCCAGTATGAGTTTGGGCTTTTCTGCAATTGCTCTGCCAGTGTTGACATCAAAGGATAATCTCTACAAATTGACAGATAGTGAATCTTCATGGGTCGGTTAGTATTACACGTTCGAATTTTTAGCTTCCAATTTATACCTAATATTATTTTAGCAAGCGTGGCATCAATAGCAACTCCAATTGGTTGTTTCATGTCTGGTCCAATATCTGATAAATATGGAAGAAAGGCTACCTTACTTTGTAATAACGTCGTTTGCTTTTTGGGCTGGGTGGTCATAGGGATTGCTTATCATTTTCCAGAACATCAGTATGCTATTTTGATAACGGGAAGATTATTGACTGGCTTATCCACAGGATTAGCTAGCATGCCAGCAGCTGTTTATATGGCCGAAGTTTCCAGTTCCAATTTGAGGGGAATGTTTACGACATGGAATGCTACAGCATTTTCGACTGGTATTTTGACTGTTTACGCTTTAGGGTGGATTTTAAAAGTAAGCAACATCCTTTTTGCATAATCTTTAATTTTACTAAACATTTTATTTTTGTTGTTAGGATAACTGGGGTATGGCTGCATTTATAACATCAATATTCCCCTTGGTAGGAATTGTACTAATTTTATTCTACGTGTCAGAATCTCCTTCATGGTTAATTTCTAAGAATAGGCTAGAAGAAGCTAAATTAAGCATGATTAAGATATTTGGAGCAAAAGACTACAACTTAACGGTACATGAAGAATTTGATAGTTTAATGCAAAACAAATGTAATTCCAACAGCAAATCTGAAGGTTTGATAAGAAACTTGAGACATCTTGTCAAAAGAACTTGCCTGAAGCCATTCATATTAATTCTTGCTTTCTTCTTCTTTCAACAATTTTCCGGTGTGTTTGTGATAGTATTTTATGCAGTCAACATTGTGAAAGAAGTCAGAATTGGCACAGATCCATATTTCATTATTTGCTTGATAGCAATGACCAGAGTGGTAGCAGCTATAATTGTTGGATTTTTAAGCAGAAAGTATGGTCGCCGTCCATTATCTCTTGTGTCTGGTGCAGGAATGACGCTGTGTATGGTTTTCCTTGCAGCATATTTGATAATAACTGAACATGTACCTCAAGATGAAATAGGTTCTATGGACTGGCTTCCCACTTCACTGCTAATGATTTATTTTTTTAGCAGTACATTAGGTTTCTTGACAATGCCATTTGCTATGGCCGCCGAAGTTTTTCCTGTAAATGTTCGTGGTGTTGCTACTGGTCTCGTTACATGCTTAGCATACTTTTTTAATTTTATTATCGTTAAAGTCTATCCAACCATGATGAGTGAAATGGGAAACTACTATGTGTTCTTCTTTTACGGAGCCGTATCGTTGGCAGGAACAATCTTTATTTTCGTTTTGTTGCCAGAAACAAAAGGCAAAACTCTGCAAGAAATAGAAGAATATTTTGGCAAAAAGAAAAGTAAGAAAATAAGGGATGACGAAAAAATTGTAACGGAAAAAATGTGTCCTGTGTAGTAAATGTATTGGTGAAAAATGAAAAAGTGAAGCAAGGTACATCGATATAGAATTATATTAATCCTATTCTAGAACTATTGGAATATGTAAAACTGGAAAACTGTAAATAATTAAGAATGAATGCAGGATCTATAAATTAAGAAATTCCTGTTCCTTTCATGGCTGTGTTAAATATCCGGTTGTATATGTTGAATCTTCAGTTAGAAAGATTTAAAATGATGATGAATCATTTTTCTTCAGGATAGTGATGAATAACTTTAAAAATATCTGATTGTGATAATTTGAAATCATTTACTGTGATTTAATTTTAAGACTTATGAAAATAATAATTATTATTATGTAGTACAATTTATTATACACTAAATTATACATATATCTAGTTGCATACATTTGGTATTTTATTTACTACTGCTCCTTGTTTAGATTTTTATTATAAGTTTTACAATTTATTTATTTACAGTTTACAAAATACTAAATGAACACAGCATAATCCCCCTTGAATCATTTTCAAAGCAGCTCACCTCGCTATTTCTGGCTAAATTTAAGATATTCACACAATGATTTTACAAAACCTTTAAGTTAAACATAACAATTTATCTTCTTTTTCTTCTGTTGTTAGGGCTCGGTACCGTTAATTAATCACAACGGTGCCTTCCTGTGACACAAACGTCCAGATGTCCTTCCATCTCTTTGGGAGAGATATACCTCACCAAGGTATATGAATTTTCTGACCTGTTCAATGATTTCTTCGTCTACCATTAGTTTACATCTTATAGAATATTTTGAGATTACCATAGATTTTGTTTTCTGAGTTGATAAAAATTGTCTAAAAATTTCTTATGATCGTCTCCGTGATTCAGAGGAATCTTCAACAAAATTCGTGATTCATCAACAAAAAACCCAGGGTTACGGGACACATCTGAGACAAGCCTAGCAAGCTACATCAGATGTAAAGCAACTTATATGCTCAGAAACTTGTGACTTCGGCTTGGTCTTCGATAGAAGACAGCCCAATGTCAAGGCAAACAGGAGTTATCCTAGCCTAAAAGTGGACAAAAAAGAAGAAGTTTCGATATATTATTGAGTCGAAATAAGAGCCGCTGTAGGTCGTCTTCATTTTCGGCCGTTAGGACAATATCATCTGCATAGCACACCATCTGTATTCTGCTAGCCCCTACTTCATAACCATAGTCAGTGTCTGATTCCAGTTTTGATCGGGACTTCTTCAGTAAGGGTACCTGCGACTTTTATTCTTGTTCTAGTCTTCTTCTTCTTCTTCATCAGCCTGTTATTTATCCACTCCTGGACATAGGCCTTTTCCAATGAAGAAGGTTTCAGCATTTAGACCCCACGGTTGCTTAATCCGGGTTGGGGATGCCTGTAACCCTGTTTTTTAATAGTAGATGGCGGCAATCATCAACTCGAGGGCACGTAAAGCAGGCGGTCCCCCTGATCCGAAGCACGGAGACGGTCATGTAAAAGTTGTTAGACTCTCCCCGGATTCGAACCGAGTACCTTAGAGTCAGCAGTTGTTCGGCTAACCTACTAAGCTAATGTTCTAGTATTTTTGTTAAATTCTTTAATTATATCGATAATTTCTTTTAAAGTTTTTATTACGTTGAAAATAGAAACTCCGCCTGCGAAGACTGTTGGGTCTTGACGTTGCCGATCCCAAATCCGGGTAAAGGAGGAGGATTTACAGGCAAGGTTAGCAGCCAACCTGTAATAAAACAATAGATCGCTCAAAGAATCATAACGGATGCCTCGGAAAATTAAATATCCAATTTATAAATTATTGACACATAAATCAATTAGCAACTTCTAATCAAGAAATCCAAATCCAAACAATAATTAATTTAGTGGAAAATCTCTCTCACACTGCACACTTCGTAATGGTAGTGCGCTCTAGGGCAGCAGTGGCCAACTTCATTGTATATACGATCCACTATGTTTCTTAAAAATGTTTTGCAATCTACCTATTTAAATATTATATTGATATACAGGGTGCTGAATGAGTTAGCTGAATATAGGAAATTAACATGTAAAGACTTATTTATGCAAATTCCTAGTTCCCTAATTATTTTCTAAAAAAAATGAAAGACAAAAATAATTCAGAAATATATACTACGAATGATAAGAGCATTAGATTCCATCTAGCTTTTAATTTAAAAGTCTAAAAATGCTTTTGAAATTGTTAAAAGTTTCATTTATCAGACTGGCCATTATAATTACTTTGCAGACAAAGAAACATATTTTCTTACCTTATTACGATGAGGAAACCACGGACCCTATTTTTGTACACTAGATTTCCTTTTATCGTACTTACTTGGATTTTCTTAGATTTTTCCGGATTTTCTAAAATTTTCTTGAATTTTCTCTTGGATTGTCTCATAATTTCCTTTAGAAAAAGTTGAAAAAGTACGGATATCTGTAATTTACTAAGATTTTATTGAATTTTCTAAATTTCCTCAAACTTTTTAAGATTTTCTCAGATTTCCCTTCATTTGTATATCAAATTTCTCCAGCAGTTTTCTCCTAGAGTTGTTATGAATTTCGACTAGTGTCGGCGGTTATGATCGACTAAAAATCGCTTCGCGATCGACCGGTTTGGATCTGTTGGCAACCCCTGCTCTAGGGTACGTGAAGAAGTGGATCTGGAACTTTCTCTAAACCTGAAATCAAAGGACATTCTTGTGCATAAAGTGTTCATCTTGGATTTTAATGTTATTAGATCTGCATTACTGTTACATATAATTACTGTATAATCATTTATGTTCATTGTTAATTACTTGATAATGTAATATCAAATTGAAAAGAATAATCTTCTTCCTAAGTTACCAGAAAGTGTGCAACTATCATCAGATAATACTTCAGTACTTGACCACAAAGATGAGGTAAGGTGGTTTTAATTTTAGTTAAGTTATATAATTATATAACTTTCCATTTCAAAGTTTATCTTGCAGGATTCCACGATTTTTTTAACCCGGTTCTCGAAACTGTATTCCAAATAGACAAAGTTAGCTGCTTTGTATAATAAGATCCTGTGATAAGCAAATCTTCTAGTGAATTACACAGGGGCGGAACTACCGGGGTACGGTGGGTGCGACGCACGCGGGCCCCCGGCTAAAAGAGCCTCCTGTTGTACTATGTTAAAATTAATTTAATTAAAAAATTAAATTTTTTTTAAATTAATAAGTTTAAATTAAAATTAAAAAAAAAATTAAATTGAATTGTTTTCCTAGACTGAAAATTTAATTTCCTTGACTTGGCACTAAAAGTGAGAAATTATATCCCTGACAAAATTAGGGAAAAAGTCTTGAGAGATTTTTAAATCCTGATTTATTTAATAAATTAATTTAGGTCAAAAAATTAATTATAATTAAATTAATAAAGCAAAGAACAAAAACTATTTTTAGGAAAAATTATTTTCCTTAGTGATAGACAATTTCACACACAATTTTGTGCAGAAATTTCAAAGTTATGAAGTCATTGTAGTAATACAGCCTTGAAACCTAAAACCAAGGGCGGATCTAGCCAAAGATGGGGGAATAAATATTGACACCTCATAGAGGTCAATTGGTGCAACCTTCAAATTTTAAAAAGTCGAGTTTTTTTTAATGGCAATATTAAAAAAGGGGAAATTTAGAATATTCTAGAAAATCTTTGAAAAGCCAATAGCCAAGGAAATCTCAGAAAATCGAAAAAGGGAATAAAAGAATTAATCTATAGATTAATTAAAGATATCCTAAATTTCCTAAGAGTTCCTTAGGAAGAAAATATCATTCTTAAATTTTACTAAGATTTTATAGAATTTCCTAAGATTCCCTAAAATTTGCTTGGATTTCTTTTCACTTTTGTATATCACGATTTTCCAGTTAGTACGAAACTAAAGGGAAATGGCCGGAAAAATTGTGTGTTGTAGTGGAGAGAAATTTAAAGAAATTCTGGAAAATTCCAACACATCTCAACAAACCGATTCTTAGAAAATTTGTAGAAATATGCAAAATCTCAAGAAATCCATAGAAATTTGAAGAAAATCTCAGGAAGCTCGGAAAAATAAAATTTTAGTAAATGAGAAATTGAGAGAAACGCAGTAAATCCTAGGAAATGGAAAATTCAAAGGTATCTTAAGATATCTCGAAAAATCCAGAAAATTTTAAAGCCATTGAAATTTCGGAAAATGCTTATAAAAGCAGGGCCCCCGTTAACAACTTTGCACACGGGTCCCTCACCTGCTTGTTACGCTACTGGTATTACAGGATTCTATTAAAAAAATTTGACAACAATAGTGTAAATGACATTTACAAACTAAAAATTTAATTAATAATAGATATAC
Source organism: Cantharis flavilabris (assembly GCA_949152465.1). Lineage (NCBI taxonomy): Eukaryota > Metazoa > Arthropoda > Insecta > Coleoptera > Cantharidae > Cantharis > Cantharis flavilabris. The sequence goes on from OX424438.1 coordinate 17,283,421, forward strand.
TTGTTTATTATTCAACCAACTAAAAGTGGAAGAAGAACAACAAGTTTGTTGAAAATAAAAACATTTGATTTCGAACAAGATGGGAGGGGGGAGGCTGTTTCCAGCACGTGTGTGCCGTGGTTCCCATTTTGCATTAACAAATCATCAATGTGACTAAACTATGAACTAATCGATGATGGATCAATTGACCTGGGATGTTTAACTCAGGTATGTTCCGAATACCTTCCCAAGTTAGTGTTCGGAAAGATGACTTTGAGGAGCTACTTGCAGTTAACTCAACAACAGCGGTTTTACGGTGGTTTCGGAAATCTCCTCTCCAAGTTGTAAGGTATAGTTGTGGGAGACTAGGTACTCTGCTAAAATAAGAAGACAAGAGAGTCAGGTAGTCTAACAGGTTTTTGAAACTTTCTACTTGCAACTTTTAATGACGTGATAAGTCGTTGTGATTACGTATCTAAACTTACGCAGGACATTTATGTGAACGACCGATTAAACTTCCAGGTCGACGATGCTAGTGCGTCACAATTTAGGGTAGAAGCTATTGTTTATCTTTTTGTGAAGCTTCTGGTAGCTTCAAAGCATCTGATTTTAAATTCATTTGATTACAATGAATCTATTTAATTTTTTTACAATTTTTACGAGTAGGTACAGTATATTTTATTTGTAAAGATTGATACGGAAATTGTTGAGTATGTTGATTATCTCAATAGGGCTGTACAATTTTGGAATATAAAATAACATATTTATTCAGAGACAAGAAAGCTAAACTGCAAACCATTGACAAATTAAGTAGCGGCTCTACCAGAATTATTTCTGCCGTGGTTTGTATTTCACGTTAAGCTGTAATTACCACCGTGTTTATTTAAAACCAATAGATTGATTATAGCACCATCTCTCGAAAGTACTGTAGAAAAGAGGTATTTACAGATAAGCCAAATTCTAAATTGTTAAACTTGATAATTAAAGTATTTGTTTTTAAATGATTACAAAAACAAGAGATTTATGAATCTTATCGTTGATAATAATTCGATATATTTATGATAAAGTGGGTTAATTGCTTCTTAAATAAAAGTTTTTAAAACAACACAAATTTTATAATTTTGATAAAAGTTCAAACAAAGTGAAAACGTACTAAGTGGCCAACATGGATATTGAAAAGGTTCAACATGTTCCTAGGTCAACATTAGTTCAAGTAACTATTCAAAATTTTATTAAAATTTTATGATTTCTTCACGTGCACTTAGGATAATTATTGTTCCTGAACTCAAAAGCATATACGTCATCTTTATTTTAAACTTGAGTGTTATCGGCCACATGTGCGACCGAATAATTTACCTAAGCACCTTATAGAGAAATTATTTTATTATATTTACTTGTGTTTTACCTTCTTCCAAAAACCCTAATGATTACGTTTTTATTATACTTTATTTCAGGTAATCTTAGGATTAGTTGTAAATTTTTCGACTTTGGCTCCTAGCATGAGTTTAGGATTTTCTGCAATTGTTTTACCTGTTTTGTTATCAGAAGATAATCCGTACAAAATTACAGAAGCTGAAGCGTCATGGATTGGTACATATTGCTTACAATTTTTTGGCATTTATTCATTTTCCACCCTATTGTAGCAAGTGTAGCTTCTGTAGCTACTCCAATTGGTTGTCTATTATCTGGTCCAATATCTGACAAATATGGACGAAAAGCTACTTTATACTGTATCAATGTAGTTGGTTTTTTGGGATGGATTGTCATAACGATTGCATATCACTTACCTCAGTACCAGTATGCCATAATAATAATTGGAAGATTATTGACCGGATTATCAACCGGTTTGGCTAGTATGCAACCAGGTGTATATATGGCAGAAGTTTCCAGTTCAGAACTAAGAGGGATGTTCACAACATGGAATTCCATATCATTTTCGATTGGAGTTTTTGTTGTATACGCCTTAGGATGGATTTTAAAGGTAAACAATTTTATTCGTAATATATTTTATTAGTAATATTTTGCTTGCTAGGAAAATTGGGGTATGGTAGCAGCTTTATCTGCAGTACTTCCAGTTTTGGGAATGATACTAACATTCATTTATGTATCGGAATCTCCTTCGTGGTTAGCTTCTAAAAATCGCTTAGACGAAGCTAAGGAAAGTACCATTAAAATATTTGGAGCGAAAAACTATAATTTAACGGTAAAAGACGAAGTAGAAAGCTTGATGAAAAGTGTATCTTGTAATAAAACTGGAAATAAACTAGGCTTTTTCGGAAGTTTAAGACTTCTCTTTAAATATAACTGCATAATTCCGTTTATATTAATTCTAACTTTCTTTTTCTTCCAACAATTTTCTGGTATTGTTGTATTAGTATTTTATGCCGTTGATGTTAGCGTACAAGCAAAAATAACTATGGATGCTTACTTTATAATTTCCTTAATGGCAATCACAAGGGTTGGAGCGTCCATCTTAGTTGGATATTTAAGTAAAATTTACGGTCGCCGTCCATTATCTATGATATCTGGTACAGGAATGGCTTTCAGTATGATTTTACTGTCTTTATTTTTGATGGCAACCAAAAATATTCCTACAGATGAAAGAAGTTCCATGGATTGGGTTCCTATTGGATTACTAATAATTTATTTTTTTACCAGTACAATAGGATTTGTTACAATGCCATTTGCTATGGCCGCTGAAGTTTTTCCTGGACAAGTTCGTGGCGTAGCTTCGGGGCTTGTCACGTGTTTCTCATACGTATTTACTTTTGCTATTGTTAAGGTATATCCCGCGATGATGGAGAGTATGGGAAACAGCTACGTTTTTTGCTTTTACGGCGTGTTTTCATTAGCAGGGACTATTTTCGTTGTGGCATTTTTACCTGAAACTAAAGGAAAAACGTTGCAAGAAATAGAAGAATATTTTAGTAGAATTAAAACTAGGAAAATTAACAAGAATGAAAAAATTGTTTTAGATAAATTGTCTGTTGTATAGGCAAAATGTTCCAAGATGTTATTATAATACGAATATATTTTTCAATTTTTTAGGAATTTTTATTGTATATTTTTATATGTATTAATACATATTACCACTTTTTGGTATGTGTTCGGATTTTTACTGTAAAATTTGTTTCTCTCGAGTACTCCACATATGTACCTATGCATATAGGTAGACCATTAAATATTAATATTTTTGTAGTAAATTTTAGTTATTACAAAAAAAGCAATATAATTATTATTACAACCCGCAATTTTACTTTGTTAATGTCTTTACTGTAAAACTGTGATTTTATATTTTATTTTGTTTAAAAATATGTCGTCAATAATAATTAAAGGTAAAAATTGTTTGTTGATTACTTTATTGCTAACTGCATAATATTGACTTTCAGATTTTCTGTATATGGCATTGTTATTTTGATTAGTGGTCATAGATCAGTGCAGAAAATGATGATTACATTTTTGAAATTTCAAATAAAATTTTGGTAAAATAATTAAATTTCAACTACCACTAAAAACAAGTACCACTATAAAGCAAGAAAACTAATCTTCACAAATTATAGAATTCGTCGGAATCTTACAAATATTTTTTTATAAACTGCGTTCCGCATATGATTCAACGATAGTGATCCGAACGTAACAACGAAACATAAAGATTTGGGTCATTGTAGGCTATATAACGACTATAAATATCGCCCACGGTATAACAACAAAACGATAACGATCGTTAGGTCGGAGCCAAACTAACTTGATGAAAGCTAAAGCTGTTTTCGGCATCTTTTCTGTATTTTTATGCAGATATAGAATGTCTTGGTTTACTTTACCACAGTAAATCTAATCTCTTGGGATTCGCACCACTCATTAAAAATAAAAAAAGGTTTTTTTTAATAATTTTACTTTATTACGTAATATTTACAAAAATTATAGTTTTGTCGAACCACCATTCCTATCTTGATTATCGGTAACTTTCTCATCTTTACAATGTTTTTCATTATCATAAGCAATGTTAATCTTGCTGGCGCCATTTACAAAAAAACTTTTATGGCTTTTCCTTTGCTTATTGGAAGCTAGTATTTTTCTAATTTTTGGAATTAGTCTCTTATCCAAGAAATAATTTATGATTAAATCTTCAAATAGCAAGTTACATACAAAATTAATCGCAACCATTATTAGAATTATAAAACTAAATTCGTTATCAGGCGGAAGTTGGAGTTCCAAAGTGGACTTTATCCATTGGGCGGGATTTACAGTTATATAAATGCATATTGCTGTCATAAGAACAAAACTTGACGAAAGGATAAAATTTGTATAGATCGGTTTTCGGTATGGTTTTCCCTTTGAAAAGCTAATTGCTACTATAATGTACTGAAAAATTGACACGCAGTAAACGGCGTAATTTTCGTACGAAGTGAAATACATTGGCGTATCAGGATTATGGTGAAATGGGGTGAACCAAGAATAAGTTTGCACCAGCTTATAAGATAACACTTGAAAACTGATTACAATGAATAATTGAGACGCAATGGAAGTCAGAGCTGTAAAACTTAATAAAGATGTTGGTGGTCTAATTTTATCAAGAGGACCATCGTAGGCTCGTGTTTTTCCAAAAAATGAAGTAAAATTTATAACAAGGCAGATGTCGATGAACAAAAATTCAAGGGAAGTTAAGTTGCAATCAATTCCATACAGAATGATTACTGACGAAAACTGTGTTAAACTGTAGCAAACCATAAATTTAAAAACTCCTATACTGGTCGTTAAAGATGCTCTTCCTTCCTTGATTATTGTAGGCACACATGAAATGTTATCATTTTTAGAAGTGAATGGAGATGCAACACTTGATTGTTCTTCAGAAAGTGAAACTCCCACGTGAGCCGCTTTAAGAGCTCCACAATCGTTGGCACCATCGCCACACATTGCTAAAAAAAATTTGTATTAACTTAACTTGATGATAAAATTTATTTCTTTATTACCAACGTAATAACCCAGTTTTTGTAATTCTTGAACTAATTGCTGCTTTTGTTGACCAGACATACGTGCAAATACTGTTCCATTCTGGATAAGTTCGGGTATTTGGTCTGGAAAGTGTTCCCGTACTGCAGCCCAAGTCAATCCCGTCATTGAGTAAACATACTTGGGAGTGTATTGTCCACATTCCAGATTTATTTCTTGAAGGTTTTTATCGGATATCTCGCCAGGTTTCTTAAAATTTAGGAAAATTATTTGCTTACAGAATATAATGACACAAAAAGATTGAAAGAGGAGTTTTAGAGTGACAAGGGATAATAAGATTTTGAGGAGATTATGATGGAAAATGGACGAAGATAACAAGAGAAGACGAGAAAAATCTGAGAAATAAGATAAATTCACTTACCCACTTGGAAAAATCTGTGGCATGAAATAAAATTTGGGGTTGCTCAATCCCAAGAGATTTCACAGTCACTTCCTGTATCAGTTGATTATTTTCAATAATACCGCACTCTTTGGCGACACTTAAAGCCGTTTGTATGTTATCACCTAAATAAATACGGTAAATTTAAAAATAAAGATTTCAATATACCAATTCCTTACCCGTTATCATTATTACTTTGATGTTAGCGTCCTTCAAAATTTTGATTACACCCTGTGTTTCAGGCTTAATACGATTTTCCAAAACAATAAGTCCAACAAAAGTTAGATTTGATTCCAGAACCGATCGATCTAGTTTCTCTATTTCTTCGTGATCCCGATAGTCTGTTAATTTCTTGGTTGCTAAAGCAATCACCCTGTAACCCTTAACTGTGTATTCTTTCAGTCGACTATCGATATCCACAGGAACTGATTCTTTATTAGACAAAGACACTATGATTTCTGGAGATCCTTTACAAAAGACTTCGAAGTAATCTGAATTAGCAGTTTTAGTAATAACGCTCATCCGTTGAAGAGATGAAGAAAATTGATACTGATGGATAATTTCAATTTGTAGATCGCTCTAAAAATTAGTAAAAGTATGTTTGTTAGTTTTTCTTTCTCCTTTTATCTATAAATTTACTTCGTTTTTGTTTTCTGTGTAAACATCTGTAATGCTACTAACTCTTCTATGCATACGACCTGGAGCTTTGGCAAGACAAGATCCTGAAGATGTATCGGTACCAATATCTTCTTCTAGTAACCAATTCGTAAATTCAAACACCTAAAAGTTTAATTTTAAAGAGCGAATATGTTTCTTCAATTATTTACCTTAATATCCAGGGGATCCCCACACAACTTTTTATCTATAATGGTAATGGAATGGCAAGTTGCCATTCCTTTTAATAGTGGCGACGCTTTGGAAATTTCTAACATATCTTTGACTGGATGCTGTAGGCTATTTTGTGTTACTGGAACTACGCCCCACATGTCTAAACCATCTTCAGTTAAAGTTCCGGTCTAAAAGTACGAACAATTGGAAATGCTGCTGGATATGTATAATTATCCTTGCATACCTTATCAAAGCAAACGCAATCTATAGACCCAGAGACATTAATAACTCTCGAATTCATACAATAAATTTTATATTCTTTCAATCTACTTAAGGCATACAATTTTCCAACTGTCATAGCTGCTGGAAGAGCTGGCGGAACAACTATTGTAATTATATCTAATGCTTTAATAATAATATCACCGGCTGTTATACCCCTCTCACTCTGAAAATTGTAAAGTTTATTTTAAAACAACTCCAATGAATCAAAATACCTTTGAAACGATGGTATAAATACAACCCAATAAAGAAATAACTGTTAAAATACCAATAAATTTATAGCTGTCCTGGTCAAACTTAAAATCACTTGGAGGAGGATAAATAATACTACGAACTAATTCACCTTTGGTTGTAAGATAACCCGTTCTAATAACTACCGCAAGAATTTTGTCGTTTCCTGAAATACAAAAAAAAATTATTAAAACTTTGATGTTTCAATGTCCAGCGATAAGAATAATCACCTTGCTTCCTGGTTTGAATCACAGTGGTTCCAGAAAATAACGTATGAAATGAGTCTCCTTTAACGTCGTACTTTACATTTGTTTTTGGCAATGGAGTTTTAGTGATCGGAACAGATTCTCCTAAAATATTCCAATCAATGTTAAAACAACTTAATTTGATTGAGAATTACCTGTAAGCATGCTTTCGTTAACAACACAATTTCCATTAAGCAGAACAGCGTCACATTGCATAGTGCATCCAGTTCTAGGTATTTCTATTAAATCTCCAGGAACCAAATTACTTGATAAAATTTCTTCATACGTGGCGTTTCCCCGATAGACAATTACATTTTCACTTGAGTGAACCGATTCCTTTAAACTCTTTTGATTCTAAGGCAACAAAAAACAATCCAATCTTCTTTTGACTTTGTGTTATGTTTGAAATGAAAAAAATATATTCTATTTAATGAAACCAGCAAATGTGCAATTGGGATAAATAATGAACTATGGGCTTTATGTTGTTGGAAAAATATGAAAAGCCATCAGTAAACGTTTTTGGCATATAAATTTTTTTTTAATAAAATGACACTCACCTTTCGAGTTTGAATAATGGACGTTGCAATACCAAATACTGACATAATTACAATTGCTATTGTATAATAATAATAATATTCACAGAACCACACTATTAAACTGAATACTTGAAAAATATAAAATGGAGTTAAAGCTTCTAATACTAGGAGTCTCAATACCGAATAAACTGGAATGTCAATTTCATTTTTGCCGTATGTTATTATCCTGAAAATATACCATGGTCAAATATATTGAGACACTTTGTATGTAGCCCAAACCTCAGGCGTTGTTCATTGCTAGATATTCCTTTGAAAGAATGAAAATCGATGCAGGTTCGTCCTTTATCTAAACCCACAAGTTTCATGAAACGTGATTTTTCGTTATCCCAAATGTAACAAATTCTTTTGCACCAAATTGCGCGCAAATTTTCTGATTCTGAAATTCAAAATTTCAACATTGCACTTTTAAATTCAAAATTTACCTTTGAAATATCCATTATCCAAGTAAACCGAGAGGTTTTCATTGGTTATCGTAGCGTCCTTTGAAAAGCTTATCTTTTTGCTGAAAATTTAAAAATAATAGCTAGAATAAATTATCGAAAAGTATGATTAATTATTTACGAATTTAAGCCCTAAATGCAAAAATTTTTGATGCAAATTCAGAGATTCTGGGTATAACCCCAAACCCTCTTTCTAATAAATTTGTTATATAACTGACCCTTAAAAGCAAAACATTAGGGAAAAAGTTGATATAAATTCTTAGTACCTAAAGCATACTTTCTAAAACATACCTTTCATGGGAAGCCTTTAATAATTTAACATCTTCAACAAAATAGGACTTGTATCCTTCATAATTATCCTACAACATTGGGTTATTTCGGTAAATTTGTATATTTTAAAATTCTTACCACAACTAATACTTTTTCAGCAACTTCCAGATAACATTTGGAATGAGTCATATACAATCTCCAAGTAGGAAACCAATGAAATATCAAACGAACAATTCCCAACGATATTACATAAAATAAATAAGTCATAAAACTTTTTACAGAATTTTTTCTAAAACCATAAATGGTCAAATTGTCGTTTCCATCATCTCTCAAGATTTGTTTTTGTTTAAACTTGACTGTGCTTTCATCCACCGCTTCCGTGAGGGTATACTCGGAACCTAAAAAAGGAAAAATTGTAATTTTTAATTTAGAAAAGTAAGTAATTTACATTTTAGACTTCCTAAATAGCATTGCTCGCATACTTAATAGTAAAATATTTTTACCTGATAAAATTAACATTTAATATTTAAAATATTAATAGAAAAATTTATTGCAACCTTTAATATTGTTCTTTATTATAAACCGCATATTAAGAATATTGAAAATAATGTAAATTTTGAAGAAATTCAGCACAGCCTTGTGTGCAGTAGTAATACATGAGTACTATGATACGTTAGGATTTGTCTAGGCTAATTTTAGACTCGTTTTACATATGTATGGGTGTATGTATGTATGTATGTATGTGTGCCCTACATAAACTAAAATTTGTATACTTATTATAATGTTATGTGGTTTGGTATAATAAGGTCGCCAACCTTATTAATGCCACCAAGGGCAGAACACGAAATTTAAAAAACGCCATAGGCATTTTTATTAAAACGTAAGTGATTCAAGAAATATGATATTCTATGCTGTCTATCAAAAAATTATTTTGCTCTAAATTTTATATATTCAAATTGTCCTGAAGAACATGCATACATATTTAGCAAAATGTTTGTATTAATCTACCATGTAGCCAACTACCTTTGAATTTATTGTACTATGTATAGGTATTTTAGTTCTTGATATACTAAAATCTTGTTTGCTCTTTTCTTTTCATTAATTCAGGGATTGTTTACTTAACATTTCTGGATACCTACTACTGCCACTACTATATCTATATTTAGAAAGATTCAGAATAATTTTAACATTATTGCATTTGTGGTTCTATTTTGGAACATTGAATATTCAATACTACTGATTCATTCTATAGTAATTTTTATATTTGAAACTTTTTCTCCACCATATTTCCATTAATAGATTGACTAAACTTAACATCATGGCCGCAGCTTAAAAGCTTCAGAATTTTTGGAGGTGAAAAAATATGAAACTAGAGAAAAGCATACTATTTTTGAACGTTCGTGTCAGTTAAAAATGTAGGCATTATGCAAAAAAATATGATAAAAATATGTTACTTTTCTAGATATCTTCAAATGGTATTCCAGTGGAATATGGAATGCCCAACAGTAGATACTATAATAATTCTTATATTATTCTCTCATAAGAAATAACAACGTGTAGATCAAGAAAAAGCATAATAGAATTAGCTCGAATCCAGTAATGACACTGAATACTACAAAGCTCACCGGATACCGGGATCGGACAAAATCCCGCCGAACCAAAATCCCGCCGAACCGAAATCCCGCCGGAACAAAAAACAAAAAACAAAATAGCAAAATTATCTGTAAAAATGAGTTATCCGGTGTTAAAGAGCAACAAATCATAGTTGTTAATAAACGTTTAGAACAACAGTGCAATTTTTCTATGATACAAGAAAAGTTTGGCGGGATTGTGGTTTGGCGGGATTATGGTCTGGCGGGATTTCGGTCCGGCGGCATTATGGTCCGGCGGAATTATGGACCGGCGGGATTATGGTCCTGCTAGAATTTGGCGGAGGGATTATGGCCGCGGGATTTTGTCCTAGACCGCACCAGATACGGCTTTGCATGCAATTCTCTTCTTCTCCAAATGCTTCTTCCCAAGAAAATACAAAAACCACTTTGCAAACTATTATTTTAAATCTTCAATTTAATATAATATAATAATAATAATACATAATAATATAATATGTATTTTGCCAAATACATTGAAAATTTGTATTTAATACTTGTATTTTAAATAAGAACCTACCTTGCTTAAAATTTTTTTTTAAATAAGATTGTTTCAAAATAAACCAGTATAAACAAATAAAACTTTAAAAAATTAAATTAATTTTAAAACAAACCAGAATAATATTATCTTCAGCTATATTTTATCATTTGACTTTTATATAACACATTTGTCAAGTTTCGTTGGAGATTAAAAAAATACCAATTTTAATAAATTAAATTAATATCACAAAAAATATATTTAAGTTTTAAGTGCCATTCTCATCCAATTAACGCTATGTAATTAGTAAAAAATAATTTAAAAAATAAATTTTTGTTTAAAACCTCAATTTACATTATCAAAACTGTTTTTTTTGTGATCATTGTGATCATTTTTAGAGAAAGACATAGTTTTAGATCTGGCCGATTAGCTGAACTATAAAAGAACTAATGCTAACTTTCAGTAGTGGCGACTACTGTGTATCCTATTTTATAGAATATACCGTAACAATCAACCAGTTGCGTATTTAGAAAATTTCTTTGGGGGACACAGATTAAATATTTTTCAGAATCTCGTTAATCCATTCATGCGCGTCAGTTGTGACTAAACCTTAAGTGCAGTTTAAATTATACGATTTTGCTTACGATTTTACATACGATTTCTTTTGTATGACTGGTTTTCTGTTCACGACTTCGTTTGCGAGTTTATCTTCGGGTCGAACTCTATGAGAACTTCGAAAAATTTGCTTACGGCAACTTGGAAGCAAAATCTTAAGCAAAATCGGATAAAGTAAACTGTACTTAATACATCAAATCCCAGCACTCTTCTGCTGCTCCTGCTAGAACGTGTCATTTTTTGTTGGAAAAAAACACACTGGTTGGTCGATTTGTTTTACCAATCAAAATATATATTAAACGTAAAATAATATAATGACTTAAAATATACAGTCAAACTTCCCTAACTCGAATCTCAAGGACCACCAAAAAAAGGTCGAATTAGAGAAAAATTAAGGAGATAAAATTACACGTAAATATCTGACAAATCTGAATATTTAAAAAAAAATTCGATTTATAGAATAATTCGAGTTAGAGCAGTTCGAGTTAGGGAAGTTTTACTGTATATTAAACTATGTATAGTATTTGTCCAATATTAATCCAAACCGGGCAATTTGAATTTTTAAGCAAAAATGAGGGTAGTTTAACCTTCGGCTAGAAAAAATTGAAACTTGGAAAGCTTATTTATTTAATTACCTTTTTGCTCACGAAGTTTAGCAGCAACTTTCTGTGTTACTTTTAAAGTTAATATAAAAATGATATAAAAATATAAATTAATTTAAATAAAGTTAAGAATAATACAATACGTAGAAAATCAAAAAAAACATAATTATCACATAACAGGTCTAGATTAAAAATATTTGAAAATATGAAAAATTAATAATAAAAATATATATAGCATTTCCCTGAAATAAGGTCTAATTTCCGTGAAATAAGGGCCTTTATATTGTATTATGAATTTTTTCATATTTTCAAATATTTTTAATCCATACCATAATTATGTCTTTTTTGATTTTTTGAATTTTTGATTTTCTACGTAGGATTTTATTTATCAATACATACCACAAATTTACTTAAAATTTTTATTTTGGGTTTATTTTCTAAAAATATAAAGTCAAAATTGTAAACCGGGGGGTCTGGGGGGTGTGGAACACCCTCTAGTACATATCACAGAATTTTCACTTCTTTAGAATACTTGGAGAAGATAGGGGATTTATAATTTTACAAATTTCGCCAGGAAAAACCGGAAAATTTGAATTTTTAAGCTAAAATAATGGAAATTTAAACCTTTGGCTAGAGAATATTAAAGCTTGAAAAAACATTTATTTAAGTGACTTACTGCTCAGAGTTTAGTAGCAATTTTTACGTTACTTTAAAAGTTAACTGTCAAAATTATAGTCAAAAGTGTAAAAAATTCCCACTTTTCTAGAATACCTATAGAAGATAGAATAATTAGTTATACAAATTTCGTCGGAAAAAGCTGGGAAATTTTTTGTTTTTGACAAAAGTGAGGTAAATTAACACGTTCGGGTAAAGAAAATTAGAATTTGAGAAACTTACTTAATTTTATATTATAAAAACAAAATTTTAATTTCCCCACGGCACATCAGGTTTAGCAGCAACTTTTTGCATTAATTTGAAAATATAAAAAAACGGAAATCACCCAGTACGAAATTAAATGTTTAAATATTATACCGCTAAAAACTAGATCTACCGTCTAGCTGCCCGTCCGCGGACGGGCTTTTCAGGTAGTAAATAAATAAACAAATAAAAACAATTTAAAGTTATTTAAATTTTAAAACTTTGTGGTAATCATTATTTTCATCAGGGGGGGGGGGGCTTTAGGGGTACAATCCGAGTCATCCTTGGGGGGAGGGCAATTGCCCCTTTGCCCTCCTCTAAATACGCCATTGCAATCCACTTTATTTAAGGAAAATCTTTATCAACAGTGCTGTTGGGCAATTTGATCTGGCGTTGTCCTCAGAAATTTATTGTGAGAAGTCGGGGGTAGACAGTTATTGTTGAGTATAGGGTAATTCAAAGCCTTGGGTTCATTACTTTTTTTATTTTATACTCAAGATTTCTCTTTTTATGATAAATGTGGACAGTTGGTTAGTCTTGATGATGAGAAATTTTATTACATAACGTAGCTATAATATGGGGCGACTAGTAAAAATGTGAAATTACTGTGTAATTCTGTTTTCAATTGAAAAATTTAAAAATAACAAAAGCTGCTTTACTCTTTCAGTTGTGAATGAATAATCAAAGTGGATGTTTTTTTAACGCAACTACTGAGTTACTTAGGGGGTACTCGATACTCCCTTTACATACTCAAAACATCTTAAAATTAATAAATAACAGTTTCATAGTAAGTCATCTTGCCTTTGGCCAAGGGGATTACTTATGTAGTACTGCATACTTGAAGAATAAATTAAAAATGGCGAGTGGATTGATTTTACTTGAAGGCCCTAATATGTATATTTTTAAATTACTATAACACCTTTATCCATTGACCAGTTTATTTGTTTGTAAAATAACAAATTTTATAGTATTTAACACTTTTATCTCTACAATGTCAACTTAAATTTATAGCAATATAAACAAGATTAATTCGGTTCTAGTAATGGATAAATTTTATATTCCAGTAATCTGAACGCTTTGACGTAAATTTTCCTATTCATTATTTGAAAAATAATTTTTTATTGTGTTTATTTATATTACCAGTTGGTAAGTGGATACATTTGGGCAGTGCATGATATAAAATTTATTATAATATTATAATAAATATTTATCAAATCTAGTTATTTTTTAAATAATATTATACAATAATTTATAGCTATTAAATCTAATACTAAAATAAATTGTAGATTGTAGAACTACTTATTCAAAATATTTTAAATTTAATTTAAAAATAAAATCTCAAAATTTTGTGTTGTAGGAATAACTTCAGGTCGACCTACAAAAAATGGTTTATCTTCAATATACTCCACAAAATAAAAATTTACAAAATGGTGTTGATACTGAAGGACTTTACCCTTTCAAAACTTATTCTTTGTTCTACAGTTTGATTGTCGTTTTTGGACCAAATAAGTTTTTTACATTATCAAAATTCGTTTTATGTTACTTATTATGAAATATTATAATATAACTGGGTTTAATAGAGGAAATGACGTAGAACATACCAAAAGTAGAATAATTATTCTAGGAATTATTTTGGTATCGAAAAGAGTTTGATTTTAATGACGCACCCTGTATATATGTACTATGTAAAAACTATTCGCAATGTTAAAGTATAAATTAATAAATACTGTTTTAATAAGACATTGTGACTTATGTAAATTAATTTTATCAGGTATACCTATCAGTAGATATTATATACGAATATATTAAAATTCCCACTATAGCAGTAATAACCTCAGATAATTGCTAGTAGATTGAGTTACTTGACCGAACTAATAAGAATATTTTTGACACAATTGCAGAATAAGAATATTTTAATTTTGTGAAATAAATTTTATAGAATTAAATTATTGCAAATGTATTACCCACCTAACCACCTGAACATCTTCAGATTATATCCAAAAAATTTAACTTGGTTTAAGAATAACAGGTTTTTAACATTAAACTCGTCACTTATAATCTTAGACTGTGAATAACACTAATTATTATATATTTATCAATAATTTTTCATTACTTCGCACAGTAAATTGCGATAACACGTTTAGGAATTTGATTCTTTAAGGTCAAAATGTTGAATATTTATTAAAAATACACGTGAAAATGTTACTTCTTGCGATGAACAACGAACTGAGATAACTCGAAACAATAAACTATCATCTTCGTATTTGCGATACCACTTTGAGCAATTAACTTATAGATAAAATACTCCACTTCTGATGGAGGGAACCTTTCAGTAGAAACAGTTAAGTAGTATTTACACCAAAATTTAAATTAAAAGCAGTTTAAAATTATTTTTAAAGCGTTTATAAGACGTCATTTTGTAATTTAATATTAATTAATTTGTGATTATTTTGTCGAAAGGTTTACACGGAAATTCACCTTACGAAACTTGCTGTGACGTCATTTATTTAATATTTTAATAACTTCTCATAACTGGTGAATTTGATGCCGGTGAATGGCCGATGTAAATACTCCAATGTAATTATGTAAATTACCATAACAAATTAATAAATATATCTAATTAGTATTACTCATCAGGCACATACTCGGCCATCGGGTCGTTAATATTGCAAAGACTTTTTTAATTTCTGAATATCCAATAGAAAGTTGAACTTTTTCAAGCAGCCTTTCCAAATAATTTAAACAACTGCTGTCTCGCGCTGCTGGATTGGTCGACGGCTTAACCGCAAAACTATTAGTAATTTCCCAGCATTTATTCGCTCTTTAAAGAACAAAATCATAACACAATTTGTCATAATAATAATGATGTTAGAATTTTATTAAATAATTTGTTGTGTAACATATTTGCAATACTTAAATTAATTCAAGGATTTGATTATCAGTACCTTTAAATTATTAAACAACCTGGCATTATATTCCAGCACTAATTCAAAACTAATGTTCCGATAAGGTATTATTTTAATTAAAAAGGAATTATATGCAATTGGGTAACAGCAAATAAATAAAAGGGGACAAATAAATTTGAAATTCATTGAGTGTACGTAATCGGAAAAAACAAAAAATGTGGAATTTAAACAGTAAATTTTAAAATAATTAGCAAAAGGAATAAGCTTGTTACCTTGAAAATTATACTGTTAAAATACTACAAATAAATTAATCACAAACATAATTTGAACAAAATTTAATTTTCATGAATGGTTTTTTAAAATTATTATTGTATTATTTTCGCAATATTAACAGAACTAATCAAAACGTTAAAATAATAGAAATTTAACAATAAAGTGAAACATTATTTTAAAAAAACCAAAAAAATATTAAAAACTATTCGACAAGTTAAGAAAAAAAACATTATTAATTTAAAAAAATTATAATTAATTAAAATAACAAATAAATAAAATTTAGTAATACGATAAGGCGTATAAACTAGAAAATGAACTTAAAATAAACAATTTCAAATTAGAAGTTTATTTATTTTTTAAGTTCACTAAATTTTATTTATTTACTAAATACCACAAATCTACTTCGAATTTTTTTTTAAGTATAGTTCATTTTCTATATTTTTCACAACTGCAATCAGCCGGAATGTCAAAAATATAAAAAATGTTCAAAGATGATTATAATAATCTTGGAATTACGAGATTCCTTATAATTACCATAATATTTTTTAAATTAATATTTTGGCAGTGTCTGCGAGTAATAAAATATTATGGAAAAATTTCGGGAAGATACATACATTTTTCGCATAAATTATTTATTTTAGGGCTAACCGGTTTCGTGAAACTAATTCACATCATCAGATTCAGATCCTTATGGCAATTAAAGTAACACAACAATTAAAATCTCTACCGTAATCTGTCTTACACAATCAAATTACCAAAAATATTAAAATTGTATTAAATTTTAAACGTAAATCCAAAGGTAAAATAATTAAATTAAACTATAAATTAAGTTTTAGTGCGGCAGTCCAAAGGGAACGAAAAACGGCAGTTCTGTTCCATATTCCAATCTTAATTATTTTGTTGTAATAATTTATAATTTTATACATACTCAATTCCCATTATTGAATTATTACATAAAAATAATAATAATTTTACTGATTACAAATTCATAAATTTTTAATCTGCGTTATATGAGATATTATGTTGATTCTACTACCTATAAATTTTTATACAATTTCAAGTTAGGTATGTATCTTCTCCATTATAATTAACAAATATTTATTTTAGTTAAGAGATTCGTCATAAAACAACTCTATATGCATGTTTACTTGACGTTTCGAATTTTATTAGTACATCTTCAATGCTATACAATAAAACAATAACAATAAACTACATTAAAATTAAAAAGCAACAGATATATCATAACTAACCTATTTGGATAACTGCTATGAAGTTTGGAAAAACCATTTTACACAAAATTTCATAACTAACCTACAATCGTTCGCCACGTGAGATAGTATAAACAAAAAATAAAAATCAATAATATCCGTTTCTTGGTAATCTACTGGTTCGTCGTTGTATCTTAGAGGGGACTAGCTCCCTCTATATGGGGCGATTAAATTGAATTTTAATAATAACAGTAACATCACATATTATATTACTCGTGTCCCACGTTTAGGTAGATTATAGCAAAGATATATTATGAATAATTACATAAATAAAGATTTAACTAAGACAAACAATTGAAATGCATTTTTCAATAACGCAGTTATTTATTGCCATGTTTTATAGCTTTGAAGAAAAACATTAAATTTCAAAAAAAACTTATCATGTTGTTTTTATGACCAACTGGTCAACTAATACAATTTTAAATTACAATAAATTATATTCAAAATTTTTTTATACTGGGTGCCCGACCGTACATCTGAGCATAGGGAAATTAACATGGGAAATTGATTTTTTTCCGCGTCTAAAGATAGCCAACACATGATATTTTGTACTTTAATTATTCTCCAAAACTCAGTATTAAAATGAAAATATAGAGCGTTTAATGAACTTTAGTTTTATTCAGAATTTAATTTCCAAACATTGGCAAAGAATCTCAATTAAATTCAAGTCATCAGGTTACTAAAGTTTTATTTAAATTAAATTAAATTAAATTCGATCATCCGGTATAGTATTACTTATTATTTATGTTTTTTTTTGTCATGTAATTTTTACAATAATTAACTTATCATAAACATTTTTTATCGGAGGACAATAATTAACGTTCCTTTGCATAGGTAATTCCTAAAATTGCCTCACAACCTTTTTGTTCGTCTCTGCTCATTAATATAAGGTCTGTTCCAACAAGGAGTTCTCTCCAGTTCTTAGACTATACGCATGCTCTTGAACTAAATTTTTGAGTATTGAAGATACACAATATCTTAACTGACAAGTTAAAGCAAAAAAAAAGAATAGCAAAACATGGTGAAAAATAGAAATATGTCTCTATCTAAATTATTATTTAGTATTTCATTATTTTGTTGTGCTATTCAACTAATTGTGCGTCTGCAGACAGGGCACAATAATCTTAAAAATACCCAATGGTATTTTATATGGTCCTTCAAGCCGGATACTCTTTTTTTTGATTTAAGAAAAATCAGAACAAAATACAGGACTAATACAATTTCACTCCAGAACTGTTCAGGTCAAACCATCTTAATTCATTTAAAAAATTCCCGATAAGTCTAATATAAGTACTACCTAGATTTATAAAATTTAATAATAAATCTGGATGAATCACGTAAAATTTACATATTTTCACCATTTTCTGGATATTTGAGTAAATAATGCATTACTTTTGGTATTTTTTGAAAAAGTTTAGTAGAGAAAATAAAAAATTATTATTAAATTTTGCTAATTTAAACAATTGTTTTATTTCTTTACAAGCAATTTCATTTTTTATTTAAAAAAATTAATTCATATTTTTATTTTAAATTGCTTAAAATTAAATAAAATAATTGCTTAAATTAACAAATTTAATAATTATTTTTTATTTTTTTTATTAAAATTCTTCAAAAAACACCAAAAGAAGCTCAAATATGCATTATTTGCTTAAATATGCACTGAATTTTGAAAATATGCAAAATTTGCATTTTGACAAGTAGTTTTTTTGGATTCGTTTTACCCAATTTGTCCAGATTTCCAAACTAATCTGTTGGCATATCAAGATTAAAGAACATGCAAAAGCATAAAATCCGAGCTCTATTCGTAATATTCAAAATTAAAAATTAAAGGTATCGCAACCAAAATTTGATACCAATACAGATGGACAAGTTATCTCTAAAATTTAGTCTTAAAATAAATGGAAATAAATTTTGCGTACCATTTTTATATTAAAATTTATTGAAAATTGAATTTAAAAATTAGCCAGACAATACTTTTAAGAACTAGAAATTTTTGAAGAGATATTTGAAAAGTTTAAAATTCATATATTATTAATTTAGGCTACATTGCTCCAGTGCAGTGCAGCATAGAGATTTTAAATTTTCACTTCTATAAACAAATTATTATTTTTTAGTCCTCTATACATATGTTATCGTATACGACAGTGAAAATCGTCGGCTTTAAAAGAATAATAACTATTTTGGCTTGCTGAAGATATACAAATTAAAATGTACCAAGAGTCGCAGTATCAGTATTCACCTATACATCTTATATTGAGTTTAAATACCTACCAGAGAAGTACTTATTTGAATTCCAAAAACGTTACAACCAAAATTGGGATTTCTAAACATTTAGAAAGTTGTCATCAACATACTTATTTGAATTGCTAGTTTTAAGTATCATTTGCAGAAACACCCGACCATATCACCGCATTCCGACTTAAAATATTGTTACAACCTTATCTCTTTTTGAGAAGATAAGGCCAACAAGGACACCGTCTGTGTTTTTAAAAAGTTGATTGGTTTCGCAGTTTTTTCATTATTCAAATTAAACATTTCACCTAGCGACTAGATATTTTTTTAAATATTTTATTGGTCGCACAGCTCTACATGGGTAGTTTTAGTATGTAGACAAAATAAATATTTTTTCTCAAATTTCTAAAATGTTAAGCATCATCTGGTAATCAATTCCAACATAATAATTAGCACACTATAAAAAAATTAGCTCTTGGTATTTAGTAACATAAATTTGCTATCAATATTAACTAGAAATATCTGGTTTGGTTTTAAAAAATATATAATTATTTAATTAACAGTTAGGTTAATTTTAATTATTATTTTATTTTTAATTAAATAGGTAACTTTGTCTATTGACCAAAAAATTAGCTAGATAAGTACTTATTGGATGCAATGTTGTTGCAAAGAAAATTGTTCTATTTTTGTGTTTGCTGTTTTTCTACCCTTTGAAATTAATTAAAATTATTTTATAATGTTGCTAATTTACTACAATAAATATTACTTACTTTCGTCATCTGGCATTTTCTTTTTTCAAAAGTTGAAATAATAATATCTTTATTATTTACTTCTAATACATAAATCACTGCACTTTGTTTTTCTATGATGTTGTATTGTAACTTCACCTAATTTCTTGATACGATAAATTGAGCAAAATTTTTACACATTTACAGTAAATACTGTAAGTTTCACTTCTTAAATCACAAAATTATATATGTAGGTAATACGAGTTTTTTAGTGCATTGAACCATTTAAAGTTAAAGATATTCTACATTTAAACACGTAAAACTTCGACGTTCACCGTAGCCAATGACATTATCAGCTTTACTATATACATATACTCATTAGTACAGGTATTTCTCGCAAAAAATGTAAACAATATTAAATTTGATGTTACGAAATTAAATTAATTACGTAAAATCGTAAAGTAACCAAATTTTTTGCTCAATTTAATTCTTTTTAATACAACTTTACAATAATGTATGTTTTTTAATTCTTTAATTATATTTTATATAAATAGCAAGGTTATTGCAGATTTGTATACATAATCTGATGGTCAACTAAGCATAACCTTAAACCTTGACTGCAGTTAACACAATTTCGTTGTTGCAAAAACTTTTATCACAATAAGTCCTCGTGATTATACCGTCCCAATTTTTATAGTCCACCTGAATTCTGTTTGTCATAACTTTCAGTTATATTACATTTGAAGAAAGGGAATATTATACAGGTACCGTAATTTGTAGAGATGGCACACTTGATACGTCAACACACCTGATGAAGGGTTAAACCTGCATTGCCTTACATTTTTTCTCTTAAAAATGAAATTTAAATAATATAAATTGAAGTTAAAATGAAATTAGTAGAGATAGAAACCTTTACTCTATTGACCGGTACACTTCAACGACATCAATAATAAACTGATACCGGCTAACCGGGAAATTTCACAGCGTTCTGGTGGGCTAGTGCAACCCTGACTGGAGGTATTACTATTAATTTTATTAACTGGCTATTATGTTATCCGTTTGTTTTATAATCGCAAGGTAATTCAAGTTTGTAATTAAGTATATCTAAGTATGTGACCATTATTATAATTATTACAATTATCTATATAGTTATAATTATCAATATTGAGCTATTGGAAACGAAATAAAACACAAGTTTAAACGAGCTTTCGAAAAATGACTTTTTCTTTTTCAAGTTTAATATGAATGAAAAAACAAAAAATGACAAATACAAAGCAACTATAAAATATATTGAAGAATATTGACATTTATCCGATAACTTGATCAGAATGATAATACGAAAATCCGGAAAGACAAAAAAAGACGAGTATATTAATAATTCTAATAAGTTATCGTGGATTAAGAAAAACCAATGGTGAAAAACTTAATCCCAATATTGGCAAGGGGGGTTAAATAAGAAGTGGGCTATAAATGTTGCTCAGGCCCTCTATATCAGTCTTCCTGTTCATTGAGTTCTTATCCTTCTTTATCTCAATCATCTCATGTAACATACGTTCTTTGTAGGACGGGATAGCTTTAAGTATGGTGGTGTTTACAAAGTCCATGTTGTGGCCATCTTCTAGAACATGTTTTGCAGCTGCAGTGGAGTCGGCTTTGTTGCATCTTATTGAAGAGATGTGTCCACTCATTCTCTTTTTCAGCCATTGGTTAGTTTGCCCGATGTATGTAAGATGGCAATCCTTACAATCAACCTTGTACACCACACCCGATTTTTTATCATGAGGGATCTGGTCTTTGAGTTTCGAGAAGTGAACACCCAGGTTATTCGGAGATCTGAAAGTTAATTTGATGTTATGTGGTTTCAAAATATGTTTGATTTTTTCGCTGAGTCCTTTAACGTAAGGAAGAACAGCAAAACCCGTACTAGATTCCTTGATAGTGGTGTTCCCGTTGTAAAGGATGTTTACTCGTTCCTTAATAATCCTGTTTACCAGTTTTTTAGGGTAGTTGTTTTTTATGAGAGTTTTTCTTGCAACGTCAAGCGTTTCTTTACGATGTAAACATCCTTTACAACGGGAACACCACTATCAAGGAATCTAGTACAGGTTTTGCTGTTCTTCCTTACGTTAAAGGACTCAGCGAAAAAATCAAACATATTTTGAAACCACATAACATCAAATTAACTTTCAGATCTCCGAATAACCTGGGTGTTCACTTCTCGAAACTCAAAGACCAGATCCCTCATGATAAAAAATCGGGTGTGGTGTATACATCGGGCAAACTAACCAATGGCTGAAAAAGAGAATGAGTGGACACATCTCTTCAATAAGATGCAACAAAGCCGACTCCACTGCAGCTGCAAAACATGTTCTAGAAGATGGCCATAACATGGACTTTGTAAACACCACCATACTTAAAGCTATCCCGTCCTACAAAGAACGTATGTTACATGAGATGATTGAGATAAAGAAGGATAAGAACTCAATGAACAGGAAGACTGATATAGAGGGCCTGAGCAACATTTATAGCCCACTTCTTATTTAACCCCCCTTGCCAATATTGGGATTAAGTTTTTCACCGTTGGTTTTTCTTAATCCACGATAACTTATTAGAATTATTAATACACTCGTCTTTTTTTGTCTTTCCGGATTTTCGTATTATCATTCTGATCAAGTTATCGGATAAATGTCAATATTCTTCAATATATTTTATAGTTGCTTTGTATTTGTCATTTTTTGTTTTTTCATTCATATTAAACTTGAAAAAGAAAAAGTCATTTTTCGAAAGCTCGTTTAAACTTGTGTTTTATTTCGTTTCCAATAGCTCAATATTGATAATTATAACTATATTATTTTCAAGGGCTAATAATTTAATTAATAATATTACAATTATCAGCATATATGTATTTCAAGATCAGCAAAAGAACAGTTCAGTCTCACCAGGATACCCAATAAAACAAACGGTCAATTCTAATTTGCCAAACAAATAAACAGAAGCAAAATTATGTATGTTTCTGTAAGTCTTTTCTTTCAATTATGGTTTGATTAATTACATAACGTGAATTAAACTTCAAAATAACAAATAAACGTTTAAAATCAAAATAACATGTTTTATTAGGAATAAAAGTGACTTTTGTGGTTTGCTTCTTTAAAACTATTTGAAATGTTTTTAATAAAAAAACAAAAAAAATGTTTTTAAACTGACAAATCCCACGTGCTTAAATTTATATACGAATTAATTATTAAAAATAATTTTTTTACATATATTTCTCAAATTAACCCAAAATTAATTAGCAATTCATTTTTAATAATTAACTATTATAAATTTGAAACCTTTTTTAATTGTAAACCAATTTTCTTTCTATGAATATGTTCAAAGTTTTTAACTAGAATGAGATTGTATAAAACCAAATACCTACTTTTAAATTATGCAAATTAAAATAATAAAATTATTTTGTATTGCTTAATTTCCTTTCAATAAAGGCGAAGCAATTGCCAAAGTTTATATTCTAGTAATTTTGTACTAGTTTGTAAAAAAATCATAAGCAATTAATTTTATAATTAACTTGAATAATTAATTTAAAATAAACTTTTGATTTTATATAATTTACTTTTTCTAAAAACGTCAAAAAACTTAATTTGGTCATTCAATTTTTAAAGTTCAAGTTTCTCTTTTTGTGAAAACAATTTATATTTTTACTTTCATTATTATTTTTATAATCAATATTTTGCAATAATAATTATTGTTAAAAACTAAAGTTTTATTCTAGGCAAATCTACTTTTTATAATTCGTCTATTCCAGCAGTTCTCAAAATGATTCTTAAGGACCCCAAGGGTACCCGGGATACTACAGAACGCGATTGGTGTACATTTGATTGGTTTATAATTTGAATGTTCTACAATTCGATTTTCGAGAAGTTCCTTTGGTTTGCAGCTCGACACAAAGCAGACTGATATAATTATTTAAGAATTTGTAGATAAACAATACGTTTTGCCTTTTGTTAATATTTATGTTAATTCCCGGAGTACAATTTTAGGAAATAACGACTAACGATCAGGATTTGTACAGCCAAACTTAAAAAGTCAAAAAAAATATTATTAGAGGTACAAGCTATTTGTGCTATTAATAATTAATATTTTACCGTAATTTATTTTATGTAATGGGGCCTGTTTTTTTTTAATAAAAAACCCAGGTTTACATCTTCTTAGTAACGCCACTGAAAATATGATTGCATACTAACAAATAAAATTCTTTTTGACCTGCATATTAAAATTAGATAAGGAATAATATCTATCTGAAAGATAAGTGCTGAATGAACGCAAGGACGCAGCTGATTGATTATCCAGCAAAATGTAGCACATTTGAATAACAAGGATGGTGACGTCATATTGTACAAAATGAAATAATCGCATTGTGTTTTTGTTTAAGATTTGATTATGTTAACACAAACGGGATATCAAATTGGCCCAAATTATGTAAAAGAGCGCCAGCTGTATTAATTAAAAAAACTCTTTTTAATTTTAAATCCTTCCTGGTAAAGGAAGTAAAACTTATGTGATATTAAGTGAAAATTATTTTTAACATTTTATCTCCCCTCCCCCCCCTTCACAAAGGGAATACTTCACAGCAGCGTGAGCTGTACTCCATATTACAGGTACTCCTGCGGTGAAAAGACTACTTTTCCCCAAAAGTCCCCCAACTAATTAATTTTAATTCTTTAGTGCATCCCGCTTGTTACGCCATTGTTTTTTTTAATGTGAACAAAAATCGCAATTTTTTTGGTAATCTTAGAATCCAAAAAAATTACACTGTATCTATGCGTTTTGTCTAATGCTTCTTAGTTTTGAGTTATGAATTTTTTAAATATAAAATTTAAAATTCTTGATAAGTCAAAATATTCATGTATAATAAATTGGAAATCTTGTAACAGTTTTCATGTTAAATTAATAAATTATATTAACTTACATTAATTTAAACACAAATTAATTAATTCCGTAATTTTGGATATTTCCAAGTTTGTCTGATACATAAGATTTAAAAATCGAAACACAATATTTAAGCAATGTGTAACAAAGTATAATTATTTCAATCCAAGTTTTGATTTTAATATAATATGTATGTTCTGTAAATTATTCAATAAATTGATTTAACAAGTAAACTTTTCAAGTTTTACAGTTGGAAATGTTATTGCCATGTTAATAATTAAAAAATAAAAATACCCTTAAAAATTATACAGTAAATTAAATATAATTTGATTTGTTTAATACACTGATTATCTGCACTGAAATCGTGCAGAGACCTAAAAATTAATTTTATAATTGAAGCATAAATTGAGACAAAAAAATTTATAATTTTTTTAATTTAAATTAAAAATTGAGATTGATTGAATTTGAGTGTTTACAATTTATACCTGCGATACCTTGTTTATACAAATACTTGATTAATTTTATGCTTTAAGAAGTCATTAATTAAAAACATAAACTCACAGAAAAAAATTTATCGCACCTGCACATACTATAATACGCCAAAACGTTCTCACTTGTAAATATACTGTGTTCATAAGAATAATTATTATTATATGTACTAATTTTACTACCTCTGTTATTATAGTGATATGTACATACATAATATGTATTAAATACAGAATGTTTACAAGTTTAAAGAGCTAAATAACATATTAATTTCTACGTACAACCAGGTTGAATTTGAATAGTTTAAAATGATCATTCGGGTAAGGCCTAATAGTTAGCGCGATCAACTGCTAACACAAAAAAAACTCAGTTCAAATCTGGGAAGAGACAAATTTTTTATAGTTGCAGCCGTCTTCGTGCGTCGAAGGGCACTGAAACAGGGTTGCAATAAGAGAAAGAGAATATCAATTATTTAGATTTTTGCAAATTTGCAAAAAGTACCTATCCCTCTGTGTAACTGATACTATTATCATAATTTATAAGTAAACAAGTACTATGTACTAGAAGTAATGGCACTATTATATTTAAATTTATTGTAAAACCGTAACTTTCGTGTAATAGATGTCTTGTTAGCTACCAATAATTACACAGTTTAATCTATTACAACATTTATATTACTAATTGCGGCCATGGCAGTTGGAAGAAATAGAAAATACCATCATAGTGCGTCACAATTCAATTTGAAGGGCTAGTAAACCTTTTAAACTGTGATAATTTATTATGTTAATATTTTTATTAGATCAATTTGCATATAAACTATTACCAGAAGTTATCATTTACAGTAGTGATTCACTTAAATAATAAAGCATTCGTAATTAGCCGTCACATCTTCAAGATGTTTATTAAATAGGCCACAACTTCTTAATTAGTTTTAATCTCAATTTAGTTTGTGTTACGCTTATTTGTTATTTTTTCATTACTGCGTTCCCAAAATTATATTTTTAATCTGAAGCTTGGTATGAATCTTTGAAAATCCAAAATTTGCATAAAGGATAAAAAAAGCAAATCTTTTTTATAATTTTATTTGATGATTTTCTAAATTTATACTGAAATTTACCACAATACACATTTTTCTTTAGGATTCATTGCACTTCCAGCTGGACAATTAAAGGCATTTGCAAAATCTTCATTATTAGACACTGCACCTATAACACGAAATCTTGATGGAGGATAATCTGATTTTTGATTATCCTGTAAATACTTTATAGATTCCGTCGAACACCAGAGCTACAAAACATTTTAAAATAAATAAATTTGATTTCTGCATTTTTTTAAACTTACTGTTCCGTATCCAATAAAAAATAATTGTTCTTGTGTGTAACCCTCCACTACATCGGCTATCATTCCTCTACTTTGAAGTCTTTTAAAAGCTAAAAATGCTTCTCTTAAACCACCATTATCAGCAATGTTTTCGCTCAAAGTTTTATTTGAATTTACCTAAAAATAGGAATTTATTGCTTCTAATGTTTTAAGTTTAAAATCGATCTTACGTAGTCGTTTATTTCTGGAATGTAATATTTTGAATATTGGTTACTAAAGCATCCAGCAATTTTAGAATACTCGGCTAGGGACTCTGGACTCCACCAACTAGAAAATGATCCCTCTCCATCATACGATTTTCCTCTGAGATCAAAACCATGTGTTATTTCGTGACCTATGATTGTGCCAACTCTTCCGTAATCTAGCGCACTTAAAACAAAATTTACAATGTCGTATTAAAATTTAGTCCGAATTTTTTATTTGCTTAGTCAGATAATACCAATTATCTCATTAATGGGATTACATTTTTTTATTAGAAAACAAATATATTTAATTTAGAGATTGTTCTGCATACCTAATTTTTTTTGTGAAGAACGGATCGTTTAGTAAACTAATTGGAAACACTAAAAGATTACTGTTATTAGAAAATAACACCATTGGTTTGTTACTTACGGATTCTATTATTTTGTAAATTATAAAATGCATTTACGTAGAGTGGTGACATTGTCCACCTACAAAAGTACTTCAATTACGAGGAATTCGATAAAGCTATGCAAACCTGCCGCATTATATTAAGACGGATTTTGCATAAAAGAAAAAGAAAGTAGTAAAAAAACTTACACTTTTCGATTCCGAGGTTTTCCCAACAAAGCGAAATTGGATGCTTGATGAAAAGCTCTCAGTGTTTGTGCGTTTCCAAAATGATCCCATGCGCAAATCCTTACATTTGCGTAATATTCATCCAATAGCTTAGGATCATTTACAAAATCTGGATATCCCAGAAGTGTTATCATTTTTTTAGCTTTTTCTAGTGCTTTTTCTTTGGTTTCTTTGTCCAGCCATTTTGAATTTTGAACAATGAGGTTAAAAGCTGAATATAAATCATCGACCATTTTGGTTGCCTGTAATAGTAATTTAAATAGCATAATTTCAATCTTAATATATTCTTACATTTTCCAATTTGTTGATATCAAAATGATAGCGCTGATACTGGTAAGTTATTGCCATTGAAAGTGCAATCTGTTTAGGGTAACCAAGAATTTGTCTGACACAATATTCTGATCTAAAATAAATGTATCACAAAAAAGCTATCGACAAAGTTCAAGATTTTCACCTTTCATAAATTTGATCTCCCATTTCAGAACGAAATTGTTCGTAAAAGCTTCTAATTTTATCATTACTATCTGGAGCCATTTTACTAAATAGTCGTGTAACTATAAAATTTTGAAGGACAGTATCACTCGAATCCCTAATCAATTTTAACAGTTCCTCAAACACTTCTTGTTTTGAAACCATGACCTGCGTATTCAAAGTAATATCGACTCCAGATTTGCTAAAAACATTATTTAAATATTTCAACCAATTGATCTAAAAAGTAAAATCTTAATGTTCGGATGGATTTTATCGAAATAGTTACGTTAATTTCTAGGCCTATTTTGTCGTCGGTAAAATTTTGAAGTTGTTCTACAGACAAAAACAATGAATTTCCTCCATTCTCTTCGACTAGCTAAGTTATAGAAAATTTAAAATATTAATTTCACACAATAACTATATATATAACACAAAAATGGAAGCTTACTTTTACCCGCTTCATGAATGCCAATATCTCGGAAACTTCTGTTTTTATTTCACCAATATTTTTAACCGATCCAGTTTTTTCACGCAAATACAAAGCAATTGAGGTCAAAAAGGTTTCAAATGGATGTTCACCTTTTCGGGACGATTGATCTCCTAATACGTTTTCGCTGTAGTCCATAAATTGTGGATAAATAAAATTGGAAACAATGTGGTCCGGACTGATCTAAACCATTGCATTTTTTCAGTGAGCATTTTCATCAGTTTATAATTTTTCATACCCTATCTATATCGATGACGATGACATTTTCATTAGCATCCAAGAAGAACGGTATTACATTGAAATCAAAGATTAACGGAATTCCATATTTGGCAACCAAATTACCCAAATTATTCCAGGAAAACTTATTAGGAGAAGAAAGACTAATTAACGGCCAACCATTAATTTCGTCAAGAAGTGAAACTTCCGGAACAATTAATTGGTCTGCGTAATCAATATTAACGCAAGCTTCGTAAGCTGCACGAGCTTTTCCCACTGAGACGGGATCATCATAGCCTTCTGTCGACTGCAAAATAACTACAAAACAATGAAGAGTAATTTACATGAAAAAAATGTAGTTAATTTTTATACTTTTTGCCGTTTGAAATAGCTCTTCTTGTAAAATTTTAAAATGATCCCATACGGGCGCATCATCTGGTTTTGGTTTCACATTTTTAAAATTTCCGCACGTATATTCATAAAAATTGTTGCAAGGATCGACACTTTTGTTTATGTATTCTAACTCTGGTATTTCTAAATTTAACAGTTGTGTGATATTTTTATTTTAATAAAATATATTTCTTACCCCAAGCAACACTTGATAATAAAAATATTAATAAACTAAAAATTACTATTTTAAAACCTGACATGATCATTTACATGGAACTTTTTACTGAATTGTTATTTATAAATCTTTTATATTGTGATTTAAGTGTTTAATTTGATAAGATTTTGTTCTATCTGAGAAATAATCAACAATACTCGCTAATATAATATAAACATTTCAGACATTTACAGACATAAACATTTACAGCTATTATAAAAATTGGCTAAAAAATTTTCAAAAATTTAGAATGCACTTTGAGCGTTAATTTTCATATTATAATCTCAGTTATTCGTTCAAATATTACAAATAAGCTCAAAGAGGTAGTTAATCCTGCCTTATCAGCAATTAATCTATAAGATTTCCTATACATTTGTTATTGAAATATTCTAATAATTAATTATCAAGAAAACCTTTTATCTAAAACCGTTGAATGATATCACTAGGAATGCGTATCTACAGGTATTTTGGCCCAAAACTGCTTGGAAGATTTTTTTAAATTGTTTAGGCCAATCTCTGTACTATTAAAAAATCTGTAATTATATTTTTTTAATTTAATTTTTAATTTTACTGCTGACGAAGTGAATCTCTCAAGTGTAACTCTAGAATCGGGGCAAGCATTGGTAGGTTGAAAAAGTGTAAGTGCTGTTGGCAACCGTTTCTGAAGCATTTAAAAGTTTCTAATTGCAAAAATTCAGCTAGCTCGTGCTGATAATAAATCAAAGATTTTCCTGCTGATAAGATACTAACGAGTACGCGAGTCCCAGGTTCGATTCCCCGCAAAAATATATTTTTTAATTTTCAGATACTTTTATATCTTCGCGAATTCTATACAAAACATGCTATATTCAGCTACCCTTACAACTGCATACTGGAAGACTAACTATTACGGTGGAGAAGCAAACCTGGACCTTCAAATCCTCTTGCGGACACCTTACCACCATGTCAACTAAGTAAAAGATCCTCGGATTTATATTGCATAAACTAGCCGAAGTTCTGCATTCAACTTTTAAATGCTTGCTTATATCAGGGGTCTCCAAACTTTGTAACCTAAGGGCCATACTGATTGCTCCACAAAGCCCCGAGGGCCAAAATCTAGCTGGCTCATCGGATTAAAATTATTTTTTAACAACTTGTTGTGTTTTGATAACTATTTTTAGTCGGTAAATAAAAAATCTGATTATTATCTTGTATGATTATTTTTTTTGATTTAATTTTATTTAAATCAAATTAAGTTTGATACCAGGTGCGTCAGGTCTGCTATCGCGGGCCGAATTGGTGGCGCTCGCTGTCCGGATTTGGCCCGCGGGCCGTAGTTTGGAGATCCCTGGCTTATATTATTTAAAAAATAAGTATTATAGCTTAATTTTATTGGTCTTTCAACCTATTATTTATTTAATTGACCTAACTATTTGTCAGTGGATATAATAAATAATATTTTCTAATTCACGTTACTGAAAATTCGCAATATAGATACGAAGTTTATTTAGAACACCTTATGTATGTATATACAAAGTATTCTGTGAAGAACAACACTTATAATATATTATTTAAGTACCTATCAGAACCAAGTAAGTGGCATACTATTTTTGCATTAATTGGCGGAAATTAAACTAATTATTTTGTATAGTGGCATCTCATTGGGAGATAAGATGTTAATCTCATTAGATGAATTCAATTTCTCAATGAAACTTTAAATAATTTATTTAAGGTAGTAGTCTGGTAACTTGCACGTTTTTTTACGTCTTTATTGTAAATTTTTTTTTCTATGAGAAAATAAAATTTAATGGTGTTGGTTTTTTACTATGGTATTATTGACATCTAAAAGATACAAAAAAAATTTTTTTCACTTCATTTTACAACGTTTTATTATTATTATTATTGGTCAAAGTAGGCGTCTCAAAAAAAAAGATACTTAACTGGCCCGGGTGATTTCGGCTCTTGAGGACATCGGAAATAACAAAGTAAAAATAAGGATTAATCTATAGACTTGTCGTTATCGCTGGAACTAGAATTATTAAATTTTATCAGAAAATAACAAAATGGCCGACTTCTAAAATAAAATTGATTCTTTTCAGACACAAATCGGTCTGTAAAGTAGAAAGTTGGAAATGGAAAAAAAGATTCTAGTTCCAGCGATAAAGACAAGTCTATAGATTAATTTTTTTTTTTGTATCCGATGTCCTCAAGAGCCGAAATCACCCGGGCCAGTTACGTACCTTCTTTTTACTTTGACCAATAATAATAATAATAATAACATTGTAAAATGAAGTAAAAAATTTTTTTTTTTTTGTATCCTTTAGATGTCAATAATAACATACTAAAAAACCAAAATGATTGAATTTTATTTTCCCATAGAAAAAAAGCTTCTAAATAAAGACGTAGAAAAACGTGCAAGTTACCAGACTACTACCTTAAAATAGGCTGTTTAAAATTAATAATTAACTCACAATGTCAAAGATCTTTAATTGAGTATATCCTTTTTTCAATAATATATATTTAATAAAATTTTGAAAAACTCTGTATGATGTTTTTACTTTTCAATATAGCATTTAGATGTTAAAAAATAGCTAAATAGCAGCTAATTAGCTATATTTGGCATTACCACCGCTGCGGCAGCCAGCAAAATAGCGCTTAAATTGCAGCAATATTGCTAAAATGGCTCACGTTTTAAGCTTTTTAAGCAAATAGCTAGCTATTTAAAAGCAATTTTCTTGCTGCCAGACAGCTAATAGCGCGCCTTTAGCTAGCTAAATAGCGTGTTTTTAGCTATAGCTAATAGCTGTCTGGCAGCAAGCAAATTGCATTTAAATAGCTAGCTATTTGCTTAAAAATAGTGAGCCATTTTAGCAATATTGCTGCAATATGGATGCAATTTAAACGCTATTTTGCTGGCTGCTGCAGCGGTGGTGCTGCTCAATATAGCTAATTAGCTATTTTTTAGCATCCAAATGCTACTTGGTTAGCTAAAATCTAGCTAAATCCACGCAATTTTGTTAGCTAAAAACACGCTTTTTTGCAAGCTAAAATGACGCTATTTAGCTAACTCAAATATAGCTAAATACACGATTTTTAGCCAAATAGCTAAAATCTAGCTAAATCCACGCTATTTTGCTAGCTAAAAACACGCAAAAAATCGCACTTTCTACTAGCTAGCTAAAATCTAGCTAAATAGACGCTATTTGATTAGCTAAAATCGCGCTATTAGCTGTCTGGCAGCAAGCAAATGGCTTTTAAATAGCTACCTTTTTGCTTAGAAATAGTGGGCCATTTTAACAATATTGCTGCAATATGGATACAATTTAAACGCTAATTTGTGGTTTAAATTAAAAATTATTAAAAATTAATAAAAAATTATTATAGTAAATTATTGTAAGTATTGTATTCTACAAATGAAATCAAAATCCTTCAAATAAATATTTTGGAATAGATAGTTTTAGTTGTGATTTATTTAAAATAAAATAAAATTATTAAAAACAATAATTATATTATCGAATCACTCGTTTTCATCGCTATCGTCTCGTTTCCTTTTTCCTTCTGTTTTAGCGATAAAAAAATTAAAAATGAATAAATTAAATTAAACAAAACTTAATTGTTATAATAAATTATGGATAGTTTTAGTTGTGATTTATTTAAAATAAAATAAAATTATTAGAAACAAAAACAATAATTGAGTGGCTTCGCGGAAAAACCAGCTTAGAGTAGTGTATATCTACACCCTGAATAATTATATATATACAGGATGTCTCAAAAAAAGTATTATTAGTAAATATAATTCACTCGCTTTCATCGCTTTCGTCTCGTTTCCTTTTTGCTTCTGCTTTGGCGCTAAAAAAATTAAAAATTAAAATATTGAATTTAAACAAAACTTAATTATTATAATTACCGGTTTCCACAGTAAATGGCCACAATTTTTAATAGCTATTTAGCGTCTTATTAGCGCTTCCTTGCATTTTGCTGCCAGCAAGCAATTTTCAATAGCTATTTAGCGGCTTATTAGCACATCGTTGCAGCTTGCAATTTTCCATAGCTATTTAACGGCTTATTAGCACATCATTGCAGCTTGCAATTTTCCATAACTATTTTGCGTCTTATTAGCGCATCGTTGCAGCTTCCTGGCAGCAAGCAATTATCAATAGCTCTTTTGCGTCTTATTAGCCCATCATTGCAGCTAGATGCCAGCAAGTTATTTTTAAGAGCTAATAAATAGCTAATTTGCAACTATTTTTCTAAATTGATTACCGTTGGCAAATTAGCCTTAAATTTGCTTGCTGTCAACAAGCAAAAAACAGCTATTGAAATTAGCAGCTGTTTTTTAGCATCAAAATGCTACTTGGGCCCCTACCTTTTTAAAATAATGTTTTTTGTGCGTTCGAAAGTTTTTCACCAGGTGACCGACCTTCCACCCGATCATAGAGAAATAACATGGAAAATTGATTATTTTTAAATTTCTGCTAGCCATTAAAATGATGAGGCTGAATTGCTGAGAGGATATAATTCATCAAAAGATGTCTTCTTAGCGAGAGAAGCTCAACTCGTAGCTTCAAGTATAGGTATATGGAAATTCATCGAGTAAGAGATCGACAATTGGCAATCAATCAGGCAACCGCTTTTGTCCAGTTGCAGAATCAAGACAACGATGAAATTAAATTGGATGATAACGATTACGATAGAAATGACGTTAGATCCAGCAACATTGATTTTCAACGTTCATTGTCGATGATGAATGTTGGTCAAAGAGATCTTTTCAATTTCATTACGAAAAGTATACAACAGCAACTAACAGGATCAGCGGATCGCGTCACAATGTTTATCACTGGCGGTGCTGGGACAGACAAAACATTCACACTGAACCTGATTAAGGAACAAATTCGTCGTTGCTACGGTGTCGCAGCAAAGTTGATCTCGGGTCCATCTCTGCACTCGATGTTTAAATTACCAGTACAACGTGATGGAAAATTGACAAAGCTTCCAAATCTAACTGGAATAAATTTGAGATCTTTGCGATTGCGGTGGCGAAATACTCAATTCCTAATCATCGATGAAATTTCCATGGTTCCATACCAAATCCTGGAACATTTAAATTCTCGCTTACAAAAGCTCAAAGATTGCAGCGAATTGTTTTGAGGTATGAATATTCAGCTGTTGGGAAGCTTTTTGCTCTTGGTTTCACCATTTTACTTATCGCACTCTGAGATGAAAAATGTCGTAACTTCCAAAATGACAAATTTTCGGGTTTTGATTGATTCTTATGTAGTATATTTTAACGCTCTTTTCAATGGAATCAAAACCAAAAAAAATTATTTTTTTTGGAAGTTACGACACTTTTCATCTCAGGGTGCGATATTATATCAAACTTTTCCATCTGTTCTTCCTGACTTTTTCGCATGAGTTTTAAATCCTGGGTATTTACATGGCCCAATCGTTGGTACCATAAATTTGTTTCCTTTTCAACGTGATTTGTTCTAAGTTTTATGATGTAATCTTCGGTAATTGTATATAGACCTTCTTTAATCGTACCAAGAAACAGTAGTCTTCTATTCTTATCATTTATGATGCAACTGTCGTTTTTGAATCTTTGTTCTATTCCTTTCTCGCACATTTTCGCTGTTGATAGCAGGTTTACGTTTAAACCGGGAACATACAAATAAACGCCTTTTAAGGTTACCACAAAACCTCCGTTTTCTTTTCTCCATCTTTCTTCTATGTCTCCATATCCGGTTGCTTTTAACGTTGTTCCTTCTGCAGTCATAATTTCATACGTAGCGTCTATAAAGTTTATAAATTTCTCTTTGTTTCCCGTCATATGATCAGTGGATCTACTGCATCTCAATGATCCATACTTTATTTTCTTTTGTTTCTCCATATTTACATCCTAGATTAGTACTTTCAATATATCAATATATGATTCTCTCTTATCGCAATGCTGTTTTCTATTTTGTGTTTTCTCTACTGATATGTCCAAACCTATTGCATCTAAAGCACTTTACATTTTCTGATCTACTTTGATAACGACTTGTGTTTCCGTTCGTTCGTTGCGACAGTTTTTCTCTGATTTCTTGGTTTCAAGCAAAGAATGGAATAAAAATTCAAAGTGAAAGCGACATAACAAATGTTGTATGGAAAGAAATTTTGTAACAAGAAGGATTTTTCACATAGTACATGTAATTACGATACGAAATTGGGCCGCGTACTTAAAATATAAACTCATTATATTGTGGATATTGCAGAGTATGTTGCGGTTAATGACGTAAATTGGTCATTTACGTCAATGGCCGGACAATGACCCAAATGCCCTTTTACGCTGGCCATTAACGTCATTGACGTCAACGCCCGTTAACGGTGGGCAATAATGTAAATATTTTCATCTAATTGTAATATTTACGTCTTTGGACGGTCAATGACGTTAATGGTCAAAATGGATTGGACAATGATGATATTATAGAATAAATACTATAAGAAATAGCAAAATGGCGATGCACTTCAACCCTGGACAATAATAATTATTTATCGTGCACGCGCTTTTCTGTGTCAATGACAGCAACTCGGCTCATTTCAAGGTCTCATAAGTGTACAGGGTTTTTATTTGATTTAGACAAACGCAAGCTCATTTTAGAGTGGATCCGTGATTTGTCGTGGTTGCGTCAGCTCAAAACGACCCGGGGGAAAAATTAATTTAATTTAATTAATTCATACGCAGCCCTTCACTGAGCTCCGGACGGTTTCGGCTGCCGCGTACTGGTTAAAAGCATCTCCGAGATCAATCCACCTCGACTGGGAGGCCCGACCTCTCCAGGGAAGCCCGAATTCGGCGAAGTACAAAACGTGTGTAACTGCTATCACTAAGAGTGATAGAATATGGAATCTGTAGAATAGTAGTTTCATCTTTGCCCACCCTGTATTGGGCATTAATGTCATTGCCGGTACAATAATGTAAAAACCACATATGAAATTTTAAATGTCCACATCGCCAAAAATGCATGGTCATTGACGCCAATACTCAACAAAGCTGGACATTGACGTTATTGTTCGGCCATTGACTTTAATGGCCGAATTGTCATCATTGACTACATATATGTCAATGTATTGTTGAACTTATAAACTAACAGTAGGTACAGGTAATTGTAAATAGAGAAAATTGAAATAAAATCGCATTCAAACAACTCTTAGCTGCTTTTCCTTATATATTGGCTAACAACGTAATTGTGTCCTACCGATTAAAATTAAGAACGATGATTATTTATTTAATAATTACTACCCAGACAATAACATGTCTTACGATTCAACCTTTTTTTTAGATTCCTACCAATGTTGGTTTTAATTTTAACAAAAATGGCTAATATGGCAATAGATATATTATATATCTGAACTCTACGCGCAACCGTTGTCCAAGATAAGTAAACTTAAAAAAATGAAAAGTAATTTACATTTAGAAATCTAGCTTCGAAAGTAGATGGCGTCTGAAAAATATCAACCGATATCAACTCTGGACTCTAATTTTTATCCAAATTTTAGATAGCTTTTAGAAAGATTAAATAAGATTGCTGTAAAACAAAATAATAATATAACTATTTATTTGCGTCCTGAAGAATTCTTGTCACTAATTCTTTAACTGACTTACATAATAGGATGTTTATAAACTTGGTATTATAAGAAAGATTTAATTATAATTTGTTTTCAACAATTTTCTGATATGAATATAAATAATTAACATTAAGACCTTTTATCTTGACCTTTTAACTTTTATGAGATAATAATATATTAAATTAATTAAATTTCCTTAATATTATATTATTATGTTATTATAAATTACTTCAAATATAATCGAAGGGAAGTGAGGTAAAATATTGAACATTCTAAGATTAAATAATATTATATAAAATTAATATATTAATTTTTTTATGAACAAAAAGTTCCATACTATGAAAAAGATAAACAAAAATGTTAAGTCTAGACTAGATCATCTACTGGGGTGCTAGATCTCATGTCCTAAACTTAAGAGGTTTAAAATAATTACTATAAAAACTTTTAATTGATTCATATTAATAACATAAATATATCTAGCACCCTCCTCGTGCCGTTTTATTCGTCCTTGCTTCTGATAAAACATTGATTAAAACTTATCGCATAATATTAATATTATAATTAGTATAAAGTTAAATGCTGCAGTAGGTACATGAAATGGTGTCAAACAGTGTTACATCTTTTAGTTTTTGCTTGGCTATTACTCTTGTAGTTCTATCCCAAGTAGAATGTAAATTCCATTTTTTTCATACTAAACACGAACAAAAAAACAAAACTCAAGCGCCTATGGTAAAATATGAATATGAATATCATGATTTTTTCCATAAACCTAATGAAGTTGAATCGACCTACAATATTTCGTCCGACTTGATTACTGATTGCTCTCCAAAAATTCAAGAAACACTTTGTATGAATACTACAGCTACTTGTTTAGCTAATGGGATTATATTTTGTACAGCCGAAATTCGAAATACAGTGCCATGCGACATGAATAGAACTATAAAATGTGTTTTAGCTTCCATGAATTGTGGTAAAAATATCAATTTGTGCAATCAGATGATGAAAGTACAATTACCATGTATTTCTACCGTTGATATGTACAATCACAATTTACCAACCAACAATGAAGCATATAAGAAAAGCAGATGTGCTACAGTTGTTGCAATAGCAAAGAAAAAAACGTAAAAAGTAAATTTGTTTAAGGAAATTATAAATATAATTAATAAATTCTATGTTAGATTACAGTTATTAAAATGTATTTTTTTTTAATATTTCAAAATATAATAAATTTTGATTAAACCATACAAGTAGGATAGAAGTAAAATAAAAAATATTGAAATATAATACAGAATCTCACCAGTAAACCCTTCCCCGCTACCTTCCAGTGAAAATAGTCCATTACCCCTTGGTAATTTTCAGTTGAAATATATTTTGATGTTCTCCAACTCACTTCAATTAATTTCGTTAATCCATTCGAGCATGTCACCTCAGAATTCACTGTCACCGTCATATCAGAATTTACAATAAAAAGTCAATTTAGTTACTTCAAACTCTTGATAAAGCTATGATAAGTTAGTGGATATTATAGAAAAAATAAATACAATATATTTATTTACAAGATATTTTAATCAACAAAAATTAAATTAACTTTCATATTTTTCAATTAACCGTTTTACATATTCAGATATTCGTGTTTCCTGATTGTCCATCACAAATTGCTTCATTGAATTAAATGCACCCGAAGACATTGGAATGAGGTCCAACATAAATATAACTCTTAAAATAGGCGGATAAACATCATCCCCTACTATCTCTAATTTCAATAGATTATCTAAAATTTAACAAATATTACGTAAAAAATATATAAATCTAATAATTTACATACCTAAAATTAAAGAAACATTTTGTAATAAAGCTCGCAGGAAGTAAGAGTTATTATTTTTAGCTACGATTACCAAAACATCCAAAGTATCTAATGATATTTTTGGTTTCAGTAATAATAAGGGCAAATTTTGTAACCAGTCGTTATACTTCAGAGAGCTAAAAATCAAGAGTGAAACCAAATGTGAATCGGCAGCTAATTAATAACTTACACAAAATTTAAAGTTGAAATATTGCCCAAAAATTTAAACAATTCGATATTATCACCTAATTTGTTGTAAAAATTAACAATATTGTCCAGCAACAAATTAAGATTTACATTTTTCGCATTCCATACTTTCACGTTATCAAAAAATATTATTTTTAATATCGAAATCAATTTACCCAAATTTTTTGAGTCCATACGATTTCTAGTCAAAATTCTTGCTAAAATAATGAATTTAGAAAAAATGTAATATATTATACAAATACAAAAACACTTACTGTTCAAATATTGCAAAATTTCATTGGCTTTATTTTTTACATTTTCATTAGGAAAATGAGTGTACAGTGTTGCAAACATACAACACACGCTGAGGTTTTCCTTGATACACATTGCATCCATATTTGTATGCAGAAGCTTAGTTATTGCTTTATTGGTTATTTGATTTTCGCTATTTTGTTGACAATATGGAAATTGACTTAATAGATGAGTAAACAATTTATTACTGTCCTTGGATAAAAATAAATTCATCTAAAAAGAAACTGAGTGCAAATTTCCATTGATAATAATTTTTGAGGAAAACATTTAAGCAGACTACTGCTAGCAATAAATTACAATTAACGATTTCTGAATATCATCAGTTAACAAATCTGAATTACAGTTAACAATTTCTGAATTACTGGTGGAAAACGTGTAGACATGATCACAGCGTCACAGCTTATTTTTGAGAAAATGAACAAAAGTAAAAAAAAATTCTCTCTACAGTCACTCACAGCCAAATTCGTGCACTCCTATGTTAACAATGTAAATAATGCCTTTGGAATAAGGCAAATTTGGCTGTGAGTGACCATATGTAAGACAATATGTCAAATACTTCAAATCTCTTTTGCAATGCTAAATCAAAGAGTCCAAATCATGTTATATTGGACTAGTTTAGAATTTTAAGCCTAGTCAGATTAAACAACCAAATAATAAATCAACTTACCGCTTGATTTTTGTTAACTTTATAAGTTTTTCCATTCATTAGTACCCATAAATCGTAATATATTTCAATAACGTAACTTAAAACCGTGGCAGCGTCACGTTGAATTATTGTAACACCATTCTCCCTGAATATTTGATTGCTCTTTGATGGCAAAACTTCAATCAAAATCTCGTACAATAAATGTAAAAGAACATCAAAATATTCTGCCATATTAATAGGATTAGAAGATTTATATAAAACATTTACATCTGAAGCACCAAACTCTTTATAAATCGGAATACGGCCTTCAACTACATTATTAAAATGAACTAATGTATGAGAGATGGCAACAACTTCTTTGCTTTCTTCTTCGTGCTGGATAATAATACTTAAAATGTACTCCAAGCGTCGCAGAACTTCTATCCTCCACTTAATAATAGTCATCTGACTACCAATATTCATGGTTAATGAACGAGTCATACTCGTTTCGTCACGCAATCGAGAAATCAGATTCAAAAAGTTAGGAAAAACCGTATCGAAAATATCCACAATCAACTTAGGTTCATGTTTCAGAAAAGCATCGACAATTAAAAGGGAATCTTCCTTAATTTTTCTATCAATGTTTGTCATAGCACAAGCCATAAACAGTGATAAAGTGTGAACAAACGATTTCAAACCTTCAATTGGAACCATTTGTAGAATCACCTCCAGAACTGCCACCGCTTTCTTTCTAACCTGACCTTCTTTATCGTCAAACAACCTGCTAACAGCCGGTACCAAACAATACAAATTTTGCCGTAAGGTTTCATCGGGACAAATTTTCATTAGCTCAATTAATCCATCGCATCCTTCAGATCTAACCGTGACTTTGTGATGCTTCAAACGAATTAAAAGTTCCTAAAAGTCGAAATAATTACAAATCAAAATTCAAGTTATAAAATAAAGTACGACTTACATGTAAATTTAAGTTTCTTCTACTTGTAGGTTCGTCTGTTGAATTACTTTTAAGTTGCTCTTTAATAATAATAGCTTTAACTTTAAAGTTAACGTCCGTTACATTGGCACCCTTAGGTAAAAATTTCGTCTTCGAATCCTTTAATTTCGTTTTAGCCCTTTCGGCTTTAACATTTTTTTTGTGTCGTTGATTTTTACCCATTTCGCTACGATCACGCTGTTTTCATAAATCTAACCTCACAATTTGAATCATTTGAATGATTTTGACGTATGTTTATTTATGGTAGCCATTGGTAGCGATTGGTAGTTAGGAATTTTATACGGAACACACAAGCGCACCAGAGAACCTTAAAAAACAGTAAAAATAGTATATTATACATCATGGGACTGAGGTGCTGCTTTTCATCCCGCGTGCGAAGGTTTTTCAACGAGGTGTTAGCCGAGATACATCTTTATATGATAGATAAGATATCTATCTATCATATAAACTTGAATTTTCATTTATATATTATTAATATATATTAGAATTTTGTGATGTTTTAATGCTCTCCTGTAAAATTTTCTTAAATGGAGTTAGCTGGTTAACATATTTAAACGACGATATATAAAAATTTGTTTTTGACGGTACATTTACAATTTATAGTACATTATGATTTTCATTTGATAGTTTAACATTTTGAGAGCTGCTGAATAGAATCAATAAATTGTAGATTCCTAACCAACCGGCATTTTGCTGGTTATCAAACGTCAACTTGAACAAAGTGACGTGTTTTAAAACTTTACCGGAGGTTAATTTCTAAAAAGTTAATACACAAAAATGGACTTTATAAATTCGATTCCAACTCACATGGTAATAATTTTAACTTTTAATTCAAACTTAATCTAAAACTGAGCTTAATTGCAGGACTACGAGGGCCAAGCCCGTGCTGAAAAATATTCCCGAGTTATAAT
This sequence comes from Cantharis flavilabris, assembly GCA_949152465.1. Taxonomy (NCBI): domain Eukaryota; kingdom Metazoa; phylum Arthropoda; class Insecta; order Coleoptera; family Cantharidae; genus Cantharis; species Cantharis flavilabris. The sequence continues at coordinate 17,325,212 of OX424438.1, forward strand.
AACGTTATTTGGTGTTGTGGGCCTGGTATGGGGCTACGTAATACAACAATTTTCTCAAACAGTGTATATCCTTGCAGCTGGCTTTTTGTTAGCTTCTTTTGTAAGTTTCTCTATGAATACATCTGTTTGTTTTAACTTAACGGAAACAATTTTTAGTTAACCATACCACCATGGTCTATGTATCGTAAGCGTCCACTACAATGGCAAAAGGCAAAGTCAGGTGATTTTAGTTCTACCTCTGAAACCACTTCAAAAAAAGGGAAAAAGAAATAACCCTTGTATATTTATTACATAAAAAAATAATTCCATTTCTATATAGATGTGCATTTTGTTGGATTATCAATCTTAAATGACAGTTAATTTTCCACCTTTTTTTATATATTATATAGAAATAAATTACAGGTTGTATTTAATATATTAATAAATAGTGAATGTTTCTTTTTGAATAGTGAATGAATATATTTCTTACTTTATTATAAATATTAGATCAGAATTTATTTTCAGTTTTATCTCGTGCACTGGTATAATAATATGTGTTTAGTATTGAAAACATTAAATTAACCAAATGCACAATATTTTTAGTTAATTCCATGTTTTAAAGGATATATAATTATGAAAGCTTTGTAAGTATAATATTCGGTCGTGATGGCTAATTTTTCGAGTTTGGGTTAGTAAGTTTCATTCTATATTTTTTTTATAATATGTATAATATGTATATTATATTAACACTCCTAGTTCTTTTGTCTGCTAGCTCAACCACCACATTTTCCTTTTTATTCTGTCTTTTATTCTATCTTCTAACTGGATGATCAAACCATGGTTGAAAATAAAATCTCAGTTTACTTCTACGTGGCTCATTTTCTGTCAGCACTTTTCTCACGTAATAATAATAAATTGCACTTAAAATTATTCCAACATTGAAATATAATTACTATCGTATTATGGAGTATGAAAATGAATTTCAATCATGCAGAGGCATTTTGAGATCTAATAAGCTGAAAATGATCATTTTCAAAAATAGAACTTTTAATACAAAATTTCGTATTTAGTTATGTAGTAGTACTTTTATACTAAAATTTGAAATTTTCGTTTTCAATTTTTACGAAGGTTGGATGCCATATTGTCATATTGCAACTTTTATAATAGTAGATATACAGGGTGTCCCCGGATACACTTTCTATAATTTCAATGGTGATAGAGGACACAGGACACTTTTCTAATAGAAATATTTAATAAACATTTTTTTTTAATTTCGACCTTCACATGCCCATAGCTCCGAAAATATTGATTTTTCAGTAAACATGGTTTAGTGCTTAAGGGCGTGAAATAATCTACAAACTAGATTCATACCTTTTATTGTCTAAAATCAACGGCTTTCGAGTTATGAATTAAAGTAAGTAAAAAAATGTTGAAAAATTGGAACTTTTTTTTTGCTTTTTTTAAAAACACGTCTTCCTCAGCACATCCTACAAGTTTAAGGTATTATATAATGTAAAGAGAATTATGATTTATGTTTTTACAATTTTAAATTAGTTTGCAAGTTGAATTTTAATTAATTATTCAATGGATGTCAATTTTGACAATAAAAATTTTTTTTAAATGACTACTTCAATAATATTATGGTTGGTGTTAAATAAAAATTTTGAATAATGGTGCGTATCCTAGACTATCATGATGGTTAAGATTTAAATTGTTAGGCTCCTTTTGTGTTCTTTTGATTTCTAGGGTTTCCAGAAAATCTAGTTTTTCCCTTTGTTTTCGTGGTGTTTTCGTGGCTTGATATTGTTTTCACTTATGGTGTGTCCTGTGAGTAGGAGATGTTGAGAAACGGCTGAAAATTTATTTTTGTGTTCCAAAAGTCTTGTTTTAAGTTTTCTGCCTCTTTGGCCTATATAATCTGCGTTACATCCCTCGCATTTAATTTTATAGATTCCGCTTTTTTCCATTTGGTTGATTTTATATTTATTATTAAATAGTGTTTCTCGAAGGGTATTGATGCTTTTTGTAGTTGTTTTAATTTTGTATTTTTTGAGGATGCGCATAATTTTGATCGTTATTGAACCTAGGTATGAGATTTTGTTGTAGCCGTTAATCATGTCTTTGTCTTCGTTTTTGTTTTTCATTTGATTTTTATGTTGAATTAAGTTATCTATAATATTAGGTTTGTATCCATTATTAATTGCTAATGTTGATTTTTTTCTGTTTGTCGTTGTTGTTTATGGGGATGGTTTCTAATCTTTGTGTGTAACATCTAAAAGCTGCTAATGTATGTACGTTAGAGTGATTTAAAGATTTATGAATTACTAAGTCTGTGCTCGTTGGTTTTTTATATATGGTTAATTCTAATTTTTGTTCTTTTCTTTGGATGGTTAAGTCTAAGTAGTTTAAATTCAAAAAAATATAAGAATAATACAATACGTAGAAAATCAAAATTCAAAAAATTTAAAAAAGGAGACAATTAACACATAACAGGTCTGGATTAAATTATTAAATTATTCTTATATTTTTTTGAATTTAACCATAAATACATACTAAAAACCACAAATTTACTTAAAATTTTTTATTTTGAGTTCTTTTTCTAGTTTTACGCCTCACGGTTAAAAAACGTGGTAAATTTTTGAATTTTGAATTTTTTCAAAGTTTTTAGAAATCATATTAAGAGGGCAGTGCCTTCGGATTTCAAACTAGCAGTGCTAGGTTAACGAATTTCTTAGTTCAAATCATTTTTAAATTATTCATACTTCATGTAACAAGTTCAGTTTTGATAATCTTTGGAGGTTATGGTAAGTCAATTTTGTACAATTTAGTCGATATTTTTGTTTAGTTTGAAATTTTTTTCTTATTTCACAATGTAAGCGATTGCGTGCAACTGAAGAATGGCAATAACCATGAAATAACGTTATATTGTACTATCGTATTACGAAATTTTCATTTTTTCAAATTTTTTTAATCCAGACCTGTTATGTGTTAATTGTCTCCTTTTTTAAATTTTTTGAATTTTGATTTTCTACGTATTGTATTATTCTTATATTTTTTTGAATTTAACCATAAATACATACTAAAAACCACAAATTTACTTAAAATTTTTTATTTTGAGTTCTTTTTCTAAGTAGTTTAGTTTTCTTTCTTCATTTTCGTGTTCAATGGTAAATTAATTATGTTTATTTTTTGAATTAAGATATAAAAGAAATTCTTCGGCTTCTTTAGTACCTTCCCATATGCATATGAAGAAGAAGCCGAAGATTTTCTTTTATATTTAATTCAAAAAACAAACATATTCAATTTATCATTGAACACGAAAATGAAGAAAGAAAACTAAACTACTTGTTTAATTTGTAAAATCAAAATTAAAAAAAATAGCATGTTTACACGATTATTGATTAATACTTTTTAATATTATTATAGGGAAGAATTTAATAAAAAAAATAAAATTTGAAAAAAAGGAAAAAAATTATTTTATTAATTTACAAAATATTATTTTTTTTGCGTTTCCGTACACCGATTTTAATCAAAATCTAATTAGTTCTAAGTCTCAATATAGTATACATATGTACTAAATACAAAATTTTGATAAAAAATTCCTATTACTTACAGACAGAGTCAAATACACACACCTACACCCACCTATACAGACATTTTTTGGAAAAGATGGGACCCCAAAATGCCTAAATTCATCAAAACCTCAACTTTTTTTTTTGCACGATTACAATACTTTTTCATACTTTCTATGATAAAGTAAAAACCGATTAATAGATAGATGTTTTCTCTCGTTTTCTTTGGACTCTCAGCTGCCTTCAGATTTACAATTTAGAAAGTTTAGTATAGAAAGTCAACACGACTTTGGATTTGTTAGTAATCGAGCAGATTATTTTTGTGCATAACCTAGATTGGTATTATTTGACTATACGGTATTTATGGTTGTTGATGGCCATCATGGTTTGTGCTTAAGAAGTTTGAGTTAAATCTAGTTAGTAGAGAAATAAAGGAAATTTGATTTTACTACAATAATAAGTTAGCCGAATTACTAACGACTCTAAGGTATCCGGTTCAAATCCGGGGAGAGTCTAAAACTTTCATATGATTTGGAGAGCTCGTGAAACCGGTGGTCCCCCTAGGTTGATGATTGCCACCATCAACTATTAAAATGGGGGCTACATGCATTCCCCAACCAGGCTGGGACTGATTAAACCTTGTTCTAAAATATATTAGAGATATTTAAATAATAAATTACATGAAAACAGTTTTTTATTATTTTTATTTTTTCACAGTTTTACTTAGGAAATCATAGTTAAATTGAGACATATTTTCTGAAATTCGATTGTAAATTACTGTGTTATGTAAATTGATCTTGATATCTGAAATTTTTTGAAACTATTATTTTTGTGTGTGGGCGTTGTTTCTTAAAACAATAAAATAAACAAAATATCGTATTTAAATGCTATGCGTTAAACGCTTTATCGATCAGTAGAAAAAAACCGTTGAATGTCCGCGGTTATCTACATGAACATTAATGTACATTTAGAAAACTCTATGACAATACAAAATATACCGGGAAATAAGCTATATTAATATTAATTTAATGTAAATAAATTTAACAATGAACTGATTAGAACAGAAGAAATTTTAAATATTGAAAAATTATTGTTTGATTTACTTGTGCATGGAATTTAAGGTGAAGAACATACTTAGCAATATATGGAAGGTTGTACAATAAATAATTACACGACAATGCACAAATTAAAACTTTTTAATAATTATAATTATAGCTATTCCTACGTAATATTAACAAAACATTTTAAATTTTCTTTTTCTTTGGTATAACAACAGCTGTAGCACATAAAGTTTTCAAATGTGTTGAATTGGTTGTTGGAAAAATATCGTGGATTTGAACATAGGAAATACATGGTAATTCCACTTTTAAGAGTTTATTACAAAATATATTTTTTTCGTCACAATTCATTGAAGCTATAACACATCTTGTGTTTTTGTGAAGCCCGTTGCACATTACTGTATCATTAAAATCACTTGTACAATAGATCATTCCGTTTCCTAAACACAGAGCGGTAGTATTAATGCAAATTGAATGCTGAATTTTCGGAGCGCAATCCATAATCAAATCGCTCGAAAAATTATAAGTTGATTGTACATCTGAAGACTTCTGGAAAAAATCGTTATATTCGTAGGAATATTTTACCATAGAACTACTAGTATTTTGAATATGTCTATGATGATACTTAAAAAACTTAGTTTTACATTCTATATGAGAAAAGAAAAGCACAAAAGCGATGACGAAGAAAAAAACTAAACATGAAGCACTGTTCAACGCCATTTGCTTTACTTTACTTTTAAATTGATACTACTTACAACTTCAAAGTGTTATCAATATTTATCTATCGCTGAAATTATATCAAAATGAAGGACATATAAAAAAGAACAAGGTTGCATAATATTATTGTAGAATTGTTAATCTATCCGAGTTGATTTTCTGGTTAATTTGAATTTTCAAAAAATTGTTTTTTAGTTTTTTCTACAGCGCACGCAATTTATTTTCATATTTTTATTTCTTTAAGTCACCGTTGGAATAACTTAATTGTGGCTTCACTTCTAAACGTCAACATTTATCATATTATTGTAGTTTTGTATTGATTAACGTCGGTACCGAATTTAAATTCAAAGTAAAATTTAATTAACAACTAGAAAATGACGAAAAAGAAAAATCCCACAAAATCTTTCCAAACCCATGCTCCGTTTGGAGTAGCGTCGATTAGATTCGAATCTATAGGATTCCATCCACAGTTAGATAAATCAGGAAGTATGAAAAAGGATAGACTTAAAATTGGGCCTGGAGAATATGAAGATGCAAAAGTGGAGTGCACATATAAAAAATATAACATTGGAGGATCCAGGTATTTTAGTAAACTGAACTAAAAAATTTTTTAAATGCCATGTGTGTTCTAGCTGGAAACGTAAGCAAGACTGCGAAGAATTTTCCAAGAATTTAGGCTTTAGAAATTGTCACATACTGAAAGCTCGTGAACAGCAGAAATCTTTTGGTGGCCCCGGATATTACGACGTATCAGAACAGATATTCAAGAAACATAGTGCTTCTTGTATGTATAATGTTGGATTCGGATCGCAGAAACGATTTTGGAAATTATCCACCAGTTATCCTCCTCCAGGTATAAAAAGATTTATTTTAATTTAGGGTTGTTATTAAATAATTTTCCAGGAACGTATAATGTTAAGAGCCATGCTAAGAAGCAATTTACAAATTTGCCACCATTTGAATGGGATGGATTTATAGACCGTTTAAGAAGTAAAGCACCGCCGTGGATAAAAGCACCAAATCGTTACAATCCCGAAGATGGTCGTTCCATAAATGCCCTCTTAGCTCGAGTGGTTTCTAAGAGGGGACCGTACGATTTATTTACTGGTCCACGCGATGATTCGACAATAAAAAATAAATTTGCTCCTTCGAAGTTTAAAGGGCCAGTAAATTTTTTTAATACTTATCCGACAGAATTTGAGATATTTCTTAACCACCCGAAAAATCAAAGGCGTGGAAAATTTCTTACCGATGGTAGATTTGGCCGTGTTACCCAACGCCATCTTTTGGATGATCCAAGTTTGATTTATCGTAATCCGGATGACCCCAGCCCTTGCACTTATGATCTTGATATGTATTTAGTGTTAAATAAATTAAATACTTTTCTTGATAAATATATTTTAGAGTCAAGGAATTTAAACAAAATTTAGCGCCGTTTAATCAAAGCGTTGCCTATAGTAGACCTCCTATTAAATGGAAAATACATCCTGGTGTGGGAAGATATAATCCAAAATATTCAACTTGTCATACACGGAAGCCCAAATCACAATCTTGGATGTTTAAATCAAAAATTGGTAGGCCCGAGTACAAGGCTGTAGAATATAATTCTTTTTAACTTTGTTTTAAATAAAGTGAGTTACCAATTTTTCAAATTTTATTCTCTTAACAAATTTTTGGTTTAACTGTAACAATTGGAATTTTTGGAATATGTTTAATGTTAGAATAAAAGTAATTTTATTATATAAATCATTGCTATCACTGTAAGAGAAGGTGTTATCAACTTTGAAGAATTACAAAAGTCGCTGTTGCATGTCGAACAATGTAATGAAATTTCTTCCATTCCACGGCAGAAATCCTGCTTCACACATTTTCTGGTATATACATCTTCTGTAATTTTTGAGTTAGGTTTTGGTATTCCTAAAAAATACCCGATGTATTTTATATTTTTGAAATAATTATTTTAAATATTAAGAAATCCTGCACAGAAAGCAGTAGGTATGCAAAAAGTGGATTTCTTAATCCCTATAGTAAGAGTGTGTTGCTTTAGATTAAATTGGCCATATTCATACAGGATATTATAAGACACTTTAGTACTATTGTGGTGTATATACTATTTTTTTGCGTTCTGTCAGGAATTATAATATCTTTTATAATAAATCTTTTTGTATTTTTACTGTTGTAATAATAAATTTACCTGGTCTAGGAATTATTAATTTACCACAGATCATATCATTTGTACAAATGCTTTCTGCTACATGCCCTACAAACTTATCTTTGCAGAGGTTGTTGTCAGAACTGATACAATCATAACATTTTCTTGGTTCACCTAAAATTTTAATTTCATTAGATTCTATTTAATTTATCATAAATACAAATTTAAATTTCAAAAGAAAATACTGCAATAATAATAATAATAATTAAATAAATTGAATGTAACAATCTTTTATACAGAATTTTTCACACAGCTGACGTGTTTCCAGCTACATATATGTATGTTTTGAATTGATAATTTCAATTTATGTAATAAGTTCTTGCGTTCAATTAAATTATTATAGAAATATTATTACCAAATTGAAATCCAATTACCAGCAAAAAGATGGGTATCAGTTGTTTATGATCCATTTTACCAAACCACTGGAAACTACTTTTATTAAGTAAAATACTTAGTAATAATTATGTAGGTAGATGAATCACAGCTTATATTATTATGTTGTTTGAACTACAACTGAATTTCTTATCAATTTTTAACGCAAGGTTACAATGTGGCAATAATAACAACTTACGTTTAAATTATATCAGCTTTATAAGAAACCAAATATTATATGAAAAAAATATCACCGTCGTATGAATTATGCGTAGAAACTGCATAAAGTATCTGCCCACCTAAAAATTAATTATAACTGGTGTTCAAAAAACCTTGAAGTGAATAATTGTAATGTTAGTCAAGCAATATTGTCTTGCCGTTTACAATTGAAGCTCTCATTGTAAAAAGTTGAAACCAACGATAAAAGAGGACTCACCATTTCCCACTAACAAAGCATATTATGTAATAATTGTCATTGCTTGACTGCGTTCAATAAACACGATATTACTTTTATATCCGAAATAAACATAAAAGATATGGTTTGTTCTTTTTCTTCATGCTGTTGTGCTGTTGTGTCATTTCCCATTTAAAGCGGAACAGGGAGCAGGTAATCCTCAAAACCACCGTATCCGGTAAAAAGCCAGATAACCTTGCACTTCGTTTTCAAATGCACTTTTACATAATATATTATATCTCTTTCATTTAAATGGAAGACGGTAAATGAAAATTCTCACGTCAACTTTTTAAATCAGAGAATATGTACGTTATTATAGCAGATAACATTTTGTATTTCAAAATCAATTTCCCGATTTTCCGATTTGAAATAAGCGCCGAACAAATGTGTCAGATGGGGGGGGGGTGAAAAGTTAATATTTGTAGCAAGAAAGTTGATTTGGGAGAAGATTTGTCCCCTGAATTTGTAAAAAAATCTTTAAAAATGATCGAATTTTCGATTTTTTTGTTTAATTTTTGCACTTATTTTTGCTGTTTATTTCAGAAAAAAACAACAGCTATCACACAGAACCTGTACACATATGCAAGTTTTCAGTTTTTACAACCGGGGGGTCTGGGGGGTGTGGAACACCCTCCAGTATAGAGTATAGTACCTGTAAGTGCGTTAAAAAATACAAATAGGTGTACATTCTATCGAACATATTCCAAATAGTAAACAGATTTCGATTCCAGTTTTAAAGTTGTGATTCCACTGGATCTAGGTTACTAGCTAGATCCAATTTTGTTTTGGTGTACTGGAGGGTGTTCTACACCTCCCAGACCCCCCGGTTTCATAAACTGAAAACCTCTGTATATGTTCTGTGATAAATCTTACCTACTTATATAAGAGACTATCACTTTTTGAGAATAAGTTCATTTGTAGGTTTAGTTAATACGCACTGAGTAGTACCTACCGAGTACCCCAGTATCCAACAGATTGTATAAAATTATTGCCACAACATGTAAATGTATTGGTTCTGAAAGAGCAAAAGGCTGCTATGTAACAAAATTAATCACAAACATGCTCACAAATCTTGGATTTATAAAATCGGGAGTAATTGTTAAAATGAATATTGTATAAGGGAGCACAGCCCCTTAGAAATCATATTATATTGGCGTCGAGACGAATAATCCCCTAGGTGAATAATAAATATTTTTAAATTAATTTTGAAATAAATTTTTTTTTTAATTTCAGAATTTGTGCCAGGTTCATTTGGTTGGGAATTATTTTTCATTTGGTACGAATTCAACCGACCATTAGACGCCATACATATCAAAATATGTATAGGTAAATAATGACGCCATTAATGACTTAATTTAATGCTAACTCAATTGGTTTTACCTTTGGAAATATACATAAAAGTCGGATTTTGAATACCGGTTGATGTTACATCATGTTTGCGTATGTATTTCACTAATCTGATTTCATGCTCAATTTTCATTATTTTAAATTTACTTACGAGATGGTAGGTAGTAGACAAAAGAACAGCTTTTAACATTGTTTTATTTAAGTTCATAATATTGCGTTTTACAAATTTCACTAACACGTTTTCCAGAGTAATCCTTGAAATTAATAACCATCCATTTGTTGAACACGAGTAAGCAAATTCTCTAATATTCTTAATTTTTCATTTTTATGAATAAACACAAATTCCAAGACATATTATTTTGTACCTATTTTACTAATAAACAAATATTCTAAATATGCAACAAGTTAAACCTCGCTATTTTAGATTTATTGAAAATTTTCACTCGTCTATGCTTTCAATTCCAAAATTTTTTTACTTTAGAATTACAACGCATTTAAAATAACTCATGAGTAAAATTTCGAAAACGTGAGATTTAACATGGCATTCTAAAATTTACCCTATCATCAGCAAAGTTACGTCTATCAAAATTGGCATTATCGGTATTCCGAATTTTACATATTTTTTTGTAGATTTTCTTCTAATTGAAAATCGATCTAATCTTCCTATCGTAAATAAGTAACGTCTTCGTAACACTGAAATTAATTTTAATTTTTAAAGGCGTAATCTAAACGTACAACAGAAGGTTTACAAATCGTTAACTGTTCAAAATTATGTAGGATTGCACCAACAACTGATTTTCATTACGTTAGTTTCAAAATAACTAATTCAGCTGAAAATCATCTAATCGACAATTAAATTTTACATTTCAAGTTGTAATCCTCTATTCTATATTATGCAGTTCTAATAATTTTTATTAATTTTATTATAGATTCCCAATAACAAATCAAAAATGTGAAAAACCATTAAAATTATTTTAATAACTTTTGCATAATAAAATAGTATATTAAGAAACTAGTTTCATAAAGGTTTTTCACCTTTTCGCGAATAAATTTTCCTTAAGATTAGCATAACTACATATTTTACTAATGAACTATATTTCTTAATCAAGGAATATTGTTACATCATTAGTACAATCACATTTTAGAAGTTTGAATACGGAAAGTGTAAAATATCAGATTTAAAAAAAGAGTAAAAAAATCTGTTGTTGTTAGATGATATAAATAATAAATTAAACCTTTTTGTTAAAATATTAACTTCACCATGTACAAAAATACCATTAAGTATAGTAATACTTCCGATGATGGTCTTACTGTTGGATAAGAATTGCAAAAATCAGTCTTGCATATTGAACAATGATGAGCATTAGGTTGTTTAGTTTTAACTTCACTGCAATAATTTCCTGGCATACAATTTCGCATATACATCAATTCTGGCTTTTTATGAACTGCAATTTCTGAAAATATAATAGTAGTTTACTTTAATTCATTAATCATCATTTAATTATTTGAGTGACTGTTCCGTCTCTAGCCAGTAATCTTGACTTTTTGGTCAGAATGAACCTCTTACTGGTTTAATGATAAACTAACAAAGCAATAAAAATTGCAAGTAAATCACTTTCATGTTAAAACTGAAAAGTGCACTTTTCGGAACGGCAGAAGATGAATCAAAGTTCAGATTTGCTTTGCTATTTACCTTCTGCAGGTATTACAAGCTTTAAACAAAAATTATCTTCGACACATTCAATTTTTGGGAATTTTCCATATAATGGATCATTGCATAAGACATCTATTAAACTGCTGCATTTATAACATTTTATTGATTTACCTAAAATAAAAATATAAATTCAGTTACGCCAAAGATAAATACATATTATACATTTTCTTACCAAATCGAAATGAAATTATTAAAATGAAACTTACTATTAGTCCTTTTGTGTAATAATTAGTATTTAAATTTTTCATGTTAATAACTATTATTGTTTGGTTTAATAAAAATCGAGTTATTATTATTACAACGTTAACGTAGAAGAAATATTATAATAATCTGTTATCATACTTAAAAGTAGCAAAGGTCTTAAATATCAAAATAGTGATAACCCTAATGACCCTTAGGTAGCGGTACATAACTTTGGGCTAAAATGCTTGTGAGAAAAAGGAGAAAATCTGCATTTTTTATTATTTTATAATAAATAAATTTTTTTTAGTTATTTAATTTTATTACATCACTATTTCTTATCAGAAATAAATCAAATTAATAATAGAGAAAAAAATTTAACAAAATCCAGTAAATATTTTTATTCGAATACAACAGGAGTATAAAAGTTATATCAAACAAACTTTCCGAAGACAATAACATCTTTTAGGAATGTTGAGGTCCCTACCATAATATTATATTTAGTAGCAAAATAGACTTCTGGACCTTTTGACTTAGAAGACTTAGATGACTTTTTAGAAGATTTTTTAGAAGATTTCTTGGAAGATTTCTTTGAAGACTTTGGAGACTTTTTTGAACCTGATTTTTTGCCTTTCTTTCCAGCCTTATCTTTTGCTACTGGAGGCAATGGTACCCCAAATCGGATTTTAACTGATGATTTGGTACATGGTGGTACAGTAAATGTATCATTATTAACTCCAACTCCCACTAATTGAAAATAGGATTCGCCTAAAAATTAAAGTCAAAAAATTAAATTAAAACTAAAAATATTCAAGTTTTGGGTTTACCATTCTTGTTAGTAAAATAACGTGGAAGAGATTCTAATTCTTCTTGAGTTAATTCAGGTGAAAATTTACTCACTTTCTTGGGCTTCTTATTGCCTTTTTTACCCTTAGACGATTTATCTTTTTTGCCTTTAGGTGATTTATCTTTTTTACCTTTAGGTGATTTACCCTTTTTACCTTTAGGTGAACCTGGTGGAGATTCCACAATTAATGGTTTAATTTCACCTTCTATTTCACAAGCTTTTATAAATGTTATTGGAACTGAAGCTTCGCTTCCATTATTGAACTGAAAGTAATAATACATAAAAGAAGATAATTATTTGGTATTAGAAAATACATCAATCGAACAATCTGAAAAGCCTCCTTTTTTACTTTCCAATCGACATACAAGAAAATCAGGACTAATACTTAAATTTAACTCCACACCTTTTCCAGATACAACAAGAGGACAAATTGATTTTTTTGATTTAATTTCAAAATATTCTGATACCTGAAAAAATTTGTTTTTTAATTACTATACTTATAAAATAATGAATTGCAAAATTACCACTCCTTTGTCAAATGGTGAGAACGTAATTGGTAGCTTTAGAATATGTTCAGGTGGCAATACCACATTATTAGGGTATGGAATTGTAAATGGACCTGATGGTGATAAGAAGCTTATAGTTGGTTTGATGTAATCGTCTAAAGATGTTTAATACAAAGAAAATTAAAGTGGAGCTGTGGAAAAATTTGCGTTTTACTTTGAATATTTTGAATCGATATGGTTTGGTTAACGATTGCTCCTATTGCTACTGGTCCGAAATCTATATGCTGTGTTTTCAAATCGTGCATAAAATCTGGTTTCGTAACTTTACACTCAGCTTTGAAGTATAATTTTTCAGCCTTTCTTGAGCTTGAAAATTGTAAAAAAGAAAAAATTTGATAAGCGATTGTTTCAATCGATATAATATAATTAACTTACAATTCTTTACTTGTGTATGAAATTGTACAACAAAAATTCGCTTGTACGAAAAACGGTTCCATAGTCTTCCATGACACCATTTCAGCGTGGTACAAATCTAAATAATCAAGTACAATTTCACTTTCCTCTACAGTGAATTCTGGCATTGGTGGTACAGTTACTTCTACTTGGTCGTCTCCTTTTTTGCTACTTTTACCACTACTTTTGCTACTACCTTTCCCTTTTTTGCCTTTTCCTTTATCTTTTTCCTTCTTATCTTTCTTTTTATCTTTCTTGTCTTTGCCTTTCTTGTCTTTTCCTTTTTTACCTTTCTTTTTAGCGGCCTTTTCTTGTTCTTTTGCTAATTTCGCAGCCATTTGCTTTTCATATTGAAATCGTTTTTCGTTTAGTATTTGTTCTATTTTTATTTCCCGCGCGGTTTGCCAAATTATTTTCTCTGGCATTTGTGGCTTTGCTACTAAAGTTAGTTTCATTTTCTAAAATATAATATAAATTAAAATTATTTGATTTATTATGATATTTTGAAAAGCGGATACTTGTCCGTTGGATATTTCTCCACAAGTAGGTTCGATGCTAATGTCTTTACTATCACAAATTATTTCGAATTTTGCATTAAACTGAAAGTGTTTTTTGCACTTCGAATGCTTCTTCGAAAAACCGCATACACATGGAAAGTCAACCACACCAATATTCTGAACAGCACCGATGTCGATGATCATAACTGAATGCGATCCACATGGAGTGTCAGGGAATTCGATGTATTGATACGAAAGATAACACAGTGGATCAATAATTGTAGCTTTAATCCAAAGTTTATTGCTAGTGAGATTAATTTCTTCTTCTAATTCTTCTTCGCACACCGTCTCCATTAAAAACTCATCATCAACAAATAAATCACTTTTGGTTGGAGTATTTAAATGACCATCCTTGGATTGCCCTGAAAGCCATTAAATTAACACCAATTTAAAAACGAAAAAAATTTAAATTTAACCTTCTGCTTTGCCATCGAAATACGAAGGTACTTTGCTCAAAACCAATTTGCTTGAAGTTTCACAAACCATTTCCGATATGATACTGTTAAGCACATCTTCATTTCTCAGTATACTTCTCAGGGTAATGATCTCTAAAATTACGGATGGGTAATAATCATTAAAGATCGCGTTTTGCATCGATCGCAAAGCTGTTTTGATATGTTGAAAGTTAAAGGGCTAAAAAAGACTAACAATGAAATTTATTGAAAATTGGGTTAACTTTCCACCTTGTCAAATTCGTTTATTCCGCCTATGTTTTTAATTGTATTAACGATAATTGGAAAACTAATGGTAGTGTTTGCTTCTTCGCATTCGATTTCATAGTTAGGAATATCTTTCGTGATTGGACTGAACTCTAAAGTTAATTCTTTTGTTTCAAATGGCTTAATTTGTCCGAAACCGTAGTTTGGAAATATTTTTATGCACTAAAAAGAAGTTAAGAATCAGCTTCAATATAGTATTTGGCCAAAAATCTTTACTGGTGGCAAATTTGTGAAACCGTAATCTTGATTAACAAACGAAGTGTTTGTTATTTCTATGATGGAGAGGACACTTTCGGCTGTAGTACATTCTCCCAAGTTGATCATGTAATCCCCTTTAGTATCGCATGTGCATTTTCCAAAATCCATTTCGCAATATTCGTTCAAATGGTACGTATATTTTTCATCTTTTGGTTTCAATGCCAAACCATTGGGTTGGGTTAATATGGCCAATATTATTATTTTGGTCGGAGGAGTACCTACAAATTGTTTGGATAATACGCACAAATAAATGGGAAATTCTATAATTCTTGTGTCTGGACAGTAAAAGAAATTATCGACGGAAGTTATTTCGCTCCTGCAAAATATTAAAATTATTAACTTTGTGACAATTTTGTATTTCTTTTTATACTTTGGTCGAAATTTGATTGCTAATTGCAGGTAGCTATCGGACTGTATAAAGACTTCATTGTAACTGCAGGAGAGATAATTTTTTAAGATAGGAGGAAACTTAAATCGAATTTTCATTGGAAGCACCAATGAGTTGTGTACGGTAAACGACATTTGATACACTGAGTTAAAAACGCAAATTCCAAAATCGAGAACGTTCGGGTTTACTGTTATAAATTTTCCTGTTATTTCGGCTCTAATCAGCAATTCCTAAAAAAAATTAAGATTTTATCTAAGTAAATAATTATAGGTTTTCCAGGAATTTCCAAACGGAAAGGGATGAAAATAAGAGCCTCGGTAGCGCAGTAGGTAGCGCGTAAGTCTCATAATCTTAAGGTCGTGAGTTCGATCCTCACCCGGGGCACGTTTTTTGAACAAGTTTAGAAAAAATACAATTTTTTTTACAATTATTCTTTATTCACTTTGCCGAAGTAATAAATATACACAGGTTTGCCAAACACACATTGTGTTAATATTTTGAGGTGCAAGAGTTTTGTAATTTTTACACATTGTTTCATCTATCTAAATAAATAAGCACATCTAGGCAATAATACATAAACATGATGTTTGAGATTTAAATATAGTCTCTTTAAAGTTCCAAAAATATTATTTTGAAACCAAAATAATCTTTATTGGTCAAGTTTGATGCGTACCTACTGTCAATATGGCAGGTATGATCCATTTGGACCAACAAAATGAAATACAAATAATATGAAATTTTATAAATAGAAATTCTTTAAACATTTTTTCATATGAATTATTTAAATTTCAATATATTTGTAAAAATTAAAGGCACAATTATTTAGCACTATTTAGATCTGAATAAAAAATTTTCAGATAAGGCACTTGCAATACACTATGTTGTTCATTTTAACCCAGATATGCCTATAGGATAGTTTTAAGATTAAAAATTTTTTTTTTTATAATTATTGTTCTTTGACTTAGTGAACACAGAAAAAAACCTTAAAAGTAAAAAAAATTTATTTACTACGTAATACAAGCCGTCCTAAATATAGGACATTGAGCACAACTACTACTAGCTTGTATGATATTGTATGTTCAAAACATTTAAAATAGTTATATTGATGATTTTTACTTAAATGTTTATAAAATTAGTAAGTCAGTAACCAAAAATTAAAGTTTTATACGTGAAAACAAAAAAGCATAAAGTGATTTTCCGTACAAGATAATATCATTTTCTTCCATTTTCAAAAATATAGTCAATTTCTAACACTCACAGAATTACGATTTGAAATAAAAAACGTCGCACAACTTCACCAAACTAAGAGCACACTATAATGATCCAGTTCAATACATTTTTACTAATATTAGGGTGCCGGAGGATCCGTATTTGTAGTTAATATAGGCGTCCTATGTATAGGACATTAGGCATATCTGGGTTAAAGTTGACAAAATTTTGGTAGGCAATATAGCCATAGATAGAAAAATGTAATATATTTAAATATGGATTGTAGTTGTACATGCTGATATATTTGAATAAGATATTAGGATAGCTGAGAGTTGATATATTTATTTTGAAGCGTTGTTAGAAGCTTGGTTTTACTTTATATAATATTATGACTATGTTTTCAGCGTTTTTCAATTCATTAGAATATAAAAGTGGAAAATTTTTACGAAAGTATATAATATTTAAAATTTATGTAAAATGTAAAAATGTAACATTAAATGTAAAAAATCCTTTATATTTGGCACTATGCAGGCCAATAAAAATTGGAAAATCATTTTTATTTTATCGTCACTTTTGGTTTAATGCTGATTGAATGGAAGATAATTGCTGGTAATTTTCAGTTTCAGCCGCCGCCGAAACTAGATCTGTCATTAAATTTAAACAGTATTTTTGATTATTAATAAGATACAGAATTGTTGAATTAGAGGTCTATTAAACAATTTTTTTAAACGTTTTTTTAACGTCTGACAATTAAATTGTTTAATAGACCTCTAACTCGGCAATTCAATATCTTATTAATATAAAAAAAAGGTCAACGATAAAAAATTATTACTAAGTATTTTTGATACCCAAATGATAATCAAGCTAATAATAAATTGCAGTTTGCAGCAAAATATTTTTTTTAATTTTAAAAATTTGATCAGATTACTGTCACTGTCAGGCACCATTACCAACTAACTAATGTAGTCATCTGCAGTCATACTGAAGCAAATGGTAATAACCACAAATAACCATCATTATCATATTTAAACTCGATGTATAGATTTTATCATGTAAATAAATGTTAACTTTTTTTTACAAATTTAATTCAAAACAATATTTTCAACTTAATAATTCATATAAAAGTTCGCGACCTCAACGGTCTCGGACTTTTAAAAAATATAATTAATTTAGACTACTTTGTATTGGAAGATTTTAATTTACATGTTAGTTGATTGTGGTAGATGATGGAGATTGCAGTCATGCTATATATATTAAAAAAAGATCTTTTTGCATTTTCAGACACAAGCACTATAATATTAAAACAATTTCCACGTAAAAAGCATGGTGACACAATGAACTAATTGGGAAAAAAATAGTTAAAAGAAGATCTTTTTAACTAAATATAACAAAGCTGTTATCGTCAACGAAGGAGTGGTAAATGAAGAAGAATTACACAATTCTGTAGAACATACACTACAGTATTCGGAAAATTGTTCAACGTTATGACAATAGTCGGTGTGCTTACATCCTCTCTCTATTGTTGCTTTTAAATCAAGAGAATTCCCAGTTAATTGTAACCCTAAAAATAAATTCAAATAATTTTTTTCTTTATTTAAAATTTTGGAATTCACCTATGGCAGGCATTAAATGTTTTACACAAACATATCCAGATGGACATTCCGCTTTGGATGTGTCCTTCTTAAATGGATCTTTGCAACGACTATCGGAAACCTCACTACAGTTGTAGCAATGTAAAGATGATCCTAAAATATTATAAATTTATTTGCCATTCTAACGTTGAGCCCTACCCTATTATTTAGTTTAAAAATATAAGTTAGAAATGCATATTTTATGGGTAATAAGAGAGTCGTTCATAAGTTCCTGAAAAATGAAAGAAAGTACTTATTCTTATTAAATTTCATTTTATTTTCACTTAATTCAAAGTTTTTCCAATTTTTCGATTGTTTAATATTTGCTGTATATTTGCTTGATGACAGAACGCTATTTAATGCTACAAATAATTTACTTTTTTCCTTGTGTGTTAAAATATGCTAAATTATGAGCTTTCAATAGCTGTTCAAACTGAATAATGGCAGATTTTAATGTGACCTACCAAAACATATTGTTCTTGTCAGAGGACCTATTAGATTTTTCAGGGATTTATAGAACAACCCTCGTATCATGCAGTAATTGTTATTCTCATCCACACTAAAAGATTTTCCGCTTTATGATGCATAACAAAATATTTTAATCAACGCATAACTGTGCTGATAGTATATTTTTTAAATAACTTAAAATTTTTTCATTCGCTACGATACTGAGTGTTTGTTATCAGAAGTGGAATATACATAATAATATGTACTATTATTATAATTAATAATTTGGAAAAATCTTTACTTCAAAATCAGAAGAAAATGTAATATCAAAATAATAATGCAAGTGAATCGGTTTTTTAATGTCCCCTAGACCAGACTACGAGATAACAAACAAATAATAATAGTAAACATTTTAATTCGTAAAGTGGATGTTGTGATGCATTCGAATTGAATTTAATGATGTGGTAAAAAAATTACATCTTTGGTTATTAAATTCTGTCTAAAACGAGAAATAATTACATTGTTAATTATTATGAGTGATACACATTTTAATCAATTAACGTTTCTAAATTTTAGGTGACTAACGCAGACAATGCAGAAATCTATTACTGATGCTTTTGTTATCCTCTTATTTAGTTTTCAAATGACCTTATTCCATTATATTGACTAAAACACACCCATAATATCTAATAAAGTAGATGTATCAAAGTTTTTTTGCTGAAAATTGTACTT
This sequence comes from Cantharis flavilabris, assembly GCA_949152465.1. Lineage (NCBI taxonomy): Eukaryota > Metazoa > Arthropoda > Insecta > Coleoptera > Cantharidae > Cantharis > Cantharis flavilabris. Next base: position 17,344,564 of record OX424438.1, read on the forward strand.
TAATTTTGATATTTATAAGCAATTACGTATTAGATTAACTATTCTTATTTCAAAAATTAATTAAAAACTGACTTCGATTGCAACGATAAAACAATTGATTTCAATAATAGTCAAGGTTGCTTTATTGGATGATTTAAAAGTGAGAAATTAATTTACTTCTATGATTAGGTATCAAATTTGCAATGTTTTCCAACTGAAATTTCATCTATATTGTAATTATTGAAAATAAAACTTAAGATATTAAAATTAATTGCGTCATAGAGCTATTTAAAGCCTCTCAATGAAATAATTTCTTCAAGAACTTTAAGAAAACAATTTGTTAAATTTTGAATATTAATTTTATATTACAATTTTTTCAATTCAATCGAAAGGAACTAGACTTAACGCTTATCACTCAAATGAAACTTAAATATTATTTTACCAATATTTTATATTATTTAATAAAAAATTAGCCGTAGTTTGGTTTGAAATAAAGATTTAAAAATCAAAATTTTAAAAAATCAAAAGCAATCACTAAAAATAATATTTTTGCTTACCAATTTGAACTAAAATTAAAAATATTAATATGACGGAAAGCAAGCAATTAAAAATTGCCATTGTTACTATTCGCACTTAATTTATTTGTTGTTCAGTAGCTTTAACTTTTAAGTAAATTCAACGCTTCGCTGGACCAATGGTCGATTTATTTGTGACCTATAAAAAAGATTTTTGCGCTTGTGAATTTGCGCGCTAATAACAGCTTGGAAGAATGTAATTGAGATGTCGCACACTTAGTAGATCCCAATTTAGCGATTAATTTAGTATAATCAAGGCATATAAGCGCTGATTTTTGAAAAAGATATAAATAATTGCTCAAAATGAACTTTATTCAAATTGATTAATCGATTTGAAACAAAAATAGATTTTCGATTCGCCAAATCCCACAAGTTTACTTATAGTTATAACCTTCGGAGAAACAATAACAAAATTTGATTAAAAAAATAACAAATTATTTTAATTTTACTTATAAGCTTTTAACTAACAAAATTCGCTTTAGAACAATCAATAAAAAAATTAAACCAGTTTGCATTTCAACTTCAAAATAAATAAACTATAAGTATCTATCTAATGATACATTTCTTACCATTTTGAATTAATCAGTGATTTTTAACAATTTTGGAACGCCCTATATATTATGGAAATAATTTTAATTCAGTATACGAATTTTTAATTACGGTATTGAAAATTTTATTAGAAAACGAAGGTCAGTAGATTAAATGTTAAATAGTGGATGTTAAATTTAAATCAACCAAATTTAAAAAACTAAACAAAATTTTTCAGATAGAAAGACTTGAAATATTATTCTATTATTGTGATAAAAACTTTTTGTTATTTAATATTTTCTTTGTTTCATTTGGATATGGTATTCCATACCTAATCGACTACTTTTGACCCCGACCCTTTTCGATTTAACTGAAAGTTTTTCCATCTTTTTCTACCCCATGAAAAGCAGTTCTCAAAGTTTTTTCAATTTTTTTTACCCAACGCAAAAAAAGTTATGAATTTTTCAAAAAAATGGCTTTTTCATGGAGTTTATCATCTTAAAATTTTTTTTGTATTTTGTACTGAAAAGTACATTTAAAAACCATAATTTTCAATACAATGCGACCCGAAAGGTCAATTTTTGAAAAAGTTATAGCTATTTGAAAATAAAAATCTTATGTGGACACCACATTCCTTGTCATTTTTAGAATGATTGTACAAGAATCTCGTTAATCTATTTTTGCGCGTAATAAATGAATGCCTTTTTGGCACAGACAATCGCAACGAAAAATAGGAGGTGCACCACTAGATGCTATAAGTGTCTCAAATCCAAAATTTCAACTTTCTACGATCTACCGTATTTGAGTTATGCGACATACAGACGTCCGTACATACATACGTACGTACGTACAGACGTCACAATGAAAATAGTCAAAATGGATTCAGAGAAGATCAACACGGATATTTCCGTCAAATTGGAAAAAATCGGGATTACAATACTTCCTTGTTTTACAAGAAAGTAAAAAGCCATTTTTTTTTTAAATTCATAACTTTTTTGGGTTGGGTAAAAAAATTTGAAAAAATTCTGAGAAAAGGTTCGGGGTCAAAAGTTATCGATTTGGTATGGAATATCCCACATACATTTTTTGTATATTGAACAAATTGCACTAACTATGTACTTTTCACATATACTCGTAAGTCATATAACTATGGAATTTTGTAAATATTTTTATTACTTAATGTTGTAAACCATATCTTTATTTTCTGATAAGTTCATGATCTTATTCGTGATTTACATTAAGCAAACGGCACCACGCGGAAAAATATTAAGTTAATAATTTAATACGTATAGTTGGTATAGAAAGTTTTGTTCATAAACCAGACGTTTGCATTACCTTGTTTTATTTTGTGAATTTTCATTTCACCACGGTTTTACGATAAAATAATTCAGAATTCAGAATTAAACTCAAAATATCAAGTCTACGTCATGCTGTTGACATTTGGTCACGAGCGCCACCACAACGGTAAGGTAAATTGCGAACAGCCTTAGTTTAATATTTTCTAGTTTAGCCTTGCCTCTGTGTCAAAAAGTTCCAAATAAGTTCAATCCAGTCAAACTTTATCATTTTTTTTTGCACTTTTTGTTTGAATGCACTCGTAAGTCGCAGTCAACCCTAAAATATTAAAGATATAAATGCCCAATTGTTTCAGAAACATTGATATTAAAAGTTTAATGGATAAACATAACAACCGGTAGCCGTGCGGTCCAAGGCGGATTAACAAAAGAAGCTAGAGCTTGGGTGTCAAAAAACATTCTGTTTGTGAGTCAGTCAAGTAAAATTAGAAAAACAACATTAATCGGTAAAGATCTAAATTTTGGTGCACTTGTTTATTACGGTTTGACGTTAAATATACTAAAAGTCCCGGTTGAAATCTGTTGCATTCGACCCACCATCAAGAAAAACTAGTACACTTTTTTGGATTTTTATCTATATCTTTGTAAATTTTGCCGATACAAAAAACCTATTTTAGACAAAAATTGTAATTTATTAAATTTTCTTCAAAAAACTATATAATCAATTTTTTTGTATTTCTAATACTTTAGTTGTAATCCGACGTTGAATAGCAAAATTATTTGTCTTGTTGGTGTTGATTTACTTTTTTGGATTATATTTACTTTTAGGATATTTTGTTTGCACATGACTTCACTGGGTGTGACATCTTATTATACCTTTTCGAAAAAGGTAACTAAATATTTTTTAAATTGTTGAAGCAACGAAATGATTTGCATGATATCGTAAGACTTTTCAACGATGTTAATGCCACTAACAAAATCGCCTTTAAACCGACATCGTTATCAGTATCACACCTTCTAACAATTTTTCCAATAAAAAATAAACAATTTCCAATAAATTTAATAATAATTTGTCAGTTATTCACTATATTTATAGATCATGAAGCTGCAATAAGACCTTTTGTTTGCAACGTCGGATTACAGCTAAAGTATATACAACAAAGTAGTTTAGGTAGTTTTTTGAAGGAAATTTAATAAACTACAATTTCTATCTGAACTATTTTTTTGTATCAGCAAAAGTTGCCAAGATATAGGTAAAAAACTGAAAAAGTGTACCTTTTTTCCAAAATGGAGGTTTAAGCGCAACAGATTTTGACTAGGACTTTTAGTATGTCTAAGATCCAGTATTTCAGTTGCTAGTTAAAATAATTCAAGGCTTAAACTACGTTTATGGCTACCTGATTGGTCAAATATTGAGTTTAAACTCTGATCGTAGTTTAAACCAAAACTGAAATACCGGCCCTAACAGGACGCCATAATAAACATGTATACCAAAATTTAGATGTTTATCGATTAATACTTTTTTTTGTCGAAAATTGATTTCCATAAATTGACTGGATCATCATGGAATGGAATAAAAATCTATTTAATAGTATATTGTTTGGCTAGAGATGAAACAAAACGATTTCAGACGAGGGTGAGAAATGCCTACCTGAGCGAAAACGAAAATGCCTGTTAAAAAAAACAATTGAGGTCAATGGCGAGGGCAAAATTTTATTATTCGAAGCCCCAGTTAATATATTTCCAGGGCCGTAGCCTAGCTGAAAGATTAGGGCAGGCTTAAGCATAGTTGTTAATAGAATAGAATAGAATTTTGTATTAACATCTATGGGCTTAAGGTAGGCTGAAAATTGTCTAATGTCTAAAAAAAGCTCATCACTCACATCCAGAAAGTCGAACGTCAAACTATACTTATTGCTTTATTTAAAAAATATATAAATTATATTGTTTTAAATCATAACAGAAAAAAGGCTAGGGCAGGCTTAGCTTGCCCTGGCCTACCCCTGGCTACGGGCCTGTATATTTCATCTATTTCTTTTTTGTGTAATTTTTTATTTTGCAAAAACATGGCTCAATCTTTTGTTGGGACTTACAGTTTCCTATACTGGAGTATTCCATACACCCCTCTCCTTCTCCAGAACAAAAACTTTCTGTTTAAGGTCATGATTTATCATTTAAATGTGAAATTATCTGAGTAGATGGCGTAACTAAATATGAAATAATACAGTCACTATAGTCTATTCATTTAGCATATTAGTGGATAATAACATTAATACATGCAGTTTGCACGTGATTTATGGGGAGGAGCTTGACAGAGAGGAACTAATCTAGATTGCCTTGTATTTTTAGAAAGGCGCGCACCTCTTGCGCCTGTTGGGAAATCCGCCACTGCCTCTACTTACAATGAAAAACTGTTAGCACAGACAGTATATAGGGTTGTTGTTTGGATTGCACCCCAAACGGTGTTGTAGCTAGTAGACTGTATGTTGAATTAGGCTAGGCACTTGTGATTAAAATAAGTATTTATTTTAATGATATTATATACACAGAAAAGAAACTTTTATTACAATATTGTCTTCAAGCGTCTATACACTTGAAGGTAGAGTGAAATATTACCTAAGACGAGCATGCGCTGCGCCGATATTATGACAAACAAATAATCATACGAGGTCCGGTCATAATTCTTTTATACATAGTAAAATAATACTAAATCTGAACATACCCCCGGCCTTGAAATTTGAAACATTTTCAAAGATTAAATAGATAAATTCAAAAAAGCAAATTTGTAAAAACAAGTAAACATAATTGAAAAATAACAGTAAATAAGAAAGTAAGTTGGTTTAACAAAACTTAGAAACTAGAAACGAACAAGATAAACATTTGTAGAAAAAAGATATTCACAAAATAAAACATTGTTCACACATAACGAAATAGTCGAAGAAACACTAATTTTCCGCACTAGGTAACGGGCAGATTTTCGACAATGCTCGTTTGATGATACCATTTGCTGTTTGTAGTGTTGCCACACGGTTGACACCATCGGAGCCAGGATGTAGCGAAATTACTCTTCCTATGAGCCATTTCAAAGGAGGTGAGTTTTCCTTGATCGGGACCAAAGCACCAGCAGATAAATCGGAGTGATGTAGCTTCCATTTTACTCTTTGCTGCAACTCTGAAACATACTCTTTACTCCATCGTGTCCAAAGATGCTGTTGAAATCCTCGAATTTTTTGGAAAGCGTCGAGACGATTTTCAGCGATAAGACTGACGTCTGGATTGGGTAACGCGGTCATAGAACGTCCAATTAAGAAATGACCTGGTGTCAGCGGCTGTAAATCACTTGGATCGGAAGTTAAGTGAGCAAGGGGTCTGGAGTTAAGGATGGACTCTATACTTGATATAACAAAGTTCATAGCTCTTCATAAACCAAGATTTGCTCGCTTATTACTCGTTTGAGATGAAATTAGTATGACTTAACGCCTGCTTCTCATAGACCGCCGAAATGTGGACTATGAGCTGGTATAAAATACCAGTGTACTCCTTCGCAAGCAACAATTTCTGGAATTGACAATTCCTGATTTTTAAGAAATTTACCCAGTTGAAGCAATTCATTGTTCGCGCCTACAAAGTTAGTACCATTGTCTGAGTAAACATGAGTCGGTTTGCCGCGTCGGGCGACAAAACGTCGAAATGACATTATGAAATGTTCCGTAGATAGACTTGTTACAAGTTCAAGATGAACTGCCTTGGTAGCGAATCAAACATAAATGCACAGATAAGCCTTTGTGGTTTTAGATCTACGACCTTTTCGATCCCTTATATTTATTGGACCGGGGTAATCGATACCGACCTGCTGGAAAGGAAATGATTTTTCAGCACGAGCTGCAGGTAATTGAAGAAGAAAATCTAAAACATTTCCCACATTTGTGAACTACTGATTTGACTAAATTCCTTCCAGCTGTAATCCAAAATTTATCACGTAAGCTAGATAAAAGAAGCTGCGGACCGGCATGAAACATTTTAAGATGTTCACGAGTGACAATAAGTTTTGATAAGGGATGTTTCCCATCGATTAAGAGAGGGTGTCTTTTGTTGTAAGCGTATTTAGTATTGTGGAGTCTTCCTTGGTCATCAATGAAAGGGTTTAAACCAATTAAAGAAGTTGATTTATTTAAAGGCATTCCTTCAGAAAGTATATTTTTAACTCATCACCAAAAGTATCCGATTGCGAAAATTTAATTAATTTATGCAATGAATTAGTGAGTTCCTTGGGAGTCAAAAACCCATAAATTTTGTTGTGTTTAGAGATTAGGCAATTATTCTTAAATCGCAAGCAAAACGCGATTGCTCTTTCGAGTCGATTTAAGTTCGAGTAGTTATTAAACTGAAATGATTCTTGTTTTGTGACAACAAGAGACTTAATTTCCTTTTTTAGATCAGGAAGCTTTGGAAGACAAAAACTAGGATTTGGCCAAAAAGCTTCTTCCTTTTGTAGCCAACATGGCCCCTTCCACCATAATGTGGAGTTCTTTAAGATTTGAGGAGCTGCTCCTCTCGATAACAAATCCGCTGGATTCGCTTTCGTTGGCACATGTCTCCAGATGGCATTCTCAGTTAAACTTTGAATATATGCAACTCGATTGCAAATGAAAGTTTTCAAAACATTCGGACTGGTCTTCAACCACCCTAGAACGATAATTGAATCGGACCACAAGTAACAAGAGAAATTTTGCAAGTTTACCGCCTTTAAAACTGTTTTTAATAATTTACTTAACAATAATGCACCACAAAGCTCAAGTTTCGGAATAGTTGTGGGTTTTAAAGGTGCAACCCTTGATTTTGAACATAGCAAATTTGTGTAAATTTGATTTTCCGTATTTATTGAACGAATGTAAATGTAAGCACCGTAACCTTCAGTACTTGCGTCGCAAAACCCATGAATTTGAATGGAAGTTGGATTTACACATGTAACATTCCTCGGAATTTTTAGATCTTTAAGATCTAAAAGTTCTGACCTGTACAAGATCCATCGATTTTCCATGTCGATAGGAATAGGATCGTCCCAATTTAATTTTTCAAGTCAAAGTTTTTGCATAAAAACTTTAGCCACGAACGTACATGGCGTAAATAATCCCAAAAGATCGAAAATCTGAGATATTTCAGATAGCATTTGTCTATTTTGTTTACGCGCGCAGCTTCTGTAGTAGAAGCACCAGAAAGTAAATCGTCCACTTAAAAGTCGCGTTTGATTATTTCAGCTATTTTAGGTAATTTCTTCTCGCATTCTACACCTAATTGTTTGAGAGAGCGAATGGCAAGATATGAGGCGGAAGCCGTTCCGTAAGTTACCGTATTTAAATCGTAATGTTCTATGGGGCTTGTCTGCGCGAACCTTCATAAAATGCGTTGTAGAGGCCGTTGACTTGGCTCTACTTCTACCTGACGATACATCTTTTCTATATCAGCAGATATGGCATAAGTGTGCTGCCTAAAGCGAATTAAAATCGTAAATAGATCTTCTTGTACTGTGGGGCCAATCATTTGAATGCTCTTTAAAGATTTCCCTGTCGTTGTTGACGAAGAACCGTTGAAGACTACCCGGAGCTTGGTTGTCAAGCTGTTTGACTTGTGAACCCCGTGGTGTGGGAGATAGTAAGAAGGTTTAACTGTTGTATCAAATAAAGACATGTGACCTAAATCTAGATATTCCTTCATAAAGTTTCGGTAATCTTCTTAAAGTTTAGGATTGGCTTGCAATCGACGTTCCAACACAAGAAATTGTTTTTGTGCTGTAAAAAAGGAGTCGCCCAGAACTAACAGTTATTCCTTTAATGGGATTGTAACTACAAAACGCCCCTCCGAATTTCTAGTTGTATTATTTATGAAATGCGATTCACAAATATTTTCCTCGGAAGAGAAAACCTTTTCTATTGGGTAACTGTCGAGTTCCCAAAATCTGGTTATTTGATCTTGAAGATCAATAGTAGTGTTAACATGGCATTGCACTTGGCTGCCTTTGTTAGAACTAGTTGGGGGAGCGATGATCCAACCTAGCTGAGTTTCCTGCAATATAGGAAGGTTGTAACCTAAATTGATTTTTCTATTGCACAGAAGCTCGAAAAATGTGGGAGAACCTACCAAGAGATCAATTTTCCCCGGTATATTGAATTGAGAATCAGATAAACGAATATTACTAGGTATTTGAAAACTATCCCTCTTTAGGTTGAAGCTCGGTATGCTTCCAGTTATTTCATTAATAACTAGACAAGAAAGTTTAATTTTGAAATTGTTATTGTGAGCACTCAGCTCGAGTTCACACTTCGAATTTACATGTGTGTTTGAGTTACTTAACCCTGTTATTGAAATATTTGCTTTGAGTGGGCAACCTTAATCTTTGGCAAACATTGGTGCGAATGAAGTTTGACTGTGAGCCAGAATCGAGTAACATTCTAACCGATTGGTAGATTCCAGACGCATCTAGAATCTTAGCAGAAGCAGTAGGTAATAAAACTTGTGAGGCAGTGGCGCAGAAAGCAGATATCGTTTGAATAGGTTCATCCTCGGTAACAACAGTTGTGACATTTGCTACAGGTGTAGAAACCTTCACCTTTTACACAGGTGCATGAAGAAGCGTATGATGCCTTGACCTACACGTTTTACAGGTATACTTCGATTTGCATTAAAATTTTAAGTGACCCATTAGATAAACAGTTAAAACATAATTTTAGTTCCTGTACCTTGTCTGCTCTTGCTTGAGCACTAAGCGCTATGAATTTGTCACATTGGTTGAGGTAATGATTTTCCTCACACATTGAGCATGACAAAAGTCTAGCCACGAAGGATTTTGCCTTGAATGCAACTTTGTTACTACTTGCCACCATTGGCGTTGGCTGTATTTTCTCAATTGTTTCTAAGAGATTTGAATCCGATGTTAGAAATTCTTTGAATTCATCAAAAGTAGGTATTAAGTGTAGAAAAAATTTTATTTTTAATATTAGCTATGCATTTACATTTAGTTCTTCAAAACTAATTTATGAAATCTAGAATACTCAGCATTTCCTTAACCTGTATATACCTGTTACATTGAGGAATAATTCTCATTTCCTTGAGTAGGTAGAATTAATCTTGTACTCTACTGTTAATTTAAATTTTAGTAGCTTCGATTTTAGTTAATCTTATGCTTAGTTGAAGAGGAAAGAATACTATGTCGATGTCAATAATTTCATCTAAATGTATTTCGACTTTGTTCTAGTTGTTAACCCTGATAATGAGGATAATGGTATTGTCATTTACTTATATGTATACAGTATACTGTTAATTTTTGGACACCGAAAGAATTAACATATTCGCTAACACCGTTTGAAATCATGTTTTAGTGCTAATAAATTTTCAAGTGATATTTGGTAAAAATTAAGTACTTAATAATTTTATTCGCTCACCTGAGTTCCAATACAGTTCCAGACTTGTTCTTCAAATTCTTCAAAAACACTAATGATATACTTTTCGTTATAGCTTCCTACATAATCGACGTTTTTCAAAAAAATATTTATTGTGAGCTTACTATTGGGATCCAATAGAAGGCAGTAATTATCAAAACGAAAAGGTTTAAAAATATTGTCTATGTATTCTTTTATACATTCTTCTACAATTAATTCTGATTCACTAACTGGAACAAGTAATTCAAAAGCTGTATCATTATTCAGATTTTCTAAATTGTCTTGTATGTTTTCAACAATAGCATATTCGTTAATATTATCTAGAAATTTATGGAATTTAGTTCCAATTAAATGTTATGAATAAATATAACCCTCAATTGTCGAATTGTCTGGTACCACATCAGATGACATAGTTTCCAAGTTAAAAGGATCTTTGACTCTGCTCATAACTATTTTGCAACCTTTATTTCCTGAATTTGTGATCTAAAATTTATTGCGTTTGTATCCAATAAAGATAAATGTATTGGTTTACCTGTAGAACTTCATAGTTTTTATAATCGCTTATTTTTCTAGCTTGCCAAATGGGTAAAGTTTCAAACGTAATAATATTTGGTGTTACAGTTACGTTGGAGCAGAATGGTACGCAAGCTACTGGAATCGAAATATGTTTGTATTCAGATTTACTCGACAGATAAGTCACAAAAATTATATTTCCTTTAATAACGGTGCTCAGTTCCTCAGGAGTAAATTTTACAGTTATCGTGAATGAAAATCCTGGTATAACAGATTGAATATCCATGGGTTCCACCTGGTCAGTTAAATAATTAGTAAGTTTCTTCTTACTTTTGATGGAAATTTAAATTATTACCTCAATTAAGCATGGATAAAATTCTTCCAGACGAACCGAATGAAATCGACATTTTATTACACCAGTTCCACCGTTCAATATACGAATTTTCTTTTTATAAATTGTATTTTTTTTGTAACCCTAAGATTTTCTTCAAGTTAATGTTATTTCATACAATCGGATTACTTACATAAAACTCAACCAATTTCGGACTCCAATCAAAAGAAGTATCTTCTGGAAACATTATTTTTTCCATATGCATTTTTTCTCTTAAATATCTTAATTTTTCAATATCAACTTTTTCCATTGTATCTAACTCTTTTAAAAATCCCTGGATATCGCTTTCTTCAGCAAGTTGAATTTTATCTCTTGGATTAGTAATTGGAATATTGGGAAATACGGTTTCGTCTTTAGGTTTACCTTTATCTTTCTTTCCTTTTCCCTTTCCTTTTTTATCTTTTTTAGAGCCTTTCTTTCCTTTTTTTGAATCTTTTGATGATTTCTTATCTTTTTTACCTTTTTTATCTTTTTTATCTTTTTTATCCTTTTTCTTATCTTTCTTTTTAGGTGAACTTTCAACTTCAGTAATTTTAACCTCTGGTTCTAATACCGGCATTTCTTCAATCCGTTCTTCTTCAATTACAGAAGCTTCTTTTTCGTACTATTAAGCAATGGTTTTTAACATGCAAAGAAAAGTTTTACCTTATAAATTACCAAAGTCATTGCCGTACCAGAAATAATATAATTTCTAATTATTTTATCTTTAGGAACAACTAAATCATAGTACTTCTTATTTCGAAGGTTATCAATTTGCGATTGTCTGATGTATTCGTTCACTATTTTTTTAACAATCTCTTGTCGTCGCTGTTTCTGTTTAGCTTTTTTAATGCTGTTTAGCTTATTATAAGCTAACATGCTTTCTACAGGTTTCGATCTTGTTGATAAAAATGTTGTATCCACATGGTAGATATTTTTTAATTGCTCCAATGCTCTTATTCTCCGACTTTCTTGTAATTCTTCACGTTCCTTGTGATGGCATAAATAGTACCGTTTTGCATCATAAATTTTTTTCTACGAATTGAAGATTTATTGTAATAAATGAAATTATTCTAATTTAGTTTAATACTTACTCGTATAATTGAAATGCCTTCTTCCTGACATTTTAAAATTTGCTTGATTGCTTTTTCTTCTAAATGTTCTTCGAAACGTTTTTCTAATATTCGTATTCTATTGAATCTTTCGATCAACGTTAACGGTTTTTTTACTTTTTTAACTTTAGGTTTCCTTCTTGGTCTAATTGGTATAATATCAACTATCTCTTCAGTTTTGAATAAACACATTTCAGAAGAATTCATAAATTCGTCTATAAATTGGATTAATTCCTGATCACGTCGTTCGTTTTCTTGTAAATATAATTCGTATGGATCAACGTTTTCGTCTTCACCTTCTCCTATTTCATTTTCCACCTCAGTATTCATCGTTTTAAATTAAAAAAGATTATAATTTGTAAATATGATTTAATAACGTAGTAATTGAGAGGATGCTCCTAGATTCTTATATTTGTTTTTCCTGCTTCGAAGTCTGGTCAGAAAAACTCTGTTTAGTCTTCATCTAATTTATTTCAAAATATATTTTACAAAGTTTTAATACAAATTAAAATGTTGGTTTATGATTTTATTATACAATGTAATTTTTTATTAACATTACAATCATTAAAATGGCAAGGCAAGGAGTTACTTGAGCGGAAGTGTTACATAAATATTTGGTGCATGTAGTGCAATATTCCGAAAAATCTTTTACAGTTGTACAATAGTCCTTTGCTCTACATCCTCTCATTATCCCAGCCTGAATTACCAAAGAATGACCAGTTACTTTCAAATCTAAAAAGATAATTTACCATTTAATGTAATTTCTACAAGCGTCGTCTGATGGTGAGTTTATGCAAGAATTTATTTTAAGCATTCTTATAGTATGTAGGGCTTATATAAAACCTACCAATAGAACCTTAGAATCTTCATGTTAAATTAAATTAAATTTTATAAATTGCATAAACTCAAGTCTGTTTAAAATAACTTTTATGAGTTTTATGAGTGAATGTCATTAAACATGACTTACTTTAACCTATTAGAAATAAATAAGGGGGGGGGGGAGAAATTAATATTTACTCTTTGTTAAATAAATTTTTAAAGTACATGAAATGAAATGAAGATCACAGAAATATAATTATTATTTTTTATTTACTTTAATTATTTATTAAAAACCATTATTTTTTAAGTATTAATTATAAAATTACCTGTAGATGGTGTTTTGTGTTTCACACAAACTTGATCGCTGAAGGGACATTCAATATTGGCACCGCTTTTAAAAGGGTCTTTACAGGCAGCATCAATCGCTTCAGTGCAATTATAGCAGTTTAATGCACTTTCACCTGGAGTAAAAAAAGTAGTTTTTACAAAATTACAAAAATAATACGAAACTTAAATAAACAAAAAAACAGTTTTTGAATTTCTGTACAGGCATTTATGAATTATATAACTTGCTCTCCGCAAGGTCTTCGAAGTTCTACTTTTAGATTACCATATTTTCGCACTTGATTGAACAACTTATTACAATAATAGAAATCATCTACCAATTATATTTTAAATTAAAATAAAATTAGATAACATACAATTTTTTAAAACGTAGAATGTGAAATACATTTATTTTCTCTGACTTATTGTCGATTTTATTGTAAATAATTTGGAAAAAAATTCGTTATCGTTAAAAATTTTAGTATGTACCTAATAATACTTAATATTACTTTAAGACTTACCAATTTGAACAAATGAAAATAAAATAATCAAACATAATAATGACATACTGCACTGAGAGCTTGCCATTTTTGCATGCAGCGATGAAGGCGTATATCGAAGTGTTTTATTTTAACTTATATTTGCGAATTTCGCTCAGCCAAATTATTTCTGTTCGATAGCGCTATATTTTATAACTCCAGAAAAAATTTCCGTGCTGTTAATAATCAAAGTAATATTAGTTTAATAATTTAGTTTATTTAATTCGTCGATTGAAACAGATAAAACACTACATTACACATAATTTACCACCTGTGGCAATTTGCCATTGATTGCTATAATTAGTGGGCATAAGAAGTTATTTTAAAATCGAAGACATTGATTTTGCAGTTTTATATCCATCAAAATTTGATCCAGAAATAAAACTTCAAATATTATCGTTCAAGATTTTCAAGCGAAATTACAAATTACAAGGGTGATTATGAATAATTCTAAAATCTTCTCAGATGTAATAAATTATGTATTTTATTTAGTAAAAATAAATAAATAAAAATTTCAATAAAAAGTTAAAAATAAATTTTTAAAATAACAAACAACTTTGTAAAAACATTAATCTGACAATAAAGTAATAACTGCTCAACATTTTTTGTCAGTTTAGGTTTTCAATGAGCTTTGTTTGATGTTTAAAAAATATTATTTTTTTAATTTTTGGTGATCAGGTAGAATCTACATTCATAAAAGGAAAGAAAATATCAGGGTTTTTCTAATCCGGTTCACTTCAGTATTCGGTAGGAGGTACATTTTTGTACTGTTTCCTCATCGTTCAAACTATTACAAAGAGGGTTAATTTATAGAAAACTAATTCATTTTTTAAATTGATTTTTCATTTCGTTTTTATAGGTCATCCATTTATCTCATTTGAGGTTTTCTTCTTCTTCTACACTCTCGCATGGACCCCGGTGCACCACACCACAGTAGCGTTACATGACGGAGCGACCTGGCAAGTACCCATGCTGCGACTCTGGTATTACATTTGTTGTCAAGAAAGAATTGCGTCATATCTTCAGCAACGATAGTTTCCATCAATTTGTCCGCTATTGGAGTAAGGCTGATTAGACGATAATTTTTGGCATCAAGTTTGTTACCCTGCTTAAATATTGGAGTTACAGATGATAGGCGCTAAATATCCGGAAGTTCTTAGTTTGCAAACGAGTTCTCCATGATGAATGACAGGGGCAAAGAAATAGTGTTCCGACAGTGCTTCAATAAACGACTAGAAATACCATCCAAGCCAGGAGATGCCACAAATTTGTCACAAAGAAGATCGGCCGTTTCAAGGTCGTCGCTACAGATACTGCCATCCGGTCGCATTAGTCGTGGAATAGTTACTTTAGAAGACAGTGAGAACCTGATGTACTTGTAAAATTTCTTTGATCCGCCCTCAAAGATCAGACCCTCTTCATAATCTCTTCTTGCAGTTGACAACTTGGTACTAAGGATATTAGAAAAACTACGATGACGTGCTAAGTTTTTGGAAGTTCTCTTTCGGGCATATCTCTGCCGCCACACGTGCCTCTTTTCCCGAATAAGCTCCTTCAGTTCAGCTGTGATCCACTATTTGTTAGGATTATAAGTTATTGTTCTCTGATATGAATTGGCTGTAACAGAGGCAACAATCCTTTCTTGAAACTCCTGCCACTGATTACTGACAGGGAGATCACTCAATGCATGAACCCTATCAACGCTATTTAATTCATCGGCCACCCGCTGCAAGTTTGTGAAACTTCTGGAGAGTGTTGCATTATTTTGCGGCGGCACAGTAATCTGCAATATTGAGGATAGAAGCACATGATCTGATTTACCAATAGGATAGAGAAACTCGATAGATGACAACAAATTACGGTCGTCCGTCATGACCAAATCCAGGATGGATGGGTGCTGACTCGTACGGTAACGTGTAAATTGCTTGATGAGCTGAAGCACAATTATTTGTCGGCATAATTACCTGTAATTACCTGTCGGATAGAAGTTTAGACAAATAATATATTATTGACAACGAATGGAACTCCCGGGTGTTATTTTTGCGCATAATTTTAAAATTTAAAGATATTTCACATTGAAATTTTAGAACATCTCTTTTAAATGTTTAAATAATATAAATAATCTATAAACGTTGAGCTAAGATCATTTTAGATGTGGAAAAAAAGTTTCAAAGTTAAAACACCTTCGGATGGGCACAAGGGGTCTTTTAAGACCCCTGAAATAATTTTTTTTATTAGCGGTCTTCAAAATAGCTATTTGTGGCCTAATTAATTTATTTGGTATTAATAAGGTTTTGATTTTTTAATTCTTTAGTAAATTGCTAGTATTGATAACTTTTGTGTTATTATATTTGCATCATAATTTTCCGTAGAATTCATGGGGTCTTAAAAGACCCCAAGTGCCCATCCGTGTAACCTTTTTAACGTATCTAACAAAATATTTCAATTAAATTAATGTTTATAATATATTAAAAACCAAATTACACAACTTTTAAGTACTATTATACCGTAGAATTTCTGGGGTCTTCAAAGACCCCAAGTGTCCATCCGTGTAACCTTTTTACAGTGACGTACTAGGGAATTTAGTTAATGGGGTGGTTTCCCGTTGCCTTCCCTATACCCCACAGATCTATCTTGGGCTGTTAGATCACAGCAGTGTATTCGACGCGACCAAGATTTGAACCGCGGTTACCCGCTTCCCGGTCGGGAGGTGTAGGCTTTACGCCATACTGTTGGTGACTATGCATAGTCGAGTTAAAAGGGTGCTATCCTTAGGCAGGGCGCGCACTGAAGTGGTAAGCAAGTGACGTGGCGGTGGCTTGGTGACCAAGTGGCAGGTAGAATCGGTAGGTAAAGCCGATGTAAACAAATTAAGATGCGCTCATCAAAGTGGTGTGGCGGTGACGTGGTGTCAGTCTGGTGCCACTAGTCAACAATTTTATTTTAATTTTTAATTAACAAGTTTAATTTCGACTGACAACCGGGCGGTGACGACGTGGATTTTGCATTTACAACTGGATATTTCTGTTGTTATAAAAAAACTTATTGAAAAACTTTCAAAAATTATATGAAAAATTTGAAATTCTTGGTCGTCCAAATTCAGATCACTTTATAAACGTTGAAAATTAAAAAAAAACACTATTGGGTTCATCCCCTCTGGTAGAAAAATAAAAAACAGAAATACTCAGTTGTAAATGTAAAATCCACCCCGTCACCACTCGGTTGCCAATTGAAAATTAAACTTGTTCGAGACTAGTGGTACCAGACTGACACCACGCCACTTGCAAAATACCACGCCACCGCGACACCATCTTGATGCGCACATCTTCATTTGTTTACATAGGCTTTACTTATCATGGGCATTACCACGATACACTTACAACGGTATGCCAACGCGCAGGTGATGCCTATCCTTGTCGTACAATCTGTGACGTCATCGGGAAGCAACTGCGTTACGTTTATATGTAAATGTAATGAACTTACTTAAATATTTTGTCATTATCGCGAAATTAAATTTGTATAATAAATGTGATGAATTTGTTTAAATAAAACTGTACAGAATGAACTTATTTTAAACTAGAAATTTTCAATAATAATAATCGGCTCCCCTCAATTATTATTTTTTACACATTATTTTTAAAAATACTTCATTAATTATTTGGCAAAAAATTCACTGCTCCTGTAAAATGCAAAATTATTTGTAATTGCATAAGTTTTTGCATTAGACAGTTAGTTATTTTAGTAGGTAACTAATAAAGCCCAAAACAAGGAAATAAAATAACTAATCGTACATTTTAATTAATCAATAATTTATTTTATACATTATACAAAAATTTAGTATTTTTACAAATATTTATTTTATACATTAGAGATTAAAAGTAGACACACTGGAAGATTTATTGGGTTGGCTTTTTATATTTACAATTTGTAAATTTCTATATTTTCTTGTCCATTCTTTTTTTTCTTAAATTATCAAAGCTAATTTGTTTATTCAACTCCCTCAACCTTATATAAGTCCGTGTTAGGCTCAAACATAAAATGACTTCATACGGAAGAGAATTATCCAATTTTGCTAACGTTCGGTCAGCTAAAGTTTTAAAAATTTTAATTTCCTTTGATAAGGAAGACCCATGCATCTGATAAAATTCAGAATCTAATACTTGTGCTGCCTTTAATAAATCATCATTTGGATGTAACAGTCCACCTCTGGATATGTAATGTATCCAGTCATGGTTTCCGGCCAAATTTGATTTAATCGATTTAGAACCTAAACTGTATTTGTCTCGAAATTTATAGGCAACATAACCAGCAATATACCTTAATGCTTCCTGATTTATCATATCTATTTGTTCAAACTTTTCAAGCAATTCTATTCCATCGCTGTCATCACATTGACAATTGTCACTTTCTGACAATTGCAGTTGCAAAGGTTCAGTAAAGGAATACGGCATTAGTGTCTCTTCTTCTTCACACATACTATCATTATCATTTGCTGAGGGTCCTGGTAAATCTTCTTGGAAATCACCGAGCATGCTTTTCGTTAAACAAAAGTCCGTGGAATCAATTTTGTGGTCCAATTGCACTAAACATTGTTCACTAAATTCTTCAGTATTTGTGTTCGATGTAAAAATCGCACCAGAATTTTTGCCTAAAATAAACCATCTTAGACGATATATGAAATCTAATGGGCGAGGATGATCATTGCTAGCTCCCATCCCCCTAATGTAAGAAAAAAAATTTTCTAAAACGTCTTGATTTAGATGATATGTTAAAATGTATTCCACTTTATATTTTGAATTTTTTTTTTAATTTTTTAATTTAAAAAGTATACAAGGCATATTTAAATCACAAATTAATACAATTCTATACGTCAAGTTTAAAATCTGCTTCCTGATGACGTCACTGTGCGCAAACCAAACGAGTTTTGGTTTCAAAGTCGGCATACCGTTGTAAGTGTATCGTGGGCATTACCGATTCCACATACCACTTGGTCACCACTCCACCGCCACGTCACTTGCTCACCACTTCAGTGCGCACCCCTCCTTACTAAAATCGCCGGTTGGCTACTAAATATTTAGTAGTACGGTTGATACAGATTTTTAGGTGGAACTAAGTCCCACAAAGATGGGGTTTGATTTTTTTAGTTTGTTGTTTGTATCTTATTGACATACTAAAAGTCTAGAAAAATCGGAGAGTGCAAAATGCGTTTTTTTGACCGATATCTTCAAAAACTTCAAAAACATCATAAAAAATCGTGTGTGGTATCAAACTACAGAAAATTTCTTTATGAAAAAGATTATAATATTGGTTTTAATGATGATATTAAGAAAAGGTATTGGTGATTGACGGAACTATTCAACATATTGATACAGGACTCCTCACCCAGAGATGCCTGTATTTGACTGTAAATCCTGATCTCCAAAAATTAAAAGATAACTTCAATTATGAATTATCTAGTATATTTGATCTAGAAACTCAGTTATTAAGAAAACGTTGCAAATCATTATTGGCAAGAGTTGACATAGCAAAGATGACATAGCAACTAACTCTTTTACAGTATGATTTGGAAAAAATGAAAACAGATTTGGAATAAACGAAAACAAATTTGAAGGAAATAAAAACAGATTTGGTGCAAATGAAAACAGATCTGAAACAAGTAAAAAAAAATTTGGATTATTTGGAAAAAAATGGAAACTGATTTGGTGCAAATGAAAATGCACTCGATGCAAATGGAAACAGTTGGGAACAAATGAAAACAGACCTGAAGCAAACGAAAACAGATTCGGAGGGAACGAAAACAGCCTTGGAGTAAACGAAAACAGATCTAGAACCAATGAAAAGATATCTGAAACAAGTGAAGAGCATTTGGAACAAAATTCAAACAGATTTGAAAACCTGAAAACTAATTTGGAGTAAATGAAAATAAATTTTCTTCAAATGAAAATTTTAAATTGTGACTTAAATACATATTTATTTTTAATTTTATGAAATTTAAATATCTTTCTGCCATAATGATGCACTATAATACCGTTCCACATGGTTTGCATATACAAGATCTTTCTGTGTGCAGCCCTTAAAATGCAATATCGGAGATGTCTTCCAAAATAGGCATTTTATCTTGCAATTGACGTTTTACTGAAGATTTAAAAGAACTCCATAGCAATTCGATAGAACCCTACTAATGCCTCTTCTATTATAGGAGGTTTTTTGTAATAGATGCACTTTTGCTGTTGCTCTCCAATCTTGGTCTTCCTGATATGATTTAATAATCCTGCCTCTGTCATTAAGCAAAATTTTATTATATTTTTTCCATGGGGCATGGTATAACAATGATATGAAAATTAATTACATTATTTTGATTGTGCAGAAAATCAAACAGAAAGGAACTCGTAGATGTTGGCACCAAAGCATTGGTATCATTGTACGGTGAAAATGCAAAAACGGTGACTCTGAACCTACTAGTACAACTACCAAAAGTGAATTTAATATTGCAAGATTGCTACCTACAGAAGATGCCGCTGTTCATCATCTTCTCCGCGTACATTTACAATGCCTTTGTGGGAAAACTATGAACACCCATATTGCCAATCTCGAAGAGTGTGGCTGAAAAAAAGTAGAAGACCAACTACATCTGCTCATCACATGGGTTCTAATAGAGATTGTACAAAGTGTATTGAAAGAAAGTGATTTAGAAGAAACTGAAGATGACTATTAGATTTAGCTTTTCTCTTATGTAAGATGTATAAGATACATACATACGTACGCATTTATATTGATTAATAAAATATTATTTATTTCTAAAACCAATATTATAATCTTTTTCAGTAACAAATTTTCTGTAATTTGATACCACACACGATTTTTTATGAACTTATGAATTTAAGTTTTTGAAGATATCGGTCAAAAAACGCATTTTGCATACTCCAATTTTTCTAGACTTTTAGTATGTAAATAAGATACAAATACTAAAAATACAAATAACTAAAATAATCAAACCCCGTCTTTGTGGGAATTAGTTTCATCTATCACCCATTTTTTGCGTATATCTACCGTACTATAAGAGTAGACAATTTTGAAAATTATATTTTGTCATAATAATAATTTAAATTTTTTATACCGGGTGCTGACTGAGTTAGCCGAACATAAGAAATTAACATGTAAAAACTTGCTGATACAAATTCCTGCTTCCCTAATTATTTTAGAGACAAATTGAAAGATATAAAAATTATGCAGAAATTATACAAATAGAATTATTTATATTATATACTTAATTTTTTATATTATTTAATTATAACAATGAAAAGTTCAGCAAATATTACATATTAAAAAAAATATCAAAGCTCGTGTTGTGATATATCTAGTGAGAGATCAATTAAATAATTTTAATTAATCTCCCGAAATTCAAGTTTTGGCGTTTATACGTTACTTTACCAAGGGTGCAGATTAAAATAAAATTAGTGAAAACGTGGTTTTCACCTAAGTACATACGTACTAAAGTATTCTATCAACTAAAATGATACTAACTCTCATTTCAAAAGAACTATGCATATCAACATTTTAGTAGCTTCTTCAAATGCTATTAACTAGTAGCTACTATTTTCATTTTAAAACCATTTTAAGAGTATGACTATGCATAAGACTTTTTAATTTTGTACCTATAAATGTTTCTATTCTTGTGCCAGTGGCGGTGATATCAATAAGCGAATGTAAGCAAAGCTTAGTAAATTCCAAAAAAAGAGATTTTTAAATAATATACGTAATTCAAAATGAATATATTGTTTTGTTAGGGGCCCGTTTTGTATATTTGCTTACGGACCCTAGCTACTCTTGACCGCCACTGTTTTTCGCCCCTTTTTTGACTGACAGCGACGTAAACAAGACACTGTAAAATACAAAAAATATTATCATCTATACCTATCTCAGAAGCGCTGTGACAAAATAGAAAAATGTAATACACAAAAATGTATGGAACGAAATTTGCAACAAAAACTGCTTATACATTTTTCTATTTCGTTGCACCGATTTTGAGATACGAACAGCTGACAATATTTTCTATATTTTACAGCCTTGTTTATGTTGCTGTCAGTCAGAAACGAGGCGACAAAATAGAAAAATGTATAGGTACAAAATTGAAGACAATGAAATTTTTAACAAAAATGTCCAAAAATGTGCAATTTAAGAGAGGTAACCGAGAAAAGACAAAACCTTGATATCGAAAATAGTGAAAAAGCCATTAAAAGTTTGGTACTTAATTAGTGGGTGTTTTTACCTAAAACTACAAAATACTAACCTAAAATAGCTTTTATTAGTAGTACCGTAAAATGGGGTGATAAGAAACAATTTTCAACTTTGACGCTTTAGAAAACTTATTAATCGTGCTCAAATTGATTTGAAAAAAATGTAAAATATTGGTCTGGATCTCTAGTTTAAGAATACACAATTATATAAATAGAAAATATCACGTAACATAATAAATAAAATAAAATGACATTGTTTCTTATCACCCAGGAATTGGGGTGAAAGGAAACTAGCAGTGATTTCGGCTTAAATGTCTTACTATATCACTTTTGGGGTGATTAAAAACAGTGAAAAACTTGAAAACCCACTATTAACCAGTCATCAGACCTAATATCACCTGCCTTTACAGAGTGCAGATCTGGAAATGTTTTATTGAATTTGACAAGCCTAGAATCAATGTGCTCAGAAGAAGAATCATCATCGTTATCAGTTGCTTCATTGATTTGGTCTTCTTGATCAAAAATATCATTGTCATTGGGCTTATTAGTGTCATCATCAGAAGGTTCACGATTGGGGGGGTAATAACTTCATCGGGGGAGGTCAGGAACATACTTTTGCGGCATGTTTCTTGCCACCCCAATTTTGTTCTTAATTTTCCACTTATAATGTAACCTAGCAAAATTATAGGATTTATATGACATAAAAAATTTAAATAAATAGGATTAGATGCAGAACACTAACAAACAGCAGATCATCAAAAAATAAACTTAATGCAACTCTTCTACTTCACTGCACAAACAAAGTTTTGGGGAGGTATTTTAAATATCATTTAAGTCAACTTAACTCAACGTTATTATACATAATTAATTTTATTAGTATCAACTTAAAAATGCTATTCATATGTTTACTATTCCAAACCCATTTATCAACAATAATTTCAAGCAAAAAAAATCGCCACATTTTGAATACAGTAATTAAATAACTTTTCCGCACTTTCTGTTTCTTAACACCCCAGTGTTTCTTATCACCCCGTTTTACGGCACCTCTTTTAGTTACCTTTTTTTGAATTTATACCACCTAAAAATCTCGTCTCTAGCTAATAATATAGTACGTGGGTAGGTATAGTATAATAATACAATAAATATAAGCATTAAATTAGTTTAACTTTTGAAATAATTTAATTTTTTTTATATTTAATTTCATTTTGTTAAAAATACAATAATATATTTCTTAATTGTTGAGTAAAATCGATAATAATTATAGATTTATGGTAAATGTAAACTGGAATTAATACTTTTTTGATCACGAAAATAGTAACTAATATAAAATTATTATATTTTCTTGTTCAATAAATTACTAATTACCGTAGCGGTAAAAATTCACAACGAAATAATAATATGTACATCATGGTTATGTAATTTTATATCAGATAAAGGTAGTTTTCGTAATTGTTAAATATTAAAGTATTGTGCAAAATAATTAATAAGTTACAGTTACTTGAGTTTATACTTGAAATTATCTATATACAAATCAGCACAAACTTTTTATTTAATTATTTAACGTTTATTGAAATCAATTTAAAATTTTATCAATAATTACAAAACTTAAAAAATAACTTATGTTTATAATAATATTACATTATATTACATTAACATAAATTTTGTATTACAACAAAATTGAAAGCTAAACGATTAATGTTTTTTTTATAATCTTTAAGTATGCAATAACATTCATGGTAAGTATTTCTAAGTAACTATTAACAGCCATCTATAAAGTATAATAATAATTGCATACATTGCTACTCAGTCGATTTATTGTGAAATTTAATAATTTATTGTTAACACTTTAACATATATCACTTTTGAGCATATCCGTTTGCTGGCTTTCAGCTACCTCCTTGTTTATAACAATGGGTTTTCTCGTGTGCGATTTTCTTTTTCTGCAAGAAATATAAATAGTGTTGTGCAAAAAGTAATCTTCAATTTCGGAAAGCTTCTTATTGTGAGTTTCTGGAAGGAATATATAACTATATAACCATCCTCCGAAAGATATTGCAGCGAAAAAGAATTGCAATCCAGAAGAACCTCCAAATAAACTAACTAATGAAAAGTAGGATTGAATAGCTCCGAACATTATTAAATTTGCTATACTATATACAAGACTATGTGCTACACCACGAATAGCGATTGGAAATAACTCTGCTATTATCGTCCAAGGTATAGATAATAAACCAACCATTGAAGTCATAACGTATATAACCAACATCGCCACCGGAATCCATGTTTGATTCGTTTTACCTATAGTGAAATACTAAGTATTTTGCCACTTAATAATTTATTGTAAGTTAGTTTTACCATTATGAATAAGTTGAGTAAATAAACCAGAAATACCCATACAGCTAGACATTCCGATAACACTAACCAACATCAGCGTTCTTCTTTCATACCTCTTCATCAAATATGTGTTGCAAAGAGACATTACAAAACGAATAGCTCCGAGAAATATAGAAGCTAAGTATGGGTTTATATCAGTACCAACATCCTAAATTAATCTTTTTTACAAAAATTTATTTTTTATTTTTATTTAAAAGATTATTTACCTGAAAGAATGACACTGCGTAAAATAATGTAATGTAAGTTCCAGAGAACTGTTGGAAAAAGAATAACCCAGCTAGTATTAGTAGAGGTTTATAACAGGTTGGTTCGATAAACATCGCTAATTTTTTTTGCAAATTATTTCCTTTCATTTTGGTTTGTTCTTCCATTTTGCACTCATGTTCTTTTTGCAACATAGAAAATTGCCTATCCGTAAATGATTTAGTACCCTAAAAAATGTGTAATGTGTAAAGTTGGCATGCCTTAATATGAATCTAACCCCTGCGCCTTGGGAAGGCTGATTTCTGTTAATCCAATCTAAAGATTTCCTAGCTTGAATCTCACGTCCTTTCGAAATTAACCAAGGTGGACTTTCCGGTATAAAAATCATCATAGCCAGAGGTGCTATAGAAAACCCAACGCATGCCCAGGCTACATATCGCCAATTCATGATCCAGCCAAGTAAATAAGCCAACACCATTCCTAAAAATAAAAACTTATTAGTGAATAATAAATAAAATAAAAACTTAATTCATTACCTAAGGAGCAATAGGCCGGTGCAATGGAAATTAAAGAACCTCTCATATCAATTCGGGCAATTTCAGTGATGTAGACAATAGCTGGACCAGTACCCCATGCTTTAAAAGAAAACTAAAGTAATATATTAAGAGAAATAAAATTATTGATTTTATTAATTCTAGAATAATATAATATTGTAAGAGTTTTAATAACTTCAAGCTAGTTAACTTCAATAAATACCTGATCCTACGCCCGTTAATATTCTTCCTACTATTAACATAGGAACGTTGCTTGCCAATGCAATTATAAGCCATCCCGCAGCATTCGGTACAGATGCTAACATAATTATTTTCAATCGTCCTATTGTATCCATTAATATTCCTCCAACTATTGCACCTATAGGTACTACAATTACTATCACACTGGCTAAAAATATTAATATTACTTGCAAAAAAGTGAGATTAAAATCGGCATTTACCAATCCATGAACCTTCAGCTTGACTAAGATGTATGGCGTCAGGGTTGGTATTATTTTTACTTTCCTCGATCATTTGCGGCAACAAAATAGCCGAATATGCTAGCGAGATTCCATAAACAATATTGAAAGCTGCTGCCAATATTGAAGCAGATATCTAAAAATGCTTTATTATATTTTTGCATTCTTTTTGTTGGAATGGCTTTTACTTGCGGCAGAAGTGTTTTAAAATTCTTGCTCTCATATTTGCTAATTGAAGCCGAGCTAGCCACCAATTCACTTAATTCTCTGGACGTTACAGCATTATTATTATCGCTAAAATAAAAGATTTATTTTTTGGTTTCCTATTTTTCAAAATTATTACGTTATCTGAATTTTATGGTATAAGCAGTAGTGTGCTGTAGTGGGCTAACATGAGCCTTTTGTTAATTTTTTTAAATTTACTGATCATTTTGAAAAATATATAACTAAACAAGAAATAACTTTAAAAAATATTTAAAAAATTCACATTTTTCCCGTTGATATAATATTCACAGCACACCACTGGGTATAAGATTAGACGTTGTTTTCTGACAAACAATTTTTTGAAAAAAATTAAAAATTTAAAATGTAATAATTATAAATCTAAATGTCTATTCTCGTACTGCTATGTCTTTATTATGAATGATCAATGATCGATTTACGTTACTGACAGTTAGCGATAATGATATTATATTATATTTTTAATGTTTTAAAATGAAACTGCAAAACTTTACCGATAACTATATTATTATAATTCATAATAATTCAAATTAAAAGTAATTTAACATAAAATACTAGCGCGAACGTTATCGTCATATAAACCTAAACTAATCAAGTAAAAATTTTAAAAATGTTACCATGGCGAATTTAACTTTTTGTCTTACTTGAGATTGATGCAACTGGAGCTGAAAGAAATACAAAAAAATTAAAATTTTTCCTAACATATCAAGTAAATATTACCACTATAATTTAAGAATCTAAGTAAGAAATTTAAATTAAATAAACACTTATAGTACAGTGCTGAAGGTGTGGAGAATTAACACGGAAAATAGGTTGTGACATCTTTATTATTATAGCACATAATATCAATTAAATAATAATCAGAGACACATTTCCTCTAAATTTATTATATTATCCATTTTAATATAAATTACATTTGAATTTTAATTGTATCACCTAAGAAACGAGAAAATTAAATCTACATATACATTGGAAACCTCAATAATATTGGCAATTTACATTAAGCGAATGCTATCACGCGGAAAAATATTAAGTTAATATAATACGTATGGTTGGTATAAAAAGTTTTGTTTATATACCAAACGTTTGGTTCATCAATTATCATGAATTAAAATCATCAATTAAAATGCTGAATGCATATAGTGTAAAATTTCCAGGAAAGTACAAAACATGAAACATCAGAAGTCCTGTTTGCGCCCCAATACGTTTTAGGTCCTAATATTATCCCCTACTGGGTCTAGGGAGTTTTCAACACTTGATCCGGTTCCTGGACGGGTCCCGACCATGTCATGGACATAATGTTTAGAGATTTTTAGAGATAGGGATGTTCTTGGAGTCAAAGACTTCAAATTTCAATGAAATCTTCCTGCTACGAATAAGACTTTCAAAAATGCAGACGGATGGCCGGACACGGGAGCAAAACATATAAAGGCTTCTTGCTATACCTACTTCATATAGAAGCCAAAAATTCAATCTCCACTGTTTTTTCGTTCAAGATTCGACAAATTTCATCCAGTGATTCAAAATTGCAGTCTATTAAGTATAATTTTAACTCTGTATTATTATTTATGAAAATGAAAAGAAAAACAGTTAAGTTGATATTTTAAGCTACACTGTTAGATTATCTTGTTAGATTTTAATTTGACATTATATTGCTTTTTATGTTAAAAACAGCTCTGGTTAATTTTTGAATAAACACAAATATCAATTTTATTTTATGAATTATTTGAATTTCTTCCGTTCTGCCATTAGCCAGTTCTTTTTTTGAATTTTAATTTAACAAATATTGATTATTTAGATCAGAATAATATTGAATAAATTACGAGACGACAAAATGTATAGGAGCATTGGGTCGGATATTTTTGGATGTTCTTCAAGATAACATGGGTGATTCGCGAACAAAACATTTTATACCATACATTTTTATGCACAAAATTTTCTCAAATTTTCCAGGATTTCCACTAAATTTCCTGGATTTTCTTTCTTTGATTTTTAAGATTTCCTTAAATTTCAGAAATCTCTTAATGCATTTTTTCACAATTAAAGCAAATTTCTTTAGCATTTCTAGAATTTCCTCGTATTTTCTAAATTATGCAATTTTTTAAGATTTTCTTTGCTTTTACAGTAAACACTTACGTAAAAGTAGAAGAAGAAAACAAAATCATTGAAGTTTTTAGATTTCCCTTCATAATAAAGCCAATCACAGAACATGCACCGACATCTTCCGTCTCTGAACTCGGGAGGTCTATGTATTTCGTACCCCTAATACACCAGCAACTATATATTTTTTTAAATAAAACTTTTTTAATTTAAGATTAATAAAAAGTCCAGTTTTTTTCAGTTTAAACTCTAAGTGCTAATTTCACCAAAAGAAAACAAAACGAGATTATTTTAAACTTTTTAATTTTGTAGGTATCACATGCTAAATTTACTTATTTAATCCAAGTTTAAACTTTGTTTTCAATTTACACTGAAATACCGACCTATAAAGTAGCGATGAGGTTTAACTTATTATTTTTTGCGTTGTCTAAATATTCTATTTTGAGCGAGCAATGCTCAATCACCTCTTTCCGTACCAGATTTTTGAAATCTGACGACAATAACGTTCTATTGGTTGGTCCAGTAAGGCAACATCGCATCAGTGAGTTTTGGTTAAGCAATATCCATATTACTATTAGAAGGCTGGACCGCTTAACCCCCTCGTGCTGGAATAGTGTGAAATTCTATTCATGTTGTACTCGAAATGGCGTGCAATTTGTATTGTTAAGAATTATACCAAAAGTAATGGGTTGCCATTTTTTCTTTTAGATTGGCAAAAAAATAAACCAATCAAAGATGGATTACAGTTAGATAAATATAACATAATATAAGTTACTATTACGATTTTGTATCGTATTTTTCTCATTTCTAGTGAATGGATACAATCCATATAATATAGATTGCCATATTACATTTTTAGGTTGGTAAAATAGGCTTGACTAATCGGAGAGTGGTTACAAAAAAAGTTAAGGAGAACCACCCACGATTTGGGTGTTATAACATTTTTCTATACGACTAATACAGAAGACGAACATTCTGGCTCAATTTTCAGTTCCCGTTACAGAATGACTACATTCTCACATCTAGAAATATTAAAACTTGGTAGTAACATCTATTAACAAGTTCTTTTACTGGTTTTATAACGCCAACTGTCAAATTGGTGTTCGCTTATTACAAGAAATACATTAGTGTTACGCATCAGTCGTATAGAAAGTATTGTCTGGAACTCGTTTGGAATGGCTATTCTGCACTCATGGACCGTCAATCTCGCCTATCGGCTCGGATGACAAACTTTCCCCTCGTGCAGAATGTGCCAATTCCTAACTCGTTACAGAATATACTATTAAACAATACATATTTGTAATTTATAAGTTCTAGCAGAAATATTTATTTTCGTTTAATTTAAAATATAAATTTTTATCTTTTGTTCATTTGCAACATTAATATTTGTTTTATTTTATCGAAGAGTAATTTTACTTTTTAATATAATAATTAATTCGTTTATTATCTTTGTTTTTGGAGAAAACAATAAATTATAATGGGAATTTTAAAAACAGTAACCGCGTTTTATTTACCAAAGAACTGCGATATTCGACTTAATAAGTTGGGGAAAAGTTAAATAAAAACGGTTTAGCAACTTAGGAGACGTTTGATTTTATGAATATTTAACACTTTCTTCTTATCTCGATTAAGGCACAGTAAGATCCAACTAACCTAACGGTGTTAAGGGGGTATTCTATACCCCCTATATTCTAATTTTACTTTTTTTAAAAAATTCGGATTTGTTAAAAAAGCATGCAAAAATTTTTTTTTCTTCAAACGGCGGCCATTTTGCGAAAAAATTTTTGTTTTACTTTTCCATAGTTCATGCTATAGCGGCATCTATAAAAAAACATTCACACCAAATTTTAAATAAAGCTGTTCATTAGCATAACTTTGTAAATTTAGAAATTTAAAAATATGGTTTTCTTCGTTTGTACAGAGCTTCAAAAACCGCCCGAAAATCATGCCTCTAGACTAGAATACCCCCTTAAGGTCGCAAGTATTACCCTGGTGTAATCTAAAAATTTTTGTTGTGAAGTTAGATTGGATTACATTTTTACATTACCTAGCTTGTAGTCAAACTAAGCTAAAATCGAAATATAACGCAAAAATTATAATAATCAGTTCTGAGGCCGTTTTGCCCCCCCCCCCCCAAGTTTCACAATATCCAAGTAGCTCTGCCACTAGAAACAGAAGCAGTTTCTGCTTGAAACAGAAGATCGGTAAAATCCACTCATTTATGCAGAAATAGTTTGCAATTGATAAATTTTTCTGCACAATTGTGTGGATTAGTAATACATATTTTGCGCTGTGCGAATTTTGGAAATTTAAATTTTTAATATATAAGTATTTAATTTAACTGCTTTGAAATAATTTTTCTAGTCTTTATTTTTGATCATTTTTATTTATACAAAAATTCCAAGAAAATACTATAATTAAATTATTTATTTTATATGTACTATTGTAGGTAAGCAATAAAAATGCCACTTTATGTTGAGCATAAATGCCAATTTTTAATTCCGTTATTAGAAATAATTTGCTATTATAGTTCAATGAGCCTTTTTATTCATAAAGATAAATATTTTAAGTTTCATGAACTTGATGTTTATCAACCGCAGGCACTTTGTTATTTCGGGTAATCAAAAATTTTCCGGGTACTGTGGTTAAAATTTCACGCTAATTTGTAGGATCTACTTATAAACCATTTTTAAAAGCAATTAAGTGACAAATAATGGTAAACACAACAAAAAATTCAAAAAATCTTTTAAAGAACTTGTACAAGTTAAATAAGTCCACACGCGAGTCCACAGATTTTGTTTGAAAAAGTTGTTTTTGCTAATTTGCTAATTGTTTTGCTAACTGTGGACTGGTGTACCCTAGTGCAGAATACCGAATGTACCTATTGCAGTCACACGACTGTTTCAAACCATCAAGTATGTATATTAGAAACCGACTTTGCCGATTTAGGAAATAATTTTTTTATTTTCTTTGCTAATTTAATTTTTAGTTTTGGCCAACAATCTAAAATTGTATTACTGGTTGACATGCTTTCATATACTAAATGTAAATAAGTAAAATTGCAAAAATATACAAAACTGTATTGCAAGTTACTGTAGTAGGTAACATCAAAAATGATCATGTGGGTAAACAAATATTTGAAGAAAACAAATTATATTTAAAAAAAAACCTTTTATCTAGACGAAAACAAAAATAATCGAAATTTAAAAAATATTTTTCTTGCAACAAATAAAAATATTTTCGCAAGCACTTATATTCTGTTTAGGGCAAGGTTGAGAACATTTTTCAGGACATTGCATCACAGCATTTCATTAGAAATTTTCTCAATACACAACAGTGTAACCTCTTAAAAACTAACTTTTCCTAAAATAAATTGAAGGTCAGAAGTTTTCTTTGTAGATTTTTTAAACCCTACCTAAGTTGACAAATTAAAAAAATTTACGATTAAATTTAAACAGTTAATTAAAAAAACATGATATCGATGTTTATAGTACACTTGGCACACATGCCAAACAATAACCATTTAATTTTAACTTCTACATTTGATGTTCAAGTGTAAACTGAAATAACCTAAACAAAACCACCTTAAATATTAGTTGAAAATTTGATAAATTCGGTAATTTTTCTACGCATAAGCATGAAAAAGCGTTAAGAAGTCTTTGCAATGTGCGTGTAAGCTCTGGTAACCACCTACATTCAAATTAATAAATAAATGACTTCCAACTTCAAAATAAAATTCGATTGAGGTTAAATCATAACGCAAGGTAAATTATATACATAGCAATTAATTGCAAACAATAAAAAAAAAGTGATTTAAAATTTAATTATTTTAAGATTTAAATATGCCTTACCTAATTGTATCCATTATCGCCCCGTATTGAACTTGAACTGGTTGTGGGACAAATTTTCAAACACTGCACCAAACCTGCAACCAAATAACGGTTAGTGCTGCACAGTTTCCATGTTCAATTTTTTCTCTAAAAATATGATACTGTTTTAACAAAACGTTACAAGTGAATCTTTTAATGCGCATGTGAAAAGTTGCTTCCATAAGTAGAACAAAAAATTTCAAAAACACAACTTTTATTTTTGTATATATTAATTAAATTTTTTGCACAAACAAATTTAAGATTATATTTTTATGAATTACTATTCACTTAAAATATGTTTTTGTTTTCTAAATCAGACTCAGACCGGAAGATAGCTAAAATTGTCGAAGAATATCTGATAAAATTCCATAAAATAACTAAATAAAATTCTGCCTAAAAATGAAAAGAAGTTCCCCACAAACATCATCAATTATTTTCAAATTTGGTCAAGGAAAGCATGTTCCAGTAGTTCCTGATATTGGCTTTTTTCCTACTCATCTCAAGTTAAGTTCGGCCACATTTAAAACCTTTGCATGCAGGGATTCACAGATAGATATTTCTATTTTCACTCATTTCTAATTTACTTTTGTTTTGTGCCAAAATAGCAGGAAGAAAAGTTTATGAGGAAAATTACGACCATCCTCTCAGCCAGGTCAACTTCCAGACTAACCCCTGCAACACTGGTGTAGGTTTATCAAATTGGTGGAATGATTATGCCACATAATATACCTATGTATAAGATATTTTAACTACCAACTACCAAACTGCGGTATCTTCTTAAATTTTACCAAATCTAAATGCAACTTTAAAGAAAACAAAAATATGAATGTATTATTATTTGGATTAATTGGAATTAGATAATTTTTTAAATTCCAATAACTTCAATTTTAGGAAGATGAAAAGGCTTTATTAAACTACCACATTGACAACATAATATCATAATTAAATGTTCAATGACCTTTAAAACACCAGAAGGTAGTTTCATTTTATTTTTGCATGATCTTGCTTGAAGAAACAATGACTACTTACACAAAATTTTATTTATTTGTTGGAGTCAAAATCCTACTTGGCCAGCGGCCAGCAGATCACACAGTAAGGCTTTGTTAAACTTCTACGTTTAATAGTTACAATTATTTACAGTTAGTTTACAATATTTAAAAATTGATAAATTTAGTTGTTTATGAAACACTATAGTCAAGAAAATAATACTTGGTTTGGAAGTCTGAAGCGAACTGGCCGTAAATGTTTCTGGATAATGTCTCGTATGTTGCTTTACTCTTGGGGAGTAAACGGGAATTAAACAAGATTGTTGGATATCAAATTTTCTATTTTAGTATTTTCAATGTTCAGTATTTTTACAGTCTCACTTACTGATATTTAAATAGTATAACATAGAATAATAAAGTATCACACTTATAGTTTGTGTTTTTATCTTGCACGACATCCTGAAAGAACTCACGACTCTCGTGCGCCCTCAGTGTGTAACTGTTAAACAGTAGTTTAAACATTTAATTAATCACTATTGTATAATAGTTTGGTGTATAATAGCTAGAGAGTCACTGAGTCCCGGAAAGTTTGAAGAAAGACAAATCTTAGACAAAATCATGAAAAATGATAATTTGAGATCAAAGTCAAAATAAAATACACAATGGATGAGTTTCTTATAAAAATGTCGCCTTTAAGGGAACTCCTTGAGAATTAGTTTGTTCTATCAACTTTCATAATATAGTAGCATATACTTGTCATCACGAATAATGAAGCTTACGTTAGAATTAAAGGTAAAGACAGACCAAAAGCAGGTTGCCGGTCTCAAATTAACGGTACAGACAAGCCCATGAAGTAGCAATGGCATTTTCAGCCCAGATGGAATGTTAAGGAATTTTTTTTTTTATTTAAATTTTTTATTTATACGATATTGAGAATACACGTTCTCGTCCGATTACATTATCAGAGATGAACGAAAATAATTTTTCAAGTCAAGCAATGTTAGAATCGGTCAGAACTTCGATGGGTAACCGCTTGGGTCACTTTTGGTTTTTTATTTGTTTTTATTCTTATGGTGAGAAAAACTCTCCCAGATAACTTTTTTAAAACGTAATAGTTATGACTTATGACATTTTCTTTTTTTTGAATTTTATTGATTTTGCCAAACAATAAATTATACTCTTAAAAATTAATGGTGAACTCATACTAATGGGGAAAGTTATGCGGTGTTTACATAGCTGATTTTTACTTCATAGTATATTAAAAATTTAAAACTCAAATAATTTGTAATGACTGAAAAGTTACGACTAGCAATGAATAGTAGCTTTATATCTCTGTAATGTTAAAATTTTGGATTGTTGTTACCAGTGCTTGGTGTAAAAATCGTAGAATATGTTGTAAAAAAAGTACTATGTAAAAAAAATCACAAGAAGTTAAAAACAATAACTTGTGTAAATTTTCCAGGTGAAGTTAAGTTATCAGGACTCAGGAGTAAGCACACCGGTCATTGAAAAACTAATCTGACATCTGAATACAGACAGTAGTATTAGAAGAAAAAAACTAACCAATAAAAACCTTCTATAACGATAAGATCCCGAAGTAGTACGTAAACCTGGCCCACAAGTTTTTATAGTTATCGCTAAAATTGGTTTAAAACGAAGAGATTAACTCTCGATGAAACTAAATTTTTTATTTAATTTTGGAAATAATCGATTTTAAAGTTTCAATTTTACCCATAAATATTGGGGTTTTGCCGATTTCGTTGACGGTATGTGTTTTAGGGGGCGGAGCCAAGCACATCTGTCTTCTAGCCGTGCGACTTTTAACATAACTATCATAAATTTGTTATAAATTAGATTGTACATTAATTATAGCCGAATTTTACTTAAAAACAGATTCGTGCCATTCTAGGATCGTGATATTTGAATTTAGGCGACTTCCAGGTTGTTTTCACCATTTGCGGCCGTGAATTTAAAAATTCTTTTCTTCTAGTTGCGTGTTTTTTTAAATTCGGGCGCCTTTCATGTTTTTAATAAAAATAATTAAAAAGATAAATTTAATATAATGTAGACTGTAACAACTTCAGTAGTAACGTCTGCATAAGAATTATTTGTAGAAGAAAAACGAAAAGTTGAATTTTTGTTTGGTTGTTAATAATAAATAATTGTTGATTGGGTTGCCGCATGCGCTAATGCAAAACGCTTTCGTTTGGCGAAATAGTAAAACAAAACCACCATATGAATAAAATTACAAAAATATTTTGAAAATTCTTTGATCTAGCATAAACGAAATTAACATTTTTGCAGCACGTGATTATTGCAATTTATATCTAGGTAGCTTGATAAATCTATTATTTTTATAAAAACTATACAAGCAAGGGCAACAAGCCAACTTCGTAACAAATTTTAAGCGCCATACGTATACAGTGTATTGATAAAATTTAGAATAAATAAAAAACATGAAAACATCCTGAGATATAATATAACTGTTGACTTAATCATTGCACATCTTTTAAAGTCGACACGAAGATTTCTTTTAAATAGCAACCCACTTTTTTATATGTGGGTTTTGTCGAATTTATAATCCTTGTTACAACCATAAAAAATGTTTAACAAAATAACTGTTACCTCATTTTATATTTATACAACTTCGTATTTAATTTAAATTTTTAAAAAAGTAATAGTTTTTTTGTTTATTTTTTTATAATTTTTAATCAAGTTACGTCGATTTTTTCATAAAGGTGAAAAGCCTGAAATTTGAGGAATTTACATAAAATTTTCTAATATTCTATTCTTTTTATTTTTTTAAATGGTAGGTGCTGTAGTATTTCTTT
Organism: Cantharis flavilabris; assembly: GCA_949152465.1. Classification (NCBI taxonomy): domain Eukaryota; kingdom Metazoa; phylum Arthropoda; class Insecta; order Coleoptera; family Cantharidae; genus Cantharis; species Cantharis flavilabris. Next base: position 17,379,927 of record OX424438.1, read on the forward strand.
ATCATATTTATAAAAATCAAAAGATATAATAAATTCAAGTAATAGAATATTTCTGAATTAAATGTCAAAAATGCTTTAAAAAACTGATTTAACTCTTAACTTTGATTTAAATAACAACATTGAAAGCTGTACAGAAAAATATATTATGCTAAAATCTCTCACTTCTTATATTAGGCATACAAAAAAACTGAAATGAAGTAAATTTTGGGAATTCGATCAGTGCGCAACTTGATTTCCAAGGTTGTGCAGTCTAAATTAATAAGGCATAACTTCCCAAGTTCTTTTTAGTGGATAACTTTTAGTTGATAATCAAAAAACCAATCATATAAAGATAATATAGCTTTTTATATTATTGTAGTATTATCGATATAACCGACAACTATCGATATTTGGTATCGATTAATCGATAGTTTTAAGTAATAGAATAAATTGTTTATAAAAAATAATTTTAAAAAATGGGAAAAACCAATATCACTACACCGCAAATTGACTTCACGTCACAGCTTAAATGCCTTAAAAATACCAAAAATTTCTTCGCTTTCGTGCCAGGACAACGAGAACTTCCCCAGGTGGCTACATGTTTACTTTAAAGGACTTGGCTAATTAGTTTAAAGTAATTAATGAAATTCCTTACTTTTATAATAAAAGTGAATATTATGAAGGTTGGAATGAAGTTGAGTTACATTTAGTTGAAGAACAGTTAAGAAGTACAGTTACATGAAGTTGAGAAACATTCAAATGAAAAATTGAAAAATGCAAAAGTTTGAAATATTTTGTACGAGAGATGGCAACCAAAATTTTTGCCTCATAGCGTCCCGGATAAAACCACACGGAATCTATAGATTATATGACCCTGTACCCAGAATTTTTGCCTCATAGCGTCCCGGATAAAACCACACGGAATCTATAGATTATATGACCCTGTACCCAGAAATGCGATTTTCAGACATTTTGCGCGTAGCGTCTGATCTGAGCGCATTTTCAAAAATGTCAACGAATCTGACCTAAGTGTTTTATAGCAACCCGTCTGATTTGTGGAATGTAGTTAGATAATAGCCCTGAGATACCAATAACACAGTTTTCAGACACCGAGATTGTAGCGTGTACCCAGAAGACCAATAAAAAAAATAAAAAATGAGACAAAAAAAATAATTTACAGAAACCCGTCTGAAAATCATTTTTATAGATAAAGTCGGGTCAATTGGTGTGGAAAAATCAATTTTCAGACAAAAAACATGTCGTCTTACATTTTTATAGCATTTAGAACGTGTCAACAAATCTGACCTAAGTGAACCATAGCAATATGTCTGAAATTCGTCGTCAATGATTGAATACATTGCCCAAATGCGGAAAAAAATAATATCAGACAAATTGAATGTAGCATGTAACAGATAACTTTTCAATTTGCAGTACTAGATATTTTACTTCAAATTCATTAACACGTATACTTAATTTAAATTAAATAAACCTAATCTCGTCCAATGCGATAAATGTAATTTAAAAAGATATCATGTACCAAACAATATACATCCTGGTTGTTTAGGTAATATTTACTACCTACTATATTTTTCCATATTCAATTTTTATTTTAGTCCCGAAGATGGAGCGAATAAAGTCCTCCGAAACGTCGACCTGACAACTTTATGAGTTTGATTGCGTTCCATATATCCCGATATCTTTTTAAATTACATTTAAATTAAAGATTTAATGTTAAAATAAGAGGTTAGCTGAATCTGTGAAATTGACACACTCAAAGAATTTCCAAATAAATTGTCGGAAATGAATATAGTGCGTGGATAAAGTTATAAAAATACTGAAGATCTTAAAATCCCCAATGCATTCATGTTTGTTTTCTGTAATGTCTAATCTGTAATCATTGATTACCGTGATTCCAATAAGCGGACTCCACTGTATATAGTACCTATTGGATTAACCTAGTATTTTTCCGCGTGGTGGCATTTGCTTAATGTAAATCGTGAATAAGGTAAAAAAATAGTGATGATACCCAAAAAATACCCAACAAAGTATCCAAATTAGTAGAAAATACCCACATTTTGGGGAATTACCCAACAATTGGCAACACTGGCAACAGCTGTGGAGAAGTGAGAGACAGGGACGTAACACGTAAATGGCCGTTCTTGACACAGGAGCGTAACAGGAGCCGTGGTATTTGCCGGTCGACTCCGGCGCATTTTTTCGTTATAAGCGACATTCAAAATGTCTGAAAAGAGTATTTTTATATTCTGGGCATCCATACGAATGATTTAAAACAAAAATGAACCAAGCTGCTATGTGTCACTTAGGTCAGATTTATTGACATTTTTGAAAATACACTCAGGTCAAACGCTACGCACAAAATGTCTGAAAACACAAATTTTAGTGATGAAATAACAAAATCTATGTGCATTTTCAATATCAGACGGGCTGTGTTATACGACAGTCAACAAATATTTTTTTACACAGCAGAAATGGCCCCCCGCGAAGATGCTACACTTCTGAGAGTTACTACTCACCAGTAGCAAATACTATAGACTTATAATACGTACAACTTTGATAGTTTTACATACAATTTGTCGGACATCGTTCATAGCGCCATCTAGCATGATGAAATGTAAAATTCGCGTCAATTAGCTAATGCCAAATACTACTAATGCGCATTTAAACTATAATATTTAAAAATAGTTTTCAGATAAAAAGATTAGTAAAAATGACTTCTTTTCACCTTTTTGCTGCATATAGTTATTCCAATCGTATACGGCACAAATTGAACCAACTTTGTTTACTATTTTATATAATAAATAATATAATATTATAATATAATAATATAAAGTTAAAACAAAATGTCAAAATGACATCACAACACTTCGACTAATGACCGATTTCTTCACCTTGAGATATCTATCGGATAAGATTAACTATATAATAGTATAACTATCCGTATGGTTATACTTATCCGATAGATATCTCAAGGTGAAGAAACCGGACGTAAGGGAATAAATCCCAATAGAAAATGCTAGCCCTCCAGGTTGGGAGTTCTTTCGTCGGGACAGCTCCTCATCGTACATAAAAATAAAAATGGTAAAAAACCCAAACGACAAGTCTCAAACACTGGACGGATTAAATCAAAGACGACTTATGCTAAGAAAATGGACATGGAGAATAGGTACGTGGAATGATTAAGGTATATTAAATAAACATCAAGAAATCTGAAGTCAATTAGACAAACTTAACATGGACATAGTTTGTCTCACAGAAACCAAACGCAAAGGCCATCAAGGACGGAAGATGGAAGACAATAATTATGAGATCTATTGGGCAGAGCATGCTTAAAGCAGGAGGAGCAAGTCATTAGGAAGGAACCAGGAGAGAACACTCCAAAAAGATAACAGATTTTGGAGTATTTTGGAATATTTTATTAATAAGTAATAATCTTTTAATTTTATTTATTTGAGTTACAATAAATTGATTAATTCACTGAAGTAATTTTGTAATTTGAGTTTATAAACAGAAAAATTTTAATTAATGCATAATATTAATTTAAATGTGCAAAATAAACCTTGTGAACAAAATTAACAAAAATTCAAATAAAATTCTAGAATTTTATCTCATTTTTAGTAGGCCACCGACCACCATTGGCGGGTATAATACGTTGAGAAAAAAAGAATAGCAACTTGCCTATCTATAACTCTCTCTGGATTTAACCTAAAAAACGTATTTGTTGACATTACTCATTTCAACGCAAGCCGCCAGAGTTCGGATTCGTGTTTTTTCACGAAGTTGAATGTATTATAGTCTAGAGTATTTGCCAGTAGGCTCTAGGGTCATCTAATCTATCGATTTTACACGGTTTTAGTCGGGCTGCTATGAAGCATGGTTCTGGTTACCATCTCTCGTACTATAAGGAAGGTTTGCAAATAACGATAATTATGTAAACCACAACATATGAGATTAAATTTTAAACAAGTAGGTGTAATCACGTTATGAAAAATCCCCAAAAATTGATAAACAATAAATAACAAACACATAAAATTAGCAGCTTTCCTCATGACTAAATTGCAATAGATAAGTGTTCTAATTGTGGTAAACAGATAATTCTGGCTAAACAAAAAAACAATTAAAAAATGCTTACATTTTTCACTATAATTTAATAATTATTGGTAATATAAATTTTGCAAGTTCTCTATAAAACATATTTTTATTAATTCTGTTGTAATATTTCCACGAAGGCTACTATTGAATTTCTATCATTAAATTATCGTGCAAGATACAGATACAAGTATCCCTTCGAATAATTATTTTAACTAGATTTCAATAAAAATTATCACATTTTTATCATTTTTTATCAACAGCTAAAAAAATTGTACTTGGGATATTTACTAGATACAATACGTACTTAATTTTTTTAAATTAAAATAAAATGCCAATTCTTTATATTAACTTAGTTTATTTCAACGTTGTCTGTAAGATAAGATAAAACATATAACAATATAGTAATAATAATAATCATGTTTCTGCATCTGCTTCAAAATTGGCTTTATTTATATCCACGTAAATTTTTTTTTACTAAAACTTGATCATATTATTATTACATTTTGTGTTATTGATTTGCATTTTTTTTTATTAATTAATAATATATTTATTATTACATTATGATAATCATATTATGAACCCAGACTTTTGTGACTCACGTTGAACTTTTTCTTTGTAAATTATTATATTTTTAGCAAAACGCAAGAATTCTCGATTGCTCTTTAATTAACCCATGGATTTAAAATTGCACAGAGAGTGAAAGTTGGCAAGTAATTAAAAAATTTTAAAAGTCAAATTAAACTCAAATAATTATACTTACAATTCACGCATATGCATATATGCGTGTAAGTGAAATCACTACCTTGACGATTTACAATAACAAAGTAATAAAGTCACTTATAAATTTTTCAATTATACGTAATATTACTTGCAGAAAACAATATCAAACTACAAAAGTAAAAGTTTAAGAGCAAAATTTCTTTTTTAAATCAACCAAAAATGATGTAACAAATTTAAATTTGCAGTTGGGTCGATTTCAAAGTAGTGCCCACGGTTTTAATTTTTCTGATACGAACAAATAATTAAACCGACGACGACGCAACGGAATTATTAAAAAAATTTTTGTGAAAACCAATCGATGATTAACATGAATTTAAAAGTGTGAAAAACTTGACAAAGTAATTTAGAGAAAGTGATTCTTTTAATTTGTTAACTACTATCGTAAGATCAATAAAATAACGTCACACAAAGATGCTTCCTTATCTAGATAATAAAAAAGAAACGAATTACCTTCTCAGATTTAAATTAAAAAATTGTATTACTAATTAAAACTTTTCATGTCACACACAAAATCTTGCACTGCCACTCACATTAACCCACAAAACTTTAAACATTTTAAAATGACAATTCGTTATACTTTTATAAGTTTTTATCAATTAAGATAATTCATATTACATTGTGTCTAAAATATTTTTCATATTTTTTATCTTATCTTGATAATAAATTCTATTCTTAACAAACACGCTGTACTTGTAAATACTGAACAAGTTTCATACCGTCTCGTCCGCCAACTGATATTTTGAATAAAACTTTTACTATCATTACTATCAAAATACCTACATTTTCCAGATTTACTTAACATGTTAAATCCATAAGATATTTAGCCACCTTGTAGTGCATGTACATAGAATTCTGATAGCTACTTGTACTTTAACCCAATTCCAATAGGGTACCCCAACGATGTTTCCGTTTAAAATTAGTAATAATCTGTTCTATTTCAGTTTATAAGAGGAAAATAATTCTGAAATTATTAAGTATACAATATCTAATTTGAAGTAAACCAAGAAATGTCATCATCTAACTGTATAATACGTAGTAGCAAATTATTATTAATAAAAATCTATTGTATTTATAAGTATGACCACTTGTGAATTTATTATCAGGTATTTCGAGAGGTAAATTTTGAAAATATTAAAATATTATTTAGATATTGAAAAGGAAGGTGAAAGTTGCATCATTTTTGGTACAATATTAAATTTGTTGTATAAGAAAAGGTATCAGCTTACGTTATTAGGAAAAAAATTCACATTTTTTATTTATAGGTTCATGCTTCAGGAGCGAAATACATAAAGTAATTAACTCCCATATTATTACAACAATAAATCGTCATTCTGTTTGTTGGTTTATTAATAACGCAAATTTGTTTTATCAATGTTTTCTAGCATGAAATAAATAGATAAAGTTCGATACACAAACATACGAACTATTATTATCCATATATTTGCAGAAAGAAGACTAGGATAGTGATTTCTTTTTTTTATTGTTTATTTATAATTATTTCTTATGTAATTTCATGAATAAGCTATGTTTTCTTAATTTAAATTAGCTACTAAAGTAGTATCTTTGTAATACCACTTTGTCATTACATTTTGCACTACTCAGTATGTAAATTTGGAAACTAAACTTGCTTTACTTAATCAATCTCGTCGTTTGAAAAAGTCAAATGTTAGGAACAAATTTAAATTTTGAAATTCTCTCAGTAGCATCAAATGTTTTGTGAGTCAGATGCCATATGGTCATCTATGGAAGAAATCAACTAGGGAATAAGTGTTATACACCAAGAATAAAGTTTTTATTTCGCTCGAATTTATTTCGGCCCGAGTCGAGCCACGATTACTTACTATGGATTATAATTAATGGAATGATTTTGTGATTGGAACTACGTCGGGAATTCACTGGTAAATCTATTTATACATTTATTACGAAAATAATTTAGTTTAATGTTGTTCACGAAAGGTTGTTACATGAAATAATAATTGGATACAAACTGGAGAGCCAACGAAAATACGTATGGTCTCGGTGAAATGGTTGTAGGAACTCTTGTTTAATCCCGAATAACAAGCCTCTTAGTAACTTGTGTTGCCAAGGTGTCATTTCTGCGTGTGTGCACTCTCGTCGTTATCTAGATTTAGATCAGTAAATATATGCTGTGCACAATACCGTTGCAACCGCTACATACCTAACATGTTGAACCTATTAACCCATAACCTCTTAACCCTTCATCCTTTAACATCAAATTCCAATAACCAGCATTTATGATGAATAACATTGGAGTTGTTGCTGATCCAACACTGATATAAACAATTTTGTTTTTGCTTTTAACATTAAAACCCTTTATTTGATTACAACAGAAAAGCAATCTTCTAGATTATTTGATGTTAGGAACCCAGTTGTTTATTTCCACAGCTTATCCATTTTTAAACGAAAAATTTCCTTATATGTTTGACGAATGTTAACATTTTTCAGAATAGAACTTATTTCGAACTTGGAGAAAATGTAACAGAAAACGTTATGATCTACATCACAGTAATGCGATTGGAAGACGACTTTGCCATTTTTCTTATAATGTTGAACTGCACATTAGCTAAGTCACGAACCAATGCAGAGCTGCAGTCGCATGATGGCGACGCCTACGGGCTCGCTTTTTCGCCCTGACGAGCCGCTGATTCTGAGTATCAGAATCTATCTTGTAAAACGTTTCCCACCTGTACCTGACATGACGGGATGAAGGCATATCCAGAGACTCAGTCGGATAACGGAATTGCTCCCAGGTGCCCTCGATACGGACAAAGGTGAGACACCGCTATTATTATAGAAATTGGTCCTATGCGGGAAAATAGACAACAGTGTGGAAATATCTTCGTTTTGTAGGAAATCATTTATTTTATTGGAATGACACAAAAGATTTCAATACACTGGTTTTTCAGTCAAAAATGGCTGATCTGCTTGTACTAGATGAATCTTGCACAAATCCTGGGCCATGATAGATGGGGTTAAGGGCTTATGGGATTAATAAACAATGGGGTCAATGGGTTCATTGGGTTTTATCAAAAATTTGACGTTGTGGAGTTAAATGGACATGGGATTCGGTTTCGGCGACCCTAAAATCATATAGTAAACATGACCTGATTCCCCAGGCCAGAAAAAAACTTTTTTGTGTGGCTGTGTTTTGTGTTCGCGTTTTGTGTGGCTTAAATGTTCAAAATTTACTTTGATGGATTTACATTTTTAGGGCAACCCAACAGATTACTTTTATTTTTATTATATTAATTACGAATTAATAATAATTAATGAATTAATTCTAGAATATTTATATTTATTTTTTTCATTTATTGGTATTTTGTTTATTCATTTTATTATTTTACAGATTATTTATTATTGAATTTTTATATATTATCTCGATTCAAATTAAAGTATATGTATATTGAGTAATAATGCAGTTGATGTGGGTACTTACCCTCCCTCCCAAAATAACTCCTTATATCTGGGCTTGATAAGTTATTTATTAATATATTTAAGTAGGTTTTTAAAATTAGTTTTTTAGATCAATATTGTATTTTATAGCTGACGCTAATTAAAAGGTAATTATTATTCATCGTTCAATAGTCAATATTGATAATCAACTGTGTGGGAATATTGCATAAATATTGATACTGCATAATACTAAACAATATTGTTAGACTTTATGTATGCTATTTTGGCAATCAATATTGTAGCAATATTGCATCAATATTAAAACTATATTGCACCAACATTGTTAGTGGATATTGGTTACAAAATGCTGGAAATATTGAATAGGCACTACAAAATTCTCTCAATCACGCAATGTAACGTATATTATATGTTACCTGGATAATAAAATCCTTAAGTTTTTAAGTGTTATTAACATATTGATATGTTTTTATATATTGAGCCAAATCCTGGTATATAGAAAGTATTATAAAAAGCTATTATTACTGAAAAATTACTTTCAGTTAAATTATTACATTCAAATTGTGTGAAAAATGTTGAAGAAAAACGAGTTAACATATTATATTATTGGAATTGCTAATAAAATATTCTAGTCATTAAAAGAAATAAAATTTAAATATTAACAGAGAAAAACTTAATATAAAATATAATATATTATAAGAAAGTAACATTTAAATTAATAATGTGAAGTTAATCAACAAAAGATAATAATAAACTAATTAAGTTGAACGATAACGTGCACAATTTAGAATACAAAATTGAGGTCAGTTAGTATTACGTTAAAAGTTTGAAATAAAATTAAAAAATTAATATCAATCCAGAATCGAATGAGAATAATACTACAACATATTCCTTTCACAGTATTCCACGAAAAATGGCTGACAGTTTTAACTCAATTGATTTTGATGATAAATCGAAATCGCCATAACCAATTTAAACAGGACACATTAAACCGCTAATTTTTAAACTAACAATTAATATTAACTTTATAATATATCATAATATCGATAAACCAAAATATTTGCTATTTGTGTTCAAGTTGCTATGAAAGATTGCGTTATCTGGCAGATTCGTAAGTGCGAGAGAATCTGCTATATTAGTGTATTATACAAATATCTTATTTTATTAAAAATGATGGATACAAAGTGTAATATTAAAGTAACTTTTCTCAAAAAGCACAAAAATAAACAAAGCAGTACAAAATATCATATTTACCTAATTTATGGGGTAAATTTTTGATTTTTAAAATCTTGTCAACTTGAAATAATTTAGAATTTAGAAATTGATTTTATATACAATCGGTACCAATAATACAATATGTAAATTTAGAATTATAAACAGAATTGATATTTTTTTGTCATTGCACTGAAGGTTGCACGTGGCATCTGCTAGCAAATAATACTGTTATCTAGCATACCACATGAAATTATTTTAGTTATATCAATTTAAATTTCATACACTTAGTTGAAAACTGTGTAATTTATTTACAGATTATTTAGTCATTTTTATTTACATTTATAAAGTAAAAAGCAAACAACTAGTTGTTTCTACTCTGAGATCTTTGCGGGTTGGTTTTACTCTTACTTTAACTTTTATCAAAGTTATGAAAACAAAACATTGATATTCGTATAGGTAGGCATCTCATTTTTAAATTAATTAATACACTTTACGTAGGAAGATACCAAAATTAAAGCAAACAACTAAAAATAACTATGAGTGTTTATATAAATTTTCTGAAACTTATTCCAGTTTCAATTAAGACTTTTGGTAATTTTACTTATCAAAATAAATTTATTCTAATTAAGTTTACGTATAAAGTTTCAAACTTCGGAAATAGAAAATGTGGTCATTCTATATAACTATACAGGCATAAATCGTACTTAAAAATTTTTACTTACAAAACCAACGAAAGTATCACTTTCTGTATAATTGATCAGGCCGACAATAATACTTGAGGAAAACTTTATCTAGATTACATTTTATTTGTTTCTTGTTGGAAAGGTCCTGTCTCGGAAGTAAAGCTGCATACATGGTTTGAACCGAAAGAATTCTTTTCGAATTGTAGTTTGAGAGCTCTTGAGAGCTGTAAGTTTGTGTAATTGAAACAGAGAGAAAAAACTCCTGCCAGATAATGGCTGAAAAATAAACCATCTGTATGAAGAGCTCTCGAGTAAACCTAAATTCAATATATATTCGGACAAAATAGAATTTAAAATTTTTTTTAAGGTAATGGCATATTTGTATTTTTTTTTACTTTATTTAAATGTTGTTATAAATTTTTACCAAAACAAGATTAAAAATATTACAGATTATCACAATGTTATGTAAATAATGTTTTCCTTCTTTACACTTCCTGATCATTCAACCATACATCTGTTTTTTTAAACTCCTCTAAAATATAAATTCTTTTTTTATCTCCACATCACTATAATATAGTATTAAATTGAAATAAATTAAATATTATTTTGAACGCACAAAAATTTTATTCCTTGTACATTTCCTGATAAGACTTTTGGCGAAGGAAAGCATTTGAAATCCGGCCGATTACAATCTATACAGCACTTAAGTAATAATTCATTTTTCAACGATAGATTGCTAAAAGAATTAATTTACATAAAAAATATAAATATGCTCATCGAAAGACAAATTCTCATCTTAAAATATAATATAAAAAAATATACTGGGTATACTGGGGTTAAATATTGATTTTTAAATATTCAATTATCATTTGTTTTTGATAATTTTATTTGTAAAATTTTATAATAAAAATTATATTTTTTCTAGTTTTAACAAAAATCAGCTTAGCAAACAACGCATTCATCGACATAGTATGGACGTGCATGTAATATTTGTATTCCAAAATGCAATTATCATAAACGAGAATGTTTTTCAGATTCAAATATAAATAACTAACATCAGGATTATATTTAATTTGTTTTTAATTTCCCTGCACACTGACCCACTCATAATAACGTTATCACCTTGCATATATTTTAGAGTTAAATACCCATTTGTATGCAACTCATAAAGTCTTCCAAGTACTTACTTCATTGTTAGCATTGAATTTATCATTGAAAAAGGTTATAACCAATATACCATAAATCTTATCACTATAATTATTATTATTTTCTATGTGTCAAAAATTTGAAATTAATTAACTGATGTGTAAAGTGACTATCAGAAACATAATACAGCTCAATAAATTATCACCATACCTCTATTTCGTCCCTCGAATTATAAAAATTTAATAATTAACTTCAAGTTTTATAGCAAAGGATTATACTACTAATTAATTTAATCGATTTGTAATTAATAACAAACCATTACCACGTTATGCACAAAAGGAGAATGGGTAAGGATCAGGCAAGCATTTTAAATAAAATTTGGCTAAAATCTAGAGGAAAAACTTGTAGGTTCAAAATTAGCTTAAATTCTCACATACTAGAACCCGTAAAACCCCAACATTTTAATTTTCGTTTAGTAAAACTTTGTTAAAACCAACTTAATATTTCAAAATAACAAATAGCTCAAATACATCAGAATTTCTGAATAATAAAATGCATGTAATTTGGTCAAAATTCGATCGAAATTTAATAATAACAATAATAATTATAATTTATCTCTTTATAAACATTAAATTTCAATGCGAGTTTTTTGCAATTTCCTCCAAAGATTATGGTTATACAAAACATCGTCAACAGCAATGCAAAAGATTATTTAATTCTTTGTGATTATAATTTTATTTTATTTCTCTATCATAAAAATTAACTATGTTATGGCTATTTGTTGTTAAAAAAGACAAAAAAACGTGATTACCAATTATTCACATTTTTTGAAAAGATTAATAAAATGGAACATTTGTTTCCATTAAATGTAATTTATAATCTAAAAAATTATACTTCCTTTAATTAAAGTATGCGTTGACTTGAATTCAAAATATTTCGAAGGTATTCTAAAAATTTCCCAGAATTTTAGGAATTTCTAATTAATTCTAAAAGCAATTCAGTGGACAATCAAAATTATGGTTTTCTAGAACCTGGTTAGCAATTTACCAATGAGTTCCTTTACTTTTTTTGAAAAAATGGAATAGGGCTGTTTATTCTCACCTATACTCTTTAAGAATGCACTTTTTACATAAATTTGCTTGCCATTGGAGCAAGTACACACAGTAAAAATTCCAAAGCAGTTGCAGAAAAAAAGGAAACTGAAGCTAACATGGAATTAATTCAAAGTAACACTTGTCAAATAAAAATAGAAGTTTTGATCAAGCACCAATAGCAAGTAATATACATACTTACAGCAACGAAATAATAATGATACTGATATTATATTAAAATATAAATATTTACCAACTTTCCAAATTATTTACAAAATTTATAAAACAACCAACGTTCAAGTAACAAATTATCTTATTGGTCTGTTTCAATAAAGTGGTAAATTGTCTCATACCTATAGTCGATACTTTGTCCGATCTCGTACTTGAGTCAGACTTAAGTACGAAATCGACCAATCAAAATAAACAATTGCGTACTTAAGTCGTGCTCAAGTTTTGCTGGAGCCAAGCACCAACTATAGGTACGGGCATCATACAGCGGTATGACATTTTGATATAATAATGGGCAACGAATTTTTCTACCTATAATAATAATTACAAATATTAATTATTGTTATTACCATTTAAGGTTGTTAAGAAGGAAAATGAAAATAATGAGAAGTTCTTGAAATTTTTACGGTACATTATTTGCGTAATAAAAAAAATTCTGGCAAAGTTTGAACTTCATCTTGTTATTAGTTATCGAGATAAAAAATGTTCAAGTTTGCATTAATTTAAATGTCATTAAATCGATAATCAGAAATGCCAGCATTTCCAAAAATTGCCAAAATATTTATGAAAGTCTTATAAATAAGTATACCAAATTTCAAAATAGTCATGTTTTTAGTTTCTGAGAAAATTAAATTATTCTAAAAGGTAGTTCAAAAGCTATCAAGATTTTCGATAAATATACATTAAAAACAAAAATATTGATGGGAAAATAAATGGGTTACAAAATCAGATGTTGCCATGATTTACTAAATCTTGATAGCTTTTGTACACTTTTTGGAATAATAATTTAATTTTCTCAGAAACTGAAAACATGACTTTTTTGAAATTTGGTATACTTATTTATAAAACTTTCATAAATATTTTGGCAATTTTTGAGAATGCTGACATTTCTGATTGTTGAAATAATGATCTTTAATTCAATGCGACCGTAATGTAACTTTGACATTTTTTATCTCGATAACTAAAAACAAGATTAAGTTCAAACTTTGCCAGAAATTTTTTTATTACGCAAATAATGTACTGTAAAAATTTCAAGTACTTCTCATTATTTTCATTTTCCTTCTTAACAACCTTAATTTATCCAACATGTAAAAGTATTTAAACTTTTACATTTTTACAAAATTGTGGTTCCCTTAAGTAAATCACTTCCTAAAAGTCTCACTTTTCCGTAACTATAACCAGTTCCTAAAGTTACGTTTGCCGTAACTCTATAGCCTCTCCTAAATTGTTACTTATTTTGACAGAAATAAAATTTTAAGTTGGTATTATTTAAGAATTTTAGGTTATGTATGTATTATGTATTTTTAAATAACGGCTTAAACATTCATATTATTTGAAGTGGTAGATAAACTTTGATAAAATAAAAACAATAACCTATTCGTAAATATTATTTTAGTGCGCAGTTTAGCAAAATCAGCGCAGTTACAAAATTTACCTACTTTACCTACTTGACAATTTTTGATAAGCTGTAGCTCACTGTGAGCTAGGACAAGCATAGGCAAAATGCAGCAATACAAGCAGAAAATTCTCTGGTACGGTTAAATAACCTGTATTAGACTTTAGCCAGTCCAAGCGCAGGATATTCTTGGCTAAATAACTTGACAATTACTATTTATTTGGTGTCAACCAGGCCTGCCTAAGGCTTACAACTTCCTTCTTTACCAGTAATAGAATATCAAAGTCCCTACGTATGACCTCATTTGTAACAAACCAAGATGAATTCAAGATATTTCTGAGAACTTTTGATTGGAATCTCTCCAGTATCTCCAGGCTAGAGTTGGATGCGGAGCCCCACAATTAGATTTTATTTTAAGTGTGGCTTTGTAGATCAATACTTTGTTCTGCAAAGTGTTCACTTTGTTCTGTTATATGTACTGATTTGGTTTCGTTGACTTTTATTCTCCATGTTTTCAACCAACGCTGAATTTTGGCTATGTATATTTTTAGAAGTTCTGAAGCAAGCACTGGATTGCTATAAAATTCCACAATAGCAGTGTCATCCGCAAACGTAGAGGTAGTGTTTTGTTTTATTATGTAATTATTGGTAGGTCTGATGTATACAGAAGATATCAGATTGGCTCTAGGACACTACCTTGTGGAATCCCTGGTTTTATTGGACATTTGACTATAAAGTGTCCATTACCAATGTACGACCTTACAGGAGCCCCAAATGCCATACTTTGTCAAATGCCTGTGACACATCCAAGAACATTTCCAAACAGTCCCTTTTAGTAACTTTTCCAGAATCTTCGATATTACAGGAAGTAAGTTCATTGGTTTATAAGATGCAGCCTCTTCTGAGTTCTTTTCTGGTTTAAATATTATAATCACTTGTGCTCCTTTCTAGTGGGAAGTAGCAAAGCCTCAGAACTGCTTTGAATAAGATGGTAATTCTTCTAAAGCTTCTGATGGTTTTTATAGGTAGCTCTTTTAAGACTGTGCCATTTTAGGATTACCTTCTGCATCTCTTTTACTTGAAATTTTTTTATATGAAAATCTATCTGGAGAAGTAGTGTTTTAAGAAAGTTGATGATTTTTTCTCCTCTTAATCACTTATTTCTGAAGGAAAAGGTTCGAAGACTTTTTGCAGGTTTCCGCAAATATTTGTACTTTTTCTTTGTCCGTCTTAAGCCCGTGCGCCGTTTTCCAGTCTGATTGGTGTATATGGGTTTATGGTCGTTTAATCTCTTTCGTTGCCTTCCACAACAAATAACAAATAAAATTACAATGGCAACTATAGAAGCTTATCACAGCTCAAACGAAGTTCTACGGATTGATATGAAATTTACGCGAAACATTGGAATAGGAAAGAAAGTAGAAAAACATATTTACAGCTTATCCCTCCAAAAAATTTTACAAGTAACTCAAACATGAAGCTTAAACGATGGGAATGGAAAACTCATTGAGGTTCTGACAAAGCTCAAACGTTTGACACTATTTTTATTCTAAAATTCCACTTGGGAGGGGGTTATCGTGTTTACGGCCTCTCCAGAAATTTTTGTAAATAGCTCCGTTACGGTTGTGGTTCAAACGACGGAAATGGAAATTCATTAAAGTTCAAACAAAGTTAAAATTTTTTTAAATTTATTGAATTTCAATGCTATAAACATGGAAAGGTTGGTATCTGATGTGTTGGTAGTTATGATATTCAAAACGTTTATATACACCCATACACAGAATTGATCGTACACCCTTATGCTAGCAATGTAACTTGTGCCTTTTGAATACATGTTTTCTCATATAAAAATAGCTTTTACAGCAAAACTTATTAAACATTTTTTGTTGAAAATTTCATTGTCTTCAATTTTGTTTATTTTTCTATTTTGTTGCACCGTTTCCGTGATAGAGTGACTTAAAATAATCTCTGTGAAAATTTTAATAAAATTAACATTGCTCTTATGGGAGTTTTACTCCCATATAAGTATAATATAAGTTGCATTAAGCCAAAATTGTCAAATTGTTTTTATGTAGTCAAAATAAATAATACAATCAGTGTAATGAATTAATGTAGCTAAGGATTGGTGGATTTTCAACAGGTTATGGGTTTATTTAGCTATTAATTCATTTGATATTGGTATAAAGTTTGTTTAGAATGGCTGTGAATTCGAAATACAGCATCATGAAACTAAACAATAGTAATTATTTCAATTGGAGATACAAGATAAAAATGTTGCTAATTGAAAAAGGCGTGTAGTCAGCAACTGCTGATAATCCACCGGATCCAATTACAAATGATTGGAAAACCAAAGATGACAGAGCACATACGACAATTGCATTAAATGTGGAAGATGACCAGATCCAACATATCAGAAATTGTAAAACAGCGAAGGAAGCATGGAATTGTTTAAAAGATTTCCATCAGAAAGATACCCCAAATAACAAAGTTAGTATCTTGCGACAGTTAATGACAACACGTGTTGATGAAGATGGTGATGTTGAAGCTCATGTAACAAAAATGACGGAATTATTTCAACGTTTTTTGGCTTATGGTGATGATTTAAAACCAGAGCTTATTTTGTGTGTTACAATACTAAGTTCATTACCAGAAAGCTACGATGTGTTAGTCACTACGTTAGAGAATCGCAAGGATGAATTAACATCGAGTGTTGTTTGTTCAGCTGTAATTGGTGAATACAGGAAACGTATTGAACGAAATCGTGACAATAATTCTGAATCTGTATTACGAGTTGGTTCATCATTGAAAGAATCAAGGAATTTGTATGTCAAAGGTGAATTTGATATAAATAAATTAAAATGTCATTTTTGCAAGCGCAGTGGTCACTGGAAAAAGGATTGTTTAAAGTTTAAAGCGCATAAAGAGAAAAAGCAGACTCAAGTAAATTTGGTTGAGGATAATGACAACAATAAAAATTTTCAATGTTTGTTTGCATCTTTAAAGTCAAACAATGATGGTTGGTTGATTGATAGTGGAGCAACTAGTCGTATGGCAAATAAACAAGAAATGTTCACTCATATGAAGAAACATTTTGAAAGTGTCTACGTGGCAAATGGTAATAAAGTAAATTCAATTGGTATTGGAACAGTTATTGTAAATTTTGTAAATAAATTTTGAGACAGCTGTATTGTAAAGATTGAAAATGTTCTATATGTACCAAACCTAAAAGGAAACTTTATTTCTGTACGACGTTTGACCATACGAGGATACACAGTGATTTTCAATAAAGACGAATGTAATATAGTTCGTGCGCATGATGGTATGCAAGTTGCTATGGGTCAAGCATATGGTAATTTGTATCAATTAAAAACATTAAATATGGTATGTTCCACTGAGAATTCGAAACCAGTTTAAAATTGTGTCCACAAATGGCATAAAGTTCTCGGTCATAGAGATATAAATGTGGTAAAAACATTGCCTTCGAGTAATCTTGTAGATGGGGTTCAAATTGATGATTGTAATATAGAATGTAAAAGTATTTTAAACTGTGAGGTTTCAAGGAAAAATGACTAGAATAAAATTTCCAAATTCTAATAATCGTGCAAAAGAAAGACTGAATTTGATTCATTCTGACGTTTGCGGACCGATGCAAACGAAAACGCCATCTGGAAAAGGATATATATTAACCTTTATTGATGATTTTTTCAAATTTTCTACTGTTTATCTACTTAAAGAAAAATCAGAAGTGTTTGGAGAATTTAAAGAATTTGTTGAAATGTGCAAGACAATGTTCAATCGTAAACCAAAAATGATTCGCTCAGATAGAGGAGGAGAATATATAGGCACTGAATTCATAAAGTTTGTGAATAATGAAGGCATTCAGTACCAGCGCACAGCACCATATACTCCGCAACAGAATGGTGTTGCTGAGCGAAAGAATAGAACTCTTGTTGAAATGGCACGGTGTATGATCACAGAGGCTAAACTTGATAATAAGTTTTGGGGCGAAACAGTAGTAATGTCAAATTATATACAAAATCGATTACCAGCCAAGGATATCACACAAACACCATTTAAAAATTGGTATGGATGTAGACCTAACATAAAATATTTTAGACGTTTTGGATCGAAATGTTATGTACATGTACCTGATGAAAAACGAAGGAAACTGGATTCGAAAGCAATTGAACCAATTTTTGTTGGATATGATGGAGTTTCAAAGGCATACAGGTGCTATGCACTGGATACTCAAAGAATTATCATTAGTCGTGATGTAAAATTTGTTCATAAAGATACTGATTTGAAACCAAATGACATTCAACAGATTCAGGAGAATGAAGTTACAGAAAGTGATGGAATGCATGAAGTTATTCAGTTAGCACCAGTCACTGACAATAATGAAGAAGATTCAGATAATGAAAAAAATGGCACAGAAACAGCAATTCGTAAATCATCTAGATCAAATTTTGGTAAATCACCTTATCGATATATTGAGGAAATCAATATTATTAAAGGAAGAATTGAACCAAAAACATACAGCCAGGCTATTCATTCTGAGCAAAAGGATGAATGGATTAAAACAATGAAAAATGAAATAAAATCGATCAATGAAAATGAAACATGGGAACTGGTAGAACTACCAAATAATCGTCATGCTATTGGTTGTAAATAGATTTACAAAGTTAAAA
Organism: Cantharis flavilabris; assembly: GCA_949152465.1. NCBI lineage: Eukaryota > Metazoa > Arthropoda > Insecta > Coleoptera > Cantharidae > Cantharis > Cantharis flavilabris. The sequence continues at coordinate 17,398,675 of OX424438.1, forward strand.
ACAATAGAGAAAATGAAATATTCAAGGCACGATTGGTAGCACAAGGTTTTTCACAAAAGTATGGAATTGATTATGATGAAGTTTTTGCTCCAGTGATAAAACATACAACTTATAGGACTTTACTCACTATAGCTGCTAAACACAAAATGAATGTTATTCATTTGGATGTCAAAACAGCATTTCTATATGGAAAATTAAACCAAACAATATTTATGAAACAACCTCCTGGTTTTATTTAAGATGGGAAAGAGAATCACGTTTGTCTCTTGAGGAGGAGTATATACGGATTAAAACAATCTGCTAGGATTTGAAATAAAGAACTTCATGAAGTTCTTATGGCGAACAAATACATTCAGAGCGAGAATGATCCATGTTTGTATATACTGAATATAAAAAATGCACTATGCTATGTTTTAATATATGTTGATGATATTATTTTAGCAAGCAATAGCAATAAATTGTTAGAAAATTGTGAAAAGGCATTGAATTCCAAATTTAAAATTAAAAATCTTGGAAAAATAGAAAATTATCTTGGTATAAAATTTAAACAAGATTTGAATGGCAATTTTGAAATAAATCAAAAGGAGTACATATTAAAAGTTCTGAATGATTTTGGAATGTTAGAAGCCAAGAAATCAAACGTGCCAATTAATTTATCATATGGGAAAGGTGAAATATCTGATATGTTAATCGACAATAATGAATATCGGCGATTGGTAGGATTATCAGTCAATACTAGACCTGATATTTCAGCTAGTGTAGCAATAATTGCACAAAAGGTTACCGCTCCTACCCAAGAAAATTGGGTTGAATTAAAAAGGATTTTAAGATATCTTAAAGGAACTATTGATTTATCTTTGGTTCTTGGAGTTACGGACAGCAAAAACGGTCTTATGGGTTTTGCAGATGCCAATTGGGCAAAAGATATTGCACTGAAAGAACGCAAATCAACATATTTATATTTAAATACTTTGGCGGAATAATTAGTTGGTGCAGTAAAAGACAGACGTGTGTTGCTAAATCAAGCATGGAAGCCGAATATATGGCCCTCTCAGAAGCAAGTAGTGAAGCTATATGGATTCGACGTTTACTAAAGGATTTCAAACAACCAGAAAAAGGGGCAACTTTAATTTTTGAAGATAATCAAAGTTGTTTGAAATTTATTAAGGAAGAAAAAATATCAAACCGTTCAAAGCACATTGATGTACAGGGTGGCTCAATTTCGATCCTTCTTATGGGGAAATCGGTAACTATAGGAGATATCGAAAAATGGATGGCGCATCCTCGATCTCTTTTTTTGAGAAAAGTTTAATGGTTTAAACTCGAATTCGATATCTTTTTTCGTTTTCGAGTTATGGCTAAAAGTTGACTTTTTCGACTTTTCGTTAAATGTCGATATCTCGGTTATTTGTAAAGTTATAGAAAAAATATTTACACCTTCTTCAGACACTTTTTTAAGGGCAATAAAATGGGATAAAGAGATTTTAAATATCTAACTTAGTTTGCGAGTTATAATATAAAGTTATGTTTTTTTAAATAGAAACCATAGTTGGCTATGAAATATTTAAATCGAGTTTTTTATCCTATTTTCAATTATATATAATATGTGGGGTCTATTATTTCAGTTTCGTCCCATTATATTACAAAATGTTAAATAAAAACAAACTAAGATCGGAAAATTAAATGTTGGATTTATGAAAACAATCCATTATACATTTATATTATAATACTTCATAGTTTTGATAAGCCATTTGACACGCTTGTGAAATAATATGTAATAGGTACTAAATAAAAATAAAAATAGGTATCGAAGTATTAGGTACTAAAAACACTCTTTAAAAACAACTGGAGACAATTGTTTTAGATGTCAATAATGATTTTGTATAGTGTTTTGTTTTGAAAAAGTCAACCTTTAATTTTCCGATCTTCTTTTGTTTTGATTTAACATTTTGTAATATAACGGGATGAAAGTGAAATAATAGACCCCACATGTTACATATAATTGAAAAGAGGATAAAAAACTCTATTTAAATATTTCATAGCCAACTGTGGTTTCTATTTAAAAAAACCAAACTTTATATTATAACTCGAAAACTAGGTAAGATATTAAAAATCTCTTTAGCCCATTTTATTGCCCTTAAAAAAGTGTCTGGAGAAAGTGTAAATATTTTTTCTATAACTTTACAAACAACCGAGATATCGACATTTAACGAAAAGTCAAAAAAGTGAACTTTTGGCCATAACTCGAAAACGAAAAAAGATATCGAATTCAGGTTTACACCATTAAACTTTTCTCAAAAAAAGAGATCGAGGATACGCCATCCATTTTTCGATATCTCCTATAGTTACCGATTTCCCCATAAGAAGGATCGAAATTGAGCCACCCTGTACATGTCTATTTTGTAAAGGATCATGTCGATAAAGGAACAATCAAATTCGTATATTGTCCAACGGAAGAAATGGTGGCTGATATGTTAACTAAACCATTGTCAGCCCATAGAATTATAAAATTAAGAAAATTATGCAATTTGTCCAGTGAGGAGGAGTGTTAAAAATAATATAAGTTGCATTAGGCCAAAATTGTCAAATTGTTTTTATGTAGTCAAAATAAATAATACAATCAGTGTAATGAATTAATGTAGCTAAGGATTGGTGGATTTCCAACATTTTGGCGTTTCCAGACGAGAAGAATTACATAGCTTAACTGTCCATGCTGCTCTTGTTCTTTCTTACTTGTTCTGTAATGATTAAGTAAGTAGTACTCCTAAAATTTCGTTATGTTATGATTTTTATAACAGTTCTAGTGCTGTTAAGAGTATCTAAATGCAATTCGTTGCTATGCAGTTAGTACTATAGTAACAGTATAGGGTAAAATAAATTACTTTTTATACAACTGACATTAAAAATGACACTTTTAGTTCAAGTTACCCGGGTTAAAAATTTAATATTATAAGGTAGCTGGTTAAAAATATCTTTAACACTAGTAAAAAAAAGCTTTTTAACACTAGTGGTAATTAGTTTATAAATTATTTATAAACAGTAACATAAATATTTATTTATAATATATAATTAATAGCACATTAGAATTAGAACAATTACTGATATTAGTCCCTTAGGAAGTATATGGTTAACGAATTTCTTGCTGCCAAATAGTACAAACTGTTTTAAAAATACGCACAAGTTTTCTGACGTTTCTAAAAAACAATTTTCAATTTTGTGAAACAATTTAAAATACTCTTAATAATTATTTTGAATTCGTTTTTAAATTAAATATAAACAGTTGTATAAAAAATATTGTACGATATAAGTGTTAAAAGTGAGATTTTATTTTGTTAGTGGGTAATTTTACGAAACGAGCGAGAGCGAGTTGAGCAACCCCCACGAAATATAAATCAAAATAAAATAAAGTTATTACGACACGTGAATTCAGACGTTTAGAATTTCGTATTCTCATCGGCAAAATTATTTAATTGAATATTGAATTGAGTACTGTTCGCGTTAGTTTTGTAATAATTATTTCAGGTTTTAACGAAACTTAGAATTAAATGTGAAAACTTAAAATGTAGTAATTCAATAACGAAAATTCGAAAAATGTAAAATTTTTTATTTAAATAAAACAGTTACTATGCAATTAAGTTTAATAAAAATTATAGAGTAATTAATCATTCTCGCAAAAATTTCCAAAGTAATTTTATTGCTGAAAATTTACAACATCTGCGAAGAAAGAGAAAAATAATTGCGTTTTATTTAAATTGCAATTAATACTGTAATTGTTCGATGTTTTAGAACATTTATTAGATATGTTGAAAACTACAATAAGAATAAACTATGAATTTACAAGAAATTTCGTTGTGTCGAAGTTACAAAAATGAATTTTGATTTTTAATAACTATTAAACAATGCCACCTTTATTTAAAAAATATGCTTCTTTGCTGTTAACTAATAGAACAAGGGTACCTTATTCCTAATCCAAAAAAAGTACCCGATATTTTATTTATTCACACCACGCCGATATCCAAACTTTTTTCCGTTATATAATTCAGGTAGGAAAACTAAAAGTTGACAAAATGTTTAATAAATTGAGAAAAATTTTCTACTGAAATGTTAAAATGAAAACTTTTCATTTCTATTTCATTATGTCTCGCATTAATTTAAGACTTGATCATCTAAAGACGCTTTCCTATTTATTAAACCTATACAATCTTAAATAAGAAACAAAATAAGAAAAAAAAATGTTTTAATTGAAACAGTTTTTACTTTACTGATTATTTAAAAAAACCGATATTGTTATCAGGTTTCGTTACTTAATCCATAAAATCACAAATCAATCGATTATAATGTTTATGAATGAAAACTTATTTTTACAAATAACAATTTCCCATTATTAAGACAATACTAGTTTATTGTACAAGTTTTTATTTATTTTACATTGTCAATTAAAACCAAAACCGATTCACTTGTAATTAAGTAATTACATAAAACACTGAAAGTTGATATAAATCTACAATGCAATATATTATGTTCTATTTATGTAAAAGTTAATGTATACTTACTTATATTCAATTACAAACAAACTGATTTAATTTAATTTATGTTTTTTACTGTAGTATAATAAATAACTTTTATATTATGGGAAATACGTGATTATAACATAATTAAAAAAACAACAACTAAACAGTTCCACTTATTTTACTAAATTAGTGCACCGGTATGTCCACTTTATAAAATTAGCTTCTCAATAAAATATTATTTGCTTACCTTTGTTTATTCACATTGAAGTTAAAAATGTTGAACAGAAACAGTTTTAGGAGATGAGTACTTGATATCTATTTGAATACTAACTCGATTTTCTGACTAATGCTGCAGGAAAACGATAATATTAATTTTGCGACATCTACTTTAGAAACAGAAATTGCTCTGTAATTTTAAAAACAAAATACACATTGCTGCTTGAAAATTTAAATATACATAACATTTTTAATTTAAATCAGATAATACAAATCAATTTAGCTTTTAAAAAGAAATGATCAATGCACTTTTATAATTACCAATAACAATTTAATTAATTTTAAAACTAATTATTACAATGTCACTTCTAATACTAGAATGATCATGGTTTGATATATTGTGAAAGTCATTTTTAAAATGAAACAGTCATGAATAAATTGTTAAACTTGTTACAGATTCATCAAAAAAACAAAATTAATCATTTCAATAGTATTATATTTTGTAATAATGTTTTTACAAAAGACTACTTCTTTAACAAACCAAGTAGAATAAATTGTAATCTTGTAAGAATAAAGTCATCAGACATAAAATCACAACTCATTTATATAATTATATAATAAATAATAAAAAACTTTATTTGGTATTAAAAACCATTATAAGAAAAACCATTATAAACATTACACTTTACAACAATAATACAAAGAAACCAAAAAAAATGTTCAAACAAAATTAACTCCCACATACTCTTTAATTTTCCCTTTAAATATTGACAATCTTGTCTCTTCCTTAATATATATAGGCAAACTGTTAAATAGTTTCAAACCGTTATATAGGAGCATGTTTTGAGCTCTACTGCTTCTAAATAAGTTTAATCTAAAATCCAGTCTGCTCCTTACAGGGTACTCATGTACATCTTCCACATATGTAACACCCTTACTCAAGTAATCAGGCAGCATTCTGTATTTCACCATGAATACAAAAATTAAAACATCCACCACAATACGCTGGTATACACTATGCCACTGCAGTGTCTCCAGCAGCATAAACTTTGTAAAAAATCTATTAACCCTCAGTATTACTCTCATACCCCTATTCTGTAATTTTTGAAGTCTGCTCAACATGCTCCCATTGCCCATAAACAAAACCGTTGAACAGTACTCCAAATGAGGTCTTATCATTGTGTTATAAATTCTTATAGCACTTACAGGGGAAACTTTTTTTCGATACAAAGTGCAATTTGTTTGCTATCTTTCTACATATATGATCAAAATGATACTTAAAATTTAATTTGTCATCAATAACCACACCCAAATATTTATATTGATTAACAACCTCTATCACTTCACCATCCATTACAATATCAAAATTTCTACCCAATCTATCATTTACAATCATACATTTGGTTTTATTTACATTAATTTTAAGTCTGTTCATACGTAACCAATCATTTAGGTTATTTAACTCCTGATTCACAATACAGATACAGTCATCAACATTATCCCCAGCAACATACAAGTGAGCATCATCTACAAAAATCACAATTTTTGCCCTATTGATCACATTCTTCATATCATTAACATATAATAAAAATAGTAACACTCCCAGAATTCCCTGAGTTCCCTGAGGAACTCCCAAAACCACATTTGCTGCTTCAGAAACAACGCCGTTTATTACAATTCTCTGTTTCCGCTTTCCCAAATAAGACATAAACCACTTCAATTCATTTTCACGAATACCATATTTTTCAAGTTTCGTTATAAGAATTTCCCTATCGACTGTCTCGAATGCTCTACTTAGGTCAAGGAAAACCTCCACTATTACTTTATTATCGTTCACAGCCATCTTCCATTCACCTACAACAAAAGTAACCAACGATTCACAACTATGGCCCTTTCTAAAGCCGGACTGGTATTCATAAATTATATCGTTATCCTCCAAATATTCCACCAATTGATTATTAACAATCTTTTCCAAAATCTTTGCTTGAATCGATATCATGTTAATTGGACGAAACTCCTCAAACTTCGTAGAATTTTTCACTTTTGCAATAGGAACTATGCATGATTCTTTTTAAGTATCCGGAAAAAGTCCAGATTCAAGTGACGCACTAATAATGGATAGTAAGTTCTCACCTACTAGGTCAACAATATCTCTAAACATACCAGCATTAACATAGTTCACATCTCTCTTACTATTCATTGATTTCAGTACTTGGTCCAAATTTTCAATCTTTACTTGTTTAAACCTAAAAACACAACTCGCATCAACAATATTACATACATATTGCTTCACCGGAATGCTTTTATTAATTTTCATGACGCTATCAATAAAATATGAATTGAAATTATTCGCAATTATCAAGTTGTCCACGTACTTTACATTATAAAAAAATAATCTCTTTAATATCACTTTTATTTTCTTTTAAGACCAACGATTTCAAGGATTTTCACATTAATTTTTGATTTACAGAATTATCTATTTTTTCACTGATATAGTCCGCTTTTGCCTTATTAATTTTATTTTTATATTCGTTTCGAATGCACCTGTAATTTAACCAATCATGCGCACTCCCCGTTAATGTTGCCTTCCGATACTGCTTAACTTTACTTTTCTTTAGATTATTCAGCTCACCTGTAAACCACGGGCAACATACGTTAGAAACCTTCCTATTTGTAACAAACTCAATAATAAGCGACTGAAGGGCCTTATCATCACATTCAGTATAGTAAGTATTCATAATATCGCTCTTAGAAACCTTGCTTCTAAATTAGTCCTTGTCGTATTTTAAAATCCTTATACTTTTTTCTTCTTCGGTATTAACCTTCTCATGCTCAATTAATATTCGTATGGTCTCGTGATCACTTATCTTTAGATCAGTCTTCATCTCTGCGAAAAAATTATAACAGTCATTAACAATAACATAATCAATTAATGTTCTAGATTCACATGTATTTCTGGTATACTGGCTTACTATTTGACTAAAACCACAGTCACTAACAATGTCATTCAACTTATTTCTCACGTTGGAATCCTTAGACCAGTCAACATTAAAATCTCCCATTATTACAACCTTGTTGTTAAGTTCGCTTAGTTCTTCCAAATGATCGTCTAAGTACATATAAAAATCAGAACCCACACCTATGTATCTTGAAGCTCTATATAACGCTGCTAAATAGATTACCTCATTTCCATCACTTAGCCTAACTACTAACCACCACAATTCCAAATCTATCGTCCTGCTATTGATTAACTCACATTTCCATGACTTCTTAAAGTATATGATTACTCCCCCTGTATGCCGAGATGTGGAATCGTTTCTTATGAAATCGTAATTGTCAATCTGAATCAAGCTATCATCATCTAGTTCCGACAAATGAGTCTCACTCAAACACACAAATTCCGGTCTATGTTCACTAATCATAAGTTCCAACTCACAAAAATTGTTGATGACACCTTGTATGTTTAAATATACACCTTCACTATTCTGTAGTTATTAATACGCAGTTTTACCTTTCTCAATATTTGCCTTTCTCTTGTATATTGGACATTCAGTGCTCCACGTGCTATGATTTACGTCAAGATTTTTTAAATTTAGTTCCTTCATAGCTTTACAACAATTTACACACTTGGAATGATTTTCCACACAATCTTTGAAAATATGGTCACCAGCACCACATTTGTAGCATACTGCACCTACCGTACAATTTTGTGCCTTGCGATTAAAACCACTACATTTCAAGCATCTCAACACGTTCATGCTCTCATATACTACACATCTGTCCCACTTTGCATTAATTTTTCCACACTTCATGATATGTTCAAAAGATTTGCCATCTACTTCTAAAATTGCATTATAAACCCTGTTATTCTTATATGATCTGTACACTTTCACACAACTCAACTCCTGAAATTGCATATCATTTTGAGATTTAATTGCACCCACAATTTCCTCCTTACTCAGCTCTTCACTCATTCCCACTATCAAAATTGTTGGTTTTCTCAAATTAGCAACTCGAACCTCATAATCTTTGCCCAGTTTACTCACAATTTCCTTTTCAATCCTATCAGCTTACTGTTTATTATTGCAACTTATTGAAATCGCCCCATCTTTTTTCAAATGCACAATATTATTTACTTTCGCAGAAATTTCTGACGGGTTAATATTTTTCTTAACAGCTTCCAAGGTTTTCTCTACACTTTGTGTTTTTTCCCTAGGCTTAACTATTACAGGCAATCTAAGCTGATCCGCATATGTCGCTATCGTTCCGTTATCATGAACACTCGTATTCAGTTTCTTCAAGTCAACATTAATTTCACTTTTAAATTCACTTATTACAGCTTCAACTTTCTTCATAACGCTCTTAGATTTATCTTCAATTAATCTTTTCATTACCATCTCGTAATCTCTTAATTCTGCTAATATTTTTTCTTGATTGCTCCTCAACACCTGAAATGCGTCAATACAAGAATCGCAAATAAATCTAATATTATCACACCGCTTTAACATTTCACAGTCCATTTCAGGGATGCCAAAACACTTCTTTGCATGAAATGACTTTCCACAGAAGCCAGCACATATCAGAACACATGGTTCTCTTCGTAGATTGCCACCACACTTTCCACAATTCAACTCCATCTCACCAGAGACAGATTACCACTAACAACCAACTCCAGATCCAAAAAATTTCCAAAAAACACCATGAAAAACCACGAATACCTAGCGCACGCTCTAAACACGTTCGAACAGTTTCGAAATTTTCACACAATTATACCTAAAAACTACTTAAATCTATCAAAAACTTCTTGATTTTTATTAATTAAAAAAATTCTGAATTTGAGTTAAGGGGGATTATACACCTGGAAACGCAAAAAAAAAGGGAAATTTCGAGAATATTTTTCAGGGAAACTATTGGAGTTATCGGATCGGGGTTTTTTCTATGTAAAAATATACACTTTCAAGAATGTTTTCAATTTTTTTTATTAAAAATATTTTAAAAATCACGGCAGTAATTGAGTTGTCTACGAAGTACCATAAAAAAATTTGCTTTTGCGGTACCCAGTGGCGTTTTGTTAAAAATCATCAGAAACCAAAAAATCAAACAGGATATTAAAATGGATACTATTATCTAGTCTTTGTCATAGCCGATTTAAAAAATATTAAGTTTTAACAATATGGCAGACGTTGAATTCAAAAAAGTGATTTTTAAGAAAAAAATCTTTGGTGTTATGTCAATAAAAAACAAACTAAAAATTGGAGCAAAAAAATCGTATGACAAAGACTAGATAATTATATATACAATACCCAAAAAAAAATTCAAGCTGATTGGTTCGGTGGTTTTCGAGATATTTTGGGTACCGTTTGAAATATGTAGTTTTGAGTAAAAAGCGTTTGAAAATTTTTTGAAGCATAAACCCATGTTCAAACCTATGTATTCTTTGGGCTCTAACTTTGTTATACATTTCGAAATTTTTACTTGAAATTTTTACCAGACATGCTTAACATATCAAACTAGAAGAAAATGAAAATATTGCAAAATCGCTCTTTTGGAACTTGACAGGTGTATAATCCCCCTTAAAATAATCTGAGTTACTGCAGCCTATAATGCAAAAATGACTTGAACTTTTTGAGTTCCTTAGAAAAACCTATATATTTTTGAATTTCATTTAAAAAAGGTATCAATATATGATACACATACACATAGACGTGTGTGGGATCCTTTATGGTGAAAACGTAGTTAAGCTTGTCTTACTGAAAATAGTGAATAGTGAATAAATAGTAGAGAATAAAACAGCAGAAGGTGCAGAGAAGTAAAGTGAGAGTGATTCAGAAGCACAGGGTGTTGAATCAGAGGTGAAAAAAAGCGATCAAGTGAGTAAATTCATTGAAATTGTAAAGATAGGAAAGTTAGGTTATACAAGACGAAAGTTACCGAGGTGTTGAACCGAACCGAGTCTTGAACGCGGAGAGTATAAACTACACTGTAATATAGGCAACACAACAAGCACAGTAAAGAAGGGAGAAACCATTCAAGACAACATAAGAGTGAGAAACCATTCAAGACAACATAAGAGTGAGAAACCATTTACAGTGAACGGAAACTTACATAATGAGTGATAAAAAGAAAGAAACCATAACGGACAGCTATGAGAGTGAGGGGTCAGCAACGGATGAAAGTAGCAAGAAGAGAAGGATCGATTACGATATTTTTAGAATGAGTAAAAAAGTACAAAGATCACCGGTGAAGAAACGAAACTTACTAAGCGATGGAGATGAAAGAGGAAGTAACCCGTAAGAAGGAAACTCAAGAATCGAAGAAAAATTAGACCGACTTACAAACATGGTTGCAAAATTCATGTCAGATATGCAGGAGAGCATTGGAATGATCAAACAAGAGGTCGGCGAGTTGAGAAAAGAAATTGCAGATGCCAAAATCGAAACGAAGAAAACAAAGGAAGAACTGCAAGAAGTAAAAATAGAAAGTGAACAGAATATAGGAGCCGTGGGAGAAAAAATGGAAAGGTTGGAATTGAGAAACATAGAGCTGGAATGTCAAATAGAAAGGATCGAAAAAGAAAGAATAAGAAACAACTTGATCATTACAGGAATTACTGTGGATGAAAAGGAACCGGACAAAATGAGAATGGCAATGAATGGGTTTATCAAAGAAAAGTTAGGGGTCACGACCGAAGTTAAGAATACGTACAAGATAGGCAACAGACGATACGTGCTGGAGGTAAACAAATGGGAAGATAAGATGGGGATATTAAAGAATAAATCCAAGCTGGCTGGAACGGACATCTACATCGATAGTGATCTCACGAACATGGAAAGAAGCATTATGAAAGAAATTAGAGCAAGGGCAAAAGTCGAACGGGAAAAAGGAATAAAGGTAAATATTGGACATCTAAAACTTACCTTGCCTGGAGTTGTTATAACATGGGATCAGCAGAAACGAAGATTGGTAGAAGAGAGAACTGAGACTCAGGAACAGACATCAAAAAACTAACAAAACACGCAGGATGGATGATACATGGCACGAACCGGCGAGAAAACGGAATAATGAGAATAAAAACAAATGAGAAACATAGGAAAGTAAGGCAAAGGAAAAGAAGAGAAGCTAGGATGTGGAAAATTGGCACGTGGAACGTCAGATCAATGCTGGGGAAGGGCAAGATGCAAGAGACAACAAGAGAACTAAAGAGGTACGGAGTCAACATAGCAACGATACAGGAGATAAGATGGGGGGGTAATGGGGAGGTAAACGCCGGTGAATACGTATTGTTGTACTCAGGAGAAGAGAAACAAGGAAAAAGGGGTGTTGGTTACTTTATAAGAAACGATTTGAAGAGAAACATAATGCAATTTAAACCAATTAACGGCAGAATAGCATATATAAGATTAAAGGCAAAACCGATAAATATAAGTATAATAGTTACATATGCGCCAACTGAAGATAAGAGTAATGATGAAAAAGAACAATTTTATTGTGAACTGGAAAGGGTGGCTGAAACAGTACCTAGGGGTGATATCTTGATAATGTTGGGTGATTTTAACGCCCAGATTGGGAAGGAAGATTACATTGGAGGAGTGGCAGGCAAATTTACGATACATGAAGACACTAATGATAACGGACGAATATTGTGTAATATAGCAGCAGCGATGAATATGTATATAACATAATTAGCACGAAATTCAAGCACAAAGCAATACACAAACTAACATGGAAAAGACCCGGAGCAAATGACGAGAAAGAAGGAAATCAAATAGACCACATCTGCATATCGAGAAAAGGAACAAATTGCATCAAAGACGTGAGAACATACCGCGGAGCGAATGTAGATTCTGACCACTACCTAGTAATTGCAAAACTGGCACACATAAACATACACAAGATAAGAAGAGAGCACAAAAAAAGACTAGCAATAGAAAAGATGACGGACACCAAGATCAAAGAGAAATATGAAGAGGAGACTGATAGAATAATAGAGAACATGGAGAAAGAACAGGATATAGATAGAGAATGGGAAAATATCAAGATAGCGATGCGAACTGGAGCAGAGAGAACGGTGGGATTTAAGAAGCAGGTCGTACACAAGAGATGGTTCGATAGGGAATGTGAAGAAATGGCAAACATCAAAAGAATAGCAAGATTGAGATGGATGAAAACAAAAAGAGAAATGGACAGAATTACATACAAAGAAAAAATGAAGGAGGCGACCAAGATATACAAAAGAAAGAAAGAAAAATGGCTAAACGACATCATGAACGAAATGGACTATAACTGTAAAAATAATAACGCTAAGAAGTTCTATCTTGGAATCAAACAACAAACAAGGAAACGAAAAGTAAACACAAGAACAATGAAAGACGAGAATGGAAGAAGAGGTGACAATGAAAGGGAAATAAAAGGAATATGGAAGAGACACTTCCAGAAACTGTTGAACCAAGTAGATGATGAAAAAGCTGAGGTAGAAAAGGAAGAACAAAAAGAAGAAACAACAGTAACGGAACCAACATACAGAGAGATGAAAACAATATTGAATGAGTTAAAAACTGGGAAGGCACCGGGACGAGACGAAATAAGCGGTGAAATGATGAGGAATGCAGGAGAAGGAACTCAGCAAAGATTGTACGAGATGATACTTGAGATCTGGAGAAAAGAGAAAATGCCGAGAGAATGGAGAACAGGAAGGATAGTGCCGATACACAAAAAAGGAGATAAAGAGGAATGCGAAAACTATAGAGGAATAACTCTACTGCAAGTGGCATATAAAATCCTGTCGAGGATCATATATAACAGAGTAAAAATTGAAATTAAGAACAAAGTAGGTGAATACCAACACGGTTTCAGGGAGGAACGATCAACGATAGACGCGTTGCATATAATGAAGCAAATAAACGAAAAAGCGTACGAACATAATATAGAGCTGCATTTGCTGTTTATCGACTTTCGACAGGCATTTGATTCGATCATACGCGAGAAACTGTATGAAGTGTTGGAGGAATTGAAAATACCACAGAAATTGAAACTACTAATAAAGATGACAATGAAAGGATCGAAAGCAACTGTGAAGATTGGTACAGAAGAAACAGATGAATTTGCAATCAGTGGAGGAGTGAGACAGGGTGATGCGCTGTCGGCTGCTATGTTTAACCTGGTGATGGAGAGCATCATAAGAAGATTAGGAAACAGAGCAACAATTGTGACGAAAAAATGGCAAATATTAGCATACGCTGATGATATTGTTATTATAGCCAGGTCAAAACAAGAATTGATCAGAGTATTCAGCGAAATGGAAGAAATAGCGAAAGAGATGGGACTAAGAATAAATGAGAGCAAGACCAAGTATATGAACCTTAGCAGAAGCGAAGACAAAAGCCAAAACGAATTTAAAATTGGAAACTATACATTTGAAAATGTAAAACAATTCAAGTACCTGGGACTCCAGCTAAACAAGACCAACAATAGAACATCGGAAATACATGAGAAGATACAAGCGGGGTGGAGGGCCTATCATGTAAACAAGAAAATATTAAAGAGCAAAAACATATCGATAAGAACTAAGATAAGAATATACAAGACATATGTGAGAACGGTAGTAACGTACGCAGCGGAAACGATAAACTTGACAAGGAGAGAAGAGGAAAGACTGAGAGCGTTCGAGAGAAGAATGATGAGAGTGATTATGGGTATGAAGAAAACCGGAGAAGGTGAATACAGACAAAGAACAAACAACGAAGTGATGAAGACATTGGGCGAAGGCGACATTGTGAGGTACATGAAGGCTCAAAGAATTAGCTGGCTGGGGCACATCACAAGAAGAGAACCACAAAGCGAATTAAGACAGATAACAGAATGGAGACCGAATGAGAAAAGACCTAGAGGAAGAACAAGAAATAGGTGGATGGACGAAGTGATGGATGACCTTAAAGCCATGGGAGTAACGAGATGGAAAGAAAGATGCGAGGATAGATTGGAATGGAAAAGAATAGTGAATGAGGCAAAAACACACGCTAGACTATGAAAAAAGAAGAAGTTAGCAACAGGAGTGATTCACCTGAATTGAATTATAAAGACTTCTGAAAAGGAGTAGGAATATTCCTAAAGGAATGTAAACCTTATTTGATTTGATCAATATATGAGCATCTTTAACGTTCAAGTCATAAAAAATAACAAAAAATGAGATGATAATAATGATAATTTATAATTCCTAATAAACGAGGTTCTAAAATTATAATCACAATTTTATTTTATAATCAATCAGTAACATTAATTTTTTCAAGTAATTCAATACCTACTTAACTACTTAACTCACAGACTACTATTGCAGAGACTGTTAATAATCCAAATCTGAAAGCCATACTTATACCGAGTCACTGATAAGAGTCTAGCCTACCACTATGTAAATGCATATTTATTTATATTATTTAACTCAAAGGGTTAAAGGCATTCATTATTATTAGTTATTTAAATGTAATTTGAATTCTTAACAGAAATAAAATAGTTCTCGGTAATACTACTGTTGTAAACTTAACCAGAACTACAAAAAATACGAAGAGAAGCAGGAAGGTATGCAAAGTAGCGAATTAAATTTTCTTTGTAAAAACATCTATTTTAGTGTTATATTATCGGGTTATCTAAATTAGAATAAATTATATTTGCAATGATATTTGCAACTTATAGAGTTCCTCTTCTACTCGAATTAAATTATCATGTTTGCTGAATGTAATATATGCTTTCCAGTTTCCACGATTGATTGGGATGAGTACATAAATATTTTCTGAAAAGTTGCATCTATGACGTATAATTTTCCCAATGAAAATGAACCCCCTTCTCTAGTTTAACCTAGATTTTTTCTACTTTTCTTTTGCTTTATCGTCTGGTGATGAGCTAGTATAGTGAAAGCGTTTGCAATAAATATATTTATAACTTAAAAGCAATTTAGTTCTAAAATATTTGTGTACATTTTTTGAGTTTTTGTGTAACTCCTCGTGTAAAATCCTTCGCACGCAGGATGAAAAGTTGCACCTTAGTCCCATAATGTGTAATATACTATTTAAAGGTTTACTTTTGGGTTTCCTTTACAAAATTGTTTAACTTTACGTCAAGTATGGTCGAAAATTGTCGAATTTTCAGAAAAATTTCGTTTTGAAATGAATTATAATTATTTTCGGGTAAGTTACAAAGATAATATCACATACTATTTTTTTACACTTTTTTTACATTAATTAGCAATAAAGTCAAAACACACTTATAGCTTAAATCTTAAAATTACAAGTAAACAAAGTAAACATTGGCTTCCTACTGATCAATAAATTAAAACAGATTGATCACCTTGATAATAGCGAGATTTACAAACTTAATTACAACACGTGCGATGCCATCTATATCTATGGTGACCATACGTACTTATTTTAGTAGGACAGTACTCTTTTTTGGAACGATGTCTTATGTACTTTAAAAGTTCTCGAAGTACATCCAAATGTACTTATTTTTTCGATTGACTCGAAAACATTGAAAAAGGCTTCTTTACTTCTGGTGACTATATTATTTTCACGAAAAGAAAAGGTGAATACCTAAAAAAAAAGTCAACGGCAAGAAAAGGTCAGAGGTTAGGAGGATATATTCCTGGTAAGGGTCATAGTTTTAGGTGCCGTTGACCTTTTTTCTTTTTTTTAGGTATTCACGCTCTGTACTTTTTTTTCGTGAAAATATTATGGTCACCATATCTATATCGGACAAAAGGATAGGTCGATCTATAAACGGGTTAAAGACCATTTGGCAGATATAGCCAACAACAGAATGAGTACAGGGTTTTCTACACATTGTCATTACACAAATCATGGTTTAGACACTAACAACATCGAGTTATTGCATTCAGCATGTAAGGGTAGCATGTTAATCTTACTAGAAGATCTAGAAATTAAGAAAGCGTTACTAAGCGGACAACATTTAACCAATTCGCAATCTGTCCTTTCTCATACTTAAGAAAATGACATGTTTTCAAATGATGTCAAAAGTGCAACTTGAGAAAGAAGTGATTTATCCCTTTTAAACAATTGTACCTAGTTTATATGTTTATTTTTTATTTTAATAAATATACTTAGCGTCAGTTTTAGCCGATATCAATTTATCCAATTTGTTCGTTTCAAATAAAATACTTTATTTTTTATATAGATTACTAGTTGGATACCTGGCTTCATACGGGGTCTCCCTAAAAATTAAATACTTTGCCTTTATCTGAAGTACTTCGATTTAAATTTTTGAATTTCATGCAGCTACATTCTTAAATTATATACCTCCGGTGGAGGTTTGATAGGTAACAATTGCACTTTTCAACCATTACACACATTTCAGGTGTTTCGTTTTTCCATTTAAGAAGTCCACAAGTATTCACGGAAAAAAAAAGTTGTTAAAGTAACTACAATTGCAGTGCAATCTACTACAATAAATTGTAAATATAGTGACAACACCAAACATAAGTAAAATTTACACGTCAATTGTTGTAAAATGTCTGCAGTATAGCTTACTACAATTGTTGTAAAATTTTAACAACATTGTGATGCGAAGTACTTAATATTTTGTTGTTGTAATAACTTGTGCTTCAGTACATAGTACTATTGGTGATGTTGTTTTAACAACTATAGCTGTAGTTAACTTTACGTTTGCTGTGTAGTAAATATTGATAAAATTCAGTACAATTCACTCTTGGTGCTCTTGTTACTTGAACAACATTATTAAGTAATGTTCACGACCTCGAAAGTTAATTGTACTACAAACTTGCTGCTATTTTTACATAACATTGGTGTTGCTAGATTTGCATTATAAATTAATTAGAACTACTACAATTCTATGGTCAGCGTACTTAAAAGATCATAAGTATTGTATACTTATGACCTTTTATGTGCCGATCACAGAATTATTATGTGGCTTTGACAACAAATGGCAGCTGTAATACATTTATTAAATTAAATTGATGTAAACATTTTTATAATTATAATAAGGTAATAAATTAATTCCGTTGAAGCGAAAAACCACTTTGAACTTCAGTTTTTGAGGGCCTTCAGTGACATCCAGATATTTTAGATTTTACCGTTGCAGTTCCAAGAATTAATAGTAATATTAGTACTTCAATATTACCTACAAAATTGATTATATAAAACAAGAGATTATATGATATCTAAAAGCAATACTTACCGTTAATAATCTTTGGTTTTCATCAATTGCTAAATAGGTTTGTGTCTTTAAACGATTTTGCAAAACGAACTAATTTAGTTGCTATCTTTGACTATTCAGTAAAAATTAAATTACTTACTGGCTATTTTTTTTGTATTTGTGTTGCAAATTTGTATCCAGCTGAAAAAATTATGTTTTTATTAATTTGCAGTTGTTATAAATTAAAATAAAAATATAGTATACCATTACATTAAAAATTTGATTACTTACCTTTATAGGAATTTATTAGGTACTAATAAGTCATGTCCCATTCGGTTAAAATGTCTTAAACGTAGTCACCATAATTTTTTTGCACTTCATTTTAAAACTATTTGCTACTTCGCAGTTCACATACTAGTACCTTAGGTTACTGTTGTTCAAACATAAATGAAGGACGAATAAAACATTCTGCATATTCGTCAAAGCATGATTCAATTATAAAAACTGCAAGATTGCAAAACATCAGAGCTGCAATATTATGTTACATACTACATAGTACAACAAAATTGTAAAATTAACTACAGCTATACACAAAATTGAACGTACACTCATGAAAAGTATATATATTTGCATTTAAATCCTTAAATATTATTTAGATTAAAATTTTTCTTTATTACAATATTTACAGAAATTATTACATTTGATAATTAATAGTAAAAATATTAAAATTTTGCGGTAAAACAAAAATAAAAATACAAAAACTTAAAAGATAAGATAAAATAGCAACACAAAATTGAACGTACACATAAGAAAATAAATCATTTAGTTTGATTAACATGAAAATTAATATTTAGTGGGGTACCCTTTTGCTTTAATAACTGCTTGCAAGCGATTTGGCATAGAATTGACCAATTTTGCAGTCACTTCGGCAGGAATTTTAACCCATTGTTTACTTAATTCACTTTTCAACATTGACTTGCTGGTTATCGATGATTTTCTAATTCTTCTTCCCAATTCTTCCCATAGATGTTCAATGGGATTTAAGTCGGGTGATTGAAGAGGTGTTTGCAACATTCTTGGTGCTTTATAGAGTAACCATTCTTTGACAAGATAAGAAGAATGCTTAGGGTCGTTGCCATGTTGGAAATAAAAGCTATTCTGTAGACCTAATTTCTCAGCACTTTGATGCAAATTTGATTGCAAAATATTCAAATAACTATACTTATTCATTTTATAATCAATAAAGCTTATATTTCCAACACCGCTAGCTGCCATGCACCCCCACAACATTACATTGCCACCGTTATGTTTTATCGTCGGGGATAAATTTTCTTTATTCAATTATTTATTAGGTTTTCTCCACACAAAAGTTCTTCCATCTGGACCAAATAGGTTAAATTTGCTCTCATCGCTAAATATTACTTTATTCCAGAATTCGGGACCCTTGTTAATATGTTCTTCAGCGAATTTCAATCTTTTCATTCTATTGATTTTTTAAATGTACGGTTTCTTCCTCGCAACTCGGCCATTATATCCTTGTTTTCTAAGAACTCTTTTGACAGTTTCAAGAGAAATAGTTTTATTAATGATAGACGATACATCTGCAGTGATATCTGATACTTTTGTTTTTGGATTTTCCTTAATTTTTCTGACTATAAAATTTTTATTCTTCTCTGTTAATATCGGTTTTCTACCTCTTCCTGGTTTATTTATTAAAGTGCCCTCAAATTTATATTTGTTTATAATTGTTTGAATTGTAGAATAGCTTCTACCCACGATTCTTCCCGTTTCACGTAAAGATTTTCCTTCACAAATTAATTTAAGTATGGTTTTCCTCTCTGCTAACGTAGTTTCTTTTGTGTGACGACCCATTTTATTAAAAACACTACTAAATTAAATTTTTCTGATGAAATATTGTATCCGTTAGATTAACAACCACTATGAAACGTACACTTTGAATAAATGAAACTGAATCCGCAGTTTTGCATCGTGGAAATTTTATAGTTGTAGTAGGTGTACGTTCAATTTTGTGTGCTCATTTTATGCAGTAAGCATGAATTTCTTAGAAATTGATAAAGAAAATGCAATTTATATACATTTTTTTCAACGTAGTATCTCATTAGAAATATTAGTAAGTCTTATTTATAATAAATAATTTTAATTAACTTTAATATTACTAAATTATAGGCAAATAATTATAATTTTTTGAAGTGTACGTTCAATTTTGTGTATAGCTGTATATGCATCTAACAACAATGCTTAAGTGCATTTTACAGCTTATTTAGTATAAACAGCCTGAGAGGTGCGTTTAATTTAACTGCAATTGTTGTTCATTGGACGACAATTATTTTACTACACGAAAAATGTTAATATAACAATATCTTTTTTTTGCGTATTGGAACTTAGAATTCATTATACCTTACATGGATCTGTTTCATAATCGTGCTCTATATTTTTTATACTTCATTGCTGAACAAATTATTATTGTCTATTCTATTGACTTTTTCGTATCTCTTTTCAAACTTTAGAGGGTATTTGTTTTATCAATTTTGAGATTCTCTATGAACCTCAGTATTCAGCTGCAGCTCTCCTATGATATAGTTTCAGGATGATTTTGCTAGTAATTAGTATTAGCAATCTGACATGTAAATTAAAATTATTTTCACAGTCAATTTTAGTTGATGTTTCCGTGTTGCGTTTCTATAGCCACCTCGTACGTCACTGTTTATCTGGTTTCTTGCTCTCGGAAGTAAGTATTTGTCCTGTCCTAATCAGCGTGCAGTGATCGTTTGTAAACCCTGTATCCTTGAAAGGAAACATTTTACAAAAAATCTGATCCTCCTTTCAGGATAGCAAATTTAACGGACTATAACTTTTGTCTGGTAAATTTTTTTGAAAAACCAATCTATTTTACAAAAAATCAGAAAATAATAAACAAGGCAGCTACAAAAAATAGTATATTATAGGCCAAGGTTGTGAAGACAGCCATTATAGCCCTAGCGCCAAGATAAGGCGCGTAGGCTATAATGGTCTTCACAACCGTGGTTTATATACGATTTTTTCCACTACTAGATTTATTGCCATTTTTTAAAAATTCTTATTAATAAAAAAATTTCAAATTTAAAATATTTATTTCAAATGACAGTTTTGTTTTGTCGATTTGACAGTTGTGGACAAATTTAGTCGTTCACCGAATTTTTACTGTTTTAAATAATGGATAGAAATCACCGAAGTTATTCAAAAGCATTGTTTTGAATTTATTCGGCCAAAAAAATTCTGAAACTATTCAATAAACTTGTAATTTTGTGGTTTCTCAAATTAATAAGAGGTGGCGCTAGCGCTCCTGTCATAATTAATTCGACTTTTTTTAGAAATGTTTAAAATGAAATTAATCAATTAAAAAACCGTTTTGAATAGTTTAAGTGTAATTAAATAGCATCTCTCGGTTATACAAAATCATTTTTTAACAAAATTTTCTTTATAAATAGTCGCTAAACTGTAGAAAAATATTAATATGTTCATTATTTACCAGTGGTAAATAATGAAAAAATTATTTACTACTTGTCAAAAATGCGTCACTTCACGTGCGACTTGACTAAGTTATGGAAAAAAAGGTTTAAATTCGCAAATTTTTTATTTTAATTAAAAAATTATTTTATTAATTAAAGGTAAACTCTTGCATAATTTACGTAAAAGTTCAAAATAACCACCCTCACTTTCAATACACAGTAGTGATCGTTTTAAAAGATGTTGTATTATTTATATTATTAAATTAGTATTATTTGTAAGATTTCCTCTTTCGTTACTTTTTCCATTAATTGTTCTCTGGGGTAGGACATTCTTCTGTTGATGTAGGTACATGTTTCGATCTTATTCGCGGTTTTATCGAAAACACTGATCTTTTCAGATTCGTACTGGCAATTGAAAATATAAAATTAAATTTATTATTATTTCAAACAATCGTGAAACTGTTCACGTGCATCTAAATTTATTTAGAAGGTTTTTTGGAAGAAGGTCCTGATTCTAGCCCTGACTATCTTTGTCATCTTATTTTGAAATATATCTACTTTGTAGATTAAAATGACTCCTATCTTGACTAAAATTTCTTAATTCTTAGGTCAACTAAAAAGGTTTTTAAAAATTTTAGAATTTCAAAAATTAAATGTAGAAATTCTTTTTACCCTCAATTTTGTCCTATACCTATTGAATACTTATTGAAAATAACCTAATTTAGGTGATGATAGAATCCTTGGAGGCATAGTTGATCAATTAAGAAGCTTAACTAATAATTAATCATTAGAATACTTTGCTGGCTGCACATCTCTGTCCAATATTCCTAATGACGATGTTGTCTATTACCTGTACAATCAAGAACATACTAACGTCATTCGATTCACTTTAGATAATAATTTAACTAAATTGAATGCAACTCAAGCCATTAAGATCATAGTATCGTACATATGAATTTGCAGCTACAGCTGCAGATCGTTGACAGACTGTAGGACTGGTGTGAGGGAAACATTCAACGGAAATGTAATCAAATAGTCGATAGATTTGCGTAATAAACCCAATTTTTCAAAGCCAAGATATTTGAAAGAGGTAGGATAGAACTGACGTACCATTCAATTTCTAATGTGGACTATTTTTTCCAATATTTTTGTTCGAGTTCACTCTTATGCAGAATCTTTATAGCATGCATATTTTTCCATTCTGTACCAAATTTTACTTGAGATGGTTGTACATTGTAAATTACAGGTCTTTTTATGTTCTTTAAATCTTAAATCCAAGGATAAACCACAAAGGAATTTTGTTATAGAAAATCTGGGAATTACAAAAAAATTAATTGTAGGCCTTAAACACAAAAGAAATAAGTGTACAAAATTATGACCAGCGCCCTAGCCTTCTACGTTTGCGTCTTCCGGTTCTCCAATATAGGTGACCAAGTAATCTTGATGGAACAGCTAGTATACCCCACTTTTGATTCTTACTTCTTTATTTTTGTTTTGTTATTTAAGATCATATTGCATTCCAGGAAAATGTTCAATTTTTTGTTAATTGAACCCTGGTATGTTATAAAGTTATAATAAAAGAGTATTATGCTGGGCCTAATTTCGCCTGCTCTATGATTTTATAAATTAACACATAAGTAAAATTTACCACTGACACAATTGCTTTGTTATTTCAACAATCTAAATCAGAGCACATTCAAATTTGTAGTATTTACTTCAAGAGTTGGATTGCAATTCTTAAACTTCCAATTTCCAATGAGTCTGATGTACTTCCATTTATTTTTAAATTATCATTTTACAGGAGATTTCAATCTTCAGTTTAATCCATTTGAAGAATTTCAATGATTTGCTTTTGTATATATTTTGATTTTAAATTTTTAACAGCAATTAAAATTATTTTTTAAAAGCACCCCCCAGCAAGCAATTATTTCATAAATTTTCAGATATGTAAACTAGCAGCATCTGAGTAAACAAACTAAGTAAATCTCGCAACCAGTTAGCACCCAAAGATCTTAAAAGCAGAGTGTAAAAGAGAGCTGATCAATAATAATTGTTGCTATGTTATAGTTTGTATTATATTAAAAAAAAAAGAAATAAATTATAATAATATATAAAACACTTTTCTTTAGATATAGATAGATGTATTAATGAATCGGTTTTGATTTACAAAAATAGCTTTCTTGTGATAGTGTCCTATGTCAATTTTGTAGATTTTTAATTTTTTGAATTTCAACTTATCTTTCATGTTTAATAGTTTTTGTTCATTGTTAAGTGTATGTGCTGACGATGACGTAAGTCGAAACCGGTTTATTAACCAATACAATATCTTGACGAAAGTGTTTTATTTATTTATTACTTCAAGTGGAAATCCTGACATTATGGTATCTAAAAAATAATATAGAATTGAAAGAAACCAAGTGATGGATTTTTCATTTATTTAAAAAATTTATCACATTACACTTAAAATATTATAAGTTCTGTAGAAACGGCACTTTCTTATGAAGTAGTTTTGTAAGTTCTTGCGCTTATAAATAATCCTACTAACTAAAAAACTTCATCACATAATATACCATTACTGAAATTTTCGGAAATTAATTATAAAAAATATTTTCCCTAAAAGGAACCTACTTAAATACTAAAAGTTAATTCGAGTAATTTTTATAAGTAACTTATCGTTTAAAATAATAATACTGGAGACACTTTTCAAAAATCAAATTAAAATTTATGTAGATGAACAATTTTAACGTGAATATCAAGTGGCAGCGTATTTTGCTATAAACTACTGCAGCCGATTACATAATAATAAAAATATTGTGAATCTTCTTTAATACTGTACAAAAATAATAAAATATTACATATTGCTTAATTGTCAGCTTTTAGAGATTTCCAACTAACTCTTTAATAATTAGTTAGGCCGTTTTAATCACATTTGGCAAAGTTTATCTCACACAGCAGCTATTAAGTAATTCAGTTAGCTAAAAGTCTCTAATAGTTAGTAAGTAGCACAAAATAAATTACTGCCAAGTTAAGTAATGTACTTAATCGATTAATAAAATATACTTCTTTGAATAAATAAGTATAATAATTACAAACACCAAAACACGCAATCCGTTATTGTCTAAAATTTATAAAATTTAAGTATCCTGTTTATTATACTTTATTTTGTAACATTTTTTCATTTTGTTCGTTATAGGGCTTCAAGATATCTTTATCTGTAATTCTCGAATTTTTAACAATAGGTTTTCTTGGTTCTTGTTTACCAGTCTTAGGTTTTTGATTATGCTTAAAAGCAAAGCATGTAGTACCACTAGTAAAGTACTTTTCAATATCTGTCAATTTTTTTCTATGAGTTTCAGGTACAAACATTACACTATAAACTAGTCCTCCTAACGAAATTACAGCAAAGAAATACTGTATTCCAGCTGATCCTCCAAATAAATCAATCAACGAATAGTAACTCTGAATTGCGGCAAACATAATTAAATTTGCAATACTGTAGCCAATACTGTGCGCCAAACCACGTATGGAGATTGGAAAAAGTTCGGCATTCATCGTCCATGGAATAGAAAGCAAACCAATCATTGAAGTTACAACATACAGTAATAGCATAGCTACCGGAACCCAATTTTGTGTGGTGGTTCCTAATCGTCAGAAAAATTAAAGTTTTGAAAAAGTTGCTTTTTTGAGATTGTACTAACTTACCTTCGTGAATCATTTGAGTAAATAATCCAGAAACTCCCATACATATGGCCATTCCGGCTCCACTAATGGCAAGCAGAGTTCTTCTGTTGTATCTCTTCATCAAAAACGTATTCGCCATTGACATAGAGAAACGGACGGTTCCAATAAGAATTGAAGCTAAATATGGATTAATATCGGTTCCGACATCCTAAAAGCAAACAAATTTAGAAATCACTTATATTCTCCTAAAAATAGTTTACTTTGAAAAATGTAACGGCATAGAAGAGTGTGATGTAAATGCCAGAAAATTGTTGAAACAGAAAGAGTCCGGTAAGAATTAACATTGGTTTGTATCCAGTAGGTTGAAATAATAACTTCAGTTTCTTCATGAAAACACTGCCTTGAACGTTGATTTGTTCTTCCGTTTTCAACATATGTTCTTTTTGCAAAAGAGCCAACTGCATTTCGGCAAGAGATTCAGACTAGAAACAAAGATTAATTCAATGTTGCAACCATAATGTACACAATTTAATTACTTATTTAAACTTTAAGTACGTAAGTGGTGTGAAGAACCACGTATTTTTGGATTCGCAGTATTACCCTAGTTTTGAAACCAAAAGTTCTAGGGCGAACTTACTTTGTGTTCAGGCTGGGGTTGGTATTTATTTATCCATTCCAGTGATTTTCTAGCTTGTTCAATTCGACCTTTAGAAACAAGCCAAGCCGGACTTTCGGGTATGAACATCATCAGGATAATTGGAAGAATTGTGTAAACGTTACACAACCATGCAACCAAACGCCAATTTAAAAACCAACCTTGAAGAAATACGAGTACCATGCCTGAGAAGTACATCACTTATAAATCATAATTTAAACTAAAAGCGAAAAATTTATACCTAAAGAAGCATATCCTGGTGCTAAGGATACGAGAGAACCTCGCATGTCGGCTCTGGCTATTTCGGTAATATAAACTACAGCCGGACTCGTTCCCCAAGCTGTAAAAACAAGAAAATTTAATAACAGTAGAAAAATAAAAGCAATGGAGAATCTACCTGATCCAATTCCAGTCAAGATTCTACCACACAACAGCATAGGAACATTGGTGGCCGTTGCAATTAATATCCATCCAATTGAACTGGGTATTGCAGCTAATTTTAACATATTTAAACGCCCTATGTTGTCCATTATTACTCCTCCTGTTATAGCACCCACTGGTACCACGATGACTATCACACTGGCTAAAGTAATAAATTAAAATTATTGTTTATCAACCACAATCACTCAATTTTAATTACCGAGCCATGAAGTTTCCTGTTTTGTTACGTATATCACATCTAAACTTGTGCTATTTTCGGATTCTTCCAGCAATTGTGGAATAAGAATTGCCGAATACGCTAAAGCTATTCCAACGACAATGTGAAATGATGCAGCAATTAATGCAGCTAGTATCTGAAAATTTTTATAATTATCGATGTTGTAGGAACGGAAACACAGTTTTTACCTGAGGTAATAAAGTTTTGAATGTTTTTCCTTCATAGCTGCTTAGAGAGCGACAACTGATTATCATTTCTTTGAACTGTTCATGTTGTTTTTGTTCTTCTAAGATTGCTTGTGCGTTTTCTTCAACACTAAAATTAAAAATAAATTATTCTAATAAGGATTTCTAAATCCGGACATACAAAATCAATTGCAATTCAAACCTTCAAATTATTATTTTTTTAAACTCAGAATGTATGTACGCCATTGTTTCTATGTAAATTTATAAAATTAACATTGAAAATGATTTTCTAGAGAAATGATTATTACAAATCGTAGGATTCTGAAAACCCATATATTTTTTCTAGATATTTGATTGGAATAATCAAAGTTCAAGTAAAAACGAGAAAAACCAATTATTTTCAAATTGTGCTAAGTTGATGGATTGCCAAGGTTAGAAATCAAACATGTCCAAAACTCGACATGCTCAATAACCTCTTAAACATCCTTTGAAAGGTTTATTTAAATTATCGATAACTACGCTGATTTATTTCAGTTTAAATCCGTTTCCTTGGAAAGTTCCATGATACGATGATAATCTATTTTAAATTTATCGAAGAAGCAATTTACCTGTGCGTTTTCTAGACGTGATATTCTAATGCAAATAAAATTAAACTAGTTCAACATTTTGAAACAGGTTAGATAATATTAGACTAAAGTCGTGGACCAAAATTTTGCTATTCTTCCATATTTTTACTCTTGACCTCTCCCGAGGTAATACGTGCAAACTAAACCCAAAATACACTTAGTGATACGACGTTTTCACGTGTGAAATTCGTGATTTTCTGGCTCTCAGCAGATTTTAAGCGATCAGGTTTGCACCAAGCATTGACAGTAGCTCTAATGCACTGATTAAATATAATCAGTTACAGGAAGGTCACGGTTAATTGCTTTAAAAGAAACCCTGAAAAATCATTAAAAATAGCTAGGAAAATATTACTGCTCGCACAGCAGCAATCAAAACACAATGTTTTTGATTAAAAAATGGAATTCCGTTGTTTACATTTTAAGGATTCAGAAGTTTGTCAATAATTAACAATCACCTAACTTATTCCTAAAATTTTATAAGTCAAATTTACTTAAAACACTAATAAATCAATAGGAACCTATATATATTTTATTAATACCATAATACTATACTGTGTACCCACTGTAAATAAGGAAACTCTGAAAATGAATAATTTCATTGTAAAAAATAGTCGAAGAGTTAATGATAATTTTTGTGTAAATAATAAGCATACCTACTTTTAACTTCATTTGTATATTTTTCGAATATTTATATATAATAATTTTCGATGTTACGTAAGCAATTAAATCATGTTTAATTCAAATGCGACGATGATAAGTACATAATTAGTTTTTTCAAGTGCAAAAATTAACACAGCAAATTATTATCAAGGCCGAATTTTACTATCCAATTTAGTTTCGAAATATCCTCAATACTTATTAGAAAAATTAATCACCTTATGAAATTATCCGGACCCGCATTATCTTTTATGATAATGATTAATAAATTTGAAAATAATTAAAGTGAATGTTCAACGATAAAAAAATTATAACACAAAATAAAACATGCTGGTTTTGTTTAATTAATTTTGACATAATTAAGTTTTTGAAAGATATATTGCACGAATAAAATTTAATTTTGTAATAGGAACAATAACGGGCCTGTTTAGAATTACACTTGAAATAAAAAGTATTTATTTTTCATATTTTTTTTCGCCCTCCCTAGTTACTACATTACGATATTGGTCAGGTATTATAAACGAATAACTACCATCATTAAAGCATAAAAATTAATATTATGTATCTTATTGATTATGAGCTTTTCCAGGTGAAAAACACATAACTGGTACAAAGTCCGCATGTAAACTTCGTTTAAATATTAATATCAGATTTCGGGATCCAAGAGAATAAAATTATTTCAGCAGCTATGCTAATTTATGATTCTAGCTTCTTTTATAATTTTTTCTATCTTCAAATTTAACACTTTCTTATTCTTCTTCTCAAAATCAGTAAATTATTTTCAAAATTACATTATTCCTTTTCAAATTCAAATTAAACACTTTTTGTCAAAGTTGCCTTTTCATTTTCTCAATTATATACATTTTTATAAATAATACTGTAATTCTAATAAAATTCTAACATGTATAGCAAAAACTACAAATAAGAAATTGTATAATTATAAGAAATAAACTGATATCAGGAAATTTTTTTCAATATAAGATGCATGCATAGTCTATTAGCATGCCACATGTCGTGTAACATTTTTTAATCTGTGGTTTTTCCAATTAAAATGGTGGCAATACTTTGGAAATACCGTTTAAATTTCATGGTAGTTAAATTAAAAAAAATTGTAATTCACAATCATAATCAAAATGTCTAGAAAGGTGCCGGCCGCACGATTCTTATACAAAAATTTTTAATACATTCCAACTTATTCATTTAATTTTCGGCTTTCCATATGTGTGATAGGTGTGAAAATTGCACACCTGTTAAAATGTGGAATTACTAAATTAGGAAGTGATTGTAGTTCAAATACCATGAACTGCATGTTCTGCCTGATATGGTTGCATCACAATGGAATAAATCTTTAATTTATCGATATGAATGTTCCGGTAAAAACAAACAAAATTTTGCATCATCTGTTTTTTTTCCAACGTAAAAGAACAATTTTCCATAAACGCAAAAGTTCCCCTGGAAGAAGATTTTAACTTTAGCATCGGTGAAATATTCAAAGTCATTACGTTGTTTCTAGATCCTCCAATTTAAGAAAATTTGATTCTGATGAAAAGTGATTGCGTCACTGAAATTCAGAACGCAATTCCATATATAGTATTTGCATAATATTGCGTAACTGTATTTTAAGAATGTACTTATTAATACTTAATAATCTAATTTTAGTTAAATAATTTAATAGTTCACTAACTCTTGCAACAGACTAGTTAACACTAACTTTAAAGTATTAAAGTTCACATAAAAATGCCTAAAAACCATATCAATATTCACATTTAAATAAATGATGTAATGATCCAATGGAATAAAACTTTTCTTTGCTTACAGTAATAAATAGCTTACGATAGTGCGGAAAAATTGTATTTTCATTTACACCACTTTTGAGGATTCTTTATAGTTAAGGAGTTAAGTTAAGTTAAGGAGTTAACACAAACTATCCTCCAGTCCACTTTCTTTTTGATGCTTTTCATTATTATCAATTTTCCATTACATTATCTGCATAAGACTAATTACTCCCTTTCGTCTTAGGTAGGCCTCAATCTCTATCAGCTGTTTATAGATCATTGGCTAGGTATAGCAATTGGCTAAAGTACAATAATTTGAACTCAAAGAAAGATATTACAGATATTTAAAAATATGCCACGAAATATGTTAGAAAATAATGAAATACAGCTATTAAATTGAGTATAAACTTCAAATGTAGTGATTAATTTACTTTAATATAATCATTATTTCGAGATTCTTATTTGTTTAGTTCAAATATTTTTCTTATGTAAATGCTACTAATAATCGGAAATAACCGTGAAATAGGGCCTTATATCGCATTATAAGTTTTTAACTTTTATTCATATTTTTTGAAATATTTTTAATCCTGACCTATCAGTGATAATTATGCCTTTTTGATTTTTTGAATAATTGATTTTATAAGTAATGTATTTTTTCTTAACTTTGACTTAAAAATATGCTTTGGCAAATATTAATTTAAGTAAAAAACTTCTTCGAATTCATGAAATCAATGAATTTCAACCAAAATTCTGAAAAAAAAATTTGTTTATTGTATGTATGAAAAAAAAAATTGAACTGTAAACTGGAATTTTTTTAAATACATGGAAAAATTTTAACATTTCATTTCAAGTTAGATATTATTTTCAACAAAACGTTCATCACAAAAAAAGACACAAACTAGCAAGGATGTTCTTAGAATCAGATGTAATTGACAGATAGCTAAAACAGATTCAATCAAAAACCTTAGCAAAAACAAAATTTTTTAAGTTCTTTTGAAGAGAAACTGTACGTCTTTATTTTTGTTAAGTTATATTTTTATTGCCGGTTTTTCTAAATTATATTGTATTGTGGATACATACCTATAATGTAGTTAATAAATTATAAAAAACTTCACATTAATAAGTGTTTTAATGAATTAATTATCACATTATAAATTTACCGCAAAGCATAGAGCATAAAAAGAATAGAATACAAATTAACTAGTAAGTAGTGATGACTGTAATTTTTAAATTTAAATAGTATCAATTGGATTGGAAAACCCGCATGAATCTAAATGCTAGCCATATAGAGCCTGTGGAGGAGTAGTTTAATTTTGAATCGGAATACTTAAAAATGTTTATTCGCACCTGCATACATAATAAGCAAATTAACACGTTATAAGCAGGGGTGGGCAAAATACATGAAAATATGTATTTGAAATACAAAATACATTTGTTTTTGGTATTTGAAATACAAAATACAAATACATTTTGTTCAGAGTGTTTAAAATACAAAATACCGTATTTAAAATACAAAATATTGCATTTAAAATACAAAATACAGTATTTCAAATACAAAATATTGTATTTAAAATACAAAATACAGTATTTCAAATACAAAATATTGTATTTAAAATACAAAATACAGTATTTCAAATACATAATATTGCATTTAAAATGCAAAATACGTCATTTCAAATACAGTAGGCTAGTAGGCACATTTTTATTATTACAAAATATTTATTAAAAAATGCGGGTTTTTATTTAACGGTAATATAATATAATATAAGAAAGCAAAATTTCTAATTTCTAAATAATTTATTACCTTTTAGAAACACAAGAGTTTCGAAGGTTTTATCATTCATACTTCCCCTAGTCGGGGAATGAATAAATCCCGCAAAAGAAAATAACCTTTCTACAGGTGCTGACAAACATAAACTTGTATTGTATTGGATAAATGCTTTCCTTATGTTAGGATAATTTACCAAACTAGATAAACATGTATTTGGGTCGTTAAAATAACTGTCGACTTCTAATTCAGCATTACCAACATTTGAATATTGGTCGCTGTTTTGGATTGGTTTTGTTAAAACAAAAAAATTATCATCATTTTCTTCTTCTTCATTATTGACCACAACACAGTTATTACTTTTTTTAATCTCTGATTGTATAGTGGAAACGCAAAGGTGCTTAATTCGTTCTGTTTGAGTTTCGGTGGTCGTCGTAGGCAGCCATCTAAGTTTGAAATTTGGATGAAAACAGGTTGCTATAATGGCATCATTTATTTCATCTGATAAATATAAAAATTTATCAAACCGCTTTTCCA
The DNA here is from genome assembly GCA_949152465.1 of Cantharis flavilabris. Taxonomy (NCBI): domain Eukaryota; kingdom Metazoa; phylum Arthropoda; class Insecta; order Coleoptera; family Cantharidae; genus Cantharis; species Cantharis flavilabris. Next base: position 17,430,611 of record OX424438.1, read on the forward strand.
AATGTGTTATCAATTGCTTTGTTAAATCGACAACATAAGAAGAAGTATTAGAATCGACTATTTGCTTCATTCTTGCTTTTAGAGAAAAGATGGTCGGAAGCAGCAGTCCATAGTAACAACTATTCTGCGCTTGTACAAAATTTACAAAATTCTTCCAAATACTCTATTTTGAAGTCTTTTGAAACGGTTATATTCAGTTTTTCTAATAATTCATGAAGTTTATGCTTATGCTTCATAAGATGATTTATAGCATCAAACAGGGAATTCCATCTTGTTGTGCAAGGCTGGCATCCAAGAAGTTCATCGATAATTTCTGCACTTTTTGGTCCTCTTGACAAATTCCATAATTTTATGCACTTAACAAGAACAGGTTGATGAATTCTTGAAGCGTTTGTTTTTATAATTGCTTTTTGGAAATCGGTTGTCCCCAATAAACTCAGCGTGTGACTTGCACATCTCAGATGATTAGGCAAGTAAATTGCAACATCTTCACGCTTTTCAATTTCTACACTTTTAAAGTCTTCATTGAAATCATCATTGTCGAAAGCATCATTCCCAAAATCAAAATCCATCGAGGTAATTCCAAATTCTTTATAAGCTTTAACAAAATTGGAACCATTATCAGTTATGGTGGATACTAATTGTTCTTGCTTTAAGTTAAACTCGGAACTAACTTCGAATAACTTTTCGGCTATTTTATCATACGAATGAGTCCCTTTAAATCGCCGACAAGTTAAAACACAACTTTTTCCTTCCAGAGTTTCAATATCAATCCAATGTGCAGTTACGCCCATAAAACTTCTGTATTTCGTTGACCAAATATCAGCAGTTGTCGATGTATGTTTAACATTTTTGAGTGTTTCTTTTATGATTGAATGAATTCTTGTATAGTCATGGTCAATTTTTCTTCCCATCGTACGCCGAGACATTATTTGTACTTTTGGTTGAAGATCTTTAATTATTTTTATAAAATTTTCATCTTCGACAGTTGATAATGGCTTCATGCTGTTAACTATGTAATCTAAAACATTCTGATCAAACTTACCTTGTTTAGATGCATTGGTGCAATTGTATATTTTAGGTTGTTTTAATTTATTGCCCACGAGTTGCTCATCACATTTTCTTTTAGCTCTACCAACACTAACTTTATTCTCAACTTTAAGTTTCTCAAATTCTTCCAAAACTGGATGCAATGCAATGCAATGCAATCTCTTTAAATTAGTTCTAAAATTTGTAGTCGCTTTCAACTAATGGTAACAGTTTTCTTCTTTGTTAAACATAGCTGACAGATAGCTTTGATGATACCATTTTCTTGTTTTGATATGGAAAAATATTTTCCATTTAAAATTACTGGCAAAGAAATTTCGGTCGTTTCAGTAGTAGCAGATTTTTTTACTACACTGGTGAATATTCACCATAAAATCCATATTCGTAGTATCACTAAGTATAAGGTGGTGGCGGATGGTTGTAAGATTTTTAATTGTTATTAATTTCTATCTCTTTCTCCTTTATAGTATTTTATCCTATGTGTTGTTCTCTCGTGTGCATCGCTCGTGTGGATTGTATTTCACTCGGCTGCGTCTCGTGACATCCGATCCACCTCGCGTTTAATAAGCCATTTAAACCTCTTGTTTAATAATATACTATTATCAGTTGTATAATAAAAATATTTTATTATAAGGTAGATAGATATAAAATTTTCCATTTTTAGCAGAATTTATGCAAAATATAAAATTGGAAATGAGAGCAGACAAAAACCTGTGAAAATATAATAAATCAAAATGATTTACCATTTAGGTAGGTAACCTTGTTAGAAATACGAATAAAGATTGTGCTAATCATACTACATTTCTTATATGAAAACTGGGCTGAAAAAATAATGATTAAAAACTGTAGTCTAAACAAGTTTTAAATTCTATTATACCTATCCAATTGCTATTGATTGAGGAGTTGAGGAAAGTGATTAATACATTTCCTTATGGATTCTTAATTTATATAATATTTCTCTACTCAATTGCTCCAGTTCTCTAATTGCTCAAAATAATACTATCTACATATCTACTATGAAATCAATATTTGGTTCTTCTTTATAAACCGCCGCTGCCGATAACTAACATGTTTTCATTATCGCTAATCTACTATGCTAATACCTTCGTTCTTATTACTTTATTGTATACATTGTAAACATGGATCATGAACTAAATATTCATAAACAGAGCACGTAATTAAAGTTTTGTTATTTTTATATTAAATTGCAATCCTACTAAATCTAAAAACACAAAAACTTTAGTGGTATGATATTATAATTACCACCTACACATCTCCAAAGTCCCCTACACACTGTCATTCTTCGCTTCATGCGAGCACATTAGGATTTCTGATGTTCAACTCAATTTTGATCTGTATTCCACCATTGTAGGACAATAAATATCAGTTTAATCCATCATTCCCGGCACGAATATCTTTCACAGGAGCAGCTGTAGCATGAATAGTCTAACTAATGTATCCAGCATGAAGTGAAGCTTGAAAGTGTATAGACACCTTTTTATTAGAAATATGATTAGATAACTTTGTGTCCTCAATTTACTTGAGAATCTGAAAGCAAAATTACAATAACTCCTTGGTTCATTTACTAACGAAGGCCAATGTCAATTACATGATAATTAAAATAATTGCAAATGAATTTAAAATTATATTACAGTAAAAAAAAACAAATCATAAAGCGTTTAACGATTAAATTCAAAATGAAATACTAATAATTATTATTTTCTCTTGAATTTTCATTTTTTGAAATTTAATTATGAGTAGGTAGAATATAATAATATATATTTTTTTAACCTGATGTTTGTAATTACTAATTATTAATCAAGGACTTATAAGATAAAAATGTAAATATGTAATGACTTGATTGTTATTTTCACAACAGACTTTAGTGATTAAGGCAGTAAACTTATTTTCAATTATTTGGAAGTTCCGACTCGAGAAAAACCTAATAAAAACTTTCTCATCAAGCGCAGTCGACAATAACAAATACAAACCAAAAGAAAATAAAATTGTGTGTGATTAATACTTAATATGTTTAATGTTTAATATTTGCAGTAATTGCTGTAAATGATAAAGCCATACTTGATAATTTGAGAGAGATCCTAATATTTGTTTGTAAGATTACGCGTGAAAGATGCAAACATGTCCGAGGATATGTAATTATTTCCGCAGAACATATCTATTCATTTATAATTTATTTATATAACATTTTAATAATAAAAGGCCAAATATTGCCAACAAGTAAAATGGTCAACTATTTTATTATGATTAATGATCAATTAAATAAGAGCAATAAGAAGAATAATTGAAATTGTTTGCATCAATTAAAGCAATAGGCGGCTATTATTATAGAAAGGAAGTTAAAATTTATAATGCAAATACTAATGAAAATTTGAACAAAGCTTCTTAGAACTTGAACCGTATATATAACCCGTTTATTCAATGATACCACACAATTGTATGTAAAAGAAAGTTATGAATATACAGAGGCTTCCAAAAGTAAGTTAACAAGTGTAGAAATAGTGTAGTATAACAATTAATATTATCGGAATTTCAAAGAACAAAAAATTTTATTTTTTTTGTTTACAATTCTTATGACATCTTTGAGCATAACAAAAAGGAGTGAAAGGAGTTTTTGCTGACGAAATCAAGGAGTATTCGATGCAATTGCAGGGATCTGCAGTTTTGCATGTTACATAAATAAGTTAACAAAACTTTTCAATATCACTTCATTTATGATTACACAAATGAATAAAGTGATAATTAATGAAAGTGAATTAAATCAAGATCGATACTCTTACTTTCGTTAAGAAATTGGAAATTTTTAATATAGAGTGCGCCATTTTCTAACATTTTCACTTTACATATGATAAAAACTGTAATATATGCTTTTTCTAGAGGAAAGCAGTATTAATATGAGAAAATTTAAACATTTAATTCAAAAAGAATGTGCCCTGGTGTTGAAAATGTACGTATTTAGAAAAACTAATCGTGAAATCGCAAAATTATTTGGAAAATCTTCGGCTTCAATATTAAAAGTCATAAAAACATTTTAAATGGAAGGGAGAATAACGCCAAACAAAAGACAAGGGCGCCCCAAAATTACTACAAAACAGGTTGATATAATGATACAAACCCTCTCTATTTAAATCTTGCCATGTCTGTCCCATGTATTCGAGCACTGCTTGAAAATTATGGTCAAAATATATCATCGACACAAGCAGTACGACGTCGTTTATATGAGGAATATAAACACGGCCGAATTGCACGTAAAGTACCGTTCGTAAGCAAGGCAAATATCAAAAAAAGATAAAGCTATACTCTGATCACGCTTTTAAACCTTTAGAATTTAAAATAAAACCTTATAGACTGATGAATCCATGATTGGCCTTAAATTTAGTCATGGCAGGATGTATGTGTGGCTGAAAACAAACGAAGTATACTCATATAAATGCCCTAAATCTTCCCTAAAGTTGCTGGAAAAAGGAATAATGATTTGGGGATGTATGTGCTCAGCGGGAGTTGGAAAAATTGCGATTTTAGAAGGAAGCATTAACGCCGCGCTATATTCGAATCTTTTGAGAAACGTAATTATACTTGAAAGTAAAAGATTAATTAGAAAAGATTTTATTCTAAAGACGGGAAAATGCACTCATTCACAGGCTAAAATTGTCACAGACTATTTCAAGGAAACCAATATTAATGTTATGGAGTGGTCACCGGAAACCCTATACCTTTCACCCTTAGAAAACTTATTGGTTCTTCTAAAAATGAGAATTGCAAAAGAGTTACTACGGAATTTAGCCAGTTTCAAATTTTTAATCGAAAAAATATGGCTTAAATTTACTCCAAACCAATGTGGAAAGTATGTTCACTCATTATCTTTACGATTGGCTAATATTTCTTTAAGAAAAGGTTGGCATTGTGGTTATTAATGTTTAGTTTCGTATTTGTTAACTTATTTTTGGAAAGCAAATTTAAATTTTTTTATGACTTATTTTTATTATGAATTATAACTAATTTTATATTTTTAGTAGTTTATATTATATATTTTCAAGTTTTGCATTTTATTTTTTGTTTCTGAGTTTAAAAATTACTTAAAATGACATGGTTTAATGAAAATACACCTTGTTAACTTACTTTTGGTAGCCTCTGTAAGTACCTTACTTTTATGGTATGTGAAGGTTTAAAAAAATTTTTTCTTCTAATAATTGTCTTGATAGTAAAAATGTATTGAATTATTTTGATTATATAAGAGCTTTGTGTATTCAGTAACTTCTATTTTGACGTTAAAAAACCATTGAGCGATTTATAATTCAGTCTGTACACACATTTATATAAATTACATGATATACCTAGCTACATTTTAGTTTAAACGAATTATTTAGCAGAATTTGCATTCATTAAAGTTTAGTTTGATTTAGACGACATTAATGCATAAAATGTTAAAATTATCATTTCAAATGTTAACAAGTACAGTAATCTCTCCTATTTCGTGAGGTTCTTATAATGCGATTTCCATAAATGGGGAATAACATTCCAAAAACCAAAATAGCCGTATATATTGTGACTTAACTACTTTCACGAAATACAACGTTAATTATACACCGTGCTTCAATTAAACAAACAGCTGCTAACAACCCGCCATTTTGAATTCAACTATTAAAATAATAATAATAATTCAAAAATTTGTCTTTTGCAGCCTTACTAATACCGAAAAATGGAAATAGTGGAATGTTTACCCGCAACGGTTAAATTTAACTAAACAATTTTTTGTTATTGAGCAACTGAATAGGAGAACATCCCTTTATCAATAAAACAAAAGTGTAAAAATAATATTATGTCATTAATGAGCCGATATATTATTGAGCTTAATTCAGTTTAGAATTAATAAAAGGAAAACGTCATTGGAAATATAATTTGCAATAATATGTATAATTCCCTGGTATTATCTGGTATAAACTGTACTTTACTATATAAATAAAATATAAAATTGTCAATACAGCTGTTCAGTAATGCGATATAGCAGCCTACCCATGCTTGAAATGACGTAATGGATGCATTGACTTTTAAAACCGTGTAGAGAATTTGAAAAATATGTCAAGATAAAAGCAGAACTGATTCAAAGGAAAGAACAATTTTTTTATTTAATTCTTTCTTCTATTATAATAAGTTTTCAAAAATGTATACCTGTATAATTATTATACCTGGAGCAGTGCAAGATCCTTCAATAATACTGACATAGTACATGCATTTATATCATGTATCAAGCATTTGATCCACTATAATATTAATACAGTAGATTATTTTATTATCTAAATAATGAAAATATTTTTGATTTGCACCGCAGAGAATTAAAAAATTGGCAAACAATAATTTTTGAATTTTATAATATTCCATTAGTTTTTGTTTCATTAACGAAGCATTTCTAGGGAAATGCCCTCCCTTTAATCTTTATTTGATTGTCGTAAATTTTTTTACAAATATTTGGAACATAAAATGATAATTTTTATATGATAATTAGACATTTTTTAGTTATTTTATACCGATAATCAATAAACCCGAGTTTTTCTAGTTATGTAAAAAGTAAATACTATTATACAGTAACTGTAATAATAACTAGAACAAGCAATAATATTGCATTAATTTCTTTGTAATTCAATTATTTAAACAGAAAACAGTGGTACCAACTAACCATTTTATAAAGTCACCAATCACTCTAAAAAGGTTTTTAAAAAATTAACATCAACAATAAGAAATTCTAACGTTTAAACAATTTAATACTTATAAATTGGACCCAAAAATGCTTTATTTGCTTTCATCAGCAAATACAACAATTTTGTGTCCAATCAATGGTGGAACGATAGTCTGTTGTATACACAAAATGGTTGAAATCGCTGTATTATTTTTTTTAATAACCGAATTACAAAAGAAAAGAAAAGTAATGCAATATTATGGCTTGTCCAGGTCCCTGTACACCACATTTCAGTTTTTACTTAAAATTGGTAAAATGTTCACTTACAAGATTGATATATAAAAGTATTATTACATAAAAATACTATAGAATTAGGTACTTACTGAAGATTAAAACAACTGGTTCTGAAACAAAATAAAAGTTTAGTGTCCTGTAATTTCAAAATGTTTTTAGTATTTACCCAATGGGATCCATAGAAACACTCTATGAAGTCCTATAGCACTGGTAAAATAGTACGAGGCAAACCTATAACAAAACAAAATATTAAAATAAAATAAAATGAAATAAAATAAAATAAAATAAAAGAGAGGATTTAAAGATTGATGTAAAAATGTAATTTCTGTTTAAAGTTTCTAGGGTAAACATTAAAACAATACTGATCAGTGCAATATTGCCAATATTGGTACAATATAGCTCAACATTAAGGTGCTATATTCACCGGACAGACTACAAATACTCATTCTAGTAGATCTTAAAATCTTTAAAAAAAAGATCCAAATATTTTGGAAATTTTGGAAATATATAGCATTGTTGTTTAAAATACTATCGAACAAATGTATGTCATTTTTTCGCATAAATGTTGAGTTGGAAATCAAACAAATGGAGTCGTCGAATAACTGTTAGTCGAACAAAATTCCTAGAATCACTAAAGCTTCACATTACTTTACTATATTGAATGTTCAAGTATAGGATACATATTGTTATTTATCACGACGCCGACGATAGATAATGATAAAAATGCAATTTGCATTTTAATGTCGTCATATATTTAAGCAAAAACAAAATAGATCTATTTAATACCTAGTAGACAATATTCATTACGTTAAAAAGATAAAAAAAATAGAAATTGTAACCCAGATGCGAAACATAGAAAATCAATATTTATACCTCTTTTATAATATTAAAAACAAAGCGACGATAAAATGTTGTATAGTTACACCAACAGAATGTGTCGTTGGGTAAATTCAGTTAGCCGTAACATGAGAATTTGGATATATTTTTACAAAAAATTTTAAAAAAGAAAAATTGTTTACATTTCGGTAGCGTTAATGTTAATGCCGCACAGCAATTTGTTTTATTTAATGTTATAATAACTGTATTCAAAGATATGGAAAGCCGAAAAATGTCCAACATTATATTTAGAACTAAATATCAACTGAAAAATTAGCCAAAAAATATATAAGATTCAAGATGTATATTTTGTTTTGAACACTTTTATAATATAAGCCAGTGGCGTAACAAGCAGGTGAGGGACCCGTGTGCGAAGTTGTTAACAGGGACCCTGCTTTTATAAAAGACAAAAAAAATTGTATTCAGGACTCGAAATTCCGACGATTTCCATGCAATTCTAGTAATTTCCAAAGAATTCCTTCGAAACAAGAGCGGATATGAAGACGAGTAAATACCCCCCCCCCCTATTTAATTTTATTAAATAAATTTAAAATTATACCTATAGATGAGTTTGTTTTTTTTCAATTTTATGAGATTGTCTAGATTTCCTAAAATATCCTAGACTTTCCTGTGATTCCCCACTTCACAAGATTTTTCGGATATTTTTATAAGATTTACTAGAATTTTCTATTTCCTCTAATTTTCTACATTTCCTAATTATAAAATTAGTGACATTTTTATGAATTTTCTGGGATTTCAAAATTTCCCGTTCGTTTTTTACTAATAAGTGGAAAAATGTAAAATAACAAACAAAATAACAACATTTAAAATGGAAAAGTAAAATATGAAATGCAAATATAATTTTTCTATTTTTTTCTATTTTTCTATCCTATTTTTTTTATTAATTTAATTAATAATTAAGTTTTTACCTAAATTATAATTTATTAAATAAATCAGGATTTAGAAATTGCTCAAGATTTTTAAATATTTAAGTAACAAATAATAATTGTATGTTATTTAATATATTGATTAGTTACGGAAGGGGCCCCAGGCCCCCCAGGCTCCCCTACGTAAATACGCCACTGATTGTTCCCTATATAACAATTACAGGATTCCCACTTCTTTGGAAAAGTCATGGAAAATTTAAGATTTCCCTAATTTTCTTAAAGAATTTCTCATTTTTAGTGTCAAGTTATAATTTTTTACTTCTTTGTAAAAAGGATCTAAGCCTGGAATTGAAAAGTAAAATCAAAAATTTGATTTTGACCAATTTGAAGTTTGGGGAGGTACAGAATACCCCCAGGCCACCAACAACTATGTTCAAATGATTGCCATGCTATTAAACTGTGACTTTCGTACCAAGAATTTTACTACATTCTGTGGGGTGTTCCACACCTCCCAGACCCCCCGGTTTGAAAACCCAAAGGTGTGTGTGTATGTTGTGTGATTTACCTTCATTTGAAAACTTTTTATTCTTTTAGAACAAATACATCTGTACATAGTTTGTACACAAGCAAAAAGTTTTAGTGCATGTTTAGACAACATAATATATCTATGCGTCGTGAAAACTCTCACCGGGGGGTCTGGGGAGTGTGTAATTCCTGGTACGGATGTCACAGTTTAATAGGGGGGTATTCTGTACCTCCCCAGACTTCAAATAGCATCTAGTTGTGCACCTCCTATTTTTGAGATTTCTGTTAAGATTGAAAAGGTCACAGTACAACTGGGGGCCCTTTCAGCCGAAGGCCCGCGTGTGTCGAACCCACCGCACCCCGATAGTTCCGCCCCTGATGTAAGCAATAAATACTATTGTTTTTAGCAATTAATTAGATTTATGCTTCAACTCAATTTTTACGGCTGGTTCCACTTCACCTAATGCACGAAATTTTAGTTATTCTTAATAATAATTGCTATTAATTACTCAACAAGGACACAATATTACAACCTTAATTTATTAAATTATCATAAAGCGCTTGATTTTTGAAAAGTCCACTGGTTCCAGCAGTGTTTCATTTATCGTTTAACTAAAATGATAACAATAAATATTTTTTTAACGAAATACACATGAGTATACATTGTTTTGTGACGATAAAATACACTTAAAACTTCAAGATTTCAAACATACCACTGTTATCATTCAAATTCGAGCAATTATTGTAAGTACGTGCTATCTTTTTAAACTCTATTTCATGCAAACGGCCATTATTCAATCTTATATGGCTGCGTTAAGAGTTAGAAAAGTAGTGTTTTACTGTTTACTATAATAGACTGACTATAGGTATGCATTTCACGTTGAGGAAGGTTTTACTGTCGTAACATTTTTATTGTTTATTAATTAACCTGTTGATTTTTAAATTGAAAATTTTGTATTTTTTATTTACTAAAATTATCCAAAAAATGTTTTTTTTAAATTTTTCCCCAAGTTTTCTCTATCTTGTTAATTATGAACATCCTGTCCTAATGCACTTGGATAACGCAAAATAAATGCATAGTCAGTCGTTCATAATGTTGCAAACCCTAGTTTACCTCTAAATTTATTACTAAATCATTGTACGAAATCCATGTTCTGTTTGGGCAATTAAATTAAATTTTTGAATCAAATATATATCAGAAAACTAACAATAATAAGATGAAAAATTTCCTCTATTTATTATTTATGTTTGTCAAAGTGCCTAACTATCAGTGCCGAGTGAGTGGGAATCCAAATACTATTATTTTAATGTTGACACGATCTCCCAGGTACACTTCAGAGTGATAATCTGCGTTTTACCATGTCAAATTTTTAAAATCGGAAAATTACTCCATTCAGTGTTGTCATTGATATTGATCGAGCATAGTATTAACAAAATAAACAATATGAACCTAAAAGAACAATAATTAAATATCGCAATTATTTTTTTGATTATCATATCCCAGCATCATTAAAATAAAATTTTTTTATTTTTTAGTAAGTCATTTGGTAGTAAAGCTATAATGAAGTTTGTTACTTGCATAAACTCGGAATGAGTTCATTTAGCAAGAAAAATAGTATTATTGATAAAAACAGTTTTTTGATTGCAGTATGATTATTTTAAGTGTTGATAGGGTCAGTAGGAGGAAATAGAATTTTCAATTGTGAATTATGGGATAATTAGTTTATAATTTTGAAAACGTGACAACTGTAACATATAATATATTATATTGACATCGGTTTATATTTTGCACATCGAATAAGCTTCGATGTTATTATTTATTTATATTAATTCATTGAATATACTATTTTTAATTCCATGCATACCAAGCTGTTCAGATTACAAATTATCAACAATCTAATTTGTACCTGCATATATACAAGTCATCAAAACAACCAAAACAAGTTTTCGCAATAAAATAAAAAGAAAATTCATTTTAATTGTTTAATAGCTAGAACACCCTGGGCGTCCGATGAAAGTGCATATTTTCTATGGAAAAGTTGGATATCACAGAAGACGACGAGAAGACGACACGCTAAGTGCACGCGGAGAACCACTTTTAATAGAAAATATTATGTACTCATCGGACGCCGCGACGACGACGTAGCCAGCTGTATGTTTACAGACTTTAGGGTTTCTCTTTTGACAACAATAATTTTCAATCTTGAAACTGATTTTATAAGAAAATTTATAATTTATTTTCAAATTAAACTAACCTCGCTTGTGATGTATATCACTGAAGACATACATATGGAACATGTAGAAACTAAGAATAAATCCTGAAGTTCTACAGAGCAATACCATAATATGTACACTTCAATAATAAATTGTGAACCAATTTGCTTCAATTTCAATTTGTCACTACGCTTCAGCCTTGACTTACGCGAGAATTTATAGTAACACAGAATAAGATAAACGTGAGTTTATCAAAAATTTTAAAAATTGATAAACATTTAATCGATTACATCGTGAAGTGGATTGAACAAATGTACATAACTAGAATTTTATCATTGCATGCCAATCGCATCTGGTTATAAATCAAATAGGAAGTTAAACGACGACATATCAAAAAGCAGGCCACTCATCTTCAGATTTTAAATTATTCTACAAAAATTTAAATTTAATTTGAAAATATAAATTTTGAAAAAGATTTAAGAAGTGTTTTCTCTGGATGAACTAAATCTTTTGCTTAACTCTATTAGTTACAATATTATGGATTATATTTATAATTTTTTGGTATTAATTCGTTTTTATTGATAGAAATAATTAATTTTCATGGTTCGTTACATGCTTGATTGATTCTACAAAAAGTTGTGTGTACTAACAAAATAAGCATTAAGGATCGTGCCGTTCCACTTGATGGATACTTTTAACTAGGACATGTCATCGACATTAACTGGCCAACATAAATTATTATTAATCAGATGTAGATTTGGGCATCACTCAATAAGTAGATCAATCGATTTGAGCAAAATGCTCCAGTTAGATCCTCTTCAGAAATCTTCCAGTGCAGCTATTAATTGTAGTATTACAATTTGGAAGTATGGACCTTCCCATAAAATAAACTACGAACCGTCACTGACTACATACACATGGTCAATTATTTGCTATCTATGGCTTTGATATTTGCGGAAAACGATAATCATGTTCAATTATGACTCTGAAATTATAATTTTTAATGTGACATTGTCCGATTAATGTACAGGTATACGGGGGGCGGCAATATTTTTATTATGCTTTATCCTCGGTTCAATACATCATAGGTATGTAATTATGCATGATGTTTAACGCATTACGTCAAACCATATTTGGATTTAGTATTAAACCCAAGAGAATGGTTAATTTATAACCCAATACAGGAAGCAAAACTCTTTATTATCTAATTTGCTTCATAGCAAAACACACCTTATAATTAATTACATCTACTGCATCTCATTCAATTAAACTGTTGATCAAAATTAATGTTAATCTAATTTCACATGACAATATAATTCTGCTAACTGTACAATTGGTTGTCAGTTAAACTACTTCCAATCTAACCGACTTGGTGATGAGACTGCTAGTACTAGTATACTGGATTTTTCCAATTTTGATTTTTTTAACAATATGAACAAAATAAACAAATTACAAGCTTTCATATTGGTTAACCAGACCGTGGTAGTTATAATAAACGCAATAGTTAATAAAAATAAATATTATTTGGCACAAAAAAATTGTTTTTGTTTCATTATTAAATTAAATGCAATAGTAAACTGTAGTTAGACTTGATGAAATATTTTTTGTACACAATTGGTTCAATGAGTTAATACAAGGTTAATACTCACCTACCTATAGCTATAAACATACAAATATGCAAACAATATTTCAAAAATTTGAATCATTTGTTACAATATCTTTATTTAATTTGGAGAACAATGGTAATTTGAAAATTTTGTGATGAAAATTAAAATAAGATTATGAAGTCATACTTTTCAATCTACATAAAACAATAGCAAAATTTTGCACATTATTTGTGTTAATGAACTTGTTAACCAATACATATACCTACAATAAAAAATTTATTATCTGAATGTAAATACGTAAAGTACAATAATATGGTACTAGATATTTAAAAAATTTATTTATTTATTTATTGAAACTAGTATATAGTTGACTTTCAACAACTAAGTATACATACATTATCGTAACAAAAACAATAAGATGTAAATGAGATAGGTAAGTGGGTACTACATAATATAAATATAGAAAAGATTTAAGTAAAGTGAATCATAAAAAAAGTTTAGGTTTATTTATTTACTTAAAAATAAGTGAGAGCATCATTGCAGCAATTATAAATTAATAATAATAAACGCCGATATATATTTATTGATTCAAGTATTCTTCCGCAGATACGTTAAACGTTTCGTACGTTCTTTTTCACTTTTTTTTTTAACTTTTAGCGATTCGTGTCGGCTAATCATTCAATTAAGAATATTTACGTAAAATGCGACGACGGAATACTGAAACCATAGTATTATTATAAGAATATTTAACCCAGAAATATATCAAGTGCAATATAACTCATCATCCATATTTTAAAAAAATTAATTACTTACTACACTATATCTTTTGCATAGCTCAGGTGGTGCAATAGAAACGCATGGAACTTCTTCTACGATAGAATTAAGCTCAAATCTTGTGTTTTATAAATAAATTATTTATAAAATCAATTACAAATGTTAATCCCAGATGAAAAACAAATAAAACTCAAAACAAATGTTACCACAATTTTAGAAAAACGCACTTTTCTTTCTTACTATTTGCTTCAAGATGATTTTACGATTTAAATGATCAATTCTTCAACTCCGAAATTAAAATTTGCAATGTAATCTTAAAATCAACAAAATGCAATAAATTTTTTTTATTTATTAGCAAATTTGTGAATATATTATATTTTAAATAAAAGAATGTAAAAGATGACTGTTGATAATAAGTAGCTCCTGGCAAGAAAGGGCTTCAGTTCATATCGAATTTACAGAATTTACATGTCGCGTGCATTGAATACGGTTTCCAAGTAATTCTTGGAAATAAAAGGCCTTCTACTCATCCTTCTACTCATTGATTACAGATAAGTAACTTTTTCAATATTCCATTCGGATATCAAATCAATCATTTTTAAGCTATATCTTGACATCAAATATATAGTATTCAATTTTTAAATTAGCATACATGAGCATCCATAAAAAAATTTTCAAGACGTAGGTAGTAACAAAATTCAAAGGTTTTAAAATTATATACAGCCTTGGCGAAAAATATAAAGGTCACCTTTAACATGTCGTTATTTCGAAACAAGTTAAATATTTTCTGAAAACAAACATGGTACTGTCTTCCTTGTAAAAAACTATCTTGTTTTAATGTTTTAGTAAATCCAAAAGTACAAAACATAACAGCAATACGGCTTCGATTAAAAAATTGATATTTTCGGCAACCTTTATGAGCTAAAATAGATACAGTACAATAGATGTTGTCCTAATTTATTACAAACAAAAAAGTATCGAACTAAAATTTTTCAAAAACGTACCGTTTTTGAGTTATAATGAAATAAAAAATTTTCGGTTTAAAAAAAAACTGATGACTTGGCAAATTACAAGTTTTAAGTTTGGGGTTTTCATTATAACTGTATTTTAGGTGCGAAAATCTTAATTATTTTGGATTTTGAATTGAATTTCAATGTAATTTACCAATTTTTTGAAGAATTTTGATAATTTTGAATTTTTTATTTTGCTTATAACTCAAAAACGGTTTGTTTCTAAAAAATGTTGTTCGAAACTTTTTTGTTTGTAATGATTAGTACTACATAATCTAGGTACAATTTACTATCTATTTTAGCTTATAAAGGTTGCCAAAATTATCGATTGTTTAACCATGGCCGTATTGCTGTTATTTTTTGTATTTTTGGATTTACTAAAACATTAAAACAAGGCAGTTTTTTACTAGGAAAACAGTACCATGGTTGTTTTCAGAAAATATTTAACTATTTCCGAAATAACGGCTTTTTAAGGTGAACGTTTGGACAAGGCTGTATTAGTACTATTAAAAATTATGAATTTAATTGATTTGTTAATTTTAATATAAAGTAATAAAATTATTAGGTGTACTGTTTTGACGGTGGCGAAATGGTCGACGGCGAAACGATGTCTCCGCAAAGTCTCCATTCCGAGAATTACACTGTGACACACTGAAATGTTTAGAAACATTTTTTCTCCGAAACCAACATTTAAGATAATCGGAAGCAATATTAATAGTTAACAATAAAATATTAACTTTTACATACCGAGATAGAAAATGATTTATTTCAGCCAAGTACTAAGATGGTTTACAGACGGACAAAACGCCAAAGTTAACTATAATTTTTTTTTTTAATATTCATTGCTAGAAGGCAACCAAAACAAAACTTTTATTGAAAGAAGATAGAATTTCTGGTAAATTAGTGCTTACTTTAGGTAAAACTTAAGCAGTCGATCACTAATAGTTACGTTATATAACCGTAGCCATACCAAAACATATTACTATAATGAAAAAATATTATTAAAAATTCTAGATAAGAGTGAACTCAATAAATATATTTATAATACTGTGAAAATTCTTGAAATTTTAAGGATTTCCCTATCTACTATGCAGTGTGACTCATTTATCAACTTCCTTAAACATTTATCATGTTCAGTCGACTAGTTTAATACATTATATATTAACACATCTTTTTCAAACAAAGATAAACAAAATAGTTAAAAAATTAAGATAGTCATAATTAAAAAATAATTTTTTAAGTGAACAGAGCAGAATATTCAAGGTTGAAGATTTTTCTATTGTATCCAGTATTATATTATTATTATGTATTATTTTCTATATTCAAAATTCTACTGTAATTTTATTAAAGTGTTGCAAACTTTTGTTTCCCTGCACACGCAAACATTGATCAAAAAGTGAAAATATCAAATTAAAACCAACCCAATTAAACAAAGTAGCCAAGCTAATTACAGTTTTTTTAAGTTTTGATTGTGTTGCAATATACTCAAAACAATTTTGTCGATCGACTAGATAGTTCGACTGAATAAATTGAGAAACAGGCAAAATTAGTAGAATTTCCAGTACTACTAATATTAAAATTGGTTTCTTATCAGAACAGATAATATTTTAACACTAATTTGTTAATATCAGCATCATTACCAATTTAAATTAAATGATAGTTTAATTTTTGTTTTAATTTGTTATACGTTTCAATATCAAAGGTTAAAGAACGACTATACCTCACAACTCATAGGAAGCCAATGTGATAATTTATCGTCTATGCATAATAAAAATTTATACAATACTAATACCAACAAACGGCCAAAATTGCATCATTTTTGCTTGGAATATTTTCGGTGAAAGGTAAACTAGATTGTATATCAAAAAATCATCTCTCGATTATTTATTATACAATCGTACTAATATTTCTTTATAATCGATATTTTACACTGCCACATGTATTTAACGTGGGGTGTCATTATTGAATTGAAAGTTTAGAAATTATGTAAGAGAACAATAAACAAAATAATAAAAAATCGATGCTTTAAAAAATAACAAAGGAAGATCGTTTATAAATTAAATTAGACAGAATTTTCAAATTCTAATAAAAATAATAAATAAACCTAACACTACAATCATTTAAAAATAAAAATCTTACCCCTCAGAGATTCAAAATAAACTATTATATTGAAATGATTTATGAATGAATTGTATCTAGCGAGAAAACACAGCACACCAGCCACCACGACGACACGACCACGAATGCCCGAAATGGCTCGCAGTCAGCTGTTTTGTTCAACGCAAAATCAGTGGTGTAGACACAAATTGGACCGGTTTGATATAGTAAATTGCTAGGTCTTACCTGAAATTCTTTTACAAATCATTGTTTCAATATTTACAAAACATATCAGTGATTAAAAAATCGGCGATGAAAAGTCGGGTCAACTACCTGAATATACTTATGATCGATTTGAAATACATATTTGCATAATTTGTAGTAAGCACAAAGGAAATTGAAAACATGCACCTTATTTAAAACTATCATCGAGTGTTTACAATAAATTTATTCTAACCGTATCTCTAGCATTATTTTTCATGCAAATATCATTCAACATTATAATCTCAGACTAAATATACCTAGACAGAACATATACAAACGTAACTTGAAGCAAATTTTTCTATTTGTTTACATATCTGGTGTTTACCGAGTCCCGAGTTGTAATTGGTCAAAAATGCGCACCACTTGTTGTGGTTAAAATACGAAATATTTTTTTAAACATAGTGAATTAATTATTTTAGTTATTGAGTCGTGTGTGGAATTTATAATTTAAAAAATGGGCAAGCAATGCATTGTGTGTGGTGGAGTGTATCAAAAATCTTTAAAACATAAGTAAGTAAAATTTAACCTATAAAAATTCATAGGCGTAACCACTGGACGTTGTTTAATAACAAGTAATGTTTACCAACAGTGATGCTTAAAATTTGCTTCAAAACAAACCTGTGTGTTAGCATAGCTATGCTCTGTCTAGTAAATAGTTAGTCTGAGATTATAATCATGCCCCAGGTATTAGAAGTTTCTTAATATATTTAGCAAATTATATTATTTCTAGGTGTTTTGTTATTAATTATTATTAGTAAATAATGTACATATTGTTGTATAAGTCAAAAAATGTAGGTAATAAGGTAAACTATAAGAATATTAAATAAGCATAATTTACGAAATATTTTGGTATAGCAAAACTACATGAAATATTTTAACTTGTTGCAATATTTTCTGATAATTTAAATGATAGTTTTATATTACAAATTTTTTACTTTTTATACTTATATAAAATTTACCAATAACATCTGTAGTTGTTCTGTACTAGAAAATGCAGACTAAAATTTTCATCTAATATTCGTGAATTGCTTAAAGAGATTTCATTAATATTCAATGGATTAAAGGAAAAGGTTTAAAATTTATGAAAAGGGGCTGTATTCGAGAGCTCATACCTATTTAACTAAAAATGTCACCTTCAATCAGACCTAAGAAAGTGTCCGCTATTTTAAATTTTATAGGCTGGAATCTGATTTTTCATTAATATATAAGTAAACGTTGTGAACATTGTGCATTCAGTGACATTGGGCAACACTAATATTCGTTCTCGTTAGATTGCGAAAATCAGGAAATGGGTGACAAGTATTGTGACTGATTTATGGATATCGCATACTTAATATGTCAAGGAGTGGAGAGATGGCTGGACGGAGATGAATGAAAAGCATAGTTTAAGTAAGTACTAATAGTGTAGTGTTCTTTCTCAGCTCTCTTATTAGAATGAAGACAATAAAAAACTGACGAATAACAGAACAATTTATTTTAACCTGAACACAAAGAAACAATTTATAAAAAACAGAACTCACACAAATCTTGCTGAGCAGCACGGTTACTTCTAATTTCTTTCCACAAAATCCTCGGCTAATTTCCACCTCTACACCAACTCTTGGACTCTCAAAATATCACTTTTCACTCGACTTGCCTCTTGGCTCTCAAATTCAGACTGCTACACAACTTGCCACTTGGCTATCAAAATTAGACTACCTCACAACTTGCCACTTGGGCTATCAAAATAATACTGCTTCACAACTTGCCACTTGGCTATCAAAAATTAGACTGACTAGTCCTGCCTTGAATTTATCAACAACATGGTATTTTTTTTTTTTTTTAAATAAATCAAGATTAGAATAATTTTGTTTTTTGTAATGCTGCTTGCTTGTGTTGTATTGCCCAGCTGCATTTGTGTGAGTAGCTAAACAACAAAAAATTAAAAATACAAACATTAAAATTTAAACAACAATGTACTAAATTACTGGAACAACAAACTTAAACTAAAGAATACAACTTAACTAACGAACAAACTTAACACTAATAAAAACAATTTTGAAAAACGAACAAGAGTCCTGCTTTTATTGTTCCTCGACTAAAAGGATTCGACTAAAAAGATTTTATTTTAAGTTTTATTTTAAACCATTACTGCAATATTATTAATTTTAACTAGTACAAAAAATTATTCAAAAACTATACGACTGATTTAATTAGTCTTAAGAACAAGAATAATATTATCTTGCTATGAAATTTGGTGCAAAAACAATATAACAAAGTTATAATCCAAATTTAAATAAATTCAATTCCAAAATTAAATTGAACTTTAAATAAATTTCCATAAAATCATAAAATAAGCGCACTCACATGCAGCTGTATTGGTTTTTATTTTATGTTTGCCTTGACTTTCAGTATTTTAATATTGCATATTTTTACATTCAAATTTATTATATATAATTTCAATTATTCAATTTAACTCTTGTCTAAATTCTTTATTCGCAAAATGCAACTCAAATTCAAAATAATTTCCAATTAAATTTAGTATACAAAATCGATGTCAACTTCTCATGCGGCATAGCAAACTTCAAAATATTTACAAAACGTTACAATAATTCTAAAAATCTAAAAATAAAATACCAAATTTTGAAAATAAATATTAAAACTCATCCAATGTGGAATTTTGATAAACTACATTTACCCTGCTCCTAGATTTTATTTTGTAACTAATGAAATCCATCCATTCCGTTTTGAAATGTTTTGAAAAAAAAAATTAAATTTTGAAATCAAACTATTTCCAGGTTACATGCTTTCATATCATTTAGTACTTTGAGGAAGAATCTTGGTCGTCATATTCATCAATGGCGTTGTTTGGCCAATAACGGAGCACATTTTGAATTTCTAAAAAAAATTTCTAAAAATTAAATAATTGCAAAATAAAAGTATTTTTAAATTAATTTTTTAATTTTTACCTCTAGCTCAGGCCTTCTTAAACTATGGGTCGCGACCCCAAATGGGGTCGCTTAACATAATTCTGGGGTCGCGAGTGATTTTTAATGCCAAATATTTAAATACACGATTTTATAAAATCTAAAGTGCGTTCACGATAAGCTTACAGTGTTTATAGAATAGTAAGCAAAAATGAATATATTTGCATTCCGTATAGAAATAAATACAATTTTAGAACTTTTTGTGCAATTTTCAATTTTAAATTTTTGTATGTTTCAAAACGAATTCTAAAACTATATTTTTTCATGTATATTGTTACATAATAAATAAATCATCAAAAAATACTTATTTATCTTTCTGTTATATTTATATGGGGTCGCTAGGAAACTCGCAATCATAAATGGGGTCGTAAATGAAAAAAGTTTAAGAAGCCCTGCTCTAGCTCATTGTGGGATCGGCAAATCAAATTTTTTTAAAGCAGATCAGCGAGGATTTTTTCTACCTTTAAAATGATATATCGCAAAATAGTGAGTTCTATTTTAAAATTTTAAAGTAGGGGTAGCTGAGGGTTGTAAAATGTAAAATGATAGCGTTCAATCCAACTGATAAATCGCCCTTCTGTCACCGTATCACAATTACTGTTTGATGCCTTTAAATTTAATTATCAATCTTACCAAATAATTATAATTAAAATCTTAAATTTAGTAAATAAAGTAAATAATTCATAGCAACATTTTTTGATGAAGTAGTGGTATTGTTAAGGTGTTAAGTTTATAACTTCCTCAAAACTACATTACACTTCTTTGAATTTTGAATTTTTAAATTTGAAACTATTAATATTAATTTTGTATGACCCATTTTGATTTTTGAGTTTATTTTATAAAATTTGTAATTTGTTTAATATTTGATGTTTGTTTTGTACATAATTGAAAATTTTGTAAATATTTAAATAACTCGTTTTTCGCGCTAACGTTTTAAGTCGGTAGAAAAATTTGTTAACAATTTTAAAAAACTTAAAAAAATAATTTTAAAAATATGATTTTGTACGTTTGTGAATAAAATTCATTTGAGTGAGTGATTTTTAAATAATTATTTTTGAATTTATTTGTCTCAAAATTAGTAAAAATTTGGACGTAATTTGAATTATTGAATTATAATTATTGAAATTTTGGATGATGTTGATTAGTAATTTGAGTTAATAAATTGAAGATTAATATTGAATTTGGAAATATCAATTAGATGAAAATTTTAATATTTTAAGTTAATGTTAGAGGCCTGGCAATCATATGTTGATTTTGATTTCCCAGTTATATTTTTTAAAATTGCTAAAATTTGAATTTAAATTTGGGTTTGGATTCATATTGTTTCATTAAAATTTTTAAATTAAGAAGAGTACCATCGCTCAACAGTACGGTAATTTGGATAGGGTTGCAATATTTTTGGTTTAAATATTTTAATTTTTATTTTAATAATTACTCGCCGCCAGATTGCACGGTAATATTTTAACAAAATATAACAAAAATTCAATTAAATCTCAAATCAAAACTTAGATACAAATTTGGTTTCGATTGCTAAGGCCTGGTTTTCCTACCTAGAAAACCTGGTTTTCCTTCCTTCCTACCTGGTTTTCCTTCCTTCCTACCTGGTTGCAACAGCAAGCTCAGCTAATTGGCGAGAAAACAAGAATATTTAAAAATTTACTATAATATTAATTCTACAGGGTGCCGAATGAGTTAGCCGAACATAAAAAATTTACATGTACATAAATACTTATTTATGCAAATTCCTGCTTCCCTAATTATTTTTGAGAAAAAATGAAAGACACAAAAATAGTGCAGAAATATAAGCTACAAATGATAAGACCATTAGATATCAAAAGCATTTTTTGACTTTTTAAGTAAAAGCTAAATGAAATCTAATGCTCTTATCATTCGTAATTTATATTTCTGCACTATTTTTGTATTTTGCATTTTTTCTCTCTAAAATAATTAGGGAAGCAGGAATTTGCATAAATATATTTTTACATGTTAATTACCTATGTTCGGCTAAGTCATTCAACACCCTGTATAAAAAATCTGTGTAATTTATTTCAAACAACAAAATTCATTAATTATTTTTATTCAAAATAAATTTCATATTTCATTCAAAACAAAATCAAAATTAAATTAATCTATTAACTTTTTTTTACTTTTTAGCTTTACCAAAGGAAACTCTGAATTGATGGTGGTGAATATTTTTTTTTGCACTAAATTTCTCTGCCAAATTGCTGTGTAATTTCGAGTAAAACTCTCCAAGTGATTTAAAATAACCGCTTCCATTTTTAAGTGCTTATTTCAATAATCTTTTCTTGTGGAATATACATATCTATAAATTTTGTGTGCCCCCTTTTTATTAAATTAAAGAGGCCGAACAGAAAGAAAAATGCTTATGTGCCATAATTTGACTGTAGTGTAAAGAATTTCGATTAAAATTGAAAATTAATTTAGAAAATTAGTATTGAAAATTCATTTTATTTAATTTATGAAAAGGAAGAAGGTAATGGAATTTGATTATTAATATGTGAAATTTTATATTTTTGAGACGATAGTTGATTTAAGTTGATATTTTATGTAGATTACAAAATTTAATAATATGAAAGACAAGGAACAGAATTTAAATAATTGGAAAAATTATTAATTAAATTCAATAGAAGTCATAGCAATATACAGGTATACGAAGTATCGCCTACTCCATAGCTTGTTAAAATTGCACTAAAATCCGTAAAAATTAATTAACTTACATTACGTAAGGAATATTTTATGCTTAAAACTTGTATCTAAATAATCCAAGACAGTAAGATCTAAAAAAATGTAAGATCAACTTTTGGAGCAAAATGGAACAATACAAATTAATTAAACTTTTCATTATTTTAAATTAAATCGATATAGCTTACTATGTCAAGGCTTAAGCAAGACTTATATTGCTGCAGTTTTTTTTGTAATTTATGAAAAGAAAATAAAGGAAATACCCACAACTTATTTCTTTTAATTTTCTGTACATATGAAGTCATTTTATATTAATTTAAACGTGTTTATGTTAAAAGCATGCAATTATTACCTAATTGTATTGTTTAAGCTTACCACAATTACATTACAATATTATATAATTAACCACCTTGTAGCTACAAATAGCACAGGATATATTTTTTAATATTTATATTCATTGGTTTTCTTAACTTATTTAGGTGAGTTTATGCAAACATGTCCAAATTGTGTCTGTCAAAAATAAATCAAGAAATATAATTGTATTATTATTACATAATTTTTGATGCCTCTGAACGAATCATGCCCGTGCGCAATGACACTACTAGTTACGCCAATGCTCATAATTCATGGAAAGGATAAATTTCGAATAAGAACATTACAGAACAACATAAATTGCATGCAAAGAAATATATTACTACTTTTATGTAAGCTATCGATAATTAATAATCAATAGATGCATAATATGTAAAGTACGACACTGTTTAGTAGTACTTACATTTATTAAATACTATAAAATATTATATTATTATATCATATTATGGTTGATATTGAACACAGTAACTTGCTGCTTATACAGACTTGGTGACGCCAATAAAGATCAAAACTATGTACTTTGCGTCTTAAATTGTGCAAATCATCAATTAATGTCACAACTTATTATTTCGAATATTATGTACATACATACAATAAATAAATACTTATTTTTAGTAAAAAGACAAATATGAAAAATAATATAATATAAGGATTGTAATGAAATGTATTCAATGTACTTCACCGATGAGGTAAATCTGGTCCATGGGGTACTTTGAGCACCAATTATAAATATATAAAATTACGAAATAATGTATAATATTATTTAGACTAATTTTAAGCGGATATTTCAATAATTCTTCCAATGAGTGTGCACTTTTTTGAAGTGCTTCCCATGCACAATACACATAATCTTCAAATAATTCGTAATTCGTCATCTTTAAATCGTTGAATCAAACATAGATAACGAAATCGCTAAAACCTGAAATTAAATTTTTTTTTAAATTTAAAAAAGCAAACGGCGTGAGCTGAGATCTGGACGTATGTAAACTCCACCGACGGTCAATAATTAATCCGTCCTTCCAAAATGGTCAGCGTCGATCACCTGTAAATTCCACCGCTAACCGTAATTAGGGATTATAACGTATTAGTAGGAGTACAATAGCCAGATTAATAAAATTAGAATCCCTTTGGAAGAGGTTTTTTTATCGACCATGAAACTATCAAAATATTTTACCGAAAATCGTCATCCAATCAACACTTTCCTGCTTATATACGCGCAGGGAAATTGAATTTTAATGACTAGTCCGGTAATAATTAGTAATTGTAATAAAATAAAAGAGACGTCGTTTTTTTCGTTATTACTTTTATTGTTTTGACAGCAACCATCTATGGTAACTATGTAGTCAACAAATTGATAAACTTGATTTTTGTTCATTTTAAAAATGTTGTTCAACAATGTTTTAAAATTTCGATTTTTTACGATTTTCGGTAAAATTTAATACCATACTTGTCAGGAAAATGTCTCACTTTACTCGGAGCTTTGCATTGCTTTGCAACATTGCCCCTAAAAGTTTTCATTTTTATTTTTCATTTAACCCTTTGCGGGCAGCTTTTATTATAAATCGTCGTTTCTCGTATGTAATAATTTTAAGTACACCGATAATAAGTAAGTAAAGAAACAGTGTCAAAAAATATAATATTTTTGTGGTATATTCAATGTACTACTAAGGGGTAGTCAATAAATTACGTCACACGATTTTTAAGATTTTTAGACCCCTCCCTCCCCTTATGTCACATTTAGTCACATTTTCATTAAACCCCCTCCCCAGTGACCTCACACTTCTACCCTATAAAATTTAATAATTCGTAGAAAATTTTTTTTAACGACTAACTTAAATTAAATCAATTTTACTGGTCTGAAATAACATTTTATTTTTATTAATATTTAATTTTTTTTTGCCGCATGAAAAAACGCACGCAAGCGCTACTTATGTTGCTACAACCGATCCATGGATCCAAAAAATATATTTTTAAAAATTTTAGTTTGTGACATCACAATATTTGAAACCCCCCCCCCCCCAGACCCCCTGTCACATTTTTGTTACAAATCTGACATGACCCCTCTACCCCCTAACGTAGGACTAAATTTACGGATGGCCCCTAAGCTGGAAAGGGTTAATTTTGAAAATATAATTAAATGATTTTCGCTGTCATTCAACATTAAAAAGTTTTCATTTTTATCCGTTTCAACTAGTATGGAATCAAACGCAGAAAAAATAAAAATTTGTTAAAAAAATTTTCAAGGGGGGGGCTCAGTTAATTTAATGCAAAGTCAACAAATAACTTCGACAGATAACTAACCTACTTCAAAATTGCTATATACCAAAAACAATATAAATTAATTCCTGATGTCATAAAACTTTTAACAAGCCGTTAAAGTTAACGGATGATTTCTATTGGTTTGTCAGCTTTAAGGAATAATTTCTATTGGTTAGTTAAATTTGTGTATGAAAAAACGCGATGTAACATTTACATAATTTATTAATCAAAAATATAAATTAACTAATTTAATAACCTAGTCAAAGTCTTACCTACTTAACGACGAATTATAAACTTAACAATTAAAAGATTAAATGTCTGACCAGTCTACCTGCCTAGTACGCCGGTGGAATATACATATGGGATTATGGGACCCTTTGACCATCGGTGGAAATTACAATCGCCCTGAGATCTATCCTCGCTTATTTGGAAACCCTATATCTTTTCATGTCTTGTTTTTTGTAAACTAGATAATGTTATATAAGATCTTAACTAATTTAAATTATTCGTGTATTACTGTATTTAATAAGAACAAATTAAAAGTAACGAAGTAGAATTATAATTTATTATTATTATTAGTAACCAAAAAAAGAAATTTAAGTTGTCCTTCTTCATTAACTCATTGTCAAAATTATTAATTTCAATTTTACATATTTTACGTCTTTGCCTTTTAATTTTTTAAAAATTTTGTAATAAGTAGATGATAGTCACTTTTTTAAAATCACGAGATTTGGTTGATTTGAGTGCATAATAATATTATAATGAAAGTAACGTTCGAGTTGAAAAAGTATGTTATCAATTGGTACTAATTAAAGCCACTTATAAAATTCTATAACTTCACAAGTGGTTTCAATTACATTCACATACAATCAAATGATTAAAATTTTCCGTTTAATGTAAACAACACATTTAATACTGGTATTGAAAAGCTACTCAAACATTTATTTGAAATAAAAACAAAAAAAAATGTATATCAATAATTGTTGTTTGTATAAATATTGCTATAATTTTCATTTAATTCAAAGGGAACAGTATTTATAATAAAATAATCATAAATTTATTATGTTTATAATTTTGACAGTATTTTTTAATTGGATTTGATTAAATTTTGCGAAGAAAATAAATTTATTAACTGCTGATTTTTATGAATTAATTTAATTTGATTACTTTAAATAAGTAGTATAAATTTTTAAAAACTACCGCAATATTTATAGTTTTTGACACAAATCCTAACGTTAAAATTACAGCTTTAGGTATCAAGCGCATTTTAAATAACAATAAATTAAATATTTATCTTAAGAAGGTACGAATTAATGCGGAATTTGCAACAGTTGGAATTACTTAGTATAGTTTGTTTCAATTTAAACGGAATTATTAAAAAAATTAAAAAAAGTCTTATCAAATTTAACTTTAATATAACATATGAGCATATGAACTTTTCCGCAAAAACATAATAATGCTACTGCCAAAATGGCTAGCGTGCGAACACACACAGCTACTTTTGCTGCGCAGTTTTTGCATAAAAATGTTGCAGGTAGCACTACTGCAAGCGCTGCTTTTTAGGTTGCAGCAGTGTTCACACGACAAACAGCTAAAGTTGCGCAGCTTTTTAATTGGCAGCGTAGCAAAAGTAGCTGTGTGTGATATCACCTTTATCTATCTCTATATTATGATTTTGCGGAAACGTTTTTACGTTCTTATATCAAAGTAATTTAATATATTCCTTTTTTCAATTCCATTTAGCTTTAACTATACTTTTGAATAATATCAATATATAAAGTTTACTAATATAATTTATTACCTATATATTATGTTTTTAATTTTTGTTTTCGATTAATATTAAGACAAAATTGAATTTGCAAAACGTGACAACCCTGACAACAAAATGAGTAAGATATATATCCGAATATTTTGGTAAGACAAAGACAAAAACAATTAGAAACTTGAAATTTTATAAAATTTGTGCTAGTGTATAGCATACTTTTAAACGTCAGATTATACTTCATTATGGCCGCAAACATATAATTATGTTTATTAGGCCAAAAAACTTGTTTTTAAAAATTATTTATTTTAAAAACTTTTACAAGAATCTCGGCTTGAGACCTCACTAGCTACAAACTAATATGAAGTCTGAAACTTAAAGTTAATTATTATTACAAACAAACAGCTTAT
This sequence comes from Cantharis flavilabris, assembly GCA_949152465.1. Classification (NCBI taxonomy): domain Eukaryota; kingdom Metazoa; phylum Arthropoda; class Insecta; order Coleoptera; family Cantharidae; genus Cantharis; species Cantharis flavilabris. The sequence continues at coordinate 17,458,370 of OX424438.1, forward strand.
TTTAAAACATGATATATTGAAAGAAGAGTCGCATCATCCGATGAAGTTGATCCTTCTTAGGGAGCATTGAACATAACTCCTTCATCCTTAAGATAACACGCCCTCGTGTATTTGGGGAGTAGGTGTTGGTCTTGATTCATAACTTTCTTTGAAAATTTTTGATTATAAATAAAATCTATCAACCTGTTTCTAAATACATACAATAGTAAGATTGAAATAAAAGATATTACTATTATTGATAAGGTTAAAGAAAAATGTGTAACATGCCATATTGGATGTAAACTAAAATCGTTATTACTTAAATTTTTTAAATCGTCTTTTAAGTCTTTTAAACCATCCAAATGATTTTGTTGTAATTGTATACCCAAATTAGTTTGATAAGGATTAATATTACTTATAATTAAGGTATTGTCAAAAGTAAAATTGCTAAACGTATTGACAGAAACGTCATCACCAATTATTATTTTACAATTATTTTTTGATGAGACCAAGACATTGTCAATAATTTCATAATTATAAACATTATTTCTGCATTCTTCAGCAATATGAAAACGAATTTTACATGAAACTAAAATTTTTCCATTTTGGAGTTGGGTGAAAAGTTTGTAATTTTTATTAGCCATTGCAATCGTGCAGTTTTTGATATCTGTAAATGAACACTCACTGATTCGCGGTTTTTCGAAACACACAATTTGATTTTCAATCACTTTGCACTTTTCGTCGGTCCAGATCTCTCTTCTTGTACCTTGTAGATGATATCTGCCTGGTGGTATCAGCACATTGTTTTGTTCGTCAGGAATTGCGTAAATACTGGTATATCGGAATGGTGAGGAATCGAGGATAGGTATTTTTAAAATACATGTGATAATATCATTTGTTGAATCGATTTGAAATTTTGAAAATTCTAAAATTTTGAAAACATGTACGGTATCCAATTCAAGTAGTTCTGTTCTTTTATACATTAATTTTAAATGATTAATTTCATGTAATTCAGATTCAGAAATGATTTCCAAATTAGTTATTTCAGAAAAAGCTAATGATACGGTTCTTTCAATAACTCCGGAGAACGTTTAATAATTTTAAACTTATGAAATTGTAATATTCAACTACCAGTAGGTTGTACAGAAGATTGTTTACGTCAACTATCGCGGATAGAGATGAGTTGAGGTCATTCCGAATGATTTGAAGATCCTTTGAATATCTTGCTGAAATATGATTAGCGAAAGTGGTGTACCGATTAATTTGTTTAATTATATTATTTTGATTTTTATACAATGAATCTAAATTTTTATTAATTTCGATCAGATCATTATTATCTGGATTTACGGTGATGAATTTAATCGCGGATCCTAAAATGTCAGCGAGACCACGTTTATTACGGTGTTTAAATTTCTGCAACTGATTTTCGATGGACTTACAATTATCTTTTAATGTTCCGAATACTTTTCTAGAAAGAGGGTTTATAATTTTTGATTCTAAAGTAATTACATTTTTTAATAATAGGTGGTAACTTACATCTAAGTCGGTTATGTTAAAATAAAAATAAAATTTGTGGTAATGATTTAGGAATTTCGATGAACCTAAATGTTCAGGGAAATAGCCACTAGTGCTGATCTTTTCTATTTGAAGGCCCTGGATCCGATTGATCAGTCCCATGGTTCTGTAATGGAAAACTCTTTTTAATACGGCGAACATTCCTAAGGTTAGTGTTTGCTGGTCTTTTTGATTTTTCTCGAATTCCTTTTTGTCAACCGATGTTACGTTAACTTTCTCATAATATGGGTCTGTTTTTCTAATTTGTTGTTTTTTGAAATACGCGGTTGGTTCATTAAATTCGATATCGGTTTGTTTGTTTTTATTCCGGTTTTCTAAAATCCGAGTTCCATTTCTAAGCTGTTTTTGATAAAGTTGTTCGTAAAAAGGTAAAATCTCGTTTTTACGTTTTTCGTTATAAATTTCGTAAACCGTTTTGTTCATGTTAATTGCGTGAGCGTTTAAATTTTCAAAAGGTCCATAAAGTAATGTAAAGGGTGTGTGGCCTGTGGCAGAATGAATCGACTGATTATAAATCAAAATCGCTGATATCATTAAATTTTGTGGGTTTTCGGATTCGTTTTGAATTTTAAGAGTGTGTAATTTTTCTAGAATGGTCGAGTGTACTCTTTCTACGGGAGAATTTGAAGAACTATTGTAATTTGTTGTTAAATGTAACTCGATTTTAAATAAGGAACAAAATTCTTCAAAAATTTACCCATCAATAATAAAATAAGCCTGAGCGTAACGTGAAAAAAGGTCAATGATCGTTAAAAACTTGTTTCCTTCAAAACTAAAAGTGTCTATGTGAATTATGTCAAAGGGTCGTTTGGCAAGTAGGGGTCCTGAAAATTTTACTTTATAAGGATTTCTGTCGTATTTACTTAGTAAACTTGTTTCGCACCCGTTTATTACTTGATTGCTTTTTGATTTCTTGTCGGGCCAATAGTATCGTAATTTTAAACTATTATAAGTTTCCAAAATTCCGTTATGATTACTAGAGTGATATTCGTAAGTTACGTTATATTGATCATCTGGTTTGACTAAATCTTTGGCAACGATATTGCTTTTGATAATTTTTATCTTATTTTCAAATAAATGTTTTGTTGCGGTTAAGAATTTTGGTTCCAAAAGTTTATCTTGGTAGTAAATACAGTACATGTACGTTGGGTTTATAATTTCCTTCAAAGCTTCTGTTAGATTTTGTATTTCGCTTCCTCTCCTAATTGTAACAATATAATTATATTTCGAAAATGGTCTCTCTAACTTCACGTTAAATTGATCTCCTCACTTTAAAATAATACGATAATTAAATTGGTTAATTGGTTTATCCGTAATGGGCATTGCAAAAACAGGGTCTTCGTGTGCTGTGTGTCGTGTATTTTCCGGTTCTTAATTCTGGCAAATTCCGTCTACTAATAATTCGTCAAGCTCTTCAGGTGTTAAGTCAGGTTCATCCTCAATATTTGGGAGCATAGACAAAAGGTCCAGCATGTCATCGTCTGTTGTTTCGTTAGCATTAATTTCTATACGTGACAAGGCGTCCGCTACCAAATTTTCTTTTTCTTTTTTGTAGTGAATTTTGTAGTCAAATTCTTCTAACCTCAATCTCCATTTGACTAACCGCGAGTTTGGGTCTTTTAGGGAGAATAACCACACGAGCGGCTTGTGGTCCGTTTCGATTATAAATTGTTTTCCAAAAATATAAGGTCTGAAATGTTTTGTATTTTCAACGATGCTTAGCAATTCTCGTTCTATTGTTGAGTAATTTCTTTCGGCGCTATTTAGCGTCCTTGAATAAAAGGCAATTGGTTTGTTATTTTGTGACAACACTCCACCTATGGCGAAATTGGATGAGTCCGTGGTAATACGCAAGGTCTTATTAAAATCGGGATACGTAAGTATAGGGGCGTTCATTATCAACTCCTTGCAGTTATGAAATGCTTGCAAATAGTGAGCGTTGTTTTTGTCAATTTTTGCACCATTCTTAAGACATTTAGTGAAGGGTTGAACGACTTTAGCAAAATTTTCAATGAATCTTCGATAATATCCTATTAATCCCAAAAAAGCTCTAATTTCTTTAATCGATTTAGGAAGGGGGTACGCTTGAATGGCTTTTATCCTGTCAGGATTCGGTTTAATACCATTTGGGGTAATTATGTGTCAAAGAAACGCTACTTCCTTGCACAAAAATTCCGATTTATCTAATTGAACCTTTAGATTGAATTCTCTGAATTTGTCGAAAATTTTATTTAGGTGAATTAAATGTTCATGGAGAGATTTAGAAAAGATTACAACGTCGTCCATATAAACGAAACAAAATTTATAAAGATATTCCCGCAGGACATTGTCCATGACCCGTTGAAATGTGGAGGGAGCATTTTTTAACCCAAAAGGCATCCTAACATATTCCCAGTGCCCGTTGTCTACCGTAAATGCGGTTTTTTCTATTGAATCAGAGTGTAATTCTATCTGATGAAAACCTTGTGCCAAATCCAGAGTCGAAAAGTACGTACATTTTCCTAAATTATCAAGAATTTCCTCTATTCTCGGGAGAGGATATTTGTCCTCGACGGTTTTGTCATTTAGTTTACGATAATCTATAACTAATCTCCATTTCCTTTTTCCACTTGCATCGATTTTCTTTGGAACGATTCATACGGGTCAACTAAAGGGGGATATACTTGGACAAATAATTTTATTATCTAAAATTCAGGGATACAATAATTATCAACGATTAGTTATGGTATTATAACTTGTCCGTTATCTATGTTGACTGGAACGGTAGCGTGTGTTTTTGCTAACTGACTACAGGGTACGAAATTTTTCGAATTTAGTTTCATGAAGAATGGAATTTTCAAATCTTTTATTTCTAAAACGTAGGTTTGATAATTTATTTTTGCTCCTAATTTTTCAAAATCTATTAATGCATCAAACTTGTCGTGCCATTTAATGACGTGAAAGTCAAATTTTTTATGTATACCAAATTTAGATAAAATAGGATAAGAAACATTTTCATTACTGGATTCTACTTTGTTGAAACCTTTTAGGTACCGAAAAATGTTTTTTAAAAATGAAATTTTTAAAGTATTTGCGTGCGGTCATCGGATTCATAATTGAATTCGAGGCACCACTGTCTATTAGAATTTTGAGATTTAAGCTTGGAATTGAAATAAATGGTAATTTAGGTTTAGTGGTTATTGAATTTAAATCTATTGATTTTTCCGAAACATGTATAGGAAAATTTTCGTAGTCCTCTTGAATTTCAAAATTTTCGGTTTGATCAAAGTTCGGAGGGAAATCAGCAGCTTCTTCCTGTGTTTCGTAATTTTCCGGTTGTTGAAATTCGAAATAATTATCATTGTACTCCTCATTGGTGTTTTGAACGTTATTAAGTTCCTCTGAAATAAAGTTACAAGGACCGTAACTTTGAATTTGAAACCGTAAAGCTAGCCACAGACCGGCGTACATGCGTGTCATGCAGGTGTGCGTCGTACATGTATGACGGTGCGCTGTTGCCCCTAGACTAGCATACTTGAGTGTCACACATGTAGTTTGATCGTCGACACTACTTTGTAGTTTTTTTAATAAAACTTCATAAGCTGAATCTTTCTTAGCTCTATTCATGTAATCTTTCGATTTAGTTTTCCAGAGACAAAGGTAATTTTTATAAAGTTTAATGAACTCTATCATAAAATCTTTCGTCAAACTTCGTAAATCAGACATTTTGGCTATTGTAATAAAATTATAATAAAAATTTCTTCAATGGACGCGAGACACTGAATTAAATAATTTTAATAGAAAATAGTCAAGTTTGACCACAGATGTGTGACACACATGAATTCAAATAAAATTAAAAACTTGTGCGTCGCGCATGTATGTCATTCTTTGCCCACACACCAGCAAACATCAACGTCGAAATCGGTGTGACGTGCATGTATGACACACATGTACGCCGGTCTGTGGCCGTTGATGTATGACATACCTGAATTCAAATGAAATAGAAAACTTGTGCGTCGCACATGTATGTCACTCTTTGCCCACACACCAGTGAACATCAACGTCGAAACCGGTCTGACGTGCATGTATGACACACATGTACGCCGGTCTGTGGCAGTTGATGTATGACATACCTGAATTCAAGTAAAATAGAAAACTTGTGCGTCGCACATGTATGTCACTCTTTACCCACACACCAGCGAACATCAACGTCGAAACCGGTGTGTCATGCAGGAGTGTCATACATGTGTGTCGTACATGTATGACGGTACGCTGTTGCCTACAGACCGGCGTACATGTGTGTCATGCAGGAGTGTCATACATGTGCGTCGTATTTAGCACTTGAGTGTCACACGTAGTTTGAACGGCGACAATGAATAATGAAAACGAGTTCATATTTTTATCAGTGGCGTATGCATGTAGGATAAAAAAAAAGGAAAAATATAAATAGAAAACAGCATCAGACACGTACCAAGTGGATGAAGGAATGGCTTTTAAGGCGACAAGATTTTACACATATAAATTTACTAGAAGAATTACGCTTACAACTTGATGATTGGAGAAATTATCTAAGGATGGATGAAGATAGTTATGTTATGCTGCTTAAATTAGTAACTCCGCTAATTGAGAAGCAGGACACAATATTGAGGCCTGCTATATCCCCTCATGAACGATTGACAGCCACTCTCCGTTATTTAGCGACTGGGAGGAATTACGAAGATTTGAAGTTTTCTACACTAATTTCTCCTCAGTCGTTGGGCAAAATAATTCCGGAAAAATTACAAAATAGTAGTAAATCATAATACCACAAATGGGTCACGTAAATTTCATCCCTTCCTGAGCCCGATCGTTTCGATTCTTCAATTTTTTTTGTTTCTCTTCGGAAACTCTCACTAATACTATTTAGTTTAGCTTTAAGGTTTATCTTCGTTGAATTTGGTTCATTAGTTTGAAGTTTTTTTAGTAATACTTCATAAGCTGCATCTTTCTTAGCTCTATTCATATAATCTTGGGATTTAGTTCTCCAAAGACAAGGGTAATTTTTATAAAGTTCAATGAACTCAATCATAAATTCTTTCGTCAAACTTCGTAAATCTGACATTTTAATTAATAATTAATAATTTTAACAGAAAGAGTCCACAGACCGGCATGCATGCATGAACGTTGATGTGTGACACACATGAATTCAAATTAAGTTGAAAACTTGTGCGTCGCGCATGTATGTCACTCTTTGCCCACACACCAGCGAACATCAACGTAAAACCGGTGTGACGTGCATGTATGACACCCTTGTACGCCGGTCTGTGGCCGTTAATGTATGACATACCTTGAATTCAAGTAAAATAGAAAACTTGTGTGTTGTACATGTATGCCACTCTTTGCCCACACACCAGCGAACATCAACGTTGAACCCGGTATGACGTACATGTGTGACACACATGTACCCCGGTCTGTGGCCAGCTTAAGAATTGAATTCTCTACGAAAAAGATCTCTTATGATTTTTCGATAAATTCACTCCTCCGAAAGTTAATCAAGAACACTATAATATCCACCATGAATTCCACTTTAATCTTGAATAACTTTCGGAGGACTAAATTTATCGAAAAATCATAAGAGATCTTTTCTGCAGAGCATCCAAGTGTCTATAAAAATATACATTGGTTATTACTGTAACCGTATTTGTTCCAGAGAAAAAAAATTAAATCCAAAAAGTACAAAAATCCCATGTTATTTAAATGGGAATTGTAACATAATTTCGGAACGGTTTAATTATAAAATTAAGAGTTTTTTTGGGTTGGATATTTTTTTTGAGGGCAAAAACTAAAAATTCATGGGGCGGCAGCAAAGAAAAAACCAACTTGGGAAATAACGGACACCCTAATGTATTATATATTTATTATATATTAATTTATTAATATAATAATTTAATTTCTTTATTTTTGTAGACTATAATTATTGCAAGTTATTAATAAGTTAAAATAAGTATTTTATTTTTCCTATAAAACTCTGTACTGCAGCGAATACAGTTAAGAGTTTTATTCAGCCTAAACCAATTTGTTAAATTTTAATTTCATTTATAAAAAATTTAATTTAATAATAATTAAACTGGCAATAATTGTATTTCAAACAATCACAATATTATATTTTATTTTCCTGGCAAGAACTCTATACTGTATGTTGACCCGAAGTTGACATTAAAATGTATTACGCAACGAAAATTTCCCAGTGCGTTCAATTTAGTATTGTTGCCTAAACTTTTGCTTTTTGTACCGAGGTTTCAGCCAAATTTATAAGTTACAATCGGCGAATTTGGCTAATTGCCGAAATTTTATTTAAATCCTAATATTGAATAATTCAATATTTGAAATAGTGAAAATATTATATAAAAGCACGAAATATCAAATTGCTATTTCAGATACTCTGATTAATTTGCTTGTTAACATTTGAGAAGGTACAAATGCATCTTTCTCAATCTCTGGTTCATTAATATCTTCATCTTTCTTAATTTTTCAGAGCCAGGATATAAAACAATGAATAAAAAATATATTGTATTATTCCTGAAAACATAATTTAAAAACTTCTGAAATTATATAATACTCAATAGCAATTTAAAAAGGATTTGTAGAAAAAGATTTAAAAAAGCATCTAATTAGCGGAGGATTAGCGGAGGAAATATAAAGATCTTATTTGGTTTGTAGACGATTCTAAATAAAAATAAAACTTGAAATAAATAAATATATGAAAATAACCTACCTACAATTTCATGGTACCTACGTTTAACTATTATGGTTATATCTTCTCATGTCGACCTCAATCCGCGATACTTCTCCCACATAAATGATACAAGACATTTGAAAATACATTTGTCCACATTTTTATTGATAAACAAATCGTTCTAAAGGTATAGTCTTATTAATATTATTAGCTAATAAAACTAAAACTTGCTAGAAATGTTTGCAAAACTAAATAATAATATAGCAAACCAGAATAATTATGATAAAACTTGTTTGGGTATATTCGAGTAACTTTTTCCAATTTGTCAATACAAATTAGAGAACCATTAATTTTAAATTAAAATATATTTTATATAAAATGACACCAAAATATTTAATCGGCTGCAAAAATACTTAGAGCAAAAATTGCAATACATCGGAAAAATTTAGGTTGATTAAAGTGGAATCATATTCGATGACATAAAATATCGATGTAGGATTCAAATTTATATCTGTTCAAATAAAACTGTGTTTATGTCATTTTTATAATCAATTTCTTATTTTAAGTTTTCATATCTAAGGATTCTTGTAGGTTCAATTCGTATTTTGCAACCTTCGATATCTCGGTGAAGGATTTTGATTTTTATTCTTATCGTTCTAGTTTGACGTTACTTATACCCAGGTAATGGCAGCATGACTCTCATTATAATAATACAAACGTAATATTATTTACATAATAACGAATGGTGCAATTCAAATTTTTTTTATTCAAAAATATAATATTATATAGACTATAATAAATTTAATGGCATTGGTTGATTTCCGAATTAAAATTTATTACCAGTTCAGATTCAAAAAGTGAGAAAATTCCACCTGCTTTTACTACACAAGGAACGCTAAACATACTAGATTATCTTATCATGAGTAGGGTGGACACAAACTTGAGTGTATTAAGAAAATTCGCTGCCAATCTAGTAATTTTGCAGCTTTTAGATTGATTTTTTTTCCTCTTATACGAGGAACATCATACTTGATTTTTTTTAAATATAAAAAGAGTAAAAATATTGCAATTCATCTAAAATAGCTAAAAGTACTTTTTCTCAAAAAACCCACTTTTTAAAATTTTAATATGGTTTGGGAAGATATGTACCCTATATTTTATATAATAATTATTACTATAATAAGTAATTTTAATAATGATTGATTATTAGTTGCGGCAATATTAATTTTTGGAATTTTAAAATTATTTAGCTTATTGAACTGTAATAATGAATCGATAATGAATGCTGACGGAGCTTATGTTCTACATACATGTAGAAGTAGCTGTATTTTCAAGATGATAAATCCCATAACCTAAAATATTCAAAAATGAATATCTTCGAAACCAATAATATTTCGATATTCAAATTTGGAGAACATAGGATAAGTCAGTATTCTTCCGAAACATTTCAAAGTAAAAATTAAAATTTTTGAGAAAAACGATTTTCAATATTTATTTTTTAAATCTTTAAATTTAAATTTAAATTAAATTTATTTATTTTAACAAACGCTTTGGACATCCTGAAAGAGAAAACAAAAATGCCATGAACATCTTTTCTTCTTTGGTGGCGTAACAAGCAGGTGAAGAATCCTTGTGCAAAGTTAAAGGAGCCCTGCTATTATAAAAGAAAATAATAAATAACTTATATAACCATAATTTTAAAATAAACAATTAACAATAAACAAACATTTCCATGCAATTCCAGTGATTTCCAAAGAATTAACTCTTAACTCTTATCAAAAATATATAGATGAGCTTCTTTATTTTTCAATTTTCTGAGATTTCCTTGATTTTGCTCAGATTGCCTGAATTTCCTAAAATATCTTAGAATTTGCTGTGATTCCCCAGTTCACAAGATTTCCTAAGATCCTGAAATTTTTTAGATTTTGCTGAGATAATTTGAATATTTTTTAAAGATTTTCTAGAATTTTCTATTTCCTAAGATTCCTAAGTGGAAATGGAGAAATTGTCATATGCAAAACTGAGGGGAAATCGGTGGAAATTTTAGGAAATATATTATAAACTATTTTTTTTTACTTTTCCATTTTCTGAGATTTCATTGGCTTTAAAATTTGAGATATCTTAAGATACTTTTAAATTTTCCATTTCCTAGAATTTCCTAAATTTTTTTTGAGTTTTCTGCGTTTCTCACAATTTCCTATTTACTAAAATTTTCTCGAGTTTCCTGAGATTTTCTCGAAATTTGTATGGATTTCTTGAGATGCCTAGAGATTTTCCAGAATTTCTTCAGATTTCCCTTCACTAGTACACACCGTACTTGTACTGGAAACCCGAAAGGAAAATCGTGAAATACAAAAGTGAAAATAATTCCAAGCAAATTTTTGGGCATTTTAAGAAATTCTATGAAATCTTAGTAAAACTTAAGAATGCTATTTTCTTCAGGAAATCTTTAGAATACCATAGATTAATTCTTTTATTTCCTTTTTAAATTTTCTGAGATTTCCTTAGGCTATTCAGTATCCTAAGATTTTCTAGAATATTCTAAATTTCCCATTTTCTAAGATGGTCTGTAAAAGGCAGATGCAACGAGATATCAACCCCCCTCCCTCATGAGCTATAAAAAAACAACAAAATTTACTACATTTTGTTAAAATTTTAAAAATATATAGCTACATTTTTATCAAAATACATAATATATTTATTCCTTATCCATGAACTTTGCCTAGATCCGCCATTGGTTTTAGATTTCTAGGCTGTATTAGATAGACTACAATGACTTCATAATTTTGAAATCTCTACTCAAAATTATGTGCGAAATTGTCTATAACTGGTGGGCATGAAGAGATTAACGAAACTTCATCCCAAAGAACTTTGGGGCCGGGGATCGAAAAGTAAAATAACCACATTTAAAATTCGAGCAAAGCAAGTCGCCTGGTATATAGCGCCGCAAGCGATTTTTTTTAAGTTTCAATGTCACGCGCTCTAATAGAAATTTAAAGTATGAAATGCAAAAATAATTTTTTCTCAAAATAGTTTTCGTTCTTTTTTTAATTAATTTAATTAATTGTATTTTGACATTAAATTCGAAAACATAATTATTGAAAACGTATAGAAATAGAAGAATAAATCAGGATTTCACAATTGCTCAAAACTTTTAAATGTTTAAATAACAAATAATTGTATGTTATTTAATATATTGATAAGTTACAGAAGGAGCCCGGACCCCCTAGCCTCCCCTGTCCACGTAAATAAACAACTGGTTATTCCCCACTTTGGAAAATCTGTAAGTCATGGAAAATTTTTGATTTCTTTAATTTTGTCAGAGAATTTCTCCTTTTTAGTGCCAAGTTAAGGAAATTAAATTTTCAGTCGAGGTAAACAATTTAATTTAAATTTTTTAAATTTTAAAATAAATTTGTTTTTAAATTTTAAAATTAAATTGATTTTATTTAAAAATTCAATATTAATTTTTTTAATTAAAATTACTGATTTTAATTTAATTTTAAAATTAAGATTTTTTTTGCCTTTTTATTTTCTGATTTATCGAAATGTCATGAAAATTTTTTATTTTTTGTCAGAGAAAACCTGGAAATCTCAGGATTTGATTTTGAAAATTTAGTGGGAACATTGAATTATTGATGATAAACGATGCCCACTTTGTTTACCTCAATAATAGAAAACTGCCAATATATTATTATATTTCATTGTGAATATTAAAAATTAAATACTAATACTAGATTACTCATTATATTTTTAATGGTGTTAAATTTTTTTAATAAGATTGAAAAGGTTACAGTACAACTGCGGGTCCTTTTAGCCGGGGGCCCGCGTGCATCGCACCCACCGCACCCTAGTAGCTTCGCCTCTGTCAAAGTTAAAGTGTCACTTTTCGTAAACGCAACTGTTTTAAAACAAAAAGAAATAAAAAAGGTTGCAGTAAAGTACTTTAGTGCTTAAGCGCAAAAATAAAGATGAAGTGAATTGAAATTTATAATTATCTCTTTACTATCAAAAGTCAAACATTAGCTTCCAACGAAATAATATGTTTTCCAATGAAATATTTTTTATTTTATTTCTAAAAAGTGTATTTTTGATGATTCTAAAATATTAATTATATTTTGGTATTATTATAGAACATTTTCAGTGTTTTTGAATTAGCTCTTTAAAATAGTGAGTTCAGCATCTAACGACGATATCAAAGCACTGAAAAGTTACCAACTTTGTCTAGTTTCCTGCAAATTCTTTATTTTACTCGGTATTCTATAAAATAATAATTAAGATTTTTCTCAAATTTTGCTTGGTACTATCAGTTTCAGCTACCAAGCCATAGGTGGCGGCGTGAAATGCGTAATTTATAACTTAAATTTTAAACAAAAGCTGGATAAAATATTCCAAATATATCTATTGATATTTATTTCAAATTATTTCAAAATACATTATTAAATAGTTAATGTAGAGTATTCTAATATCTAAGCTTGAATATTATTAACATCTTATTAATTTGAATTACATTTTTATAAGACCTAATTCTTTTATTTTGAGAAAGTAAACTTTTAGGGTAGTTCGATGGCCGCCTGGACAAGTCTGTAAAAAAAAATATGAAAAATTTTTGGATTCATTTAGGCCAAGCACGGATTTTTTATGTTTTAGATTTCAAAACAGCTTACTCATTTGAATACATGTATATTCCCGACGAATGAATAGTTTTCTTTCAATTTTTTGCTACTCATCAATCTTTCCACGACATTGCATTATTGTTCTTATGTCGATTTTCGATTACTCGATTGTTAAAAATTTGAGAACTTGAAGTTTTTAATGGTTTACATACTTTCACATTATATTGAATAAATACATTTTAACAACAATAAAGTTATTTATCGAGAAACCACTTTAATTTCTTTTTTAAATCGTAATACTTAGCTGTTATAAGTGAATTTGATAATTATTTTTTATAAAAATTACTCAAAGTAAGTAGTAATTAAAGGGAAAACTTGCATTGGGCGATTTTACGCCGCCAAGTTTCATCAACAGCTTTAGTTAGGTATGAAATTATTATGATCGAGCAATAATTTTTGAAAACATAATGATAATCTAAAAGCTATAAAACGATTCATAACGTTTAATAAAAACAATAATAGTGAAACATTGTTTTTCTAAATACCACTTGAAAATAATTCAATTACTTTTATGGGTATTTCACTTAACTGCAGAAAACTATAAAATATAAAAAGTTAACAAACCATAATATTAAATGCTTCAATGTAATTCATTTTAGACAATTTTTATGTATTTACTAGATAGTTCTTTCGTTTTTATTAGAAATTATAATAAAGCGACTCGACCATTGTAGCATTGTTGAACGGAAGTAAGTATGTTTATTCAGTCTGTAAAAATATTTTTGTACTAACTTAATATTTAAGAAAATAAATTATTTGTAGCTAAATTTCCGTATTTTATAATCTGTAAATTTAATTGCTGGAACTCAATTTCTTTTATTAAATTCCAAGGTATGTACTCGGTTCGGCCTGAACTTATATTATTTATATCCTGTTAATATACATGTGTAAATAGATTAAATATGTCACTAACACCTATTCACCATCTTCAATATTTAGCTTAGAGATGATTAAAATCCATAAACTTGGACATAAGCGTAAAACTTATAAAATTAGCTATTTCGTGACTGAATGAAAATGGAAAATTTTAAAAATAAAAAAATTTTTTTAAAATTTTTTGTTTCATTTAAAATATAAATATTACAAATATACATTATAAACTACCCTTATTTTGATGCAGTTAAAAGACTTCGAAGCTTATCTGAAATTAATTAAATTTATTAAAGTCAAATTATTTGAAAGTTTGAAACTTGACCTTATTTATGCAAGAGTTTTCTTTTATTGCAATATGTTCATTGCTACGCCAAATTTGAATGTCTATTAGTATTGAATGGTAGATTTATGCAAGAAATGGTTGTGTTAAGAAAATTATAGGTGTTTATTTACAAAAATTTAATTTGATAAATTGTATAAAATTTAGAGAACATAAACAATAACTTTAATTAATAAGTTAAATTGAAGAATATAATCAAATTATATTTTTTTAAGCTTTCAACGACTTTAATCGTTTTCTTCAGAAATTTATTTAAAATATAATTTGATTATATTATTGAATTTAACTTGTTAATTAAAGTTTTATTGTTAATTGTTAAAAATTTTAAAGTTAATGAAACGGTTGCATTAAATAGTATAAAGATAAATATTTACTAATTTGTGTGAAATATATCGGATCATGCGCAGTGGAATGAAACATTAATCATTTTTATCATTTTTATCAAATACTAATTTGTAAAGAAATTGTAATGGTGCTAGCTCTAATATTTTGGTGCTAGCTGGTGCTAGCTATGTAGATTAAGGAGCTAGCTTTTGGAGCCAAAATATTAACGGGGGGGGAGGGGCTAGCGTTACTTTAGCCCCCCCCCCGGTTTCAATGTGGATTTGTGAAAAAACTGTAATGGTGCTAGCTCTAATATTTGGGTGCTAGCTATATAGATTAGGGAGCTAGCTTTTGGAGCCAAAATATTAACTGGGGGGGGGGGGGCTAGCGTTACTTTAGCCCCCCCCCCCCCAGTTTCAATGTGGATTTGTGAAAAAACTGTAATGATGCTAGCTTTAATATTAGGGTGTTATCCGGTGCTAGCTATATCGATTCGGGAGCTAGCTTTTTGGCCAAAAATTTTAACTGGGGGGGGGGCAAAGTAACGGACCCCCTTCCGAATAAAATTAGAAAATGCATTTTTATTTGAAAATAGCTTCAATAGAACCAAAGTAAAGACACATTTGAGATTTCAGTTACTTTGTTCTCCCAAAAATAAGTACAAAATACGTTTTTGCTAAAATTTTGACAGGTGTTGCTCCTGATCATAGGCATTAGAACACTTTTTTGGTTTTAAGCATAATCTTCCATAGAACCAAAGTTAAGCAAGCTTCATGAATTTAATTGTCCATACCATTGGAAATAGAACAATTTTTTAAGCATTTTATAAAAAGTACATTTTTGCGTATTACCGATTGGTTTTCAAGAAACTGTTATTCAAAAATCAAAATTTTCCATAATAATATTTAATATGGGAGTAGGTACATAGAAATTGTAGGTACAAGAGAGTTCTGTTGACGGTACGTGTGCCCAGATATAGTACAGTGCTCTTTCTCAACTCTCTTATTAGAATGGTCGTTGGTTCTTGAAAATGGTTACATGAAGACAATAAAAAACTGACGAATAATAAAACAATTTATTTTTAACCTGAACACCAAGAAACAATTTATAAAAACAGGACTCACACAAAATTCGCTGAGCAGCACGGTTAACTCGGACACTTTCTTCGCTTCTCTTTCCAACAAAACTCCTTGTGTATAATACACCTCCACTCCAACTCTTGGCCTCTCAGATTCCGACTGTCGACACAACTGGCCTCTCAGACTCTCAAAATACGATTGTAGACACAACTTGCCACTTGGACTCTCAATTTATAGCTATATAGAATTATCAACACAACTTGCCTCTTGGGCTCTCAATTTCTAACTTTATACTATGACTAGCCTCTCGGGCTCTCAATTTTAGACTCCACCACGACTTGCCTCTCGGGCTCTCAATTTTAGACTGACTGTTCTTCCTTTTATTTATATTCTTTATTTCCTTGGTTTTATTCTCGTGTTCTCATTTCATTGGTCCTTATATTTTTCTTTTTTTTTAAATTAAATCAAGATTATAATTTTTATTTTTGTCCTGCTGCTTGCTTGTTCGCGTACCGCTCAGCTGCATTCGTGTGAGTCGCTAAACAAAAAAAAATTAAAATACAAACATTAAAATTTAAACAACAATGAACTAAATTACTGGAACAACAAACTTAAACTAAACAATACAACTTAACTAACGAACAAACTTAACACTAATAAAAACAATTTTGAAAAACGAACACAGAGTCCTGCTTTTATTGTTTCTCAGGTTGCAAAGTCAGTTCTATATTTCTAAATTACGCAACTCACTTTTCATTTCTTTATCAGAACACAACAATAGTCTTAATGATAGCCGTCATTTGCCGAGTTAAACAAGCTAGGATGGCTCAGATCACTAGCGTTTACTCTGCCAAGCGAACCACTCCAAGTTTCGGTTCCTGCTTAAACCTTTTTTTTTCCAGACCATCGTGGTGCTCTCCCCCCTTAAGCGTAATTTCTAAAATTTCAATGTCAAAACTTCAATCATTAGATGAAGAAAATCAAAGTGCCTCCGGCACCAAATGCTTCTCATGTCACACCGCTACCCTACGCTACATTTGCCGAGTGCGACCAAAGAATCGTTCGCCTGGCAAAATATTTGGGTGAAACCAAGACAATCCCAGACAACACAAATCTATCTTCTGGATACACACTAGATGTCTTGCTAGATCGAAGTCCAGTGGATTTCCAATGGATAGTGACATTCATAAAATAGATGTCTACACGCTTCGCACGTCCCTGTAATAGTGACAGCCAGTCTAGCTGAATTAACAAACAAGTAGGTTTTTGATAATTGTCTACACAAATATTCTACACAATATACTAAACTTCATTTTCCACTCAACTTCAAATATACAGTTAATGAAATATAGAAGATAGAGCTTGATTGCTCTATTATCTATAAATAACCACTGTAAATCACGATTGTAAGGCATCCTCGTAGCACATATTTAATTAATAAATGTTACTTGACTTGACTATTCGCCGAGTTGAAACCTACGTGGCAAAGTGGTTATTTCAGGGATGTTTTCAGCGAATACACACTTTTCGCTTCGCTACGGGCGCTCCGGGCCGTTTTGGCTAACGCAACCACGACAACAATAATAATTGTTCCAGGTTTAAGTGCAGTTAAGCTCCTCCCACTAAACTAATGAATAATCTACAAAAATTATTTTTTTAAATGCTTAAAAAATTGTTCTCTTTCCATTAATTGTATATACGAAAAAGTTAAATTCGTGGAGTTAATTCCGTGACAGTTCCCACTCCCATATATAAAAAAAATGGAAAATACGTTTTTGCTGAAATTTTAACTGTTGGTGCTCCTGTTCTTATGGATGAAGGCGTTTTTAACTTCGAATTTAGACGAAATTTGAGGTTAATATGTAAAAACTATTTAAATTAAATTATTTAAATGATTTGTAGATTAAATATAGTTATGTAGTTACCAACAGTTCAATTCAGCGAGGTAAGTCCTTTGTTGTAAGGATTTTATTCCAAAAACGGGAAGCTTGACATGTTACCAAATAGACAAATTCTACAACCGAATTTAATAAGCAAGTAAATTTTATGCAATAATTGTAATTTAACGTAAACTTATTATTATTGATTATAAATTACATGCATTTCTTGAATTAATTATATAGTTGAATATTTACTTCGTACAATTATTTTTAAATATCTTCATTCTTAAATTTTAATTATAAAATTATTTATTTTTAAATTTCTGGATATTGTTTTATTCAAGATAAAGAAGTAACTAAAGTAAAGAATTAGGTTTCCTTTCAGTGAATTGCTGTTTCAGGATTTTAGCTGTTTCCGAAGAACAAAATACAAAGTCTTGAGGAAGACTTTTAGACAATCTACTCGTTTTCTTCAATGTTATATAGTTATATGTTATATGTTATATGTTATATACAATGTCATATACTACCTTATGCAGTGCGTAGGAGATCACTTGGCTGAAGCCATCATGACGTACTGGGGAATTAATTAATGGGGGATGAATAAAACGAAAACCTGAGAAATTTTTGCGACATAGGAATGCAATAGTATATTTATTATACATACCTCATGGGACTAAGGAGCTACTTTTCATCCCGGGTGCAAAAATCGCACACGGAAAGAAAAGAACCTTAGTCCCAAGGTGTACCTATATTATATACTATTTTTCACAATTTCGCTGAAAATGCTGAATTACTTTGGTTAATAACTAAATTTGAGATTTTGAAATTGCAATAACTCAAAAACGAAAAAATATAGCGCGCAATAATGTCGCAAAAAAAATATTACTTTACTAAAGTGAGCAGTTTACTCCCGGAATTGTGAAAAATACATTAGGTATATTATAATGTGGAATTTTTGTGTTTATAGGAATATTGTATGATATAAGTTTAATTTGTTTGTTTAGAAATTAGAAATTAGAATTTAGAAATTTAAGGTGATTTTTCACTAGGCGTAGTATAGTGTTTGATTTGCAGTAAGTAGTAGTTAATTAATTTAGTGATTTGAAGAATAAATTTATCGATTGGCAGACATTATAGCATTACCAGTTTATTAAACATTCGCATTTTAAATACGATATTTTATATTTAATTATAAACTGAACTGAAAATAATTTAAACATTTATGATTTTATATTATTTATATTTAAATAATTTATATTACCATCAAAAGTTCTCCTTTTAAATAAATAAATATATAAATAAATAAATATTCCAGTAAACGCCCTACTACGAGTAATCTAAAAGATTTCAAAACTAAAAACTAAAATTATTGAACAGGGTTCATTTAATCATAACTGCCAAAGCAACTGACGAAAAAATGTTAAAATTGGCGTAAGTCAATTTTTGTGTCACTCGGTAACATACTACCTAAAGGAAGAAACCCAAAAATGGCAAGGGTTAAAGCCAGGTCGATTTGCCGTGGAATAATTAAATAACTTTATTATGTTTCACAGTTCAACTGAAAATGAAAATGAGGGTGGAATCCTCAAACATAATATACTGAACATATTGTTTGTGATTGATTGAAGTGTCGATTTATGCATTAATCATTCTTCACGTAAGTAGTTGCTGCGGTGATTTTGCACCTTCGAGAGTTTCTATGTCAAAATAACCACGACACTGACCCATAAATTAAGTGTATATAAAAAATTAATTCATCCATGAAAATATTTTTTTTAAATAATTTTGATGGAAATTTGCCCATAGGTCAGATAAACCGACAAAATTAAATTTTTTTAGTTTATCTATGGAATTATAACGATTTTGCTTATGCTTAAAACTCGCAGTTGATAGTTTAATGTGACGTAAACTTAATTATAAATTGCGGAAAACTAAAAACAGAAAGCGTTTCTATTTAAGAATTTCGCTATCTTGTTTCCGTTTTTAATCGTTTTCCACCCTTCATTGTAATATTGCCTATTTTACACTTTCTTAAAGTAGGTTTTTATTTCTTAAATTAATGTTTTAGTTTTTATTCTCATTAAAGTGGCTAAATTTTGACTGTAATTGATTACTTCGCCGGTTATTACATTTTATCTAACTTTTCAGACTTCCCAACTTTACTATCTGACCTTACTCAACTTTTTATGTTGCCGTAGCGTTAGTTGATCTGATACACTGCGTGGAAAGGATACACCTTAGTAGATGTTGGTTAAAATTTGAATGCCACTTCAAAGTGTTTAATCATACATTTAAAGTGTTATAACGACAATAAAAATTATGAGCAGGCGTAATTGAATACACATTGCAGGACGCTTTGATTGTATACATGTTGGGGTAGCAAACGACCTTATTTCAATGCTGCTATCCCAAGAAAGAAGTTGCAAAGCGGAATCCTGAATGTAAACATTTGCATTACGACAAGCTTTGTAAACGCTAAGTGCAACTGCAATTTTACTATTAACCTTAAAAGTTGACGTTCACAAAATTTAAACTTTTAAAGATGATATCGAAATTGCATTAGTAATAGCATAAACGTAGGCTCTTAGTGAGGAAGGGCCTAGGACAGAGTTCGGCATAGTGTATCAGAAGAGTAAGGGGTGACCGGACCGGCCGACGCCGACGTCTCGTGACGTCACGCTGGCGTCTCTCAGACACATCACTCAGATGTACAGACTTTACACACATTACGTGCGACTCATTACTTCCATCGTTGAAAGCCGATACAGAAAACTTCAATTACAACAGTATTGCTCATATAAAATCTCATTAGTTTACTACGGTGTTAAACCAATCACTGCATAATCATGACCACGTCAACCCCCATACAAAATTTTACACTTCTATATTAAAGCTTATCTTTTCAGGAAGTGGCAAATTAGAATAAATTTATTATTGTTTCCAAGTGTCCATATTTCTATTTACTTTCATCTGGCTTATGGATTAAATCAAAATAAAATTTAATTTTAGCAATATTGCTACAACTAAAAGTAATAATAGTAGATTCGAACTAAAATATCTACCTTGTCATTCGCAATCCAACATTAGAAAGCGTTTTAGGCTGTATAATTTTTTTTTGCAGCTCAAAGTGGCAATAACAACTAAAACTCATTTTTTCATGAATATTTGCTGTGCAATGGGATAAGTTTCTATATAATGAATTTAAACTTCATAACTTAATAACTGGAAAATTCGAGATGGTGTTATCGCAACTCTTCCTACTTGAAAACGAGACTATAAATACAGAAGGGGTAGGAGAGGATCACATTAAATTTTAGATACGCAGTTGTCTCCTGAAATGAATAAAGAATAAATTTTTTTTCAAACGAAGAAGAATTATTGTTACTCACAAGTATTTCTAATTTTATATTGTTATTTGTGTCGAAGAAATCGGGCGGCAAAAGGGTCACAGTAAGTTAGGTTCTTTAATAGCATTAAAAAACATGGAGAGTTTTTATCGAAAATTTTAAAAATTGCACTTTTGTTACAGCAATTTGTTTGCGTTTGATAACTTACTATGATTAAGCGTTGTCTATCTAGCGTTTCTCAACCTTATATACTTGTGGCCCACTTCTACATATCATTCTTTTCTGTGGCCCTTCTCATACAAATCACTAAATTAATTTAAAAACAACTAGACGATTTATGTAGAGAATACAAATCTTCAGAGTTCTATGAGATTTTGTCGTAAGTTTTTGTGCCCAGGTGGTTATGCTACAGGTAAATTAATTTCTCTTATTCTAGAATGGTGTAAATTACAAATACATATTATATAAACATTAAAATTTATAGATAATTGAAAAATTTGCGTAAAAATGGCCAAAAACCGTATGCATATTTGGCTGTTTCAAAATATCAAATAATTAAAAACATCCCCGGAGCGCAACCAAACTCGAAGATCACGAACCTAGAAAAAATCATCTTTTGAGATTTTTATGTTGCTATGATAGCTAGAAAAATAACTATAAACAGTTGCCTTGCACATCACAGAGGGTGCGATATTGATAATAATTTTGTTAGTATTAGGAGAAACAGTATAATCTTAAAATGATTGTAGTCTATTATTGTAGTAATTTATTACTGCTAAGGCAATAAAACAGTTTTATATGTTGCGCGATGTTTTAAACTTTATTATTTGAACTTGCAACTACGATGTTGCAAATGCAACCAAGAAATACATGTTCTAGAATGGCATATTATTTAAATTAAAAGATTTTTCGTAGCTTTTGTCAATAAAATGTACTAATAACGTAAAAAAATTAAGGTACCTACGCGTAATTAGGCCTGTAGGTTAGTAAGGCCTAAGTAACAAATATCGTACTTAAAATAACCGACCTCGCTCAATACCACACTAACAGACACTTATTGCATGTAGAAGTTGCTAAAATTCTGCAGTAGCTGTATATCCCGTTTCTAACTTCCAGTATTACATCATTCATCATAAGGTGAGACCATGAAGCCCCAAATAATAAAAATCGGTTCAAATAAATCGTAAATATTTTTTTGCAATATTACAGTTAGCCGAGGGGTCTCTCACTGGGCAGAAATGTGTACAATATTGCTAATTGTCGGCAATAAAATAAGATATTACTATTATTGTCATAATTACCCTTAATTCCATTTATTTCCTGATTATTGCTATTAATGCCACTTTATTCCCAATTAATGCGTGGTATTACCGCATTTACAAAATATTGCTAGGAGCGGGTAGGCACTTGTTGTAGCTATTTACGTTAGAACGATCGAAACTTTTCTTAGTAAATTAAATTATACACTTTTCTCAATCAATTTTATTATACATATTTATTTAATTGACTAGTTTCGACTGGTGTCAGTCTTCTTCAACATATTTCATCAAAAATTAAAGCTAAAATTAACTATTTAATTAAAGATTGTTTCAAAGAATATATTGAAGAAGACTGGCACCAGTCGGAACTAGTTCATTAAATAGATATGTATAATATAATTGATTAAGAACAGTGTATAACTTAATTTACTAATGTCCGATTTCTTCACTTAAAGGAGGGGGCGGCTACTCGACATCACCGATTTCGTCCTGATTTATAGTGCATAGAGGGCTTGACTAGAATTGAAACTGGCACAAGTTGTAGCTCCAGATGGCCAAGCGTTTAGAAATTAATTTTTTTTCGGGGTTAGTTAATATATACATAAGTCTTTTTTGTTAATAAAATTCCAAGTAAAGTTAGCACAGTGGTAGGAGGTTGGACTCGTATTGCGATGGTCTCTGCTTCGAATCACCGTACCGAAAACTTTTTTTTTTTGTTTCTTTTCAATTTTTATGTTATAAACAGTAATAATTTTTTTTTTTTTATATTGTATTTATGTATATTTTCACAGAAGGCAGAAGGCGTCATTATTTTAACAAAATAGAAAAAGAAAGTATATTTGAGCTAACTTTTGGGAACATTTGACGGAAAATATTTTAATATTTTTGAAAAATTACAACATTTTGGGCTATTTTAATTTTATATTTTTGCTAGTAAAATTAAAAATGAACTTACCACTGTAACCATGTAAAAACACATTTAAAAATGTGGCCCTGGATAATCCCCTTGTAATGCAATACAATTTGACGCCTTCTGTCTTCTTTGAAAATATAAATAAATACAATACAAAAAAAAACAAATTATTACTGTTTATAACATAAAAATTGAAAAGAAATAAAAAAAAAAGTTTTTCGTACGATGATTCGAACCGGAGACCCTCGCATTACGAGTCCGACCAGAATCAGAATCAGAATCAGAACAATATTTATTAACAAATTAACAATACAGATTAATTTTAAAACATACATAACATTTTAAAATTTTATTAAAGAGCGAGATGTTGAGAGACCCTGCCTAATGCGTAACTCTCTTTGACCTAGTGTTTATTGCCGAGACAATTTTAGGTAATGGATAAATAACCTTATTTGTCGTTATCGTTAAATACATAAGGTACCTAGTTTTGAAAATATTGCAGGAAAATTAATAAAACCTGCTTGTTTATTTTTTTTTAAATTTTTTTATTTTATATTAAATTTGGGTAAAAATTCTTACTAAACGGCTAATAAAACTATTTACAATATTTACACACAATAATTTGGAATGTACTTCGTCACAGTGGCGTTGCAGGTTAGGTATCGTTGTCGTCTTCGTTGTCATCATTATCGGTCGTCAGTGTCTGTGCAAATAATGGTAGATTTTGATATGACAGTTTGTGTTTGATTTTAAAAGGTGTATTGTTGTGTCGAATTTTAGTCATGTCTTTAGTAAGTTGGCTTTTGACAATTTGTGAATCGTAAAATTTAGTAGCAAGTCGGTTTACGTGATCCTGAAAGTACTTCATGTCTGTCAGTTCATGAAGTGTCGTAATTCGTGTATAACGGTCCAGTCCGGTTATTAGTCTTAAGTTTTTATTTTGAAACACTTCAGCGGTTTGATAGCTGTCTTCGAAATATTACACCAAGCTGCTGAGGCATATGTCAGTATGGGTCGTAGTAACGTTTTATATAATAATAATTTATTTTTGTCGGTCATCGTTTGTCCTTTCATAAGTGAATAAATTTTGCGCATTTGTCCGTATGCAATTTGTTTTCTGTTTTGTAAGTGTTGTCGAAAATTAAGTCTAGTGTCCATGTTAATGCCTAAATATTTAACATTCTTTTTGGTTTTAATTTTATGTCCGTCTACTGTTAAAGGTTGAAAAATTTTGATGTTTGTTCGTTTCCGTGTAAAAATTATTGTCTCCGTCTTTTCCGAGTTTAATTTAATTTTCCAATGTCTAAAAAATTGTTCTAGTCGGTCAACATGTATCTGTACTTGTTTATTTGCAACCTGTGCATAGTACGAATGAGCGTATATTGCCGTGTCGTCAGCGTACAAGGCCATGTTCGTTTTAGCAAATGTCGGTATGTCGTTGATAAAAAAGTTAAATAGTTTCGGTCCGAGTACGGAGCCTTGGGGGACTCCTGCGTGTATGTTTTTTGTTGTCGACGTTGCGGTATTAATTTTCACAGTCATGGCACGTGAAGTAAGATATGAATGTATTAATTTTATGAGGTGTGCCGAAAAATTGTAGTTTATCAATTTATACGTTAGTCCATCAATCCAAACTTTGTCAAAAGCCTTTTCTATGTCGAATAGTGCCATGACTGTTACTTTGTCTTTGTTAAAGTTAGTTAATATGTCATTGGTTATTCTTGTGATTTGTAATGTCGTGTTATGTCCTTTTGTAAATCCAAATTGGTTTTTGTTCGTAATTTTGAGTTCGTCTTCTTCTTGTTGCAGTCTGAGGAGTATAATTTTCTCTGTCAGTTTCGAAAGTGTATTTAGCAGGCTGATCGGTCTGTAACTAGTCGGTTGAGTTGCGTCCTTATTTGGCTTGTGTATTGGTATAACAAGACCAAGTTTCCAGTCGGTTGGGAAATGTTGTAGTTTAAAAATTGCGTTTACTATGTAATTTAGCTGCACTATGGCTTTGTTCGAAAGGTTTTTTAAAATTAAGTTTTCTATGTTGTCAGGTCCTGGTGCTTTACGGTTTGGTAGTAATTTTATCAAAGTCTTAATTTCGTTGGGGCTGTAACTGTGGAGGTAACCACCCGGCGAATAACACTAGCTGTCCTGTTTACATTCATAAAATCAAACAAATTAATGAATCCAAAGAACAACGTTCAGACGTCCGGGTAGGTTACATACATAACCAAAGTGGGTTTCCGGCACTCCAACCAACTCGTAAATACATTCAGGCTCCACTACCGCAAACCAACCCATGGAACTCTCAAAGAAGTCAACTACTAACAAGCCAGCGCCCAGTAAGTCAGCAAACTCCAGCGCCAAATATAAGTCAGAACTCTGCCGGTGACTTTGCTAACTTGATGGACGTCACCCAAGAACTAAACGCAAATACGAATATGAGCGAGATGTTTCGAGCCCTAAATGATTATAATATATTATTAAAAAGCTGCACAACGAAAGTACAAAAATTTCAAGCAACTATAGAATTCTTTAACAAGATTGAATCCTATGACATCTAAATTAAAAATTAATATATGGAACGCAAACGGCATCGTCAACAAAATTTCGGAAACACAAAATTATATTAAGTCGAATAAAATCGATATCCTTTTGGTAAGCGAAACAAAATTAAATGTGAATAAAGTCATAAAATTTCCAGGTTACTCTATACTTCGCAGAGATCGCGATGGTGGCGTCTCTGCCCGTGGCGTTGCAGTAATAATTAAAAACGAAATACCCCACATACGGATAGACATACAAAATTGTAGTATGGAAGCCTTGGGAATTAAACTGCAAGACAACACAACAATAATTGTGGTGTATAACAGGCCGCAAAGTATTTTTAATGACAATGACCTAGACCAACTCTTCGGAGTTGGTAACAAAATTTTATTAGCAGGCGATCTTAACTCTAAACATACGTACTGGAACTGTAATATGGCAAACACCAACGGCAACACATTACTACGTTACTGCACAGACAAAAACTTGGACATTCACTTCCCTGACGAATCTACGCACCATCCAATGAACAACATGACACCGAGTACAATTGACATATTACTGACCAAAAACGTGAGCAACGTGACAAAACCGCTTTCGCTGCCAAGACTAAGTTCAGATCATAACGTGGTACAATTTCATTTCGGAAACTTTACAAACAATACCAAAACAAAGACAATAACCAGCTACAAAGACACCAACTGGAACAAATTTAGGTCCGACCTAGACCAACAAATTAAAATTAACTCCAACATTAACTCGATCACAACATTAGAAATTGAAACGAAAAACTTGACACGTTCCATTACTTACGCTAAAAATCAAAATTCCAAATTAATCAAAATTAACTCCAATAAAGAAAATCTGCCAGACGATATTCTAAACTTAATCACTGACCGAAATCATTTTAGAAGACTGTGGCAGCAAACGGCGGACCCTAACAATAAAAACATTATGATACAATTGACGAGAGAAATTCAGGACAAAATTAAAACATTTAAAAACAAAAAATGGACGGACCTACTTTCGACACTAAAACCCCAAGACAATTCTATTTGGCGACTGACAAAGAATCTCAAAAAAACTTACAACCCTATTCCGGCCTTAAATTTGGGCAACAATGTTATCGCTATGACGGACGTTGAAAAAGCCGAAGCACTTGCGGAAACTTTTCAAAAAGTACCAGTCCGACCTCCTACCACTGTGTTAACTTGTACTTGGAATTTTATTTTATTATTAACTAACTAACCCCGAAAAAAAATTTAATTTTTAAACGCTTGACCATCTGGAGCTAAAACTTGTGTCAGTTTCAATTGAAACTATGTCAGTTTCAATTGAAACTAACACAAGTCAACAGACACAAGAATTCTAGTCAAGCCATCTATACACTATAAATCCGGACGAAATCGGTGATGTCGAGTAGCCGCCCCCTCCTTTTAGAGATATCCACCCGATAAGTATAAACATACCGATAACCAATCAAATTAATCAAGTTACCAAACATACAACCATTTTGATTGGTTATCGGTATGTTTATACTTATCGGGTGGATATCTCCGATTTCTTCACTTACCTAAAAACAAATTAAAAAAGTTAATGCTACTTATTGCCGTTTTGTTACTCAGTATTGCTCACTTATTGCTCTGCATTGCCACTTATTACCACAATTGCTGTTTATTTCCGTATATTACTATGTATTGCTTCTTATTTCCATCATATTACCAACAATTTGTACAGTATTGCCATTAGTGAAACGCCCCTCGCAGTTAGATATAAAAAATTAAAATTTTTTATCTTTATAAATACGTGCTTCGATGATCTTAAAAATTTGATTATCGTATCGTGGTCCAAATATTCTTTTCCAAATTTCCCGGTTTGGATTAATATTGGACAAATATTTTTTGGTTGGTAAAAAAATCGGCCAATGTATTAATAGTAATTAACGATACAAGTAACGTTAAGATGCTTTTTACGTTACGAAAGAATAGTTTAAAGTACGAGTTTAGCGAGTAAGAGTAAGGGAGTAAGTAATATTTTTTTCAAAAAATACATAGACATTTACAATGGCACGTAGACTACCTGCCCTATAAAGTATGTGACATCTGTCACATACTTGTCTAGATTGATAGTTAATACAGTTTCACATCTAAATTTAATTTACAGATAGCAGCAATTTATGGCATTTTTGGCGTTTCTGTTAACTGTCCGTGCTGCTCTTGTTCTTTCTTACATGTTCTATAATGATTAAATAGTACTTCTAAAACTTCGTTATGTTATGATTTTTATAACAGTTCTAGTGTTGTTAAGAGTATCTAAACGCAATTCGTTGCTATACAGTTAGTACTATAGTAACAGTATAGAATAAAATAAAATTAGTTACAACTGACGCGCATGAATGGATTAACAAGATTCTGAAAAATCTTTATCTGTTCCCCCCAAAAGCATTTTCTAAAAACGCCACTGCCACCCAACGTAAGTGTGTGAGTAATCCAGTAGTAAAGTGATCGATTACTGAAACCAAAGTGCACTAAAATTCCGTTCAACCGGTTTAACCAACAATTAGCCGGCATCAACATTCCACGTAAAAATACCTTGCTTCTGACTAATAACAACATTAGGGGAGAGTGGGGTGCTTTCAGCAGTGGGGTACATTCGGCCACCTCAAATATATCGCTTATGGTGTAAATTTGGCGCCTGCTTTGCAGTATAGCCAGTGTCAGAACCCGTCTTTACAGATTGGTTGTTAAACGAGTCGAAATAGGTGTTATATTTATTTTATTTTATAGGTGTTATATTTAGTTACCAGTGGTTGTTTAATTTTGTGCATTTATGGTAAATTTTTAGTGAAATTTAATACTTAAGTAAAACAAACTATGAGGTGCTTATATTATTTTGCTTTTATTTAGGTGTTTACTTTGATATGTTGCTATTAATCTTCTATAAGTAGTTAACCTCAAAACTTTCCCATAATTTAAGTACAATCGTTTTTTCTAAATAACTGCTAGTGGGGTACTGTCATCATAACTACAGTGGGGTACATTAGGCATTTCGGATGCACCTCACTCACTACATTTAGTTTTAAAAATTACTAAAAGTAGTACTTTTTAAATTCTAAATGCTACGCAAGTATTTAAGAAAAACGAATAGGGCTTTAATTAGTGAAGGAGAAATAAACGCTGCTTTAGTCGATATTTAAAAAAATCAAAAATCAATTCGTAGTTCCGCTGAATTTCATGCCATAAAAAGAATTTATCTTATGTAAGACTAATATACAAGGGGTAAATATCTTGAAAATTTTGTGTACATTTGATTAGAATTTCCTTGGAAATCTTTGGAATTCCCTGGAATTCTTTGGAAATCTCTGGCATTCCTTGAAAATATCTTGAATTCCTTGGAAATCGTTGGAATTATTACTACTAAATTACCAATACGGAAATCAAGTACCCAAATAATATATAATTGATTAGAGAAAAAATATTTATGAAAAATGTAGGTACTTATTCCTCGAAAATTTAAATTTATAAAGAAGTGGCCGAATGTACCTCACTCGCCCCTATAGTATCTTTAACAACCTAATGGAAATTAATTAATTAAATAAGCATTTAAATATTAGCTGAGCAATTATTATAAATCGAAACTTTGGTGTTACACCACAAGTTTTTGAATTATTTTCGCTAATTGATGTATGCTTATTAGGGTATCCGTTATTTCCCAAGTTGGTTTTTTTTTGCTGCCGCCCCATGAATTTTTATTTTTTGCCCCCAAAAAAAATATCCAACCCAAAAAAACTATTAATTTTATAATTAAACCGTGCCGAAATCATGTTACAATTCCCATTTAAATAACATGGGATTTTTGGACTTTTTGCATTTAATTTTTTTTTCTAAAAGAAATACTTCAATGTTTCAAATGTTAAAGTTTGATTTTTTTTTTAATTGCTTTTATTAGTTTGCAATGAATTTGTTTATTTTTGTTAATTTTTATAATTGGGTTTGATTTTGTAAATAACTTTTAAAATTTTGTAATTATGCGCGAAATTATTTGGAAGTTGGTAGAATTTTTGTAAAAGTAGGGGCTTCCAGCCGTACACGTTGGACGGAGCGGACGTGTTTTTGCGAGTCCTAAGATATTTTTGAATTTGTGTTTCAAGTTTGGGATTTTTGGTATAATTTGATAATAAATTGTGATTTAACGTGAGTAACAGTTTTGTTTCATTTAATATTGGATAAGTCGTCCAAAATTTGAACGAAATTAAGTTTTTGGATATTTTGAATTTGGAAGATTAGATAGAGTTTGGACCAGTTAATTATTGATTACTGGAATTGGATAATTGGAAATTGCTAAAAATTATAATTGGTTCTAGAAAAATTGAAATTAAATTAATTGAAGTCGAAGGCGTAGTAAATTTGTATGTGCTCGTCGCACCTGGGACGATAACGCGCTTACAATCAACGTTACCTTTTGTTACAATATAAAAATTTATTTGAAAGTTTTTGAATTTTAAGTTTGATTGAGAATAATTTTTATGGAATAATTTCGTAATTTTTGGATTTTGGAAAAATAAATTGGTGCTGCTAAAAAGCATACAGGAACCGGCTACTGAGGAGTTTCTGCGAACCGACAATAAGAGCTAGCCGAGGTAAAATTCCAGAGTGTGGAAAAGGTTGTGTTGGAATTATTTTTCACAAAATACCTCTGCAGTACATTACTTATGTTATGACATTACGGACATTGTGCTAGTGGGTTATGTCAGTTAAATATCGAGCTATCAGGAACTTATTCAAGTGTCACAGAGCTAAAAATGTATGTTTTTAAATTACTTTGATAAACTTCAGGAACAGTGAAATGCATCTGCAAACCATTAAGGTGTATAACTGTAGTATTTTACCCCAAATGGCAAGATCTAGGTTTGATAATCTAGCTTACAAAAGTTATTATTTCTACAAGAACTGTTTTATTTGCGACTGTTAATTTATATTAAAAAGAACTTTAGTATGTAAACATAAAATTTTGTTTGATTGTATAAATTTTTTAATGTTATTTATTCGTATTTTTAGACTTACCTCATGACTTCATTTGCATCTGATGCGCTTTTCCAATAATGCTATTAAAGAACCTTTTGTTTTTACTATCCCTTAACGGTGGAAACCCCTAACTCATTCAAGCCTAATGCACTCTACGATGCTCAATCACATTAATGTTAAATTTTGATGCTATATCCATATCATCTTAGCCGGAAATTACTGTAAAACAAAACAACAGTCTGATCTGAAAGGTTTAATTAAATAATTAAACAGTTTTTTGCACTTCGGTATTTTATTATTAATCCGTTATTTTTTTAAACGATTATCATAAATAGTTTGAGTTTATCTGTCCAATGGACGAACACATTAATTTATTTTACACATAGAATCGATGACTTTTAGAAAAAGTTAAAAACGTTAAAATATACACAATGAAAAACTCGATAAAAAAATTTAGGTAAGAAAAATGCTATTTGGGTTAACGAGGGCAACAATCTATCCATATACTTAAGAAATTGGACTATAATTTCCCACATAATAAAAAGAAATTTGGAGATCTGTAAAACTTAGAAATAGGTTTGGTAAAATTTTATATTTCGACATTAAAAAAATATATAAACAAAATAAAAAATATTAACTGGGTTAAGTTGCTTTCTAGGAAATTGCGGGTTTTTGTAATTTATGGTCATTATTTTAGGTAAACATGTTTAGCAGAAAAAGTCAATTATTGCAATGAATTGTAATGAAACCGAGGTACAACTTTTTGGTACATTGCATCATGAAATTTTATTTTAGATTTTTTTGATCACGATTTCTTGTACTATCTCGTTCTCGAGTATTATCATTTCATCTAAAAGTTTCGAGTTAACGTGGATGTCTTTTTAAAGAAACTTTTCGGATCTTATTTTTGCTTTGAACAGTTGCCAAAATCTGGACAGACTCGGAATAAATTATTGCATCTATACACAAATCTCTCATATATAAAGAACTTTAGAAACATTTGTCTGTACGGAGAGACTATTATCGTTGCCATTGTTATCCGGTCTTGTTAGAAAGAGAGCTTTTATTTTTTCTGCTTAGTTTATAGATGCGAATGTTTAAACCATGTAAACTATACGTTATAAGGAATGATGCCAACAGTGTATGTTGCCAAAATGTTTTTATAACTTGCTTATAAGAATTCACTCAAACACCCTGGCACTGGATTTTTTAATTACTTTTAAATGTATACAAATTTTCCAAAATCCACTTGTATGTTAAAAACCATAAAATATTTCATCAACTCGGCAAAATTTAAACAAACCTAGGACATTTATATGTTAAGGAGTCAATAAAACTGACCTAAAGGAATCGGATTAATTTTTATTTTGGTTGTCAGCATTTATCAGAAATTCGAATGTGAACTGCAACTATACAGAACTATAAAATTCTAGTAAACGTTTCTTTCTTAACTGAAGTTAATCACCTAAAGAATTTTCATTATTCGATTTAATGGTATTTTAGGATTTATTAAAATTTTTATCTGCTTTTACTATTTATGGTATTTTCAATTTAAAAATTAATTACCAAGACCGTCGAAATGGTGGTTCGCTTATATACCAAGAAAAACCAACTTCGGTTCTGCTAAAATAATGTCGAGTAGTTTTTTTTTCGTTAATGCCTTCGGGGAGTACTTTCATTGTAATAAAACAATCATACAAAAGTGTTTATATTCAAATTTTACATTAAAATTTTTGATGTCCTCGAGCTAGACCTGCATGTGGATAGTGTTTTAGTTAAGAAAACATCGTTCAAGTTTTGTATATTTTATATTTTTTTTAAATTATTTATACATAGTTTTTAAAATCAGGAACATTTTGTTGACGTTGTTTCATAAAAATGGTAGCATTTTATTTACCTAATCTAAAGTTTATTATCAAATAATTTAATTTACAATTGCAAAAGCTAGGAAGTGTTTTAATAAGTTTAGACTTCATTTATACTTAGACAAAAATGATATCTTTATTTTACAATTAATATAAAAATAATAAAAAATACAGTAATTAAAACTGTCAGTATGAAGAAGTCTCATAAAATATTAAAAATAACAATTTGACTATCTAATTATTTGAACTTCTCCCTTAGTGTTAATTATTTATTGCCATGTTTCTGCCTTTTTGCAAAATAAATTATCTTTAATTATTACTTTCAATTTCAAAGGCGAAAAGTTCAAAATTTGTAAAACAGTGTCAGACAATATTTTTTTACATCCAAATTTATATAATTTAAATTACAGTAAAACTTACACAATTCATTTATTTGAAAATTTTATAGCTTTTATTATTTGTGTCAGAGCATTATCGGGTTTTATTTCTGCCCGCTTAAAATATTTTGCTATTTGATCCAGTTTGCTGTCTGAGTTGCCGCCCAATAAAGAATTGAGGTCGCAACAATTCCTAAAATTCTAGAAAATATTTCTTCAGAGTTGTCCATTTTTTATTTCAAACTCGTATTAAATTAAATAACTTGGCAAAGTCAGATAGTTAGCATAGAATGATATCCATTCCGATCTTAGGCGATGAAGAAAACTTCATTTATTCTAATTTCTTACTGCGAGTTATTGATTTAAAATTTTATATTGTCCCGCTTTTTGCGACTTTTTTCATTCATTTCAAAGTTTTTACTAAAAACTGTCTTATAATTCGGAAATAGAACACACTTGACATTCGAAATCAAGTCGAGTCGATGTTTACTCTAAAATGAAAACTCTTTTTTCGAATACTCACCAACTAAAGTAAAATTAAGCATTTTTTGCTAGATGAACCTCTAAACGTGTTAAGAGTTGTAGTCAAGACTCTTGTTCTAAAAAAAATCTCTTATAATATGCAGACATGAAAAGTGAGCTTGTTTTCAGTTCAAGTTGGATTTTTCAAAGAGAAATTTCATACGAAACTTAATTAATGAAATGACAATTTTATAAACGAAAAAATTAAACTTTCGAAAGAACTGCAAGGATAGTTCTGAAATAAAGACCAAACTTTTGTTATTCCAATTTCAAGTTTATTTCGAGAAATGATACATCAATTCGACCCTAAAAACATCCTTGGTGAGTCTTAACGTAATTATAAATTTAAATTTCGCAATATAGTAGGTCATCCAAAATAATAAATTCCAAAAATTTGAGCTACCACTTTATTACAATCACCTTCGTCACGTTCTTGTAAAAAATATAATTTGGAAACGTTTTGGCCTCTTTCACTCTAATCTTGAGCAAACCGTTTTATTTGAAACACTACTCGTTTCCACAATACTGAAGACGATTGATTACCATTTTGATATGATTACAAATATTGTCTGAAACTGCTACAAGCAAAATTTATGAACAGGAAAAATACTTCAGTTCTTTAATATTATAGGTAGGTATTCTTAATTTAAGGCATACAATTTGCAGGTATAAATTTTGCGATAGAGCATGTTATAGTGCTGAAAAAACTAATCAAAAAAGATTAATTTTTTTTTTTCAATTTTGGTGCTTACAATTTATTTTTGTTACTGAAATTGTCAATTTTGTTATTTCAAATCTTTTTTGACTAACTTTTAACCATTCTGAAAGCTGTGTTTAACTACGAGAATAGATAAATATGGGACTAGCAATATTTTTTTTATATAATGTTATCTTTTTATGAATTACTGTATAGACTGAGAAATGTTTTTAAGTACATTTATTTTTTTTTAAATTGTTTATTGTCATAATCAATGTTGTTTATTATTTTACAATTATTATGTATGCAAAAAAACTTATAATTATTTAATAAATTATATGAATGCTTGTAACTAATAAATATATTATTATTCAATATTAAAAAATTGCAGGAATGTACAAATCACAGGTATACACAACAATGAAAATCACATATCGCAATGGTAAACTAATTAGTATTAAAAATTGTTTTAATAAATCACAAAGATGTTAGGGTAATCAAAACTTTATATTATTATTTTTTCACACTCTTTTGAAATATATTTTTTTTTGGAAAAGTAAATTTTTGATTACCTTAACTGTTACAAATATATTAGATATAATAAAATTAACCGGGAGGTGAACAGCACCTATTGTAGGTCGGTGTGGAATTACTCTTTGTTTCGATCTTTTAGTAGTTAGCAAATTATTTTAAAATATTTATAGTTGATATAAATCTGATGCATTCAAAGGTTCGAAGATGTTAGTTTACCACAAAATAATTTTTAAATATTGGTTCACAATATAATGATATTCTTAATTATGGCACACGTCGTTAAAATGATCACGTAATACCTGATATGGTAGGAACTACAGCAATTCTTTATATTATATTTCATTGATTTAGTAATTTTGATACCAAATTACTATATAATATCTCTTTATGGTTTATTGTATCTCATAGGGGCTGAGACACAAAACCACCGTAAGTTCCTGAGGTCAATTGCATGCCATTCGAGATTTGTTTTTGAACGAAAATTAAAATATTTAACTTTAATCTGCTACTTTTAAAAACTTAAATGTATTTGGTGTTTAGGTACGTAAGTAAATTGGAATATTTCCAAATAGTTATAGCATTTTCAGAAACCTCTGATAGCACTGTGTCTCGGCCTTTTTGAGACACCCTGTTTTCTGGATATTAATATTTAAACGTTCTTAGAAACCATTGAATGATATTCACAAGTTTTCCTTCTAACAACAGTAACGATTACTACTGAATATAAAAATGTTTCCAAAAAAATATTTACATTGTAAAACATTAAAGACCATGAAAGTTATTCATCATTAGCACCGAAGCAAGTAAAATAAACGACTTAGGAATGACAAAATTTGAACATTTAAATATATAATATTTATTAGGGAAGTTGCAACTTGTAGGGTAATTTATTGTTAACATATAAATAAATAATATTTTATTTTTTGATTTTTAGTTTTATCAAATATAAAATTTGCAAGTTAACAATTTAGCAAAATTTTAATTTATATCTTAATTTGCTTTTTCTAAAAGTTTGGTAAATTTAATAAATTTTATAAGCTATTAACCTTAAGTAATTAACCTAGTCCCCTTTGGGTAGTGAGACGATAATGATGGTAAACGGTATATTGGATATGCAAAACACTAATTAAAAATAAATAATTGATGCAATATTTTCAACCATGCGGAACGCTATTGCCTTCACATGCTATCACAATACTTTGAACATGATAATCTGCAAGCAAGAGCGACGTTGGTGACTATCCGGGAATATCCAGAATTAATTAGATAAGGATTGTACTATTTATATACAAAGAATATAGGAAGACTGCCAAGCAATTTGCTGAAATCTGGTAGATATTTCTTTTGGTCTTGGTTAGCAAGTTCTCTTGGATACAGAATACGAAAAGTGATCTTTCAATTACAAATAATTAGAATTGAATATAGAATAGAATTGAATACTTTTTCGGTATGATTTTAAATTTCTTTATTTATATTTATGTAAAATTTATCAAATATAAACAACTTTTTAACATAACATATTTAATCATAAAAATAAGTTGTGAATTATTAATTGTATAAATATTGATATATTAATTGCCAAAGATGTGATAAAAATCTGATATAAATAATGTACATGGCGGCTTTATTACATACACTTGATGTTGTTTTAAGTTTCATTCTACATTATTTTATCGTAAAATTCGCAAATTAAAACACCAAAAGAATGCAAACGTTTGGTTTATAAAAAATACTTTCTATACCATCTATACGTATTTGATTAACTTAATGTTTTTCCGCGTGGTGGCGTTAGTTTAATGTAAATCAAGAATACAAATGAATTAAAAAAAATAGTTGAAAATTATTTCTACATACGAATATAATATTATAGCAAAACATAATAAATAAAAATAAAAGTTTGCCTCTGCTTCAATTCCTTTTATTCCTCGACCCATCGAAGGCTTAAAACAAATTCGAGAATTTAAAAATCAGTTTATTTAAACTAAAAAGATAGTATTTTAAAAGACAATGAAATTGAGGTAGCTGCGGGAAAGAGGGTGAATTCTAACGCAACGGAGAGTACGCAGTCTAGTCTGACATTTGCTATCTATAAAAGCTTCTTTTACAGTTTTTCAATATTTCGAATATGTAATTCATAAGAAATTTAAGGTGGATGGTTTTGAAATGTACATCCTGAATACTAGTGTGCAAATAGTATAGAACTCGATTGCCCATATTGTGCGGCCCAAAAGTCGCACTGACCCGTCACTCTCTCGTAATTACCCAATAGTTTAAAGTTGATAACTTAAAATAAACTAATCTAAGGTGCGTTATGGAAGCATCAATGACAGAAACATATGACTTTATATACATTGGATGACTGTACAGACACTTCAGAAATACTTTCTTCTTTAATACTGAAAAATCTAAATCTTCCAATTAAAAATAACTAAATAAATAAAGTTAATGCTTAATTATGAATAGTTTTAGAAAAAATACTGCACCTACACTAGACGTGGGCAGAACCATTCATTTTATGAAATACTGTAAGATTTCTTGGTATTGCAGAGATAGGTAGAATATACTTTAGTATATTTAGTTTCTTCAACCGGATTGTACAAAAATATCTTCTATCCTACAAACGATAACTTAGAGATTGTCGTTTTAATTTCGAAAGACATTCTTTTGTGCACTAGTGCTTGGAAGTAAAAGTTTGCAACTAACAGAATTATACAATATATCCGTATAAATGCAATGAACCACCTAAAGCTCATGGACGTTCACAGACAGCTAAAATTGTAGAAGGTTGCTTCCTTTGAAATTCTATTATGTACACTATTACATCTACACGAATGAGTATTTGGCAAAATAAATGCAAATTTATACATTATAGTAAACACAAGGGAACAGGTTTATAAGAAGTGAAGCTTCCGGAATGCATTACAAAAGCTGAATAGAAAGTTTGTAATATTATATTAATTAATAGGAAGCTGTAAAGATGAGAACATTTGATCCCCCCCCCTCCTGCCTATATAAAATACAAAACAGAGTGCAGTGAAAAAACTATAAAACCCAGTAAAAATGTCTGGGTTTACCTCAGCTAAAGCAGATACCTTCCAACGGAAGTGACTTGGCGCTCTCTTTGCATTTAACTTATTTTAACTTTTTTTAAACTTTAAAAAAATTTGCCATTGTTAACATAATTTGGGAACCTCTCTGACATAGTATATTTATAATTCTGATATAGCTCTTAAAACTTAATAAATTATTATTAAATAAGATTGCAGACAAAAAATTATTATAAGATAAATACGGTAATTAAAATTAAATAAAACATTATTTTTGTATTATTATACAAACTAAATGACATTCTTTTTTTATATTACTAATTTTATGTAGTTCTAACCAGAGAATAGTTTGCCTCTTCAGCAAG
Source organism: Cantharis flavilabris (assembly GCA_949152465.1). Classification (NCBI taxonomy): domain Eukaryota; kingdom Metazoa; phylum Arthropoda; class Insecta; order Coleoptera; family Cantharidae; genus Cantharis; species Cantharis flavilabris. Next base: position 17,496,281 of record OX424438.1, read on the forward strand.
CTAATGATTCTGTGTTCATAGCAACTTGCAACTGTGCCAAAAAGCGGGGTTTTCTAATGAAAGTAGATTCTGTTAAAAAAATTGCATTTTTAGATTAAACAATGATAAAGCAAATTAAAACTTTAACAGATGTGGTAAAAGATCTTTTCTGACTTTTTGTCAATTTGCCCAATTTTAAATTGAAAAAAATGTAGCATTTATTTTGGCTATAGGGCGTCCCTCTTCATCGACGAATCCATTTTGTATTTGAACTAGCGATCACAGTAGGTCAATACTGATATATAGAAGAAATATGCTGTAGTAATTATAAAATTTATTATTATTTTGGTCAAGTAACAAAAGGTGCAACAAGGCGACGAACAAGTTGTGGTCATCAATATTGCTGCCTTCAAATAAAAAGTTTAAATGTAGGAATTTAGCAATGGATATCTTATAGGTAAGCGACATCGACGATAAAAAGCCGATTAAGAAGAGGTTGTGCGAGATGGTGTTCGATCAACAAAATGTTGGAACTGCTGTGAGAGAGGTGCCAGCAGGTGGGAAGGAATGCTCATTGCTCATGATTCTGCCCCATGGGATACGGCGTACAAACAGTTGCGGTACAGTTTGGACTTAGTTCAAAAGAGAAAATATTTTTTGAAGGGTGAAATAGCTGGGGAAATTTGGCAATCAAGTGAAAGGAAATCTGAGGAAATCTTAGAAAATCTAGAACATTTTAGGAGTATTTTTATATTAACTCTTTCAAAATTCTTGTAAAACGAAATTTAGTGTATATACAAAAAAATTTCATTAATTTCTTTTCCAATTCCTATGCACAAAGCAAAACAAACAAGGATTGAGTTAAGTTTAGTTCAAATTAAATTAACAATGTTCTTTGGATCTTGACCGTAGCAATAAATGAGAAGTTAGCATCATTTGAAATATGCTTTTTAAAATAATTAAATAATTTAGTGCAGTATTAACTTCCAAGCTTTGCCTGCCCTAGAACTTATCGACTCGCTCAGTAAAGATTCACTTTACAGCCGTTACATAAATTTATTTATTGCTCATAGAGCAAAGTAATATTTTCCTTTTGTTAGGTAGGGCCAATTGACGTGTGAATAACATTCAATGTTTCCTTCTAATTCAATCAAGTATAATCTGTTAGCTTTTATATTCTACAATTTTATAATTTAAAAAATCTACTTTGTGGTAAACCAACATCTCTTGTTTAAAATTATTAAATTACAATATGAATTGTTATAATTAATAGTAAATTTGTTTATAGTTTCTTTCAGTGACAATCAATTCCTTCTTCATACCTACCTTTGTATCGAAAAAGTGAACACAAGACACTTCAACTCAATTCAAATTCACATAACAAATTCCTATCACCGCAATTTAACTATTTAATAAAGTATTTTATATTATTTTAACAAGTTTTTCACTTTAAATTTGTTAACACCATAACTACTAAAGTTTTAAATTTTAAAATGTTTAAGGACATCCGCATTCATCCACCACCATTTTTGGTAAATCCCTTTTTATTATGTTACTATCAGGTCCAAAGTATATCATACTCATACTAGAAAATTTTAACGGCGCACAACACGGTTGCATTCCGCTAAGATGTTGCGATTTCCTCATTTCTTCTATCACATGCGCATGATACGTAATAAATGTGTCGGGAGTCCGATGATTACCACAGTCCCCTCTGCAATAGTTAGCAAAATATCCTTGCGGCGCTATTACCCAATCGTCCCAACCTAAATCTTTAAAACTAACGTAAAACCGTTGCTTACAACATTGATTACCGGAATCCGGTAAGCAATCTAACGCTCTTCTTCGAACACGTTTCGCTACATTTGGTTCTGTATATATCACTAAAAAAGGTCTATTCGGATTGTTTCTTTTTTCAATTCCCGATTCGGACATGTACAAATGTACACTGGGACAACTACAACTACAGTCTATTAATATTCTGAGATTGTTTGTGTTTCCTTCTGCTAGCCACCTTCTTACGGTGTCAGTAAGATTTAACTTCTGCCATCCGCTGTTGCCAATGTCGATTTCTTGTCTCGTACCAAAATCGTCCTGTAAAATTACAAAAGTTAATACAGGATTATCTAAAAAGTACATTCAGTTGTACTGCAAATTAAGGTTATTCTAAATGACATGACGCATTGATTTAGCATAATTTAGGAAAGTTATATTTCTTTTATAATTTTTTTTCCACTCCCAATCGGGGGAAACCTGCTATAAATTTAAAAGGGTATCGAATAAAAGGAAAAGTTCGACGTACATAAAGAAAAGTTTGAAATTTTTTTAAACATATCCTGCAACTGTATTAACCTACTGATATTTATTTAAGCAATGTAGTAGTCTTCTTGTGGCTGTTAACCCCAGTTTTCCTAAACACAATTAACTGTTTCATTTTTATAAATATTTCTAAAGAGATCATCAGTCAACCCAAGTGCTGAAATCTTGAACTAGTTGTTAAGATCACGTAACGTAACTTGGCGTAACGTAATTTTGATACCTACGCTACGCTTTTAAGAAAATTTCAAAATTACAAGTAAAAAAAAAAAATAAAATAAACCCAAGATAACATCGCAAATATTATAGCACAGTTTATTCACAACGCCGTCCAAAACAAAAACTGATGTGTGCAATAACAGAACATAATATAGGACCATAGGTTATACATTGATTTCGAAAGTTGGTTTGATTTCAACAAAAACAGTTAGAGATTATTGTTACAAAATTTAAATAAACGTTTAATAACTGCAATTCATCTAAAATAGATCATTAATTCTATAGTTAGTTATTTAAGGCAACAAAATGGCGCCGTCATGAATAAACCAGATTGCTTTTGCCCCATCGTGTCCCAATTTTTCAATTATTTCTCAATTCAATTACGATAATAAAACTATGAATATAAAACTTACCTCTTCTATCCTTAACTTATTTGAATAACTAGGAGTATCTCTAACCCTAAATGCCCACAGATACTGCTGACAAGTTGTAATGGGCCGTTTCCTAAGATCAGCTTTTAGCCATAGCGTAGCTGATCGTATTCTTAACTCTTGCATTAGTTGACCTGGTTCTGTTGTGATCCGAAAATCTAGGAAACGATTTCCATTTATTGTAAAACCTAGAATAAAATTAACAACTATAAATTACAGTTTTATGGCTTAGAATTAGTGGTTTACAAGTCGTTCGATAAGAATAGATATGTGATTTTGAGTTATTCATAAAAAATATTATATTTTTAATTCGCGGTAACATATCACTACTGGTTTCAATTGAGTTCCATTATTTACTGTTTCAAATAATTTTAATCGTTGTAGTGGAAGCGTCGCCGACGTCGACAGAAATAATAATTATTGCATTGATTTATCTAATATTGAGAATAAAAAGAATGAATATTAAGTACATATCAAACATTTAATATCCACTAAAATGCAAATAAACCCTTGAAAACTACTAAATAATCAAAAATCAGTCTTGCGTGATTTATGTTATCGTGAATGTGAGAGAACTGCATCTCGAATAGTTCTTTTGATTTATAATAGTACTAAACGATATAGTAGTCAAAGCGATATAATAAATTTTTTTAAAACTTCTGACTATGTTACTTCAAAGAAACACAGACATAATATGATCACTTATTTTACTCAATGCAATATTTAATATACACAATATATTGTGCTGTATGTACCTACACCTACTATTATTAAGCTTGTAGTTGACTCATTTGTGCTACAATTATTGTAAGGTAATTTGATTTTATTGGTTTAGATAAAATCAAAACTACGTTTTCTACAAAAGTCTATAACGTTCGTGTTAGTACGATTGCATAAATTGCATGTTGCAGGCAATCGATTATCAAATATTTCCAAAAATATTTAAACACAAATATACCTTAACTTAATAGATATACAAATAGAACTTTTTTTTAAATAAGTTTAACGATAAAAATATTTTCTGATGGTAGGAAGTACATACTGCACTATCAGAAAATCCTTTCTTACAGACAGATGAGATTAGAAAAGCCTAGAAATTGTCTAAAATAAATTTAAATTATTTTCGGAAATATAAATGAGTCCCTGCGCGGGCGACAAATGTAATAATTATTACTCTATAGTCTATACGGTTGGTGGTTCCCCGTGACATGCGGGTCAGAGTCAAGACGTATCTAGATATAATTTATGGCTTATCTTGTTAAATACAGGATAACAGAAGTAAACAGAAGTCAAATTTAGGATTTTAACTATTTACACTATTTTAATTATAATCATAATTACAGTGATATCTTCAATATCTTGGGTAAAACGCTTTTCAAATTGTTTTTGTTTCTATATTTTTTTTAATTTTAATTTTTCTTTAAATTAAATTTTTTATTTTATTTTATTTTTGGAAAAAAATTATACAAACATAATTATTCAAAAATTTACACATAAATTAATTCAAAATAAAGAAATTAATATTACAACGCAATTAATCAAATTTATATAATTATTATGTATGTAATTCCAGTGGAATAAAATTATAATAAATGCCTATTAAAATTAAAAAATCAATATTACGGTAATTTAATAAAAGCTATACTATAGTATAATTATTATGTATTTAAACCTGTAATAAATTTTCAATTTATTTTATACTCTTAATAAAATAAAAATTTAATTTTTAACATACTACCGATTTTATAGACGTATTACCTAGCACAAATACACGTCATAAGCATATATGACGTCATATTGGAATAAGCATTGTAATAATTTTTTTTAAATTTGAGTTATTGTTAATACCTATTTCTTTAATTTTTGTTCTTTATGTATACAGTTTTCTTTTAATATTCATAAAATCTGTGTAACTAATTAAGTAATTAATTGAACCGTGCGACTACAACACCAACTGTCAACTGTCAACAGCAACATGCAATACTGTAAGTACATACAGATTAATATTTATAAACAAATTTGTAATTATAAAAATCACTTTTACATAAAATTATGTAAATAATTAGTAATGACGTCATGTTTATGACCAATTAAAGCAGTGGCGTCGCCAGTGAGTGAGGCAGGTGGACCAAATTGAAAAACAAAAAAAGATATCTAACAACATTGCCATATGACGTCAATAGCCAATAATAAATAATGATGGGTATCTATACTATATTATTGCTTTAATTGTTTTCAGATTGTTTGAATAAAATGTGTTGATTTCGATCATTCACAGACAAAATCGTAACTGGAACTGTATTAAAATTTCACTAAAATGCTCAACAAAAATTTTGTTGACGTTTAGCTACATCGCTTTTTATTTACTTGAAATATTTACTTATTTAACGAATTATATTACCTATAGTTTTATTTTACGGTATTCTGTTACGAGTGAACAATGCAGATATTTGCTATTCGATCTGGGCCACTCGAATCTATTTCTTTAATAATAAATTAAAATGCCAACAATAAATCGCTCAAATCGCAGTAACATTTAAAAATTTTAAAAGTATAACCGAGAACTTATGTACTAGTGTAAACCGTATATCATGACAAAAGACAATCCCATTTGTAAAATTTTTAAAGCATTAATCACATATACATATAGTTACCACGAAGTAGGACCACTTAGCGGGCCGCTCTAGTTTAATCTTTTACTATTTCAATTTTTGTTATTATTTTTTGTTTACGTTTCGGAATTTCACTGAATTTATGCTAAATCAAACTGTACAAATTTCAGCAGACTGACTTAGCCTTAACGTATGCCGTATGTGCTTGTATTTGTGAGCGTCTTAATTCACCTGTTGAGTAAATGGAAGACGATTTCTGTACTATGTTATTTTAATTAAAATTCACTTAATTGCTCAGAATTAAATACTGTATTATTTCATTGTTAAGGTAATTAGGTAAAAAATTATATTTTTAATGCCCGATTTGAGCTTTTTTAATTTAGAGAATTTCGAAAACGCTACTCTAGTTTAACAATATCTTGCTTGGAACCTAATTTAATTTGCACTTTAAATCAATAACTAATGTTTATTTTCTTTACTCCTTTCCTTAAACCCAGATTGTCACCATTAGCATTCATTTGAAAAATTGTATGTCGGTGAAGGTTGCAAAACCTAGTTCTTTTTTACACCAATCCTTATTGTTATATTAAAGTCTCGACTGAAAAATAAGGTTTAAACTATTTTTGTTTTTCATTTTATAATCAATATAATATTGATTTGTTTTCTAGGAATTTAGTTTTCCTTTTCAATTATTGTAAAATATAATTTACAAAAAATCTTAAACGCTCGATTCGATATTATTTCACAAAGTTTTTCTAAATTTAAAATGCAAATATTAAGTTTAAATTTAAATATTTTAACTTTTGCTTTAGTTTCTTTTGTAAATTACACAGTGCTTCATATTTTTATAGCATAATTTGAAATATTCATAGAATGGAGTTTAGGTTCTATCCGCTTACAGTTTACTTGAGATTTTATGAGTGAGCATAAATCTCACGATGTATTGTTTTTATAAGTTGCATTATGCAAGTAATTATTTATTTTTGATGGGGTATAAAATTGGCATTTTAATTTAAAAGTCATAAAAAGTTGGAAGTTGTTTTGATAAAACTATCGAAATGACTAGTCCGATGTCCAAAACATTCTTACATTGTTGAAATAAAATACCATAAAACAACAATGTCTCAAAGCGTGGTAAAGTTAATGGTCCATGTGTGTTTTTATAGAAATTCTAAAATGGTGAATTTATATTAAAATAGAGTGTATCTACTGCTGATTCAATTCAATATTAAAATGGCAGAAAATGTAATTTCAGAATGCATTTTACTTACATTAAATACATCATATTGGATAATATTGATTTGTATATTGTATGACGAGTACATTTTATTTCAAATTAATGTACTAGAAAACAATTAAATTTTTTAAATTAATACAAAATTAATATTTATTTAAGATGCAGAAAAATATATCGGTTTTAAGAAACATTTTATATGGGAAAAGGTTACAGAAAATTTTCCCAAAAAATATTCAAAACTATTGCATTATATATTGTTAGCATTTTTTCAGAAGTTCAAAATAACAATGTGAAGTACATAATGAAATTATTAAATAGAAGAAGAGTAAATAATTAAAATAGTATATTGTGCACCCAAATTTTGTCCACGAAGGAAATGTAAAGTTATAGAACTGTCTAGATCATTAATGCTTTAAATTACTATCTGTCATAAATCTTTTTATTCTTTATATTATTGGGCTTTTACGGCTTTATCGATTAGTTAAATAAAATAAAATCTCTTCAAAGGCAAAACAAATTTTTAAAATTAGAAATTGTAAATAAATTAAATATTAATAAGGCTACTTGATGGTGTTCTGAAAGGTGTACCTTTTTGGGTTTTGCCGGTTTTGTCAATACCCGCAAAATAAAATTATAATCTACAAGTTAATGTAGATGTTAGGAAAATTTTCAATTCTAATGTCCAAAAATATTAATTTTAGGTTTAATGCAACAATTTCTTGAAAAACTTTGTACAAACTCTTTCTAAATTTAATTCTCTGTAACCCTGCTTTGTTTAGTCAATTTAGTCAACCTAAAATCAAAGTTGTGAGTGCTTTTATTTTTTTATAAACTAAAAAAAATATGGCAATTAATCGAGTTTCACATCAATCAAAATGCACATCAATCAAGATGCACACTAATCGACTTGTTCACAGTTCAAATTGTACACCAATCCATTTCCACTGTCTCTACTTAAAAAATGTCAAGGGACCAGACCGACTGACCTATACTAATTCTATTATATTGTCATATTTCCTTTACAATATAGATTCTGAGAAAAGACGTAATTAAACACACAAATCTTAAATAAATCTCGATTGAGACCTTTTAAATTTCACTAATTAAAAAAAAATTTTCACGCATTCGAAAAGAAAAAAATAAATTTAGCGCAAATGTCGCACCTGTATGAGTAATTGTAGTTTTCAATTTATGATTGCGACGTCAATTAAACTGAAGCTTTTCAAACTACGCCATTTTAAAGTAAGAAATTAATACCAATGCAAAGTCTAGTTTTATCTAAAACGGTTTATGATTTGAAAGAATTTATATCAAGTTAAATTGAAAGCAGTAAATTTTAAAACAAAAATTGTTTCACAATTTGCTGTAAAATTTCTAACCCATGGGTTATAAATGTTAGAAGTTATGGAAGGTGATTTCTAACACACAGGGTACATTGTTTACTATAATTTGGTTAATTACCAAATTGGTAATATTTAAAATTCCAATAGAAAGAATTCCGGACACGAAAATTCCGATAGTTAAAGTCAGTATAATCAGAAATTTTCCTGTCAAGACTTTTCTTTTAAGATTTTCATTATCCGGATTATAAATTTAAAACATAAAGCACTTTTCTACTTCTTTCTAGTGCCATATATATTGCTGTGTTATTTCGTTTTTTGTTTTGTTAAATAAAAAAGTTTTGTATTTTAATAATTTTCTTGTTGTGCATATACTTTTTATTTTATTTCAAAGAAAGAGTAAATAAAAAATATTATTTAATTTTCTGAATAATCGAGTCGAGTCATTTATTCAAATTGATTTCTTTAGTTAAAAGTATGAAATTTTTCAGGAAAAAAAACAGTACAAAACCCCAGTCTAAATAGACTTGTTAATTTATACCACGAATTTCACTTTTTCCTATTTTTTTCTTGGATTATTCATTAGTTTTCGAGAAAACGGCATTTGAAAATCAAAATTTTCCATAGGAGCACATAGAAATTGCAAGTAAAGGGTTTTCTGTTGACGGTACGTGTACTGTGAACTTAGTCTTACTGATAGTCGTCACATGCGTGTCATACTTCGGTGAGTGCGGGCTACCCAGTCGAGGTGGATTGAGTTCAGGTATGTTTTTAGTGAATATGTGCCTGCCAAAATGGCCCGGACCCAGAGCGGAGAGTAGCGTAGGGTCAGTGTTGGTTGGCGCAACCACGGCAAATCACGGATCTACCGTGAAATGAATGCATTAAATTAAATAAATTTGGCTCCTCCCACTAATGTTTACATGAGATTTTATATGTAAAATTTTCGATCTTTAAATGCCGTTTTTTTGAAAACTAATGGATAATCCAAAAAAAATTTTTTAATGTGCTTAAAAAAGTGTCCTCTTTGCAATGGTATATAGGAAAAAGCGAAATTCGTGGTATAAATTAACTGACAGTTCCCATCGACTTTTACGTAAGAATCGGAGAATAGTTCATTCTGTGACCGGTGGTTGTATTCGAGGTAAACAGTATTGCAGAACTTGTTTTAGTGATTAGGGGCGCTCACAGTCGACTGCTAGCTGTGCTAGTGCTAACAAATTTTTATAACAGTTAATTAAGTATAGCCGAATTTAAATTAAAAACAAAGATTCCGCCTTAATAGATCAATAAATAATTTTTGAGTTGGAGCAGCTTCAAATGGTTTTTAATTGTTTGTGCATCTCAGAGGTTCACTGTCTAACTAGATCTGCCATTTTTTAGTGCAATTTATGCCAAACAATACTTGTATATCATTCCCATATACACATATCCATTTCCTGTTTTGCCTTTTATCCAATCTAATTCTATTTATAAATTTCTTTAATTCGTTAGATTTTGATTATTACTCAAATCTTTACATCACATAATATTAATATACAGGGTGATGAATGAGTTACCCGAACATAGGAAATTAACATGTAAAAACTTATTTATTCAAATTCCTGCTTTCCTAATTATTTTAGAAAAAAAATGAAAGACATAGAAATAATGCAAAAATATAAACTACGAATGATAAGGACATTAGATTTCATCTAGATTTTACTTAAAAAGTCAAAAAATGCTTTTGATAGTATTTTTATTTACCAAACTGGCCATGTAAGTTTCCAAATTAATTATTATTGAAAATTAAAATTAAATTGAATTTATTTCATGGCCAGTCTGATAAATAAAAATTTTAACAATATCAAAATCATTTTTTGACTTTTTAAGTAAAATCAAGATGAAATCTAACGCTCTTATCATTTGTAGTTTATATTTCAGCATTATTTTTGAGTCTTTCATTTTTTCTCTAAAGTAATTAGGGAAGCAGGAATTTGCATAAATAGTTTTTACATGTTAATTTCCTATCTTCAGCTAACTCATTTAACACCCGGTATATATTTTTATTATTTATAAAAAAACACCCATTTTGGAGCACCTAAACCAGAACCGCTCCTTAAGAAATAAGATGGAATTTGATCCGCATGGTTTTCATAAATAAATGAAATAAGTATATAAATATGTTTACTTTTGTTAAAATTGCGGAACTAATAAGAATTTTTTTAATTTAATTTGTATTATAAAGATTTAACATAATTATATTATAACTGTAGAGTAAGTTACACTCGTAAGTATAATGTAAGATCTACATAATATACTTTAAGTGAATTAATAATATACAAGAGGTTGTATAGAAACTATCAACTAAAGATAATCTGCTAACATTAATGCAAATCCTTGTAAATTGTTCTTTTTGAAAATACTACATTTATTTATTTAAATTTATTCATATTGCGTGTAATTCACATTATTTTTCTGATTGTTTCTTAACATTTATTCAGAAAATTGGTTTAGTTGTCAAACTTATAAAACTATTAGGAAAGTAAACCAATTATTGATATTTACTAAATTTTGTTCACATTACGTATTTTCTTACAGACACAAGCTTTTTCTTGATTGCCATTACTGTAAGTTTTGCTCAAACCACGCTAAGCAATAACGTAATCGTTACCTTATAATGTAACGATTATAGTTTTAAACAAAATTTTAGATAGAGAACATTTTATTTAACTTCTCAGATCACACACATTATGCAATAAAATATAAAAAATTATTTGAATTTATTTTTAGACATATTTCACAAAATGATGGATCGCGTAACAATATTTCCTTTCCAAAAGAGTTTTTCAGCGTTAACATTTTTCTTTAAATATGTAAATGAATTCACAAACGGAACTTATTATTTTTTTCTTTATTTGTACTTCTAATTTAATAAGTTATAATCTACTGTAAGTTAAAAAAAATAAAGAAATTGATCGATTTATGCAGATTAGGTATTATTCAGCTATTTATTTAATGTTTTCAGTGAAAGTTGTCATGAATCTGTAAATAAATACCTCAAAGTTTCAACAACGGTCCATATATTAAGAGTAACTTCTGAACTTTTTTGCTTTATAGTTATCATTTTAATCATCGCTTAGAATTCCACTTTTTAGGAAAGAAATAAAAATAAGGAAATGTAAAGCGAAAAGAAACAACACTTAGCAACGTCCGGATTAGTGACCTCACATGACTCATTCTCATGTGCCACTATTTTTCTCCACTTTTCGAATTTTACAAAACAAAGTGGAAAAGTATCTTAATTTAATTTAAAATATTTAATTTTTCATTTCAAGCACATCGCACTTTTATTACGGCAACTTCAGTTTGAAACTTTTTCCAATTGATTGGATTATTGTATGTTGTTCAATAATTTATAAACACAAAATGAATAATGCTATCATTCATAAACCGAGTCTGATTGTCTGTATGTATTGATTGTTATAGGATATATCTCCGTTGTTGCTCTTTTAACTGTCAACCACGATAAATTATAATTATTAATAATATTATAGAAATTCCTCATAGATCAATCTCATCTTCAATCGAAAAAACCTAGGGAGTCCGTATGAAATTTCTTTTCTTTGATTATCGACAAAAGTGTAATGTGACGCTGATTAGAGATCTTCTGTTCAAAATCATTTGGGGTGTTTCGGATATATTATTAATAAAGTTGCGAGTTAGTATATAATTTGAAAACCCAACTTTTTCAGTTCGCTCATTCGCTGGCTTTTCAATAGCATATTATGAGCTACTCCATTGAATATATAAAAATCATTTCTCGAAATGATGTATTCCGTTGAGTAATAAATGCAAAATATTAGAATTAAACATTGTACTCGTAAGACTCGTAAGAGCGAAAGCAATTACAATTTTGAAAAATTGAAATGTTGTGCCTCCTACCGTTCTTAAAACTCGTACCCTTAAAAATCTAAAAATTTTCAATATTTTGAATTCTACTCAGCAATATTGTAAACCTATGTTAATTAAATTAAATAATTAGTAATGGTAAAATTGTAAATTTTTGCAAACTTTCACTAAAAAAGCTAAAAAAAATTAAAGTTGAAAACTTTTTAATTTTGTAATTCATGTTTGGATTCACAATGAACACAAACATAAAAAATACTTAAAACGTAAGAAATATGATCAAAAGCTTAATCGAGAATTGAATAATGCTATAATAATTCTGAAATTCGCAAAAAAACCTTCCAGATCATCCAGTTAAAGATTTCAACATTAATCTATATTTTATTAAGTTTTTATTTGGATTTATATTACTTATTCTTATATTTACGTTTATTGTGAATCCACACTAATTGAAAAAAATACCATTTGGCAACCTCACCAGGACTACACTTTGAACTTTGCAAGCAATAGGAAACAATTATATTGCAATGATATTTCCCTAAATTTGGGGTGTATTCGGCAAAAATAATTTATTTTTAAATTTTTATTTTTTTTATTAATTTCATTGCATAATGTTTTTAATTTCACTTCTTGCTCTTTTATCTTCTAATTAGCTTATAATATTATAAGTTGTATTAATTTGCCTATTTTTAATAAGTCTAATCATACTTTTCAATACTTTAAAGTACCTTCATCATATGCGTTCTTATGAATAACTGCATCTCATCTTCTCAATGAAGTATTTTGGTTTTTATGATAACAAAAAAAGGTATTTTTTACGACTTTTTTCGGTAGAAGTTAATCAACATAGAATTTTGTTTATATTACATATTTTTTTAATTATCTATTCAATGATAAATCTCAAATGTTGATAACTAAATAATGAATAATTTGGTAGCTTCAACTTCTATTTATTTATTTATTGTTATTTATCAGTAAGTCAAAAACTTCGAATTTTTATATTCTATAAATACTGTTAAATTGGTTCCTACTAGAATCATAAGGAAAAGATACTCTAAAAAAACCGGTTTGAAGAAGAAATTTAAAACTTGACCCTTTTTTTATGGATATGTTCGGATAATTGAGATGCTTTTGAAAATTAATAATTTTTAATTTAATACTTAACTATTCGTCAATTATTCAATTTTTCAATTTCAAAACAGTTTCACAGATTAAAATGCCGTTTGGTTTTTTATTTCAGATAAGCCGATCACCCGGAATCATGGAGGTCTTTTTTTTCGCCATGGGTGCCTTTGGAGTGGCGCAACACACGTTGTGATGAAGATTTTGATCTGAAAATATTCTTACTGTTGAAATGTCAATAAATATATAGTAAAAAGTTGAAACTTCTATATTTTTATTGTTCGTCAAAAAAAATCCCAAAGAAAAGCTATTTAAACCGGTAATCACACGGGGTGACCCCCTTAAGCACTCAATCAATTATATCACTATTCAATTTACTTATTTTTCAATTATTTATGAAATACAATATTATAAATTTTAATTGACTTTTATTGGACCACTTGAACGCTTTATGCTCAAAGTCAAAACCAAGTCTATTTATTTCATCAAAGCAGCATCAAAATAAACATTTTGCCGCTTTATATAAAAATAATCCGAAATAAATAAAACCCGTCAATATATAAGTAGGCCAGTGCTTCCCAAAATGAACGTTGCTAGCTCTCGAAGCTCTTAAGAAATATGCAAATATCCACTCACACGAAGAAGTTCCAATCATAAGCAAGCAGTTTTTATAATGTGAACCTAAAATATGGAAAACCAAATTCTGATAAAAATTTTAAAAATTTAAATGTTGGTTTGAAAATAGTCATATTTTCATATAATAAAATTTAGTTCTTAAATTTTAATCAACAGGTTTTGATAACTGCTGATCTCAGCCAGGCATATCGCTCCAACACATTTTACTACCATTTCTGAATTTTTACTAAAATTATATTATATCTGATTACGAAATATTTAAGTTTAGGTACTCGAATTTACATAATTTTCCCATTATTTGCAGTCTAGGAATAGTATTTCTTACTTAATTTTCCGATTGTTAGCTATTGTTTTTTAAGTTTGAAATTCTTTATTTATTTATTTTTAGTAAAAACCACCGTGAATATACACCCATACATATACAAAATTGAACGTACCTACCGTCAGAAAGTTTAAGACCACAGCAATAAAACATTAAAAAAAACAATTATTTTTAAAACTTTCAAGTTTTTTAATAAAATGCAAAGACATATTAATTATAATAAAACTAAATATTAATTGTTTAATAAAATTGTCAAGTAATTTTGATAGTTTAAAAAAAAATTGCATATCAGGGCATTAAACGCTCAAACTTAATTTTTATCGAAAATTGAGCCTTTCCTATCTTTCCTATCGAGTTCATGTCAAAGCAGCTCGATCGGGTTTACATAGGAAGATTGGAATGGCCAATCCATATTTTTTTAATAAACCTCGATTTTCTTAACTCCTTACACAGTTTAGAGTTATGTTTGGATCATTGTCCTGTTGTAGGGTAAATTCACGGCCGCATAGAGGAACCCCAGAAGGCAGTGGCGTATTATCGCAAAAACCCATGAATCCCGGGCTTGTGGCGCAAAATTTTAGGAGCGCAAAATTTCAGGAGACGCAAAATTTAATTTCAGGAGCTGAGAAAATAAAACTTTTCATTTTCGTAATTAAAATTAAAATTCTGTGTATTTTGTTTTACCAATCCGAGATGTTGTCGTTGTTCATTGGTAAACCATAGTAGCAGCTTTTATATTTTTAACACAAAAAAATTTTAAATTACAAAAATGGGTTCACTTCAAGAAATAAAAAGTATTTCTTCCATTACTAGATAAACTCAAAACGGAACTTTCAAGGAACGAAACTGTCGAGAGTCTTGTATAGAGACCAATGCAGAATTGGGCTTTTTAAATAATTTATCAGTTATGGCTATTAAACAAATCCAAGAAAAATGTTCAAACTTAATTAAAAAGTATAAACATGATCTCGATGATCAATTAGAAGGTGAAATAATTCAAGCCAAAGATCAAATGGATTGCTAGACTTTCTAAGACAATTAAACGACAAGAAAATTGAGAGTGTTTTTACTAATACAATAGTATTGTTACGAATGTTTGCTTGCAAAGCAGTGACAAACTGTACGGGGGGGGGGGGGAAGTGATCGTTTTCAACATTGAAGAGAGTGAAGGACTAACGTAGATCTACATTGTCGAATGTCGAAAAAAAAAAAAACTACACGAGCGTTGTTTCCGTCGCGTATTCTCCGCCGTATTGAAAACCACACGTTTAAATGGAGCAAACTACACGAGCGTAATTTCCAACGTTGAAAACGCTCTTCCGTCGGCGTCAGCGAGTTGTACGCTATCGGGAGCGTTTTTTCCGTTCCCGTCGAGACTCGCCGGCGTATTTCTGAGAACGCAAACGCAGTTTTTGAATCTGGCAAACTACATTGAAGCGTAAAACGCCAGCGAGTGTACAGTCTATAAAAATGTTTGACACGGAAAAGTTTATCTTTTTAACTAACACCATTAACAAAAATTCTTCGTGAACTGTACCCGGCGTGTTAATATAGCTCCCGTGCGCTCCCGTGTAATTGCTACGGGTCGAGCGGAGAAAACCCGACGATCACTACGCGACGGAAACAATGCTCGTGTAGTTTGGCTCTTATGTGCATCGAGAGGATGTATTAAACGGCATAAATTTTGACATCGCGAATGTTTTCGCTAATGCGAAATCACGAAAGAAACTGTTTTAAGTATATATTTGAAATATGCTTTATGTTCGATTATCTAATTATACTATTTTTTTTATTTTAAAAAGTATTACTTATTCTTAAAAATAAGTTTAATTTTTTTACGAATTTTTCTAATTTAAAAAAAAAAGTCAACTGGAAAGCAGAGGATAGGGGCGCAATATATTAAAGACTTGCGGCGTCAAACTTGCTTAATAAGCCACTGCCGGAGGGAATCATATGATCTTTTAAATTGGTTTTGTAGCTTTCAGCATTTAATATTCTTTCCATTTTAATTAAATCTTCAACCCCGGTGGTTGAGAAGCATCCCCACACCATAACGGGACCACCCCCATGTTAAACTATAGGCACAATACAGTCTGGCAACATTAGTTCCAATGCAGAGTGACGAACATAAATTCTTCGTTTTTAACTAAAGATTTAAAACTAGGATTCGTCACTCCACAACACAGAATTTCATTTTTTCTCTATCCAATTTTTATAAGTTAGTGTCCACTAGCCCCCTGGAGTCGCATCTTCTGGTTTTTTTTTGGTTTAGTAATAATTTTTCTTTAGCAAATACTGCCATATAAATATTCGTGAATTAACCAATTTTTTACTGTGGTGACAGAAACGGGATTTTCACGGCTCCGATGAAATTCGGAACACATTTCAGGTGCCGTCAACTTTCTATTACGTTTAGACAGTTTAGGTTGTACTTCTTGGCCTGCCAGATCGATGTCGATCCTTATTAGTGACGGTAGCCTTAAAACACAAAATAGATTTGAACTCCTAAGCGAAGATGAAGATAATGTACATCAAAAACAAAAACCACAATACTCCGAAAGCAAACCACCACCCATAACTATCCATGGAGTGGGAGACATCGTCCCAATACATACGCTCATTAAAGAAGTAGTGAAAGATGAGTATAGATTAAAGGTGCTGCCAGATAGTAAGGTAAAGTTGCAGATACTCAAATCAGAGCACTTCAAGCGAATTCTTGATGCCCTAGATCATAAAAAAACACAATATGCTACGTACAAACTCAAGGAAGAAAGAAGCTATCGGACTGTACTTAAGGGAGCACATCCTTTAACACCAACAGAAAAAATAATTGCTAACTTGAAGTTACTAGGACATGAAGCAACAAATGTGTGGAATATAAAACACAGAGAAACCAAGCAGCCATTGGCAATGTTCTATGTAGACCTCAAAACCAACGAAAACAATAAGGAAATATTTAAAATTGTGGAATTGGACAATTCAATAGTACAATTTGAACCGCCACATGTTAAACGAATCATCCCACAATGCGCGAGATGCCAGGATTACGAACATACAAAAAACTACTGACAAAAGACATATCGCTGTGTTAAATGCGAAAATAAACCAACCAAGCGAAATATCACCAAACCAACAACCACAACAAAACGCATGGATATAATACGCCAGAAAATTATAATGCTGCTTTTCCACAACTTCCTACTCGACACGAAGTGCCATATGCACAAGCAGTACATAATAATAAACCCCAACTAATCAATGCGGGACCAACAAACCAAACCCCTAGTCAACCAAATGACGACATAGGTGAACTCAAAAATCTAATAAGAGAACTCATTGAGCAAAACAAAGAAAATCCCAGAAATATGAGCACAATGTTAAACCTACTAACCGTCCTTGTCAGTCAACATAAATAATAATGGCAGAGCACTACAAATATAGAATTGCTGTCTGGAATGCTAACGGACTCAATCAACACTTACAAGAGGTAAAAACATTTATAGTTAATCATGAAATAGACATAATGTTAATATCAGAAGCCCATCTTACAAACAAACACTATATTAAAATACCTAAATACAAAGTCTATCATACTAAGCATCCCACAGTAGGTAAAGCACATGGTGGTACAGCGGTAATCATACGAGACAGCATCAAACATCATGAAACTAATAAGTACGAAAAGGAATGGCTACAAGCTACCAGTGTAGTACTAGAAGATAAATCGGGAGAATTTACCGCGTCAGCTATCTATTGTCCACCGAAATATAACAATAAGCTTGCTACCTGTGCTGGCTAAAGTTCTCGAGAAGCTCCTACTGCAAAGATTACGACCCATAATAGAAGAACAAAAACTGATTCCTAACCATCAATTTGGATTCCGAAACAACCACGGAACCATCGAGCAAGTGCATAGATTGGTCAGAAAAATTAACCGGGATCTTGAAACAAAACGATTTTGCTCAGCAGCTTTTCTTGACATCAGCCAGGCCTTCGACAAGGTATGGCACAACAGATTGTTTTACAAACTGAAGAAAAATCTTCCTTACCACCATTATCTAATCCTTAAATCATATCTAACCAATAGACATTTCTTCGTTAAACATGAATCTGAACTAACTGATCTTCATCCTATCCAGTCAGGAGTGCCACAAGGAAGTATTCTGGGTCCCATCCTATACTTGCTGTACACACTTGACCTACCAACATCAAGCTCAACTACAGTAGCGACATTTGCAGATGATACTGCAATACTATCATCTCACGAAGATTCGGCAACAGCATCTAAAAATCTGCAAGCAAATTTAGACTTGATCCAAAAGTGGCTTGAAAAGTGGCGTATTAAGGCTAATGAAACTAAATCGGTGCATGTGACCTTCACCATGAAAAGAGATACTTGTCCCCCTGTCAAACTGAATAATTGCATATTACCACAAGCGACGGATGCTAAGTACCTCGGCATTCACCTTGACAGAAGACTCACTTGGCGAAAACACATATTTAGTAAACGCAAACAGCTTGGAATAAAGTTCAGCCAGATGTATTGGATCATGGATCGAAAGTCGCAACTCTCCCTTGAAAATAAACTACTGCTCTACAAGGCAATAATCAAACCAATCAGGACTTACGGCATCCAACTATGGGGCTCGGCAGCTGAATCAAATCTAGAAATTCTCCAACGATTTCAAAATAAGGTGTTACGGACCATCGTTGATGCACCTCGGTACATACCGAATAATGTTATACAACGCGATATTCCTATTGCTTCGGTTAGGGAAGAAGTCAAGAGGTTTAGTGTAAATTACCGCGAGAGACTTACAGTGCACCCGAACATTCTTGCCGACAAACTAATAGTGCCTAGTGATGAAGTGCGCAGACTAAAAAGGGTTAGACCCACAGACCTCATAAACAGATTTTGACTTTTAATCTAAAGGAACTTTAAGTTTTAATTAATTATTGTAACTCGGTGCCTATTGATATATTTATAGTACACGCATAACTATAATTAGTTAATTTAGAATATGCAGTGTTCACTGGAACACTTCATACGTGTCTTTCTTTTTTTTCATTAAAATAAGCTTGTTATCTTGTGATAGATTGCTGTATCAAGGGGTTAAATAAAAAAAAATATATATAGTGTTTAATATGGCCAAAGTGCAAACCTAAAAAAAAGCATGTGACTGGCCCAGGCGGTAGCTTCGGTCCAGGTAATCTTAAACCAAAAATTCAAAAAAATATTGTTCTTGCTTGTCGTTATCCCAGTTAGCAGATTTAAAAAGAAAAAATAAATCAATTACGGACTTGTGAAAATATAAAATCTATAAAATCAAAAATCACGTTTTTTCTTCCAAATTTGGGGTAAAAAATAGAAAATTTTTTATTTTTTTTATTTTTAATTAATTTTAAAAATTAACAACCTGCGATACTCTGCGATAGCTCTTGATGTTTAGAACAACATATTAAAACTACATATTTTCATTGTGTGAAGAATGTGTATTTTCTGAATTGAAAATTGAGCCAGAATGTTCGTATTCTATATTAGTCGTATAGAAATTAAATTCTCTATTTGTCACATGTCACATAAGACATATCAGAAAATACTTAAAAAAATCAAAATTATGTACTGCTGGTCCCAGCCCTAGATTTAATATGTCCCATACTTTGATATAACCACAAATTTAACTTATTTCATGCATTTAGAATTTTTGAATATTTGATATTCGACCGGCACAAGTTATATGAGCATTGACCTGATAGGAGTAATATCTAGTTTTAATTGCTTTTACAAGGTGGTCTTAAACTTTCTGACGGTAGTACTCGTATACTACTCCTGTGCTAGCAATGTAAATTGTGCCTTTTGAAGACATGTTTTCTCATATAAAAATCGCTTCTACAGCAAAACTTGTTAAACATTTTTTTCATTTTCATTTCATTCTCTTCATTTTTGTTTATCAACATTTTGATAAATGTTAATAACATTTAACAAATGTTAATAACATTTTGTTATCAACATTAATCATCGTTTCCGAGATACTGTGACTTAAAAAAATCTCTGTAAAAATTTTAATGAAATACCCATAAGAGTAATGTTAATTTTATTAAAATTTTTAAAGAGTTTTTTTTAAGTCACTGTATCTCGAAATAAAATACTTAATTTAACCAATTTTGTTTTCATATAGAAAAAACTTTGCTAAAGCAGAATAAACTTAAAATAGTATATTCTGAAACAAGTTTGGAATAGCCATTCCAAACGTGTTTCAGACTATACTTTCTATACGACTATTAAAATAATAAGCTGTATAAGTTTTGACCGTAATTAGAACTTGTAAAACTGAGAAAAAATTTTTGTGCGCGATCGATCTGAATTTTTGCACATGCTTTCCTACCGATAATTCACAGGGGAGGAGTTGCAGCGAGGGGAGAGAAGTTTTTGCTCAGTTTTTCGATATCTAACGCCTTTTTCGAGTTATCGCTAATTCAAGTTTGAGTGGCGGAAACGCAGCAATAACTCAAGAACGGCGCTAAATATCGAGAAACTGAGCAAAAAATTGTCCCCCCTCGTACACACCCTTTGTGAATTATCGGTAGGAAAATATGTGCAAAAATTCAGATCGATCGCACGCAAAAAAGTTTACTCATTTGACAAAGTTGATTTTTGTTTATAAAATTTGTGAATTAAAAACAAAGACAAATTGACATAGGTTAAATCAATAGTAAATCAAGAGGTTAAATTAAATGATAAATTTAAATTTATCCGTCTTTTATAATACGCGAGTAAATTTTTAACTGTCTTTTATAAATTGTAATCCAGGCACTTAAATATAATATTTGTTATTAATTTGACAGATGTGTAAATAAATTGAGTTCAAAAATTTGGTAATAGATGTCACTTCAAATAGTAGTCTATTCTTTGCTCTAATTGGTCTAATCTGTGCGAGAATAATTATTCTTTGCTCTAATTGGTCTAATCTGTGCGAGAATAATTATTCTCGTACCGATAATCGGTGCAAGAATAAAAAAAGAAAGAATGTAGATATTCTGTATTTAAAAATAGAATCAGAATGCCCACATTCTATGATAGTCGTATAGAAAAAAAATTCTGTTGAATTTACATACAGGGTAACCGGTCGACCATCTGAACATAGGCAATTAACATAGGAAATTGATTTTTCTTTAATTCCTGCTTCCCATCACAACTGATAACTGATAATTTAAAGAGATTTTTATTCCGCTTCTAAAGATACCTAACACTTGATATTTTGTTTTTTAATTACTGGTAAAAACTCACTAATAACATGCAAAAAAGAGATTTTAAAAATAATTTTATTTGCCCTGATTGAATTGTATTGCAATTGTTTTCGTAATACAACTACCACTGTAATATAACTTTACCATAAAAACATTTTCTTCCACAAAATAAGTGTTTGCGTTCATTGTTAACCAAATTTATTGTAATCTGTCCAAGTAACTTGTTGGAAATTATTGGTTTTCAAACGAAAACAATTGGAATAAAATTCAATCAAGGCAACTAACATTATTTTTAAAATCTCTTTTTTGTATTTTATTGGTGAGTTTTTACCAGTAATTGAAAAACAAAATATCAAGTGTTAGGTATCTTTAGAAGCGGAATAAAAATCTCTTTCAATTGATACCATTTTCATTCTTATCCGTTGTGATGGGAAGCAGGAATTAAAGAAAAATCAATTTCCTATGTTAATTGCTTATGTTCAGATGGTCGACCGGTCACCCGGTATATCTATTAATATAACAAATATTTTGTTACAGCGACAAATTCTTTTTCTCGGTGCATCTATTTTCTATCTATTAGAATAATTATATGTATACTTGTTGTTGTGTAAAGTAGAACGCAAAATACGTTGTCACGCTAAACACTCGACAGAATGATAACGTGCTGACGAGCTCCAGCTCTATCGAAAATTCGATATGATAATCACATCATAAAAGTTCAAGCTTTTCACGTCGATATTTATAAAGCTCATTTGTACGTGAATGACGCTCAGGTATATATTGTGGGCAATCATTTGACAATCAATGAAGTTGTTATTATTAATATCATTAATATATCGTTAAATATTAATATCAGATTGTATATCGTTGCATGGGAAATGTTTGATGCGTGCATTGCTGCAACTTTTTAATTAAAAAATTTTAATTTCTGCACCATACTTAATTTTTTTTTTAAATTCCATAAATTACCTTCCGAATAAACTGTAACACAAGAATACAGCTCATTATAATAATTGTCTTACTAATATTTTGCTAGAAAAAAAATTTTCACTTTTTTATTCCGAGTTCTATTTAGTACCCGGACATCGGTAGAAAGCTCATAGTCTAGACGCATTGACCATTGGTAAATAAAGTATGGATAATTACCAAACTAAATCCGTTAAGACATCTGAATTTCAATTTTCAGGAAATAAGCAACAAGGTGTTCTCGAAGCAATCGCTCATTTAAGTATACACTAGATACCGCAAATTGCATTAATAAAATGCTGCTTCATTACAATAAGAACTCAAGAAATCAAAAATTAAAAAAATATTAATTTAAGAGATTGAAAATTTAAATACAAGAAACTAAAAATTAATTTACTCCCTTCAGACGGTTCTTTTTTATAATCGGGATGCGATATAGAAGAGTTCTATTGTAAATAATATAATAATTATATTCTCATGCAAATATTATTATTTTTTGCTAGTTCTTAGTAGTGTACCAATTTTATTTTTACACTATGTATAAATATTTTATCAAAACGTGGAAAGTTACACTAATTTTATAATTAAGTGGATAAGTATTTATTTTAATATTGAAGTTTTCTAGTTTCCATTTTTATATACAGGATATTAAATCGCTAGTGCAAATTTAGTTTAAATCAACTTGAATTATTTTACCGAATTAAATCAAAAGTATTTACAATCAAGTTGGAAAAAACGATTACAAAACTGTGACAATCAAAAATGCAATTTTTTTTTATGAATAGTAGTCGTTTTTCTCAACTAATTATTTGTAATATTAAGGTCAGAATATTGAAACCGAAATTTATATCAAATGAAGGGTCTAGAAGTAAAAGGGTTTAATTGCATTTTTAGTAGTTTTGAAAGAAATTGCATTAAAATAACTTGAAATTCAAAATTTTAGGAATAATTTTAGAAAACTATGTTAATATTTTTGTTTTCTTTAAAGGCAAAAAACCATTACAAAAAAAGAAAGAAGAATACCCTTTAGGGATGATATTTTGCACTTAGACTTGTTTGTTTAAAAAAGTGAACTTGAACCTTTTTACTTCTAGACCCCTCAAATAAAATAAGCTTAAAATCATTGATGCTTAATATCACGTGCGATATTACGCCATCTTTTAAATTTAGGAATTACTAATAAATATTAAAATTTAAACTAAGCTAACCGAATGTAATATATTTGATTTGAGTACATAAATTCTTTAACTTGTTAAGTTTTAATTTTTAATTTTATGTAATAATTCCATCAGTTAATAAAATTTATATATTTTAAACGTAATTTCAGAATAACAGAAAACAACCACAATGTCGAAATGAATTCGACAAATGTACACAAGCCTGTAAAGCTAAAAGCAGGTAAGATAAAATATTAACAAAAACAATAAAAAAAATTATGTCAAACAACAAAATGTTTAAAAATAAATTTTTGTACTAAAATAATGAACAGCATCACTTATACCCAAGAGATTATTTGTACACTAAATATTTGATATACGAACGCTTTGTAGATATCTATCTAATCACGCCGTTATAGCTAATGAAAACTTCTCATCAATTCTCTCCACACTTTCTTATCTTTCAAAAGTTTTTCATGATTTTATTCTAACTAAATACTATAATAATATATTTGTTATATTAATAAATCAAATAAGTATTTTTAACTTCAGTCGAAATTACTTAGATTCTTAGATGAATACTTCCTCTGTAAACCCATTCTATCAAACCAACTGCAGTTGCATCCCAGTCTGACGTAAACAGCTTCGGTTATAGGTTTATGAAGAACATATTCATCTAAGGCAGGGCGTGCACTGAAGTGGTGAGCAAGTGACGTGGCGGTGGAGTGGTGACCAAGTGGTAGGTGGAATCGGTAATGCCCATGATAGGTAAAGCCTATGTAATCAAATGAAGATGCGCGCATCAAAATGGTGTGGTGGTGGCGTGGTATTTTGCAAGTGGCGTGGTGTCAGTCTGGTACCACTAGTCTCGAACAAGTTTAATTTTCGACTGGCAACCGGGTGGTGACGGGGTGGATTTTACATTTACAACTGAGTATTTCTGTTTTTTATTTTTCTGCCAGAAGGGATGAACCCAATAGTGTTTTTTTTTAATTTTCAACGTTTATAAAGTGATCTGAACTTGGACGACCAAGAATTTCAAATTTTCCATATAATTTTTGAAAGTTTTTCAATAAGTTTTTAGTGGTTTTTTATAAAAACAGAAATACCCAGTTGTAAATGCAAAATCTACGTCGTCACCACCCGGTTGTCAGTCGAAATTAAACTTGTTAATTAAAAATTAAAATAAAATTGTTGACTAGTGGCACCAGACTGACACCACGTCACCGCCACACCACTTTGATGCGCGCATCTTCATTTGTTTACATCAGCTTTACCTACCGATTCTACCTGCCACTTGGTCACCACGCCACCACCACGTCACTTGCTCACCACTTCAGTTCGCGCCCTACCTAAGAAAATGAGTAATTTCGATTGAAGCCAAAAACACTATTTTGATTTGTCAAATAGTCTTTGCAGGATAAAACGTAGCCATGACTGCATTTAACCCGGCGTAGGTCTGGTGGACTTTAGTCACATTAGTGGCCTGGTGGGGTACGAGTTAAAATAGACAAATGAATTAGATTTTTGTGTTGATTTTAGGATATATTATGTTCAATGTTATTTAAAATTAATTTTTCAAGTCTTCTTCAACTTCTGAACCCGAATGTAAGTCTTAAACAGGCATATTCTTTTCTTTAACCTCTTTCCAAAGCTATAATAACCGTGGTTCCTCTTTCTCATATACATAATACATAACTGTAATATTTTATATAAAACTAATAAATGTAAGAAATGATTTACTTTGGAGTAAACGCAATTAAAATTTAAATTTAAAAAATCTGTCACATAATGAGTCTGGTGAACTATTAGGATAATTAGATAAATACTGCAAGCACAATAGCTGATCTACGACTGACTTTTCGATGTATTTATGCGTAGTAAGATTCAACTTGAAGATACACAAAATTTGGCAAAAATATTAATTATTTTAAATGACGTTAACACGTTTTAAAGTGCGTTGTGGTATAATATACCCCACCAGGCAAATGGCGGGTTAATAAAATAGTGTATACTATATTCCATATTGTTACGAAACAGCAATGGTTATTTATATTTGATGATTCATTTATGATGACGCATGCATGATGATTCACATATGATAACCTGTTTAAATACTGATGAGTGTGCATTCTAGAATGTTCCAGGAAGCTATAGAACTTGATAGAATTACCTGGAAGGTTGTGGAATATTCTAGAACTATGCATTTGAATTTTAAAGAAAATAGCAGCGCGATTTGCTGTGACGGAAGTTCAAGTTCGGACTCGGAAGTGTGAACATAAATAACATGGAAATAAATAGTAGTATAAATAAATATACCGGGTGTTAAAATAAATATAGACTTATGTAGTGTTAATAATTATAGTGTAATTTAGAATTAAGTGTAAATATTAGTGTAGTAATTATTCTATTGTTATTAACTTTAAGTGTTTTTAAGTAACCTTATATTTTAGTCCTTTAGCATTTAAATAAACGTTTTAATTTTCGTTACAATATTTCGTTTTATTGCATAATATTTACTATTATTTAAAAATATTTCTGTTTATACTAATGCTCCATTTAAAAATGGTAAGCACTTATTTTAATTATAGGACCCTGTATTTTAAAATAGTTGATCCAAATTGAAATAAATAAAAAAAACTATTTTAAGGTGAAACAAAATACTAAAATAAAAATAAAAAATAATTTTGTTTAATTTAAATTTAAGTAAGTATATATTTTAATGTAATTTTAATACATTTTTCTATCAAGTACTATTTTTTTAATGTTTAAGTACGTTATTGATAGAAATAAACACTTACCAAATCTAGTTTTTATACCACTAACTTATTTCAAGTTACTGCGTGTGTAGGGCCAGTTCTGTAAAAAAATGTTAAAATTTAAAGGGTCGTTAAAATTTAACGAGGGGGGATATTTAATAGTATGATAGTGGTATTAATAAGATAGATGCCTATTGCTCTACTATATAACGGAATAATCTGTATAAACAAAAATGTGTAAAGAATAGTAAATGTAGTACAATTAAACAAATTTATTTTAATGCTAAAATAAAAATTTTTCTCTATATGGGGTTACCCTATAATTTTATATTATATCGGTTGTTCATTAGAAAAATTCTATACGTTTTCAAAGTCAACTTAGGAATTATTAAATAACAATGTATCCTTTTTATATCAGATTCATATTCTGCATGAAATAGAAACAATTTTCATTTGAAAATATTTTTTTATCTAATTCAAACTTTTCATTGAAATTAAAATAAAAACATTTTATAATTATTATTACCCAGTTTTTTAAAATTTAAACATTTGTTTAATTAGTTCTTAAAGTAGAAAAAGTATAAATTAGTATTTGTCGTTAACTGTTTTTGTTATAGTAAGTTTTTAAAATGTTTCTCATTTACAGCTAAACAATGGTACAACTTTCATTCAAACTCACTTCTAACTTTCTGTCAAGTTTATACATGTTAACTCTTCAATGTTGACTGTTGTTTTATCATAAATAACGCATTTTAAATATCATCCATAAGAAATCAATAGAAGTTAAATCAGAGGACCTACATGGGCTGTAACAGAATTGTGAAGAAATTGCGAGAATTGGAAACAAACAAATTGCTGTACAAAATTTTTGGTCTACTTGTATAATCAAATTTGACATTTGCCTATAATTAATAAAAGACTCAAATCGCCATAAAAAGCTTAAAAATTACTTCTGGGAGTGTCGGGGTTAAGAGATGTTTGCGTAAAATCAAAGCTTATTTGGCAGGTATTCATAATTCGAAGATAGTCAAAAATTAGAACTGACAAATGTACAGTAGCTGCTTATCCTTTTATAGTACAGATATACAGAGCAGAGACGATAAATATTATATTTGAATCTGTAACAAAATTTTGTTAACGTTTGAAAACGAAACAGACGGGATTGTGGCCAGCAGAATTTTTTTTCAAGAAATGCAAAAACACGTCAATTTTATCATCGAGAAGAGCAACTTTTGCCACAACTGTCACTCCCGTATTGTTTCATCCATTCGCTCTGTGATGACAATCCCTAAAATGTTAATAGGGATGATATGGCAAGTGACACCTCATTTGAAAGGTCTTGCTTCCCTGAATTCAGTGAAATAACTTTTTTGAAGTTTTATCAATTATTCAACAAAAAATTTGAAGCTTAAAAACTGCGAAATAAATACGATATTTCAAGATATTTAAGAATAAAAAAGTGAAAAACGCTTAAACAGGTTAATTTTAATTTTAAGGGGCTACATTTACTGCTATTCATAAACATTGACAGTTCAACCCTTTTAAGGTTAAGAGCAAACCACACTTGGAATTTTGAATAAAGAAATGGGCCACAATCCCGTCTGTTTCGTTTTCAAACGGCCACCCTGTATATTATTTGTA
Organism: Cantharis flavilabris; assembly: GCA_949152465.1. Taxonomy (NCBI): domain Eukaryota; kingdom Metazoa; phylum Arthropoda; class Insecta; order Coleoptera; family Cantharidae; genus Cantharis; species Cantharis flavilabris. Next base: position 17,524,154 of record OX424438.1, read on the forward strand.
TTGGTTAGTTTAAATAAAAACAGGTAGTTACTTAATTTTGGAAATAAATTTAGAAATGGATATGTATATAAAAAGTTATAGACATTAAATTAAAGTAATAATAATAAGTTTATTGCACAGATGCATAAAAACAACAAGTATATAAAAATATAATGGGTGAAATTTATCTAATGAAGACTGCCCATCATGTCATTCAAATCTAAATTGTATTGTAGAACAAAATGAAAATATTTTATTACTTAATTTAAAGTAATAAAATTGAAACTTTAAGTAAGTTTTACATACATTGAGACATTGTAAATAGTTCGTAGGATTGAAAATTATAAACAAGCAGTAAAATGTTCACTTATTTCAAATACACTATAACATACTATTTTTTTTTCAAAGTAATTCTCAAATTTAACTACTTAACATGAAATGAAACAAAATTCCTAGAAAGTAATTAATAAGTTGCCTCTTATTTTGGAAAATTATTTTCAAAATTTTGAATTCAAATATTTGCTTGGTTTGGCGACAGAGTTGAATTTTGACTGTTAATGTGCTAAAATAATAATTAATTAAATTATTGATTAATAAACTCAATTAATCGAAATTTATGCTTTTTTGACTAAAATCACCATGCAATTTACATTTCGTATTTACTGTTTTTGCCTAAAAGCTAAAAAGAATATTGGTAATCCTTACCATACTATAGCATCATAGATTGTGAGTTCCTAGTTGGTCACAGTCTATTTTATTTGTGATATTCAGATAAAAACGTTTTTTTTTGCGTTTTGTAAAATATTGATATGGTTAATAAAAATAAGTGTGATAAGTTGGAAAACTACTGGGCTCTCACTAATTCTTACCTAAATTTGCTAGTTGTCTGGTCTCTTCGGTGTGAGAATTCATTAAAGCTATTTAGTATTAATTGCCATCAAATGTCAGCGGTTTATCTATCAATACACAAATTGTTAACAATATTGATTTTTGTATCAATAATATAAAATATTATACTGGTGTGTATTTTGATGAAAATGCAACTTTAATATCATGCATTTGCATTATTTTTCAACGAGAAGGATAATATACGACTTGACAAATTATATACCATTTCGAATTTTTATTTACACCTAGTATCCTACTGTATCCTTAATATTCGTTTTTTTGTTGTTTTTCTGAGATCCTTGAACTAGAGGACTAAATTTAGATTTTGTGAGAATTATTGGGCTTGCTCTTTGGCAATTTCTTTCTAGTATATCATATTAGTTCCTCTAATCATATTAGGTTTTTTCAAAATGTACGAAAGCTATATTATGTCAGTATATTTAGTATGGCTAGAAACACAATACTGCTTTTATATTTAAAATTTTGAAACTGTTACATTTAACAGTAAAAAATATTAAATTAACATTTAATGGGTTAAAGGAGAGCATTAATAATGCTGAAACAAGATTCAAAATTTGTATTAGAAAATGTTCTTTGATTAACTCTACATACGAGGGAAGATATTTTCCAACTTCTTTTTGACTTAATTTTTTCTTTTAATCAAAAATACCTGTTACAGTGGCATAATATGCATTTTCTTGATGCGGTAATGTTGATCTGTGTCTGATTCGATTCAGGACCTTAAAAATCAATCCAAGTTTTATCTCCTGTGGCAATGTTGTTGATAATAGTTGTCATCATTACATGGTGTTAAAAACTCCTAAAAACATTCAACACGGTATGCTTTTGATGAGGTGTGAGCATTTTAGGCACCCATCTGGCGCTGATCTTTAATATACCCATATAATCCTTTATAATCTTCAAATATACTTAACATTTTCGGGACTTCTTTTATCATTTTCTTTCACGGCATCATTAATTTTTATGACCTTTTCATATACGTTATAACATCATTTGGGACTTCTACGTTGTTGAAATAAATTGTACATCTTATAAATTGTATGATGATTTTACCAGGGTAAGTTTCATTTCAATTTCATTTTCAATGGATTTAACATTTCTTCCTTTGTTGTATGAAAAATTTAATAACTGTGTATAACTCGACAATTAACATTTTTAAAAATTTTCACACTATTGTTGTCATTTTGTTGATTACAGCTACATTGCTTGATATAAATGTACACAATTTTGAGTATATATTTATGTACATACTAAAAAATAAAAAAAAACTATGAAAAATGTTTAGTATAATCAATTGATACGTGGTTTAGGTAGTGTAACTCGATATTAACCATATCAATATTTTAGAAAACCCAAAAAATGCACTAAACACTTTTCAGAACTAAAATGTTTAAAAGTTAGCACATGTAAAATACACTGTAAGTATTCGCAAACGTTTTCACCATACTATGGCATCATCAGGCGATGAATTAGAAAGAAAATTAAGAGAGAATCCTTTAAATATTGTTCCGAGTGGTAGGGGGAGGTTTTTATAAGAAAAGAAGGGACATTTTGAAAGTTATTACAAAAAAGGGGGGGGGTTATAACTTATTGAAAATGTTTAATAAAGGTGAATTATTTAAATCCGATTGACTATTTAACAACAAAGGTGAATATTTTAATTTATTTATTTCTAAAGCTTCTAAAAATTCTAATTTTTTACTTTTTGGTTCTACATGTAAAATTTCATAATTTCCTTGTTTATGGTTGGTATCCAATAAATGTTTCGCGAAAGTAGATTTTCCATCCGCAAGTCTGTGGGATCGCGAGTGTTCTTTAAATCGTGTTTGGAAAGATCTACCTGTATGACCGATATATTTTTGAGAGCATTCGCAAGTGAGCTCATAAACTCCTGATTTAGTTAAAATATCTGACTTTGATTTAGCGTTATTAATGAATTTTTTAAGTTTATTGTCTGTTCTAAAAGCTATATTGAAATTATGTTGATTCAAATATTTGACAATTTTTTCTGACTTGTTTCCGAGAAAAGTAACTACGTTAAAATTTACGTTAGATTTATTATGAATAGTGGGGTATATTGAATTGACTAGTTGTTTATGTTTAATCTGACTAAGTAAATTATCAATCAATTTGACCTGGTATCCATTAGAAGTCGCGATAAATTTAATTCTATCTAATTCTTTTTGAAAATTTTCTTTACTGAGAGGAATTTTGGTTAAACGATTCAGAAAAGCACGAAAAGAGGCAATTTTATGTGAAAAGGGGTGCTCAGAGCTGTTATGAATAACCGATCCAGCTTCTGTTGGTTTATGAAAGATATCAAATGAAAGAATGTTGTTAATTTTAGAGATTGTGAGGTCGAGGTAGTTAATCTTATTATTAACTTCAATTTCTTTAGTGAATTTAATATTCGCGTGTTGTTTATTAATAAAATTGAAAAGTTTATCTAATTGTCTAAGGGACCCATAAAAGACACCTTAAACATAATACGAGAACTTTTAGTTAATAACAAAACGAACCCTTTAATTATTCAAGAAATTTTAATCGCCTTAGATGTTTGCCTTAAGCAAAACTATTTTAAATTTAATAACAAATTTTACCTTCAAAAAGATGGTTTACCTATGGGAAATCCCCTGTCCTGTTTATTAGCTGATATTTTTATGGATCACCTCGAAACTAAAATTCTCAATTCTGCATTTAAAAAGTTCATAATTTATTGGTATAGATATGTTGACGATATTTTTATTTGTTTCAATGGGTCCCTTAGACAATTAGATAAACTTTTCAATTTTATTAATAAACAACACGCGAATATTAAATTCACTAAAGAAATTGAAGTTAATAATAAGATTAACTACCTCGACCTCACAATCTCTAAAATTAACAACATTCTTTCATTTGATATCTTTCATAAACCAACAGAAGCTGGATCGGTTATTCATAACAGCTCTGAGCACCCCTTTTCACATAAAATTGCCTCTTTTCGTGCTTTTCTGAATCGTTTAACCAAAATTCCTCTCAGTAAAGAAAATTTTCAAAAAGAATTAGATAGAATTAAATTTATCGCGACTTCTAATGGATACCAGGTCAAATTGATTGATAATTTACTTAGTCAGATTAAACATAAACAACTAGTCAATTCAATATACCCCACTATTCATAATAAATCTAACGTAAATTTTAACGTAGTTACTTTTCTCGGAAACAAGTCAGAAAAAATTGTCAAATATTTGAATCAACATAATTTCAATATAGCTTTTAGAACAGACAATAAACTTAAAAAATTCATTAATAACGCTAAATCAAAGTCAGATATTTTAACTAAATCAGGAGTTTATGAGCTCACTTGCGAATGCTCTCAAAAATATATCGGTCATACAGGTAGATCTTTCCAAACACGATTTAAAGAACACTCGCGATCCCACAGACTTGCGGATGGAAAATCTACTTTCGCGAAACATTTATTGGATACCAACCATAAACAAGGAAATTATGAAATTTTACATGTAGAACCAAAAAGTAAAAAATTAGAATTTTTAGAAGCTTTAGAAATAAATAAATTAAAATATTCACCTTTGTTGTTAAATAGTCAATCGGATTTAAATAATTCACCTTTATTAAACATTTTCAATAAGTTATAACCCCCCCCCCTTTTTTGTAATAACTTTCAAAATGTCCCTTCTTTTCTTATAAAAACCTCCCCCTACCACTCGGAACAATATTTAAAGGATTCTCTCTTAATTTTCTTTCTAATTCATCGCCTGATGATGCCATAGTATGGTGAAAACGTTTGCGAATACTTACAGTGTATTTTACATGTGCTAACTTTTAAACATTTTAGTTCTGAAAAGTGTTTAGTGCATTTTTGGGTTTTCTAAAATATTGATATGGTTAAATGTTTAGTACTATTACTTACAAAGTATCAAAAAAAGAAACCACACCTATTATGTATATTTATTAACTTAACTGATTTTTAGTTATTTATTATACAAGTGTATTATTAGGCCCCTAAAACACGAAAGAAAAGTTTAAACACGAGACCGCAGGTCGAGTGTTTAATTTTTTGAGTGTTTTGGATGCCAATAAGACACGTGTGTAATACAAAGTTTTATCCAATATCTCGTAATAATAGTTTAAAATGTAATTAAAAGTTTTGACATTTGACGTTTTAAAATATCAAATTGAAATTATGAAAACTATTAAGTAGTAGGTGTACTCATAATTTACATATAAGTCATTAGTGTGTAATTATAAATTCATAAGTCCACTAGTGTTTTATAGACCCCATAAGATATGTAAAATCGGCATTATTATGCCTTCATAAGACAGAGGTGTTGGATAAAATATATTATACGATTTAAGTACATTTTAACATTACATTATACTTTTTCAATAGACACGCTTTGGAAAATTTGATACTTTTTAAAAGAAACGATTCGAGTATTACTGTAACTGTACATCATAAACTTTAATTTTATTTTTCTTTTGCAGTTTTTGTATAAAACGACCAAATTCTACTATGTAGTATAAAATCGAAACTTTAGAAAAGTTTTACAAATACATACACGAGTTTTAGAAAGCAAGATTAAATATTATCTTGTGCATCTGCAGCAATCTCTTAAATTGATCAATTTTTACTTCAACTTATAGGTTTATTGCCATCCTTGTTTGAATTTGTAAAAAGCCAAATCGTTCTGGAAAACCATTCGATTGAAAACGTTAAATGATTTTGGGTGGTTCGTTTCTTCTAACAAATTCAGAAAAAATTAGAATATTTAATTTAGATCGACTATATAGGTACTTGGCATTCATATGGATTTTCACCTTTACTTTCAAAATCTGAAATGATATCTTTAAATTTTTTTCAAGTTGATAATGTCAGTGACCTCTTAAACTTCAAAAACAGTACCTATTAAATATTTTAATAAAAAATTTTATTTCTACATCACAAATTCATGGAATTTAAACCGGGGAAAGAACAAGATTTAGATGGCTGGACGAATTGGTAACGGACCTCAAAGATTTAGGAGTAACAGAATGGAGAAAGAAATGCTAAGATAGAGTGCTGTGGAGTAAGATAACGAATGATATCAGAGCACACGCAATAATATAGATTACCGTAAATGACGTGTCTAAAGCCAGCATCGCCACTTTCTCAAAATTAAAAATCAAATAGTTAATAATATTGTGCAAATCATGTGCTAATTGTGTGTTCTTTAAAAAAAAAATGTGAAAAATATTTTTTATAAATTTAAAAAAAATATCATGTGATCTATAACAGTATGTTGAACACACCGGGATAGCTATTTGAGTTTGGGAGAAGTTTTATTAGGTGAGAACAGCCCTCAAACGTGCATGAAGGATTAACGAGGTGCGATTTTTGCCCTACGAAGACGCGCATGAATGGAGGACAATATTCCCGAAAAACGGTCGTAACTCGAAAACGGTGTGAGATATCGCAAAACGGACAAAAAAATTACCCCCCTGCCATTAAATAAATTCCCCGCAAATTTTGTGCAGGCATACGCACAAAAAATTTCAATACGAAATTCGAAAAAAAACAAACGACCCGTATGAATGCATTAACGCGATTCCTTAAAAATTTCGAAAATAAAAAATTTTCCCTGACACAAATTTAAGCGCGCCTTCAACGCGCCAACCCGTCGACACCTGTACCCTGGCAATTATCAGGAAATAAATAAAAAAACACCATAATTCTAAAAATAAAAAAAATTTCCCGAACGAAATTTTGTACGCGCGTTCGTCTCGCCTTTTTCGACCGCCACACAAAATTTCAGGCTGTTACCTCCGAATGCAGTAGTTTAAATAGTGATAACAGTTTAAACATAAAACTTGTGACCTGTAAATTTAAATTAGAGACTGACATGCGCGATCTCAAATAATCTGGAAAGTACATAATTTGAGTCACTTTGGATGCTTTTAAATTTTCAATAATGAGTTTTACCAAAAATTGCGAAAATATGACATTGGTCCAGAGCAAATAAGCTGCCTAAAAGCACAGTTTTTGAGATATGGAACAATGTTTCCCCAAGCCCAGACGAGATTGTTCCAAAATTTATTATTTTTTTGTGAAAAACTGAAAAACAAAAAAAATAAAAAAAACCTATGAGGTCATCTTTAAACAATTACTTAAACTGTAATTATTTTTTGTTCAAAATTTGCTCTATTTTACTTGGCATTTTAACCATTGAAAACTCAAACAACAATAAAACTGGACCAATCTCACCCCGGTTGACGGTACCTAGTTGTAACATAATAATTTCATCTTTCGGTTACAACGCCACTAGATGATTTTTATCATTGACAATAAATAATTAATATTAGAAATGTCAACACAAATTTGGTTTTTCTTTTTAGTAGAAATATTTTCCAACAAATTTTGTAAACCATAAAATATTGTAGTATATTGTGAATATACCTATGTATTGTATATGTTACGGTCAATAATGACAATTCGGCCATTAACGTTAATGGCCGGACAATAACATCAATGCAATGCCCAGCTTAGTTGGGCGTTGACGTCATTGACCGGCCATTGACATCAATGACCATGCATTTTGGGCAATGTTGACATTTAAAATTTTATGTGTGGTTTTTACATCATTGTCCGGACAATGACGTCAATGCCCAATACAGGGTGGGCAATGATGAAATTGTTATTCTGAAGATTCCATCTAAAAGTAATATATTAAATGTGCCTTTGCAATTAATACTAGCTATTAAAGGATACTGAAAAGTTAATTTTGTTAGAAAATGTTAGTGATACGACCAAAGAAAATGATATTACTCTTAGACAAGCAGAAGCTGAAAGCAGTGTGAAAGCAGTGAAAGCATTGCAGGGGTGGATGTAAAAATATAAATGTGCGTATCGCGCCAGCAAACAAATTTTCAATCCTAAGAGCCATGGGTCACTCCCGTGCCTGAATAAAAAAATTTATTTCATTATTTTTTAACTTTTATTATTTTTGTTGATAAATGATTATATTATATTATAATACAATGAATACAACATAATGTACGTCAATATCTTTATAGTAGTAATTCTATAATATCATCATTGTCCAATCCATTTTGGACATTAACGTCATTGACCGGCCAAAGACGTAAATATTACAATCAAATAAAAATATTTACATCATTGCCCACCATTAACGGGTGTTAAAGTCAATGGCCGGTCAATGACGTTAATGGCCAGCGTAAATGGGCATTGACGTTATTGCCCGGCCATTGACGTCATTGACCGTAACATATATAACATCAGCAATATGACATTAAGCTTATACCAGCCGAAAGAAGCAAGTATAGCCGCAGTAGTTCAACTGTTGGTTTTATCAGATACAATATTGTGATTTAAAACCCAATATGGATCTATAAAACCATCTTATTAATGAAATGCCTTAGTAAGTCTTTTTGGCTTGAGCCAAGTTGCGTAGTATTTTGTATAGTGCATTGCACTCTAGAAACAAGAGGTAATCTTACCGATTATATTTCTTCTGAAACCGAAGTCTTCGCTTAAATAACTTCTGAGTTTTCTGTTCTACGTTTGTAATAAATGGGATGGTAAAATAAAATGTGTGATACATATTTTTCAAAAATTATATTGTGTATTTCATCGAGTATTTCATTCAATTTTAGCATATTAGTAAACAAATTAAGCTTATTTTGAATTTAATTGGATTTACGAATCAAGAGTTTCAAGTAGATTGCCCCTAAGTGGACACCTGATTTATCAAATCAGCACGGAAGCACGGAGACAGTAACAAGTAAAAAAAAGTATGACTGTAGAGACAGTAGCCAAATTTTTCATCTATGTAGGTATACCAAACTATACCCATCTAACTTAACCTATTCTTGAGATTTGAAGGAGTTCAATCTAATTTGACCTAATAAACTATGTATTTCTATATTTGTAAAAAATGTACTTTAATACTTTGTAGTTACTGAAAGTGTGCCTATCTCCGGTCTTCCCTAACGTAAATTGTGTAACTTTATAAATGGCAGATATAAATAATAAAAGCCAAGGTACTTTCTATTATACCTAACGAATGTCAAGCTCATCCTTGATTTTCACTGTCGTTGGATCAATTTTTCATCAACCTAGTTAATTTTATTATGTGCAAAATGCTTATTAAAAATATTTATTAAAAAAAAGATAATACAATATAATTAATATTATATGTACACATTTTATAATTATTTATTTATTTCATAATAAAATATACTTCAAATTTTTAATACTGAGAGTTCCCACTGAATTTTCTTAAACAAATACCCTGACTATTCCAGGTTTTCCACGAAGAATAAAATTTTCCCTGACATTTCGATAAATCAGAAGATAAAAAGGTAAAACAAATCTTAATTTTAAAATTAAATTAAAATTAATAAATTTTTTTTTAATTTTAAAATTTAAAAACTATATTTTAAAATAAAAAAAAACTGTTTTAAATTAAATTGATTCCCTGACTGAAAATTTAATTTTCTTGCCTTGTCATAAAAAATAAGAAGTTCCCCGACTTTTCCCTAGCAAAATTAGGAAAATCTTAAATTTCCTAACTTTTCCAGATTTTCCAGACGAGTGGGAATCCTGTGTTATTCAACGTTTAGTATATTACAATATTAGTGAATATATCATAATAACCGTCCTGGTTGACCGGAAGATGAAAGAGTAGACGTCCTGAGGAACCAACTTGAGTTCAAGTTACACTCGAAAATGTTAAATAAATTAAAAATTAAATAAATAGTTTCTTATAAGAGTAGTGTCTTTTTTCTGTTGTTGGTGGTAACCTGTTGGAATTGTGTGTCATTAAACTGACATTTATTATGTTGCGGGTACTCCAGTCCCCTGAGCGGCCTATGGCCGCAATCTTACTTTCGCCTGCGGTATCATAACTTTAGTCGGTGATTAAAAGGTATCTAAAGTCGTTTTGTTTACGTTGGCATTACGTGGATAATACCTTTAAATGCGATGTCTAAGAAGCGCTACAGGTATACTTGAATGCTGTTAACAAACAACTTGGATTTTAAATTTCTCCACAATTCCACGTGGAATTCATTTATCTGAAAGTTTAAAAAGTCAGCGAATTTTAATTTAGAAATTTAATTAGTTATCTAGCAGAAAACTGATATTATTGTTCAGACCCATCAGAAAAATTGATAAAAGAAACAAGGAAACAAACTAAAAAACAAAAGGATAAAAAATGGTATATTGTTTTATTAGGCTCTAAGTGCCAATATGTGAAATATAAACTAAAACATTATTTCCTGACAAAAACAAGGAACTTTAGCTTAAAATTTTCACAAGTAAATACATCTAAATGATCTCTTTTTAGTGTGCAGAATATTCTCTTCAGTTTTCGTAAAATTTTTCTATAAAAACTAAAGAACTGTAAACAAGTAAAACTACTAAAAGTAGCTATAAGTGGATTTCGGCCATAAAGATCTAACCAATGATAGATACTCTTTTCTGAATATGTTACCAATGAGTAACGTGGAGTTATTGCAAAAATCAGAATCTCCAGCCAAAAACATACACGCAGACAGTTTTACACCATCACGTGGACCGCTAGGTTTTATCGCACTACCGACGGTTTCGAGATTACTCCGTAGAGATTGCTCTTCATCACGAATTAACCCGCAGTGCCAATGCATGGTATTTTGGTAAATGAAAAAGCTTACCACGTCCTCTTTTGGAACTCATGTGGAAGGTCAGCGAGTGTCCTTTTTACTTCCTTGTAAAACAAGGAAGTATTGTAATCCCGATTTTTTTCGGTTTCCAGATTTTGACCGAAATATCCGTTTTGACCTTCTCTGAATCCATTTTGACTATTTTCGTTGTGACGTCTGTACGTACGTACGTGCGGATGTCTGTATGTCGCATAACTCAAATACTGTAGGTCGTAGAAAGTTGAAATTTTGGATTTGAAGCACTTATAGCATCTAGTTGTGCACCTCCTATTTTTGGTTGCGATTGTCCGTGCCAAAAGTCGTAATTAATGACGCGCATGAATAGATTAACAAAATTCTTGTACAATTATTATAAAAATTACAAAGAAGTTATGTGGTGTCCACATCAGATTTTTTTTATTTCGACACTTCATAGGTCAATTAGCGTAACCCTCAAAACTTGGAAAATTGAGTTATGTATATTTCTGGGTTCCAAATGTTGTAACGTTCATTTTCTGTCATTGGAGTAACCAAAAATGTGAATTGAATGCGTAAAATATGCAAATTTGAATTAACACTTCATAAGCCAATAAGCGTAACCATCATTTTCAATTTTTTCAGGAAGTAGTAAATAGGTACTAAATAAATTTTTCAATTTTGCATTGGTTTTACATACATATTTTATGCACTCAATTCACATTTCTGGTTACGCCAATAACAGAAAATGAGGATACAACATATTGGAACCCAGAAATATTTTAAGATTTTTAAGAATATTGAGGGTTACGCCTCTTGTCCTCTATGAATCGTCAGAGTTTTTATTGCCTACTGAAAAAAATGTAAAATGATGGTTACGCCAATTGACCTGTAAAGTGTCGACTTGTAATTGTATGCAATAAATTGCAAAAAAACTCTCTCACTACTAAAATAAACAATTTTGTAATTATCTTTTAAAGTATTTACGTAAGTAAACTAATTAAGTAGTATTTTACAAAACCGCGTTATAAGAGTACTGCTTTATAGGAGAACTGTCGCAATGTTTGCTTTGCGTTATGTGGGAAGGAAGTTATGAAGTTAATCAAAAAATACTTATAACTCGGTTTTAAAATAAAAATATCAAAATCCGTTCTATGGATTAGCTTTGTGAAATGTCACATAGTGAATCCTAACAGACTCAAAAGTGATATAAAAGAGAAAGGTTACTTCTAATGTTGAATGAGTATGGGTTGTTATATACCATAATCAAAATAATATTTTAAATTTCTGACAAAATAGTAAAATATTGTTTTACACTGATTAAAAGTGAATCATTTTTTCATAAGTAATTTTGGTAACGAGACGGTTATTAGCTTAGTTGGTTGGCCGAACAAATGCTGACTCTAAGGTACTCGGTTCGAATCCCGGGAGACTCTAAAACTTTCATATGACAGTCTCCGTGCTTCGGAAGGCACGTAAACTAGAAGGTCCCCCTGGGTTGATGATTGCCGCTATCAACTATTAAAAACAGGGTTACAGGCATTCCCCAATCCGGATTAAGCAATCTTGGGGGGTTTATTGCTTAAACCTTTCTCTTAGAGAAAGAGAAAATTTTGGTCCTGGTGAAACGAAGCGTCGAGTTTCCAAGGTGCCTAACTACAATAATTAATTATTGTTATAGTCTCAGAGTATAAATACCTGCCTAACTTAGTCAGTTATTTTACAATTTTTTCAACAAACTTTTTCAGATCATATTCAACAAGTTGAACTCTGTTTAGGTTGAAAAATAGCATTTTTTTTATAAACAAATTTGGGTAAAAGAGTAAAAGTTGTTAACTCGACTGTGCATAACAGATAATATACTTAGTAACAGACCGATAATAATTGGTATACGTATAAGTAACTATATGAATATTTCAGAGAAATAATAATTTTTCAATTGAATATGATTTAAACTTTATAAAAGCAACAAATTTAACAAAATTGTTAAAATAAATAAATTAATAAATAAATTAATTACTTAAGAAATATTCAACAAGTCAACATCATCTAAATACTCGAGAAACTCAGACATGGCATTTTATAATATCTAATTTTATTATATACTACATATACGTGCCCGAATTATTTTGCATGTAACCGCACATAAATTGTTCATGTTGAATAAATTATTTTAGAAAGCTTATAATTCCATATTCTTTTGTCAATTCATTTAACATTTTAAAGTTTTTTAAGCATTTGTTAGTATCCTACTATATTTTAGGCAGCTATACTAATGATTTGGTGAAATTTTAAGTAAAATGTGTGGTATTTAGTAAAATATGATATTTAATAAAATTAAACATTCTTTTTAACGTTTTTGTTATCCTCCTTTATTTTAAAAAAACAGGAATTGCAGGAAATTTCGTCCACATACACTAAATCACAATCTGAGCCGGGAATGCGATAAACTAAACTGCTCTGGTTCTCCATGGGAATAGGATCTTTGGTTTTAGAACAGAATCGCAGATTTTTACTTGGGCATCTGAGAATCTGAGACCAAAGATGTCGGGGATTGCCTATGGATGATAGCACAGCTGTTGATCTAGCTACCATTCTTCTTGATGATACAGTTTCTTTATTTCATGCCAACCATATCAAGGTATTAAATTGATTAAAAAATGTGAATTTTTTTTTATCTAGTTAATGTATAATTTCTTCTTTCAAAAATTTCCATAAGATTATTTAATTAATTTGAAAACATAATTTAATAAAAAGTATTTATTTCCTTGATATGCGTATCTACAAAGACAATATCTGAATGGTAAACTTATCATTTCTTGATTCCATAGACCTCCCTTACTCTTTCTCCAGCTATCTTAATTACCAGATCTTCAGTGTAACACGAAATTTTGTAAAAAAGTCCTATCCTTATCCCATTTAACTTTCAATTTCAAAACTATAATAAATCTTGCACTTTCCATCAATAACATTCCTAATACCATCATCAATTAGCAGGTATTAATTTGTTGTTAAAAATTGTTTTATATAAAGACATTATTATTATTCATTTTTTAAAGCTGCAAAATGATACTTCAAAAACTAAAACCATTATACGGACCCCACTCAAATCATATTAAATTGTTTTTAAATATTTAATTTCAATTTATAAACAGCAAATTTAATCTCATATATCCCAGTAATCTTCTGCTATTATTTTCAAAGATTCCACCCCCAAAGAAATTTTAAAATTTCAAAAAGATTTGGTACCGCGTTGTCGTGACGGCGAGTAGGTACCGGAATGGTGCAGGGGTCCGGATCCCTAGTACCGGTCGTGGATGGCTGTGCCGGAGCAGGCGCCACACGACCGTCAGCCTACGACTGCTCTGCGCCCTCGGTGGATGACCAGGCCGGGGCGCGAAAAGAAGCGACTGGAAACCAAGACGACCCCGGCGAGTTCAAGGATAAGACTATGGTAAAAACGACGAAAAAAGGCAAATCAAAAGTAATGCCAAAGTTGAAGGTAGCAAAGTCGGTGGACAACTCACCGGCGGGCTCCCCCATCACAGGTGCCCGCTGGAGCTACGACTTGGAGGGCGATCCCGTCGTGATCCTAAACTGCAGACGAAGGCGGGTGGATTCTCTAGTCAAGGTCTGCAAACACTAAGAGAGAGTTCAAAAAATATAAGAATAATACAATACGTAGAAAATCAAAATTCAAAAAATTTAAAAAGGAGACAATTAACACATAACAGGTCTGGATTAAGAAAATTTGAAAAAATGAAAATTTCGTAATACGAAGTACAATATAACGTTATTTCATGGTTATTGCCATTCTTCAGTTGTACGCATCGATTACGATTACATTGTAAAATAAGAAGAAAAAATTTTTCAAACTAAACAAAATTATCGACTAAATTGTACAAAATTGACTTACCATAACCTCCAAAGATTATCAAAACTGAACTTGTTACACGAGGTATGAATAATTTAAAAATGATTTGAACTAAGAAATTCGTTTACCTAGCACTGCTAGTTTGAAATCCGAAGGCACTGCCCTCTTAATATGATTTCTAAAAACTTTGAAAAAATTCAAAATTCAAAAATTTACCACGTTTTTTAACCGTGAGGCGTAAAACTAGAAAAAGAACTCAAAATAAAAAATTTTAAGTAAATTTGTGGTTTTTAGTATGTATTTATGGTTAAATTCAAAAAATATAAGAATAATACAATACGTAGAAAATCAAAATTCAAAAAATTTAAAAAGGAGACAATTAACACATAACAGGTCTGGATTAAGAAAATTTGAAAAAATGAAAATTTCGTAATACGAAGTACAATATAACGTTATTTCATGGTTATTGCCATTCTTCAGTTGTACGCATCGATTACGATTACATTGTAAAATAAGAAGAAAAAATTTTTCAAACTAAACAAAATTATCGACTAAATTGTACAAAATTGACTTACCATAACCTCCAAAGATTATCAAAACTGAACTTGTTACACGAGGTATGAATAATTTAAAAATGATTTGAACTAAGAAATTCGTTTACCTAGCACTGCTAGTTTGAAATCCGAAGGCACTGCCCTCTTAATATGATTTCTAAAAACTTTGAAAAAATTCAAAATTCAAAAATTTACCACGTTTTTTAACCGTGAGGCGTAAAACTAGAAAAAGAACTCAAAATAAAAAATTTTAAGTAAATTTGTGGTTTTTAGTATGTATTTATGGTTAAATTCAAAAAATATAAGAATAATACAATACGTAGAAAATCAAAATTCAAAAAATTTAAAAAGGAGACAATTAACACATAACAGGTCTGGATTAAGAAAATTTGAAAAAATGAAAATTTCGTAATACGAAGTACAATATAACGTTATTTCATGGTTATTGCCATTCTTCAGTTGTACGCATCGATTACGATTACATTGTAAAATAAGAAGAAAAAATTTTTCAAACTAAACAAAATTATCGACTAAATTGTACAAAATTGACTTACCATAACCTCCAAAGATTATCAAAACTGAACTTGTTACACGAGGTATGAATAATTTAAAAATGATTTGAACTAAGAAATTCGTTTACCTAGCACTGCTAGTTTGAAATCCGAAGGCACTGCCCTCTTAATATGATTTCTAAAAACTTTGAAAAAATTCAAAATTCAAAAATTTACCACGTTTTTTAACCGTGAGGCGTAAAACTAGAAAAAGAACTCAAAATAAAAAATTTTAAGTAAATTTGTGGTTTTTAGTATGTATTTATGGTTAAATTCAAAAAATATAAGAATAATACAATACGTAGAAAATCAAAATTCAAAAAATTTAAAAAGGAGACAATTAACACATAACAGGTCTGGATTAAGAAAATTTGAAAAAATGAAAATTTCGTAATACGAAGTACAATATAACGTTATTTCATGGTTATTGCCATTCTTCAGTTGTACGCATCGATTACGATTACATTGTAAAATAAGAAGAAAAAATTTTTCAAACTAAACAAAATTATCGACTAAATTGTACAAAATTGACTTACCATAACCTCCAAAGATTATCAAAACTGAACTTGTTACACGAGGTATGAATAATTTAAAAATGATTTGAACTAAGAAATTCGTTTACCTAGCACTGCTAGTTTGAAATCCGAAGGCACTGCCCTCTTAATATGATTTCTAAAAACTTTGAAAAAATTCAAAATTCAAAAATTTACCACGTTTTTTAACCGTGAGGCGTAAAACTAGAAAAAGAACTCAAAATAAAAAATTTTAAGTAAATTTGTGGTTTTTAGTATGTATTTATGGTTAAATTCAAAAAATATAAGAATAATACAATACGTAGAAAATCAAAATTCAAAAAATTTAAAAAGGAGACAATTAACACATAACAGGTCTGGATTAAGAAAATTTGAAAAAATGAAAATTTCGTAATACGAAGTACAATATAACGTTATTTCATGGTTATTGCCATTCTTCAGTTGTACGCATCGATTACGATTACATTGTAAAATAAGAAGAAAAAATTTTTCAAACTAAACAAAATTATCGACTAAATTGTACAAAATTGACTTACCATAACCTCCAAAGATTATCAAAACTGAACTTGTTACACGAGGTATGAATAATTTAAAAATGATTTGAACTAAGAAATTCGTTTACCTAGCACTGCTAGTTTGAAATCCGAAGGCACTGCCCTCTTAATATGATTTCTAAAAACTTTGAAAAAATTCAAAATTCAAAAATTTACCACGTTTTTTAACCGTGAGGCGTAAAACTAGAAAAAGAACTCAAAATAAAAAATTTTAAGTAAATTTGTGGTTTTTAGTATGTATTTATGGTTAAATTCAAAAAATATAAGAATAATACAATACGTAGAAAATCAAAATTCAAAATATTTAAAAAGGAGACAATTAACACATAACAGGTCTGGATTAAGAAAATTTGAAAAAATGAAAATTTCGTAATACGAAGTACAATATAACGTTATTTCATGGTTATTGCCATTCTTCAGTTGTACGCATCGATTACGATTACATTGTAAAATAAGAAGAAAAAATTTTTCAAACTAAACAAAATTATCGACTAAATTGTACAAAATTGACTTACCATAACCTCCAAAGATTATCAAAACTGAACTTGTTACACGAGGTATGAATAATTTAAAAATGATTTGAACTAAGAAATTCGTTTACCTAGCACTGCTAGTTTGAAATCCGAAGGCACTGCCCTCTTAATATGATTTCTAAAAACTTTGAAAAAATTCAAAATTCAAAAATTTACCACGTTTTTTAACCGTGAGGCGTAAAACTAGAAAAAGAACTCAAAATAAAAAATTTTAAGTAAATTTGTGGTTTTTAGTATGTATTTATGGTTAAATTCAAAAAATATAAGAATAATACAATACGTAGAAAATCAAAATTCAAAAAATTTAAAAAGGAGACAATTAACACATAACAGGTCTGGATTAAGAAAATTTGAAAAAATGAAAATTTCGTAATACGAAGTACAATATAACGTTATTTCATGGTTATTGCCATTCTTCAGTTGTACGCATCGATTACGATTACATTGTAAAATAAGAAGAAAAAATTTTTCAAACTAAACAAAATTATCGACTAAATTGTACAAAATTGACTTACCATAACCTCCAAAGATTATCAAAACTGAACTTGTTACACGAGGTATGAATAATTTAAAAATGATTTGAACTAAGAAATTCGTTTACCTAGCACTGCTAGTTTGAAATCCGAAGGCACTGCCCTCTTAATATGATTTCTAAAAACTTTAAAAAAAAAAATTTTCTTAATCCAGACCTGTTATGTGTTAATTGTCTCCTTTTTAAATTTTTTGAATTTTGATTTTCTACGTATTGTATTATTCTTATATTTTTTGAATTTAACCATAAATACATACTAAAAACCACAAATTTACTTAAAATTTTTTATTTTGAGTTCTTTTTCTAGTTTTACGCCTCACGGTTAAAAAACGTGGTAAATTTTTGAATTTTGAATTTTTTCAAAGTTTTTAGAAATCATATTAAGAGGGCAGTGCCTTCGGATTTCAAACTAGCAGTGCTAGGTAAACGAATTTCTTAGTTCAAATCATTTTTAAATTATTCATACCTCGTGTAACAAGTTCAGTTTTGATAATCTTTGGAGGTTATGGTAAGTCAATTTTGTACAATTTAGTCGATAATTTTGTTTAGTTTGAAAAATTTTTTCTTCTTATTTTACAATGTAATCGTAATCGATGCGTACAACTGAAGAATGGCAATAACCATGAAATAACGTTATATTGTACTTCGTATTACGAAATTTTCATTTTTTCAAATTTTCTTAATCCAGACCTGTTATGTGTTAATTGTCTCCTTTTTAAATTTTTTGAATTTTGATTTTCTACGTATTGTATTATTCTTATATTTTTTGAATTTAACCATAAATACATACTAAAAACCACAAATTTACTTAAAATTTTTTATTTTGAGTTCTTTTTCTAGTTTTACGCCTCACGGTTAAAAAACGTGGTAAATTTTTGAATTTTGAATTTTTTCAAAGTTTTTAGAAATCATATTAAGAGGGCAGTGCCTTCGGATTTCAAACTAGCAGTGCTAGGTAAACGAATTTCTTAGTTCAAATCATTTTTAAATTATTCATACCTCGTGTAACAAGTTCAGTTTTGATAATCTTTGGAGGTTATGGTAAGTCAATTTTGTACAATTTAGTCGATAATTTTGTTTAGTTTGAAAAATTTTTTCTTCTTATTTTACAATGTAATCGTAATCGATGCGTACAACTGAAGAATGGCAATAACCATGAAATAACGTTATATTGTACTTCGTATTACGAAATTTTCATTTTTTCAAATTTTCTTAATCCAGACCTGTTATGTGTTAATTGTCTCCTTTTTAAATTTTTTGAATTTTGATTTTCTACGTATTGTATTATTCTTATATTTTTTGAATTTAACCATAAATACATACTAAAAACCACAAATTTACTTAAAATTTTTTATTTTGAGTTCTTTTTCTAGTTTTACGCCTCACGGTTAAAAAACGTGGTAAATTTTTGAATTTTGAATTTTTTCAAAGTTTTTAGAAATCATATTAAGAGGGCAGTGCCTTCGGATTTCAAACTAGCAGTGCTAGGTAAACGAATTTCTTAGTTCAAATCATTTTTAAATTATTCATACCTCGTGTAACAAGTTCAGTTTTGATAATCTTTGGAGGTTATGGTAAGTCAATTTTGTACAATTTAGTCGATAATTTTGTTTAGTTTGAAAAATTTTTTCTTCTTATTTTACAATGTAATCGTAATCGATGCGTACAACTGAAGAATGGCAATAACCATGAAATAACGTTATATTGTACTTCGTATTACGAAATTTTCATTTTTTCAAATTTTCTTAATCCAGACCTGTTATGTGTTAATTGTCTCCTTTTTAAATTTTTTGAATTTTGATTTTCTACGTATTGTATTATTCTTATATTTTTTGAATTTAACCATAAATACATACTAAAAACCACAAATTTACTTAAAATTTTTTATTTTGAGTTCTTTTTCTAGTTTTACGCCTCACGGTTAAAAAACGTGGTAAATTTTTGAATTTTGAATTTTTTCAAAGTTTTTAGAAATCATATTAAGAGGGCAGTGCCTTCGGATTTCAAACTAGCAGTGCTAGGTAAACGAATTTCTTAGTTCAAATCATTTTTAAATTATTCATACCTCGTGTAACAAGTTCAGTTTTGATAATCTTTGGAGGTTATGGTAAGTCAATTTTGTACAATTTAGTCGATAATTTTGTTTAGTTTGAAAAATTTTTTCTTCTTATTTTACAATGTAATCGTAATCGATGCGTACAACTGAAGAATGGCAATAACCATGAAATAACGTTATATTGTACTTCGTATTACGAAATTTTCATTTTTTCAAATTTTCTTAATCCAGACCTGTTATGTGTTAATTGTCTCCTTTTTAAATTTTTTGAATTTTGATTTTCTACGTATTGTATTATTCTTATATTTTTTGAATTTAACCATAAATACATACTAAAAACCACAAATTTACTTAAAATTTTTTATTTTGAGTTCTTTTTCTAGTTTTACGCCTCACGGTTAAAAAACGTGGTAAATTTTTGAATTTTGAATTTTTTCAAAGTTTTTAGAAATCATATTAAGAGGGCAGTGCCTTCGGATTTCAAACTAGCAGTGCTAGGTAAACGAATTTCTTAGTTCAAATCATTTTTAAATTATTCATACCTCGTGTAACAAGTTCAGTTTTGATAATCTTTGGAGGTTATGGTAAGTCAATTTTGTACAATTTAGTCGATAATTTTGTTTAGTTTGAAAAATTTTTTCTTCTTATTTTACAATGTAATCGTAATCGATGCGTACAACTGAAGAATGGCAATAACCATGAAATAACGTTATATTGTACTTCGTATTACGAAATTTTCATTTTTTCAAATTTTCTTAATCCAGACCTGTTATGTGTTAATTGTCTCCTTTTTAAATTTTTTGAATTTTGATTTTCTACGTATTGTATTATTCTTATATTTTTTGAATTTAACCATAAATACATACTAAAAACCACAAATTTACTTAAAATTTTTTATTTTGAGTTCTTTTTCTTTTTTTTACTAAGAGAGAGCATCATCACCAAACTTCAGAAGGTGATTAACATCAGATCCCTAGAAAAGGTCCAGCAAGAGTCCGAGCTGGACAAAAAAGTTAACCAATTGCAAGGCCAGGTTGAAGAATTACATAAGATGGTAGCAACCCAGAAGATCACCGTAGATAGACTGGCGAAGAACTCTGATCACATCCAGTCCGATGCTTTAAAAATAAAAGACGAAGCGAGAAAAGCAAGAAAAGCGGAAGCACACTCCAATGATCTGCGGAAGAAGGAGACAGTGAAGATGGCCACCGCGGTGGACAATGTCCATTTTCTGCTCGTCAAGATGGGCAGAGATATGGCTGATCTCCAGGTAAATTTTGCAGCCCTAGACAACAGGAAATTCGAAACCTCCTTCAGCCAACAAGGGTTGGGAGAATTTGAGACTCTCATAGAGAGAGTCAACGTGATGGGGAATCACATTGAGAAAATGAGGGGGAAATTACAAGCCCCTCTCAAACATTACATCGCAACGGCACAAACACAGACAAGCCCCAAGATTCCTTTCCAAGAACAAGAAAACGAAAAAAAAAAGAAAAGGAAATTGAGACTTTTGCCACGGCAGTGACAAAAAGCAAAAAGACTCCAATGACTCCGTCAGCGCCCCAAGTAAGAGGAATGGAAAATCGTGGCCCCCTGTCATCAACGGGGGCAGTGCGAAAAGGCACCGTAATCCCAGCTCAAATCAACGAGGAAGAGGAGTAGCCTTTCACAACGGTCAACAGGAAAAGAAAAAGTAGGCGTACCGAAGAGAAACCTACAGAAAAGAGACTCGAAGAAGAAAGGAAGAAAGAAGAACAGAAGCCCCCAGCAGTATTAATAAAGCTGGATAAAGGGCAGGACAACTATACGTCAGCGCTAAAAACATTAGCGCAGCTGACGAAGCAGACTGCCTATGTGAAAAGGGTCAGGCAGACGAAAGGGGGAGACCTCTTAGTAGAAACGGAGAACAACACTGAGAAATCTGCGCTCATTGAAATACTCCAAAATGGGAAGATGGAGGTAAATCCCCTAAGAAAAACAGAAACCATTCAAATAAGAGTTATTGATCTTCTGTCCACGAAGGAAACCATCCGTCAAGACATCCATAACATCACGGGACCCGCAGGGCACATAACCCTGCGGGACCTAACCCTCACGTTTGGGAACACGCAATTGACCATCGTCGTGGTGGACGCGGAAAGCGCAAATAAATTACTCGCGGAAAAGAGGATCCGAATCAGGATGGTGAATGGCGGCCGAACTCGCCGCTCATACCGGTGTTTTCGGTGCTGGGCCTGCGACCACGACACGGGACAGTGCAGGCGAAGTGTCGACAGATCTAGCCTGTGTTGGAACTGCTGCAAAACCGGCCATAGAGCTAAAGACTGTGGGAGCATCTCCCACTGTATCGAGTGTGGGCAACCCGGCCATAGATACGGTACACGGGGATGCAGCGCAAAAGATCGGAGAAATCCGGGTTCTGCATGCAAACTTGCACACGGCAAGGGCAGCCCAAGCCCTCCTGATAGATGTAGCTCTGCTGAGCGAGTCGAATCGCCTGCCGGAGCACTGGTGGGCCAGTAACTCCGGGTCAGCGGCGATCTGGGTCCCAGACGCGAGAAGGGTCGAGAAGTGGGGCAAAGGGGAGTGCTTCGTTTGGGTCAAGTACTTACATAACACGTACATTACCTGTTACATCACCCCAAACTGCACTCCCCAATATTTCCAAGTTGTCCTAGATGAGCTATTTGATCTGGTTCGAGACATAGTTGGCCCTATTGTCGTCGGGGGCGATTATAACGCGAAGTCTCCGGAGTGGGGATGTGGTGTCTCCGACTTGCGGAGTGAACTACTGGCAGAAGCCTTGGCGGCGACGGATCTGGAGGTGATCAACTGCGGTGATACCCCCACATTCAACAGGGGAGGGTCCTCGTCGATTCTCGACATCACCTTTGCTATCCCAAGGCCTCCAGCAGAAAATCCCAAACTGGAGGGTGCTGGAGGAGGAGACGTCGAGCGACCACAAATACGTGGCCTATGAGATCCAGTCGCCGGCACCCAATGTTAAAGAAAGTCGTGGCTGGAACGTTCGGAAGCTGGACGATGCCAAGCTGGTGGCCAAGGCGGAAGAAGTGTTCTCCGAAGAGATGGAGTCTCCGGAACAACTCGCCGAAACCCTCGCGAAGATCTGCGAAGCTGCTATGCCGCCGAACGGCGAGATTGCTGCACAGAGAAATGAGTGTAATAAGATCAGAAGGAGGCTCCATAGAGAAGGAAAAAGAGACACATGAGCAAGGGAGGAGTTACAAGCCACACTCTTGCTGGAAAGGAGGAAGCTGGCACAGCTGATCGAAAAGAGTCAGAAGATATGCTGGAAGCAAATAATTGCCTGCCTCACGCAGGCTCTAACGGGTGCTTTAACCACTATCTAGCAAGAATACGGAAAGTAACATCACCCACATGCACGTACTGCAACGGAGCACCCGACACGGCGGAGCACACAATCTTTGTATGCACAGAATGGGCCGAACTTCGAGTGGCTCTAGAAGCGGAGGGGCCCTTCACTCCGCAGAACGCCGTTGCCTCCATCCTGGCCTCTGAAGAAAGGTGGAACGAGGTGCAGAGTGTGGTCGTCGCGATCATCTCGAAGAAGGAAGACGATGAGAGAAAGAGTCAAACTGTCCTCAACGTATGAAGAGAAAAGTCCCGAAAGGGCGAAGGCAAACGAAGAACAGAAGAACAAAGTTCGATTCCGGGTGCATAGCGAAGACTGATTCCGCGTGCACTCGTGAACGGTGCGATCAACATCCAGGGAGGAGGGTTTTTAGTCAGTAAGAGTCTGACATATCCTCAGATACGGGTCTGAGGAATCCATGAAGATTTTCCCCCTTCCTTCGCACAAACCAAAAAAAAAAAAAAAGGTACCGGAACCAAAGTACTTAAATCACATTTATAATTACAGACAAAAATGAAAATATTTAATAAATAAATATTTATTAACAGTTTTGAGTTATGGTTATTTACATTTCAAAAAAATGTCGTCACTTATGCCGCAATACCTCCAATCATCTGTACACCAAATTTTAACGGAAGTAGCCATGTGGCCGAAGGCTTTTTCACACAATTCCCAATGTCTCCGTACTTAAGGTTTTTCACCAATACCACACAATTTTTTTGTTTTAAAGAAGAGTTCTTCGTTCTCATCTTCACAAAAAAGGTTCTAAATACCGCCCGACAAAAGTAAATTCTTCTTTAATGTACCATGCTAAAAAAAGATACTGTCAAACTTGCGAAGTGAATGTCACGTCATATAATAATTATTAAAATTTTCGAATTATGTCATATTTTGTAAGCCATCAAACAAATTTTCGCAAAAAATATATAAATTAAGATTTCAGTTAATATTTTATGTAATTTTCTTTCTTTTACATTTGGCTTAATTGTTTTCTCACCAATACTTGTATTTTAAAACCTCGATCACCACACAAAATTTGATCTCAATATACTATTATACAGTTCCGGAGATACGATGACATTTTCATTTTTTTTCATTTATTTTATTGTGGTAGCCCTGGCAAAGATTTCTTTTCCAAAACCTTATTTTCATCACTAGAGCCCACCAGCCATATGTCCAAAAAGTTTCATTGCCATCGACGCAGAAATGCCGAAGAAAATCGAGGGACAACGACTTTTTTCAAGATTTCGCAAAAAAAGTAATCTTTTTTTTTCATGTCGAATTCCTGATTTTTATCAAATGGTTCCATATGCTGCCAAGTTCTGTGGGAGCAATGTTCCTAAATACAAAATTTGATTGAGATCCCTTCAGTACTTGATGAGTTATTCACTCTTGAAGTTTCAACTTTGACAGCTTATAATCTTTGACAGGTTATAGACAGAAAATTAATTTTACCTATTCTGGATAAAACTTTTCAAGGTCTTTAAAATAACCTATCACAAGTAAAATTTGTTTTTAAAAATCTTGTGTTATTTTCTTGTAGTGGTACTCCTGATTTTCACCTTATTTTCACCTTTCTACCGTGAACCCTACTACCATACCAAATTTGGTCGTGAATGGTTGAACGGTTTAGGAATAAAGCGAGAGACAAAATTTGACGACCGACTGACCGACACAGAAATTTTTTTTTTATTTTTTGCAAATCTTTACGTTTCTTAACACGGTGATTTCGAAAATGTAAAAAAAAAAAATTTGAAATTTTTTTTCGATTACCTTATTTCCAAAAAAAAAATTTTTTTTGATTGGAGGTAAAAATAATAAAAATTATAAACACTGCAGGGTTTATCTAGAGTATAACTTAAATTTTAGCCACAAATGTTACATTTATGGTACTATTTTTGTTATTTTTCATTGTGGCAATCATTGATTGAGGGGGGCGGACTACGATTTTACATGCACTCCAAATCACGGAAACGATCATAACTTGGTTGATTTTGTTTTCAGGAAATCAAACAGTTGGCAAATATAACAAATATATTTTTAAAGAAATTATATATCTCCCATGCAGTTCGTTTTTCGTCCGGAGGCTCCTTTGCTTGAAAACCCCCCGAGGAAGCTGCGGGACCTTATCGCCGCCGTTTCTACTGCTGACTACTGAATTTTGTGTCATTGTTTTCTTTATATAATCTGTTTCTACTATTTTATCTTCCCGAATTTTTGTAATTTTTAAATTGACTTTTTAATTTTCCAGTGTAAAAGTTGCGAAAGTTATTTTCACTTTCATTTCATTTACGAGTTCGACTTCATGTGCAGATTGGAAAATTATTTTTACATTGGTTTTAAAATGTTCAAACTCATTTTATTTTCAATTTTATTATTTCTCTTTCTTATTTTCATTATGTTACTTTTGCTGTTAATCTTAACAATATTTTGAATTTATCTTCTATTTTATTTATAAGATAAAATAAAAATCTGCATGTTAACGCCGGCCATAACAGGATCTACTGATAATCTCCAAGTACAGAATAAAAAAATTGTATATTTTAGTTCTATCGTAATAAATTATGAAATAAGAAAAAATTCAATACCGCTTCCTGTTCTTTAGCTAAAATATATCAAGTTAACATTTTTCATGCAGATAACTGCAAAAATAACCCTAACTTAATGTAGGATTTGGTAGTACTTTTAACAATAAAAAGAAAATTGTTGCATTTACGATATAAATTTCGTTTGTTCAATAAAATGACTTCTTAATACAAATCAAGTTATAAAAAATTTCTAACCGCAATAAAGGACGAATCGGAATATTTAATAGGAATCTCGCTTAACTATGAGGTCGAACTATCGCAATAGTAAAAAATTATGTATGAATGTCTGTAGAAACGATCGATGGCGATGGCTCCGGCGCGACGCCTTCGTCTAGAAGCCGCGTCTGCATTGACAGCAGAACGACCATGCCGCATGCCGGGCCTATTTTACTAGCCATGCGGCCCATCACATGTCCTTATCTAATCAAAATAATTACATAATTGAATATAGATAAGTAATCTAACTTGCATCAAACTTTATCGTTAGTTTATTAATTCACCTATGTATACAAAGTTCCATCAAACAAAAAACTTAGGCAATTCAAATTATTACTAAAAAAAACACTTACAAGTTAATGCTACTTTAAAACTAATTGTTTAATAATTTATTTTTGTGTTTTAATCATGTTAAATCAATTATATTTTTTACTATAAGCTTCTTGGGAAACCCCTTAACCATCCTCAACAATTTATGTAATAGGAAGAATTTACGTATTATACAAGCACTTTATTTTGTATAAATGTTTGTATAATTATATGCAATATCTTCCACTTTAAATTTGAGTTGAAATGTTATAATATATACTTACTTTTGCCAACAATTCAGAATTAAGTGTGATTACCTTGAGAAACTGAAACTTATTTGAACTAATAAAAACTATTCGCTAAACTTGATCCTTGATATACCGGAAATTTATGAATTGTATATTAACCTTGTCGGTTCTAAAACATCTCTTCACTAGTAGCACCATAGAATTAATTTAAAGTGAGACTAACTAACTTGGTGTAAGCTCTAAATTCTAAAATGTTAATTTGTGATGACTTTAAAAGCATAGCATGATTTTCTCGACATATAATTCAATGTTGTGGTGTTGTTTTACTGCATTCTTATAATATTATTTATTATAAATGTACTATGTACCATTGACCCAAGGATAAAAGTGTATTGGTTATTCTTCGCAAATTGTAAATTAATTCATCATTATTGAACTCTTCATTTTATGTCTGCTTTCTATTCCTAACAATAAGAGAAATAATAAATCAATCTAAGTTGTGTGTTGTAGTCTTTGCTTTTAGGACAGCTCTTAACTACGCAAAACTACCCTATCTTCAAGTCAATAGTTTTTGTGATAAATGTGCGCAGTATAAGTACAAGAATAAAAAAACAAAAACTTTTAATTATTTAGGGTGCGTTCATGTTTAAATCAGGAAGTTATTCATATTGCACGATTATGATAGTTTGAATTAGAATAAAACCGTTATTATTCTAATAATATTTTAGTGGAAATTTATGCAAATATATGAGTTTTCAGTTGATTTGGGTGAATAAACTAACATAGTTTGCAATTTTCACAATATAATCTCCATATTATCACATTGAATAAGTTTTATTTGCGCTTAGTTTATTACAATAGAAAATTGCGAACATAAAAACTTCTTGTGGTAGTCAGAAACATATAAAATTGAAACTCAATATTGTAGAATTTAGTTCGTACTTACTTGTTAAATTAAATGATTTTTATGTTCGTGTTTCAAGTTAGTAAGGTATGTACGTACTCACTGTATCCTTTAATATTGTTTGGAATACCTAATAAATTTTTTGAACGAAAGCAATGTTTTTAAGTTGTAAATTTAACGATACAGCCAAGAAGTAATCGACAATAATAAGAAATAGGTGGATTTTAAAGATTAATAACTAAAAGCAAGCACGCACACCGCGAAAACCGGCTGTAAGAATATTAAATCCTAAATCTATAAATTAGTTTTAACTAATTTCATTACTGTGGAATTTTGTGAAAATAATAAATCAAGAAATGCGACCTATGCATCGAAATAAACAGTTGCCATTTACCCTTACAAGATAAGCTTCTGCTACGCACAATCCAGAAAATAAACTTAAAATTTACATAATATTATATTGGTAACTGATACTTATTTTAAATAAATAATTTCTAGTTTACATTCATATTATAATTTAATTATTGAGATGCGTCCATTTTTATCAATTATGTTTTATTCTTTAAAAATTATCTACAAAAATTTTAATTTTTAAAATCATAGTACAAATTAATCAACTAATAGCTTCCATAAAATATTTCAGAGCTGATATTTTTATAACTAATTACTTTCAGATACCTTACTGTTAAACAAATAGTCAATCGGGCCTAACCTAACCCTGATTGGTTATTTAACTGTTTTAATTTAAATTTAAATGAATCTAGTCAAATGTTTAACAGTTTGACTAAATTTTTAAGTAGTTTTTATTAGTTTATTAGTTTTATTAGGCTTGTGGACTAGCCGTGGTCATTTTAAACATTTACTTAAATAATGTAATAGTTTAACCTTAATTAATAAAATAATTTTTCAATAAAAATAAAAATTATGTGTATTGAATTGGTTTTTTTGTTTTTATAAAAAATTTTACTTGATAAAAGTTGTAGTCCGTTAAATTTGCTATTCGCAGTAAGGCGTCAGATTTTATGTAAAACGGTTTGTTTAAAAGATATAGGGTTTAGAATAAAACCAAAAATAAAAAAAAAGCTCCAATTATTAAACATTTTTTACTTACTTTAATTCATAACTCGAAAGTCGTTGATTTTAGACAATAAAAGGTTTTAATCTAGTTTGTACTAATAGATTATTTCACGCTCTTTAAAAAAGCACTAAATCATTTTTGCTGAAAAGTCAATGTTTGCGAAAAATGAAAATTTAAAAAATAGGCTTATCGTCGTTGAAAGTACAAAACCTCGTATATTCAATATTTAGCAAAAATTATATTTTCTAATAAATGTAAAGCTAACAACTACTATTTGCAATGCATATTTGTGAAAAAACCTAACAACACTGTTTATTTAGCAGAAACAAAGTTATTTACTGTTCATTAACTTCGTTAAGCTGTTTTTGTCGACCCCTGTAAAATCTCTTCAATTGCATATATGAGGTTTTGTAGTTTCCACGACGATTAGCCAATTAATAACCTGACAAAATGACAGGGCACTGGCAGAACAGAAGAAATTTATTTAGTAGTTACAGAATATGTAAAAAGAAAATATACTACATTCCGAGTAGGTATACCAGCTTGCAGTATCGCGTAAAGCCTATACCTGCCGATCTAAAGCCTAAAATATATCTGTTGACTATGGGGATGGCAACGGAAAACCACCCTATTAATTAAAACTCTCTAGCACGTCATCTTGGCTTTAGCCAAGTTGTGATCGCCAAAATCAGAAGAACCTGACACGGCACATGAAAGAAGAAGACATTCCGAAAAAAAATATCATAAAATAATATAATGCTGCTTTTCACCGATAGCAAAAATTTCTAGCCTCAAGTTAAACTTTAAAAAATTGACCAATATTCTGTACCTTTAAAAAAATAATCTGTTATGTACTATTGTTTTTTTTTACAAATTTCAGGTAGGTATTGTTATTTTAACATATTCTTAACTAATCTGTGACATGACCTGTTTCAGATTCTATTTTCTACAGCAGCTGTGGCCAACAGGTCGATCACGAAGCGATTTTTAGTCGATCGTGGCCTCCGACACTAGTCGTGCTTCATAAATAAGGCGAGGAAGAAACCGCTAAGGAAATTTGTTGTACAAGTGAAGGGAAATCAGAAAATCTAAGAAAATCCAAAGAAATCTTAGAAATTACAGATAACTTTACTATTTCAATTTTTTTTAAAGAAAATCATGAGACAATTTAAGAGAAAATTCAAGAAAATTTAAGACATCCGGGGAAATCTAGTGAAATCCAAGAAAATGTCATAAAAGGAAATCTGGTATACAAAATGGCTCTGTAATTTCCTCCTCCAAATAAGCTAAGAAAATATGTTTTTTTTGTCTACTTTTACCTTAACAACTATAGGGTTTTTGAATAGATGCGATAGATCCTTGCTCACTGATCGTAGGTACTTGATGGGAGATTTTACAGTAATTTTTTGACATTTGTGCTCAGTAAACTTGAGCAAATTAAACAATAAGATTAAATTAAAAGGTGCTAACATTACTGTCAATGGTCTACGCTATATAGAGATGATAAACGGTTGCAATCGCAACTTCCACTAAAGTAGCAGAAACCGCTTTACCTCCTATAACACGATTAATTGTAGTACCGCATTACAAAAAACCCGAAATTAACATTACAAATCACATTAATTCGTACTACTTTATATAAAGACCATATACTGTCTAATATGGAAACTGCAGGGAAATATGGCATTTGGCTTATTATCGGCTCTTTATTTAATCGAAGCACAATGTATTTTTAACGTCATGTTTTGCCTAAGTCACAGTATAAATGGTATATGAGACCCATTAATAAGTCGATTTTCTTTGTAATATTGTTGTACAAAATCGCATTTATCGAGACTTCCAGATAATAGAAGGGAATGTTGTGAAACTTAAACCAGTTAATATGGAAAACGCATTATAAGAATACCGCGTAATAGGAGGGATTATTGTACTCGTTTCAGAGCTTTAAATTATCTATTTGTTTGTGTATCTAGTATCTGTTTGCAACGTATCTCTGCCGTTCAGGTTAGTAACGTATACCGGGTGCTGAATGAGTTAGCCGAACATAGGAAATTAACATGTCAAAACTTATTTATGCAAATTCCTGCTTCCCTAATTATTTTAGAGAAAAAATGAAAGATATAAAACTAATGCAGAAATATAAACTACAAATGATAAGATCATTAGATTTCATCTAATTTTTACTTAAAAGTTCAAAAAATGCTTTCGAAATTGTTAAAATTTTCATTTATCGCACTGGTCATGTAATAAATTCAATTTAATTTATATTTTCTAAAATAATTACCATGGAAACTTTCATGGCCAGTCCGATAAATGAAACTTTTAACAATTTCAAAAGCATTTTTTGACTTTTTAAGTAAAAGTTAGATGAAATATAATGCTCTTATCATTCGAAATTTATATTTCTGCATTATTTTTGTGTCTTGCATTTTTTCTCTAAAATAATTAGGGAAGCAGGAATTTACATAAATAAGTTTTTACATGTTAATTTCCTATGTTCGGCTAAGTCATTCAGCACCCTGTATATCAATCTAAAAATTTACTTTTTCGCGGAGTTTCGCTGTAATCATTAATTAGAAGGTTATGGCGACCGACATATCATGATGAGCTCAATTCCATTTCAGTCGCGCGACCTTGTCAAATATATTCTGAATCGCCGTCTCTTTTTGAATCTATTTCTTTAGTATACGGCTATTCGGTTTTTCACTATGCATTATTCTCATTTTAATGTGGAAATTTAATGACGCAGCTTTCTACATTTTGATTTAATTTTATTGAAAAATCATGTAAACGTTATCGTATTATTCTTTCTATCTATAATTCTTTTATTAATAATTTTTAAAAACAATTATTGTAAATTTTAACACCGAATGTAAAATAATTGTTTTTCATGTCAATATTTTAGATTACCCAAAATATGTAGGTACACACAATTTTTAGAATTAAAATAATTTTAAATAATCACAAATTATTGTAAGTATACTCTGTAAGTATAGTTATCGTGAACATTTTCACCACACATTTTCGTCGCGTTATTGGGCGACGAACAAATTTGGTGAATTATTTAATTCAAATTTTATCCTGCTAGACAGTTACTTTATTCAGATGTCTCATATTTTTTAAGTTGAAAACACAAATTTTTACCTAATTGGACCAAGTTTGTGCTTCTGAACAAACTGATTTATATTTTATTTCAAAATATAAATAAAATGCCAGGAATTATCAGAAAAACTCTACTAAAGGTTTCTTAAGAATCCTAGAACATGAATACAAAAAATTGAATTAAATAAAAATAAATTCAAAAAGTTTAACTTTATACAAATTTATTTGAATAAGAAGTTTAGCGGGACTTGAAACGTTTTATGCAGCAGCAATGAATTATTTTGGAAGCATTTTATTGCAAAGTGACTGAAATATGGCTATTAGTTGAGGTAATATTTAGGTCGTAAGACGATAGAAGCCTATTAATTTGTGAAATAAAAAAAAATTTAAGTATTGCTTTCATTCTTGAAGTTGAAATATTTTGATTTTCAAAATGCTAATAACCATATAACCCTTACTAGATTAATAAAAGAGTTAGTATATCAAGATTATGGTAAATATTCATATGGAAGATAAGGTTTTTGATATTAACGTCACATAATCAAATCAGTAGAATAAAACTATGGTCTAGACTCATTGTATATTCATGCAGAAATACGGAAGCAGTAATAAAGTTTTTAGTGCACCACAATATTTTGATGCTACTCGCATCCTCACTATCATTAAAAGATGTAAAATAGTACTTTTGCAGTAATTTTATGAGGCATTCAGGTACTTTAATTTATTATTTGACAGCGCAGACATTATGAACGTAAATAACAACTTAAGAAATTTTTAATATTAGTGTAACGAACACACTTGTAAATTAATAATAATTGTTACTTTTTCAATTATTGATAATTATTTAAAGAAATAATATAAAACAGGAACAGTACGTATTTTTTATAAAACTTGATGGTAATTGTATCTTAAATGAGACCGATATAACTTCGCATTTTCACTATCAAACTTGAGTTTTTACGAATATTAATTCGTTTATTTAATTGCTAAAGGGCTAAACTATATTTACAGTTAAAGTTAACAAAAACAGAACAATTACTAAGCTAAGATTAACACTAATTCCAAATTACACTACAATTAATAATAATCAGATAAGTCTGTATTTATGTAACACCCGGTATATTTATTTACACTACTATTTATTTCCATGTTATTTATGTGCACACTTCCGAGTCCGAACTCGGAATTGCATTATATCCTAATGCCTATTTCTAGAATCTTCCACAACCTTCCCAGAATTTCCATTAAGTTCTATAGATTTCTGGAACATTTTAGACTTCAAACTCAGCAGTATTTAAACAATAAGAACAGGTTATCATATGTGAATCATCATGCATGCGTCATTCAATGAATCATCATAGATGAGTCATGAATCATCAAATATAAATAACCATTGCTGTTTCGTAACAATATTATTGCTGTTCTTCATACTTAAAAGCAGAGAACTTCAGCTTAAATCCAATTCAATTTATCGGTCATATCCAGGAAGTTCAAAATTTAAACCAAATAGTATTTACACTTTGTAAGTAAACTATGTTTATTTCCTTGTACCTACTACATAATATAAAGGTATGCGAGATTCGTGAATATAGCCCACACCTAAAGGTTTTTAAATTTATTTTAGATATTACCGGAAAATCTAATCTATGACGTACTCCCCTATGCAGTATATTCAGTACAGAAATTTTATTCTATTAAATACATTTGAAATAGTGTACGCCCACACGATCTTGGGTACCCTAAAATCGTGGCCAATAATCAAAAACCCATCTAATTTGGGTGAAAAATTGCAATTTGTCACTGATTACGAATCAAAAGTAAAAAATCTCAAAAACAAAATTGCGGACCCAAAACGGTAACAAATTTCTTCAAATATCCGTTTAATTCAGGAGAAAATCTATACTCGGGGGTTCTGGTGGTCGCTGATGACGAATCTCAAGTCAAAAATTTCAAAAACAAAATGGCGGACCCAAAACGGTAATAAATCTTTAAATATCCGTTTAATTCAGGAGAAAATCTGTACTCGGGGGTTCTGGTGGTCGCTGATGACGAATCTCAAGTCACAAATCTAAAAAACCGAATTGCGATGAATCAATGAATTTCCAGTTATAAATTAAATTTTATTTTAAATGTTGGAAAACTACGAATTTCATTTTTCTTTGTTTTTGTAATAAGCTAGAAAATTTACTAACTAGGTACAACATAAATAACCATATTATTTAACTTTGGGCTAGTAAAATATCCTTTAGTAAAACGTATTAAAAAGGAAATCTGCGTGAAAATGATTTGCGTTTGCTTAAATTTTTCTAGTACAGGTTCAAACTGCAATGAATATAAATTTGTCAAGAAAGATCAAGAAATATTGCGTAAAACAAATTTTATTCTATTTCATCTAGTTTCTGAGATATCGCTCTTCATTTCACATCAATTTTGATCAATTTTTAACCAAAGAAAAGTTGGTTTTCAGTTTTCGAATTATAGTTTTGTTTTCTGATGTTCGTACTTTAATATTATCTATATAAGTCTAGTGAACTTATACTCAATTATCTGTAAATATGTGTATAAAACATCTTGGTAGCTACAATAAACCTCTACCTTGTAAGCTTCCAAACTTGATCTTTTTCTAACATTTGCTGACTATTTATTAAATCTTTGGAAATAGTTCAGTATCAGTGCATTTCAGACACAATGTTAACATTGTCTACCATGTAGAAAACGTAAAGCACGAAGCAATATGTTTAAGGTAGTAGTCTGGTAACTTGCACGTTTTTCTATGTCTATTGGGATTTTTGTTTCTATAGGAAAATAAAATTCAATGGTTTTGGTGTTTTAGTATGTTATTATTGACATCTAAAGGATACAAAAAACATTTTTTCTGACTTAATTTTACAATGTTTTATTATTATTATTATTGGTCAAAGTAAAAGAAGGTACGTAACTGGCCCTGGCGATTTTGGCTCTTGAGGACATTGGAAATAAAAAATTCAAGAAAAAGATTAATCTATAGACTTGTCGTTATCGCTGGAACTAGGATCTTTTTTTCCATCTCTAACTTTTTATTTTACAGCCCGATTTGTGTCTGAAAAGAATCAATTTTATTTAGAAGTCGGCCATTTTGTTATTTTTTGATAAAATTTAATAATTCTAGTTCCAGATATAACGACAAGTCTATAGATTAATCCTTTTTTTGAATTTTTTATTTCCGATGTCCTCAAGAGCCGAAATCACCCGGGCCAGTTACGTACCTTTTTTTGAGATGCTTACTTTGACCAATAATAATAATAAAACGTTCTAAAATTAAGTGAAAAAAAATTTTTTGTATCCTTCAGATGTTAATAATAACATACTAAAAAACCAAAACCATTCAATTTTATTTACCCATAAAAAAAAAATTCCAATTAAGACGTAAAACAACGTGCAAGTTACCAGACTACTACCTTAAAACTTAATACTGTGTTTGTTTTGTTTTGATACTAAACTAAAGAGTTTAAGCAAAAAAAACTTCATTCCCGAATTATTTTTTTTCAAGCACAAGTCTATATTTACTGGACTATGACAAAATTTTGAGGATTTTTTGTTTTTATTAATAATTTATTATACTCGTAATTAAAATAAATATGAAAGATTAATTTGATCTTTCAGATATTGAAAATCTTACATATTTTCGCGATTTACTTTACCGTTGCGTTGGTGGCGCTCGTGACGCTACCAAATGTCATGGCGGCTCTATTACGTACATTTGACGGTGTTTTGAGTTTGATTCTGAATTATTTTATCTTACAACCGCACAGTTGTCCAGAATCCACAAAAAGTGGACAAAACTCTGAAACTTTGGAAATATACATGGACGAGGTAAACATTCAATGCAAAAATATTTAAAAAAATCAAATCTTTGAATGGGGTGAATTTCAGGGGATGAAACATAAATAAATTACTAAAAAATCTATAATTTTGGGGATGTGTTCAACTTGAGTTAGTTATCCATTAGAAAAATATTTTAAAAAATCTATAATTTTGGGGATGTGTTCAATTTGAGTAAATATCCATTGGAAAAATATTTAAAAAAATCAAATCTTTGAATGGGGTAAATTTCAGGGGGTGAAACATAAATAAATTACTAAAAAATCTATAATTTTGGGGATATGTTCAATTTGAGTAAATATCCATTGGAAAAATATTTAAAAAAATCAAATCTTTGAATGGGGTAAATTTCAGGGGGTGAAACATAAATAAATTACTAAAAAATCTATAATTTTGGGGATGTGTTCAACTTGAGTTAGTTATCCATTAGAAAAATATTTTAAAAAATCTATAATTTTGGGGATGTGTTCAATTTGAGTAAATATCCATTGGAAAAATATTTAAAAAAATCAAATCTTTGAATGGGGTAAATTTCAGGGGGTGAAACATAAATAAATTACTAAAAAATCTATAATTTTGGGGATATGTTCAATTTGAGTAAACATCCATTGGAAAAGTATTTAAAAAAATCATATGACTTTAGGGGGAATATAATTTTGAAAACAATTATCCACTTTGGTAAGTTTTTAATTTTGTTTTCAATAAAAAAACAATATTTATAGAAAAATAATATAATGAAAATAGTTGTAACAAACACTGATTTTGAACATTTTGAAATCCAATAAAAGTTTTTAAGCGTTATTAAAAATTACTCTCAGCTATTCGCTTTCGCTTGATAGATGATCATCACAATCACTGATGTAATCATTTAATTGCACGATTTTTTCTTCAATTGGTACATCTAACAAATACATCGCTTCGGTTGACAATTGTTTATTTTTTTTCTTTTTCGAGTTTTCATCGCTCATCGCAGAAATTAGAGGATCTGACTTTATAAAAAGGCGCAAAAAAACATCCTCCATAGTTTTTTTTCTACTACATTTTCGCGCAAAATCTTGACGAGTTTTTTTTATCACTTTATTGCAGGATTCCTGTGCCTCTTCTGACATTTGCCCTATAGGCAGTAGAGAGTTTTCTATTATTTTATGTCCGTGAATCAATATTTTGTGGACATAAGTTGGCATGTAATACCAAGGATATAACTGTACAAATAGACGGGCAGTTGTTATAGCGTACTCTTGGAATTTTGAGACATATATGTCCAAACCACATGAAATCGTTTGCAAAATGACATGAAAACGCTTCATCAAATTTTCGTCAATGCCCGTTATTTGTGAAGAAATTGCAGAATTTTGAAAAAAAACGCCGAGCAGTGTTCCCGTCATTTGTACTACCATATCCTTGTTTCGGTTGATCCACCAAAAGCCCTAATTTTAATCGGAACTCTTTCTGTATTTCTTTCTTTCGACTATCAACTATTTTTTTGTCATCACCACGAGCTTGCCATTTTTTCAGGCCTAATTTATACGAAAGATGTAGAAGACATTCAAAAAAACGTATCCAAGCGTGTAAACTGGAAATTCCAAACTGTAAATGATCTTCTTTGATGTTTTTATTTAAAATTTTGTCAATGCTATTAAATTCTTTGGAAGTACATTCACATAAATAACACCTTAGAGCTGATGAAGTGTCAGTGATAGAATTGCAGACTTTTCCGTCAATCATGGTTAAGGCCAGTGTAAAAGTTGCATGTATATTTTTGTCATTTATTGTTTTTGTGTATGCTTGAAGATTTTTTTCCTGTTGTTGAATGTTACCGACAATGTTTTTGGTTTTTGGTAGAGTGTAGAACACTCTCTTTCAAAAATTCAACAATGATTGGTCTGCAAATTCGAGCTGGATTTTTCCAAATAATGACATGTTCATTAACAGTTGTATCAAAATATGTAAGTTGAAGTGGAACCAAAGATGTAAAAAAAATATTCTCGTCCGTTTTGTTTCCATCATCGTCTTCGAAAATTTGTTTATATCTACTTTGACCAGAAGTTCCATCGCAACCCCATTTTGAAGTCAAATGCAATTTATTAACTACATTTGATGAAAAGTTGTCAAAAAAATTTAATTGCGATAAAAGTATACGTTCGATGGTAATATTTAAAAAAGCTTGCAAGTTAACTTCTGCTTTCGTTTCGGATATGCATATATCTGATTCATTGGGATAACAATGTTTTTTAGCAGCTAAGATGTCATTGTAAGGTGGATAAAGTTTTGGATTTTTGTCCCGATTTGCAGCTCGAATTCCACAATACTGACTTTTGGATAAATTGTTATCGATCAAAAGAGCAAGAGCTTCATCGTGGGAAAATACTTTTTCTGGTTGTTTTTCGTAAGATTTTCGGTACCTAGTCGCTTTTGATGGACTCCCCAAAGTAATATCCTTGATGATTTTGGCTGCGTTAGATTTTCCTTCGGCTCGCAGACTCATTTGAGTGGCAAAACTCAGTTCCTCATGACTGTATTTTCCCCGAATTTCTTCTGTCCTCCTTCGCTTCGTTCGATCACTGGAATCCTGAAAAGATGATAAGGGACGGCCGGTTAGCTTGATATCATTTGAAGATGTAGACGCGTCTATTAGTTCATCATTATCGGGATCACTTTCGATATCTCTAACGAAACAGAATGAAGTGTCCAGCCATTTATAGTTGTATTTAATGAATACATCATAAGTTCTTTTAGCCACTTTTTTCTAATTGTGGATATAATTGGTTTGATAGCCACTTTGTCTCTTTCCGATAATGTATAAGAACTCTCGTACTTGTTTGTTATCTTATTTTCAATAAGCCTATATAGAGTCTTAAAATCATCGGACAAATTTTTTTTTATGACTTCAAAGATTTCTTTTTTTCGCAAAGAAATCGAGCGGGATCCTGCAGAAGCAGGATCTAAAATAATAGAAAGAAACGATTAGAAATGCATCTGTATAAATAGTTATTACCTTCATGAAATTGTAGATATTTTAGTTATTAATCAGCATTTCCCCTTAGCGCAGAGTCACGTTTTTTCACAAAGAAATGAATGCCAAAGCTGTATTGGCAGTTTTTGGCAGCTAATTTTCACTTATATTTGAACCATACGTATAACAAACACTTTGCAATTTTAAACTCGATAATACCCCTTAAAACTTTTAACTTAGCTCTTATTTTATAAGAACTTGACACAGCTGACTGAAAATTTTTATAGTAACTTCAATGTATTACAATAATATAAAATTAAATTCCCAGAATCACAAATCTAGAATATTCCAAAAATACTTACTTCTTGGAGTTAAATCCATTTTCTCAAGTGAAAATTGTTCAATCGGCTGAATCACTATGCACTGGCAAAGAAAACTTGTTTGTTTGTCGGACCGCGAGTATCGTTGAGCGTTTTCTGACGGAGTAATTAGAAAAGCTATAACTGACAGTGAAAATACATCTGTCACCCACTAATGATCTGAAACAATTGCAGGGGCACCACTACAACTATTTATACTGAAAAAAGTAAGATTTTTGTTATTTTTTTTTTTCGACTTTTGGCCAGCTTTTCCGATTTCTGGACCACTGTGAACCGCGGTGAAGTGATAATTTATAAAATAGAATACCAAAAGAATGCAAAAGTTTGGTTTATAACAAACTTTATATACCAACAACTATACGTATTAGATTAACTTAATATATTTTCCGCATGGTGGCGTTTGCTGAATGTAAATCGCGACTACCAGTAGGTCTATTCATATCAATTAATCCGGTACATGATTTGAAGAATGCGGATTATAGACCAAGATTACTTTTATCTAACTACTTCTAATGGCAACAAAATAGCAAAAATTCCGTTCACCGACGTAGCGCAATTTAAAATAAATGGCGCGTAAACAATTGTAGGAATAAATAATATCGATGGATAGCAGAAAATCCAAGCGAAATACTTGAATCAAGGCATCAGCAACATTTCAACGTGAATTTTTTATGTGTAATACCAGAAAGTCAAATAGTAATTGTACCTTATTTTGTTTTTCATAAAACTTACGTCTTACTGCTGCGGAATATTTAGAAATATTAGAAGAGCTTCCATTATTCCTAATAGGCATACAAAAAAAATGGATAGAAAGACGAAGATTTATTAAACAGCCTACACAATCTCCCGATTTGGCATCTCTTTTCATCAGCTACCCATAAAACTATGATTGATATGATAATAAAGCTATGAAAACTGTTACCATAAAACAGTATTTCCCAAAGTGTGGTACGCCCCTTGGGGACGGCAAGAGTTTGGTAGAGGTACGTGCTGCACCGGATATTGAGATTTTTTCGTTTATTATTATTTATGTAGTTTATGTACTAATTTCTAAAATAGGAAAATATAAATATATTTTGATTATTAAAGTATATGCAATTTTTTTGACCAGTGTTACGAAAATTATGAAAGGGATACATAGATGTCAAAAGTTTGGGAACCACTGCCATAAAAGAATTAATGGAAAGATAATATAATAATAAATAAATTTCGATTTTTAGTTTGTACCTACAGTGCACGAAATTCTATTAGAGCCACTTAAATTTTTTGGTATAATTTTACTTTAAATTGATGGCGAAACAAATAAATTTATAAATATTTAATTTCGTGCACGTTCACCTATTTTTGGGTTTTCTGAAAAAATATTAGCAAAATATTAAAATTATAGCCTGTTAAATTTACTATACAAATTGGCCTCTTAGATTTTTGTAAGACTGTTTGTTTAAAAGAAATCGAGTTCGAAAAAAAAATTAATTTTTTTAATGTTTCTTCTTTTAATTTAATCCATAACTTAAAATCCATTGATTCTAATAATCAAGTGTTATGATGTAGTTTGTAGATACGCGAATGTTCTTTTAAAATTCACTAATTTATTAACACTAAATTGTCAATAGTTTTGGAGATGTGGCCATTTGAAAACAAAAATTAAAAAGTTTAAAAATGAGTAGATTAATAAATTAGACACTAAAACAAAACAAATAATTATTTTTATTATCATACTTGAAATAACTAAATCAGATATATTATAAAATACAGAAATTTTTAATCTGTCAAATTAATATTAAAATTTAAATTTATTACTAAATCAAAATTACCAATTCTTAATGAAAACTATTCATCAATATAAATTTATTATAATAAATCATAAATTTATAATAAATATAATTCTAATTTTATAATTATATATAATAATTTATATTTTATTAATATATTACATTATAATGTTGGTATGTATATTTCAAAAAAATTGAGTTTGTTATCAACCTCTTGAAAAAATCCTCTGAGTATTCATGTTGACATTAAAAAAATTAATTTGGTGACGGTAAAATTTCGCATTTCAAAGCTCATATAATTACTAATTAATAAAATTGGACCAAAATAAAATTTCAGTAATTTAAAGTTGAACAACAGCAACATTTTTCTAACTTAACTAAAGATATTATAGAGAAGTTTAGTAATAATAATAATATAAGTAAAAATAAAAATATTTTAAATTTTATTAAAAGAAGTATTGATGACAACCCCGTATACCTAAACTTTTATTAAAAGCAATTTATAGGAGGGACATGGTTCTTCAACTTATTGTTTATTATATTCTGTCGCTATATTTTAAAACTTGTAACCTGAAATTGAACTTTCACAGTAGATACTCCAATATGAACACAAATTGCTTTATTATGAAGTAATCGAGTAGAATAAGAAGTTATCAATATGCAGATTATCACAAATGTAAAATATTTGTGTATTTGGTGCAGAATTTTGAATATTCGAATAATATTCAAACTCCAAGTTTTAGTTGTGGCTAGTACCTACGTATACTAAGTTTATATTTAACCAATAGGAATTAGTAAATTGCATTTGCAAGTTGCAGCCGGTACTGCAATTTTGAATATTCGAATATTCACAATTCCTAGCCCTATTTAGTATTAAATTCAAAAAATATAAGAATAATACAATACGTAGAAAATCAAAATTCAAAAAATTTAAAAAGGAGACAATTAACACATAACAGGTCTGGATTAAGAAAATTTGAAAAAATGAAAATTTCGTAATACGAAGTACAATATAACGTTATTTCATGGTTATTGCCATTCTTCAGTTGCACGCATCGATTACGATTACATTGTAAAATAAGAAGAAAAAATTTTTCAAACTAAACAAAATTATCGACTAAATTGTACAAAATTGACTTACCATAACCTCCAAAGATTATCAAAACTGAACTTGTTACACGAGGTATGAATAATTTAAAAATGATTTGAACTAAGAAATTCGTTTACCTAGCACTGCTAGTTTGAAATCCGAAGGCACTGCCCTCTTAATATGATTTCTAAAAACTTTGAAAAAATTCAAAATTCAAAAATTTACCACGTTTTTTAACCGTGAGGCGTAAAACTAGAAAAAGAACTCAAAATAAAAAATTTTAAGTAAATTTGTGGTTTTTAGTATGTATTTATGGTTAAATTCAAAAAATATAAGAATAATACAATACGTAGAAAATCAAAATTCAAAAAATTTAAAAAGGAGACAATTAACACATAACAGGTCTGGATTAAGAAAATTTGAAAAAATGAAAATTTCGTAATACGAAGTACAATATAACGTTATTTCATGGTTATTGCCATTCTTCAGTTGCACGCATCGATTACGATTACATTGTAAAATAAGAAGAAAAAATTTTTCAAACTAAACAAAATTATCGACTAAATTGTACAAAATTGACTTACCATAACCTCCAAAGATTATCAAAACTGAACTTGTTACACGAGGTATGAATAATTTAAAAATGATTTGAACTAAGAAATTCGTTTACCTAGCACTGCTAGTTTGAAATCCGAAGGCACTGCCCTCTTAATATGATTTCTAAAAACTTTGAAAAAATTCAAAATTCAAAAATTTACCACGTTTTTTAACCGTGAGGCGTAAAACTAGAAAAAGAACTCAAAATAAAAAATTTTAAGTAAATTTGTGGTTTTTAGTATGTATTTATGGTTAAATTCAAAAAATATAAGAATAATACAATACGTAGAAAATCAAAATTCAAAAAATTTAAAAAGGAGACAATTAACACATAACAGGTCTGGATTAAGAAAATTTGAAAAAATGAAAATTTC
Organism: Cantharis flavilabris; assembly: GCA_949152465.1. Taxonomy (NCBI): domain Eukaryota; kingdom Metazoa; phylum Arthropoda; class Insecta; order Coleoptera; family Cantharidae; genus Cantharis; species Cantharis flavilabris. The sequence continues at coordinate 17,566,755 of OX424438.1, forward strand.
GTAATACGAAGTACAATATAACGTTATTTCATGGTTATTGCCATTCTTCAGTTGCACGCATCGATTACGATTACATTCAAAAGTTTTTAGAAATCATATTAAGAGGGCAGTGCCTTCGGATTTCAAACTAGCAGTGCTAGGTAAACGAATTTCTTAGTTCAAATCATTTTTAAATTATTCATACCTCGTGTAACAAGTTCAGTTTTGATAATCTTTGGAGGTTATGGTAAGTCAATTTTGTACAATTTAGTCGATAATTTTGTTTAGTTTGAAAAATTTTTTCTTCTTATTTTACAATGTAATCGTAATCGATGCGTGCAACTGAAGAATGGCAATAACCATGAAATAACGTTATATTGTACTTCGTATTACGAAATTTTCATTTTTTCAAATTTTCTTAATCCAGACCTGTTATGTGTTAATTGTCTCCTTTTTAAATTTTTTGAATTTTGATTTTCTACGTATTGTATTCTTATATTTTTTGAATTTAACCATAAATACATACTAAAAACCACAAATTTACTTAAAATTTTTTATTTTGAGTTCTTTTTCTAGTTTTACGCCTCACGGTTAAAAAACGTGGTAAAAATTTTTGAATTTTGAATTTTTTCAAAGTTTTTAGAAATCATATTAAGAGGGCAGTGCCTTCGGATTTCAAACTAGCAGTGCTAGGTAAACGAATTTCTTAGTTCAAATCATTTTTAAATTATTCATACCTCGTGTAACAAGTTCAGTTTTGATAATCTTTGGAGGTTATGGTAAGTCAATTTTGTACAATTTAGTCGATAATTTTGTTTAGTTTGAAAAATTTTTTCTTCTTATTTTACAATGTAATCGTAATCGATGCGTGCAACTGAAGAATGGCAATAACCATGAAATAACGTTATATTGTACTTCGTATTACGAAATTTTCATTTTTTCAAATTTTCTTAATCCAGACCTGTTATGTGTTAATTGTCTCCTTTTTAAATTTTTTGAATTTTGATTTTCTACGTATTGTATTATTCTTATATTTTTTGAATTTAACCATAAATACATACTAAAAACCACAAATTTACTTAAAATTTTTTATTTTGAGTTCTTTTTCTAGTTTTACGCCTCACGGTTAAAAAACGTGGTAAATTTTTGAATTTTGAATTTTTTCAAAGTTTTTAGAAATCATATTAAGAGGGCAGTGCCTTCGGATTTCAAACTAGCAGTGCTAGGTAAACGAATTTCTTAGTTCAAATCATTTTTAAATTATTCATACCTCGTGTAACAAGTTCAGTTTTGATAATCTTTGGAGGTTATGGTAAGTCAATTTTGTACAATTTAGTCGATAATTTTGTTTAGTTTGAAAAATTTTTTCTTCTTATTTTACAATGTAATCGTAATCGATGCGTGCAACTGAAGAATGGCAATAACCATGAAATAACGTTATATTGTACTTCGTATTACGAAATTTTCATTTTTTCAAATTTTCTTAATCCAGACCTGTTATGTGTTAATTGTCTCCTTTTTAAATTTTTTGAATTTTGATTTTCTACGTATTGTATTATTCTTATATTTTTTGAATTTAACCATAAATACATACTAAAAACCACAAATTTACTTAAAATTTTTTATTTTGAGTTCTTTTTCTAGTTTTACGCCTCACGGTTAAAAAACGTGGTAAATTTTTGAATTTTGAATTTTTTCAAAGTTTTTAGAAATCATATTAAGAGGGCAGTGCCTTCGGATTTCAAACTAGCAGTGCTAGGTAAACGAATTTCTTAGTTCAAATCATTTTTAAATTATTCATACCTCGTGTAACAAGTTCAGTTTTGATAATCTTTGGAGGTTATGGTAAGTCAATTTTGTACAATTTAGTCGATAATTTTGTTTAGTTTGAAAAATTTTTTCTTCTTATTTTACAATGTAATCGTAATCGATGCGTGCAACTGAAGAATGGCAATAACCATGAAATAACGTTATATTGTACTTCGTATTACGAAATTTTCATTTTTTCAAATTTTCTTAATCCAGACCTGTTATGTGTTAATTGTCTCCTTTTTAAATTTTTTGAATTTTGATTTTCTACGTATTGTATTATTCTTATATTTTTTGAATTTAACCATAAATACATACTAAAAACCACAAATTTACTTAAAATTTTTTATTTTGAGTTCTTTTTCCTATTTAGTATAATTAATAATTTTTGTCATCTTACTTCGAAGAAAAATATTTTCACATTGGTCACGTAGTTGTCATACCTGCTTAGAAGAATGGAATTAGGTTATAAACAGTTATTTGTAGATCAATCAGTTGATTTTATATTGCATAAAAAATCAAAGCCTGTGTGGCCAATTAATATTGATTAATTCAAGGATATGCCTTGATGAATAGAATAGCGCCAATAAAGAAAGCCAACTTGTTAACATCTGTTATCTTCATAAGAAATAACTTGACACTTTCTGTGTTCAGCATCTCATTAAATCGAAGCTTATATGTTGTATGTATACCTTCAATGTATGTTTAACAGTGAGAAATTCTTCAATAACTACTATGCGGACATATTCGTGTGTTGACTTGATCACTTCATCATGAGAATCTAAACTTGAAACTACGCGTTAGTTTTTGAAAAATTTCCTAACGCTAACTTTTTGTTTTAAAAGCAATTTTCAAATTTTCAATATAAATTAAAACAATTGCAGTTTCAGTAAATTTAATTTATTCAATTTATCGTTAATTCAAGTTTGTCATTCCACTTTTACACAAAACAATTAAAATTGTAATTGTGATAATTTTTAAATAATTATGACAAACCACCTTTAATTTAACTATGTATTTTACCAGTCAATTAACTACAGCAATCTATCGTCATTAAAATGTCGTTCATCTTAAGTCTAGAAATTGTTGGTGTATACTAAAAATTATTCTACTAATTTGATTTGATTAGCATCTTAATGATGGTTTAATATTCATAAATCAAATTACCACTATAGGGGAGACCGGGGTCGTTTGACACATTGTTAGAGATAAGTATCGGGGAATGGATACTAAAATTTAAAGACATGTCAACTACAACCCCTGCCGGTCGAATAATATATTTCCATGATGCAACTTTTTCGTTCAAGTAAATTTTCTATTTACGGCAATAATAGATAGTAAAAATTTAATCAATTACCTAATGCATCCATTTTGAAAATCAATTTTAATTTAACGACGACCTAATTTTTTCGTCATAAATTAATAAAAATGTAACCAAGGGCAATACTTTCACTTACACTTTTAATAAAATAAAACTAGGAAATGCAAAATCGATCGATAGCATAATATAATAGGTCATAAATTTACATATTGACAGGTATATTTATGGTGTGCTTATAGAAGTGCATGCGTGCTAAGGTGGACTTATTCTTGTATAATTAATATCCGTTTTAAACATTAAATTTCAACTCTTTGCACCAAACTGAAAATTGTATGGCAAACATAATTAATACAACTAGAAATCGATAATTGAAACTGACCGCAACAACAAATAATTCTTTTATTAATAAAGCGACCGGATCAATTTTTAGACGATAGTGAAAAATTCGATTAAATTAAAATGTCTTTAATATGCGTGGCCGTAAGTAAAAGAAAACGTGTTCCAACCACTTTAATAGCAACCCTTAATTGATTAAGCGTGCTGAAAACTAATTTAATAAGGTGGTACGAATTTTTTCTGCAACATTTTCTCGTTTTCTTCGAGATACGATTTAAAACGATGTATTTATTTGCATTACTAACCAAAATACGTAACAAAAATTCAAAAAAACCAATCAATTGAATATTTTTACAGTTGATAAGACTGATAGCAATAAATTACGAGGAATAAAACCGAGACTTATTATTTATTCCTGCATCAGTGTTAATAAATTTATGGAAGCAAAACAATGATTTATGTTAAAATTCTCTCTTCTTGTTATGAACACAAAAGTAACGATTTAAAAATCGTCAGGGGTGGTCTAAGAATATCTAAAGAAATTAATATTATTTGTACTTTTGTCTAGGCTAAATGTGAACATTTAAAAAATAAATTATAGTATTGGTTATACCGGGTAACCCATAACTTGCACCCGAACTACTGCTGAGAAATAAAATAACTATGTATTTTTGCCATTCTAAGAAAATTGTTTATTAAGATAATACAACGATATGATGATATTATGCCAATGAATACAAATTTTTTAATTACATTTTACTCAATAATTTTATGGTTTTTTAATTTATTGTTAATTCAAGTTAATTTTTTAATTGATACGCATAACTGAATTATCGAAATGTTGAATTAACGAAGTTTGCATAAGCAATTTCTAAATTCGTCACTATAACTTTATAGACTCTTTACAGACCAGATGGGGTAACTTGTTTTTAATATTATTATTAATTCTTGTTTTATTAATTTATTACTTGCCTATCTTTAAATTTTTTTGTAATCCTGTTTATTATTTTTGACCACATCTGTATTATTTTACTGTAATCCTATTATTTCTAAATTCGAACTTGGATGGTTTTCATCATTTCTCCCTGCTTGCAAGTGCACTGTATGCCAACACTTATATACAGCAAATACAAAGTTTTTAAACTAAATAAAACCACAAATCTCTCCCTATTCACCAATGAGTAGGTAAGCCAAAGTAATAAATATGTGTAGAGACTGGTAATAAGGAACCTCATTGCTCTGCACAAATTATTTCCTTAACTTTTCTTTTTTATTTAATGTTTATGAAATTGATCAAGAAAGTAACATTAAGTGTGAAGTTCAAATTAAAATTAAAAAACAAGTTCTTTCTACTTTTCCATCCTAGGGTGGAAAAATATGTTGATACATAATATAATAATGTTTATGTAGGTATGGGAAACTGTAACCTTTATGCATAAAATTAATATTCCATGAATTTGGAAAAAATGTTAAAAAGATAAAAATTAGGATAATAAATTTTTGAAATGAAATTTTTTTTTAATATTCTAATAATAAAGTGTATGTACTTAATTTATTATAGATAGAAAAACTACGTACTTATAAACCAATAAATGTGCAAATTTTACTTTCAAAATGAAACTGTTTGTAGATAAGAATGCAAGATTGCACCAATTTTGAAGATTGATTTATGTTGCTTGCACAATATCAAGAATCTGAAATATTGTGATATAGAAATCTTTAGAAAGGCATCGTTTTCTTTTGATAGTTATGAAAACCTTTACTAACCTTACCCAACTGTTAATAGAAACTGAGTTTCCCCTCTTGTTCCATTGTCCCTATAATAATTTTCATTTTGTGTTGATGGATATCCCAAATTATTTTAGTTTCCTTAAAATATCTGCACCGATTTGATAATGAACAGATAAATGGAAAAGTTGTAAAAGAGATGTCAGAAGAAAGAAGTACATTAAATCATTTGAAAAATTGTAAATAAAACAATGCAATAAAGTAAGTATTGAAGAATGGAATAAATGTCCGCTCGATCAACACGATTTTATGAAAAATATAACTGCAAGCTTCGTAAAAGTACACCTATTCATCTAACGCAACCTTTTTATTTTATTTTAACAAAACTGAAAAGAAGAAGAAGTAATTTATTATGTATTTTGTACGGAACTTATTTTATTCTGTCGAAGTAGTTACAAAATCAAATTTATTATCTAGCATAACATGTTAACCGATATCGTCATCTAATTTGACGTGTTTTCTATACTAACCGACAAAACCAATAAATCCAAAAGGTTTCTTGTTAGCTCGAAGGGTTAAAATACTTTCATTTGTTTGACTCGACTCGATTAAGCTCTTAATCAATGATACTGCAATCTAATTGAAATCTTATAAAAATAAGTAATTGGATTCTATTTATTTACATTTATATTGTAATATATTTTTAATAAATTACAAATTTTTATTCAAAAATTAATAAGTTTCCATTTGAAAAAAAAGAAATTGAAGTATGTTAAGTTACCTAATTTTATTCTTGACATAAAATTAAGAGTTGATAATGCACTTTTGTGTTTGTTTCAAGTTTTACAACTGTTAGTCATAGAACTAACTTCTAATTTTACAAGCAAAGAAAAAGATAAAAGTACCCAAGTGGCGTATTAACACCGGTTCAACTTCATTACGAGGTAACCTTACGTAAATATCCCTTAAAAAGTGACAATAAATCTACAACAGCGGTTTTCAAACATTTCCTAACAAACAGCAGAATTTTTTGTTGTATTGAAAACTAGTACAATATAGAAACACTTAATTGAAAGCTACACACTGTCAACTATTTGTTAAGTGGCGCTTATGTTCTTAAAAACACATTTCTATTGATTTAATACATACTAGTTAAGACTTAATATTTAAATTTTTCATTATAGTTCTATCTGTTGCTTACATAAGACATACTTAGCGGTTGAACTCTTTGAGTTCAACTAAAATATAACTTGAAAAGGACATTTCAAGAAATTGTATGTAGTAGTACAGAAATTTAGTAAAATTAGTAAAGAAATTTAAAATCGATTTGTGATATTTAGTATGTATTTGTAAAATATGAAAATTTTAACGGAACTAAACAAAACGTTAAAATAATAGAATTTTAACAGTGGAGCGAAAAAATACAAATGGATGGAAAAATCATTATTAAAAACCAAAAAAGATATTAGTACTAACTACTGGACAGATTAAGATTAAAAAAATTTTAAGAAAATAGTATTAATTAAAGAAAATTATAATTAAAGAAAATGATTTAAAAAAATTAGTAAATAAAACAGTTATGTATGTATATGAGTTATTTCAAAATTTAAAGGTATGAAAGTGCAATTTATATGTAATATACTTTGTTTTGTAATAAAATATCATATAAATATTATAAAAATATATTTAATGTCGATATACAGTAAACTCTCGATTATCAGACTCTCAATTATTAAGTATCACTACAGCAATTATTGTGGCATGTAGAAATGACTCGTTTAAAACTAAGAATTCAGACAGGTATCATTATTACAATCTTCTAAGCATTTAAATTTCAGTCGACGCCGACTCTATTTTACTGGAAGGCTAAAGGTTCTACTTCTTACTCGACAAGAACGGGACCGATTGTCCGATAGTAGAATGTGTCAAATAAATGTAAGGTTGAAATAAATATCAAAACATGTAACCAAAGTCTGCAAACATATCGTATTATTATTGATTAATGATTACGATAAGAATTTATTTGTACTTTGTAACTTATCCAGCAAACTTGATGATTGAATTTAAATATCATACAAATTTTCTGAAAGGAATTATTCTGCAAATACTTTATTAGATATCCAAATAAACTTTAAAAAATAATTTAATATTTTGCCAATAAATTTTATAAATTCAATGACGAAATTAGTAGTAATTAGTAATTAGTAGTAGTATGTAAATATTTTATTTTTATACTAACATTGGCTCCAGAAATTATTATTATAATAATAATTATTACTATGTTAGCAATGTAAATTGTACCTTTCCAAGACATTTTTCTCATATAAAAATCGCTTTTACAGCAATACTTATTAAATATTTCTTGTTGCAAATTTCATTCCCATTATTTTTATTTACGTAAATTTTTCTATTTTGTCGCACCGTCACACAACTACCATTGCTCTTTTGGAAGTTTTATTAAATTTTTTACAGAGTGTTTTTAAAAGTCGCTCTTACTCGAAAATGGTGCTACAAAATAGAAAAATGTATAGAAGCAAAAATGAATAGAATGAAATTTACAACAAAAAATTTTTATATGGCAAAAAAAGTGTTCGAAAGATACAATTTACATTATTAACATAGAAGTGTATTAATAATTTCTGGAGCCACTGTATTTATAATCTCTGAATAATCTTCCTTAAAAATTTAAATTCCTCTTTATCTTAGCATTAAGAATGCTGTAATTTTCCTATTATAATGTAAGCATTATAACGTAAGTAATCAATCTGTCTGCCTACATGTTCCCCGCCGAGTCGTTGCGAGATAAGGCTCACAACTTGTGAGTCACAAGCATCTGTCGATTAACATGATAAATTTTCAGAATGTCGAATAATACAGTTTCTGCGGTACTCTTTAAAAATCCCTGTTAGCTGTACAGTGAAAGCGTCGAGTTCCTAAGTAGCCACGTTGAGTTCGAGTTCATCAAAACGATATTGTTATTTGTTACTTAATAAGAATAATTATTTTTAATAGTAATGTCTTTCGGGTTATTGGGTGTAAACCTGTTGGAAATGTATTATATTGTTATTATATAGATATAAATTACTTAATTTATAAAACAGCTAATCTGTTATCTCTCTCAATATAGTATAATCTCTTATTTTAGTATGTGATAATGTGACAATGACATTTTGTCGTTGTTATATAAAACTTTACCTAAGGTTACAGATAACAGTAAAGAATATGATAATCCCATTGCCTCAGAAGATGACTGGTTTTTGGATTACCTCGAAAATTTCACTTAAATAAACACAATTACACAATTATTGTTATAATAATAATAATTGTAAATTCTTATTAACAAACTAAAAAAAGCAATTGGTCAATGCTGTCTTTAGACCGCACAATCTGAACAATAGTCAAATTCATTAATATTCATCTTTGTGTCAGTTTTTATTACATTTTTTTCGCATTGAACTTTATTATTATTTATAATATTATAGCATTACCTGGAATCATCAGGTAGACATTTGACGATAGTAAAATATTTTACTAATCGCTCATTCACTCACCTGTATGATTCTAATCAAATAAATTACTGTATGCTGAATTATAAAACTATTCATAACAGGAAGGAATATCGGTAGAAAAATAATAAATAAAATGCAATAAAATTTAATGTTTGAAAATTGCCCTCCAAAATAAATCCTGTTTGGTGTTCTAGGTTTTAGAATACTTGGAAGCTCATCATATTATATGTATTTAATTTGGTGAGAAAAAAATGCCTTTTCAAATCTTTTCAAAGTAGTTTACGCAATGATTTTTATAAAAATTTCTTTTATTTAGCATGCAATTTTGCACAAACTCAATTGAATTTAAATAGACAAATTTCAATAAAATAATATTATAATAGTTAATTTGTTATCTTGTTTCTGCAGATAAATTACAATTAATTAATAATATTGCTCTAGAGTTTAAATAAAGTGTTTTGCATTTAATTAACTAAAATAATTATTGTTAAAAGAATTCTAGACATTCAAAAACTTGTAATATTTTATTGATCTTAAAACAACAATCGTGAAATTATACTTTAAGAAAGATTTATTGCAATCTTCAAAGTAGAGACGATTGCAAAATATTAAGAAAAATTTCAAAACCGGAGGAACTAATTCTATCAGATTCTTATTGGCTAAATGAAAATATAAAATTTTAACTTGATTAGTTCATGATTAGTGTTGGGATCTTTTGTGAAATAATAGTAAGTTTAATTTAAATATTAAAAATTCTACTATTTTCTCAACTATAATTTCACAATTAATATATTACACCTACTAATATATCTGTCATGTACTCTTATAAAATATGTGTTAAGTGCACAAATTGTAAAAGACAAAAAAAAAGAAATACAAAAACAGTGTTTGGCAGCGAAATTCTTCTAAAATAAAAAGATAGTCTTCGGTTCAAAAATTTTGATAACCACAGTATTTAAGAATATAATATTCTTAAACAACAAACTAATATTAATAATATTCTATAATTTAAAGTAATACCCGAATTTGTTCTAACTTTTCTTGAAAATTACTTACATAGCATTAATGCCTTATTAATAGGTAGGTACCTACTTTAATATTGCATTTATATCAAAATTTCGATAATTACTTAAATGTCACAAATAAATTAATATAAATAAATAATGCAGTCTATATGTTATTACTTATATGAAACTACATAAAAAATATAAAAACTTTTATTATAGAAAATCCTGCAAAGGAAAATTTACGCATATTGCCATCATTCTAGTAAGCTCCATATTGTATTAAACTACCCCTAAATTTTGACCTCTAAAATTTGAGAGTTATAATAAAAGTATGTATGTAATTCAATTTAAATAAGTTAATTAGCATTTGTCTTTAAATCAAAAACCAGATTTATCTATGTAATGCAATTTTTAGTCAAAGTGTCAGAAATTGAGACATTTAGACCTGATATTTTAAATTATACTTTTCCTATTCCTATTTCTCTTTTTAAAATTATAATAAATTCACGAATTGAAACCTTGTTTGAATTTTTGATTTGTTAACACAACTTTGAATTGTTGTTGTTTGATTAGTTACTTGGTTAATTTATTTACTAGATTCATATTTTAGAAATATCTCTAATCTCGAGGTGAAGAAATCGGGAATACAAATAATTTTGTCAGAATAAGGTTATCTGCAGTATAAATCGAAGTAATTAATTAATAAATATTTATACATTTTATGAAGGCGATCGACTTCCATATTAAACTATAATAAAATTGAACTTAAAAATTAAGAAGCATAATTTACAATTAAGTACCTAAAATGATACACATATACATAGTATAATTTAATATTCAGATAGTATACGTCAAATTTTCAAAAATTTTAATATTTTGAATCGAATTTCGTTGAATTACTTCATGTCACTAAAATGAAGTTATTCTCGTTAATTTAAGATTTAAAATACCTTAAAGTATTGGTACTTTAAGGTTTTACAATTTTACTAAACTAAATGAACAAATTGCATTTCTAAAAAACATATCAAAGTATCAAATGTGAAAACGTGGTGAAAACAAGGTGGGTACAAGTATTGTAGTTTAATTGGTCAACAACCAATTATATATAATTTGAACAATAATTTTTTTGTAATAATGATGATTATCATTGTTTGTAACATAAACAAGGTTATTAAATTTTCAATTGATACAGCAAAATCCAAAACGGTTACTAAGTAATAACATAGTCTTAAAAAAAATCACAATGAAACTCAATTTAAAATTAAATATCTTAGGTTTGATATGAAAGAAAAATTGAGTACCATGTGGGAGTAGCTTGGAATATAAATTAAATTCAATTTCACAAATTATATTTGCTAAAAATTTAATTTATAATATATTTATTTAGAAGAAGTTTTTGAAATTCGTAGGATCAGATATGTACCTATGTTGTAACTCTAAATATTTAACAAGTGTGGGTGTAGGATTTACATCATGAAATGCGATATTAAATTTAAAAAAAAATTCGAAGCATATTATATCTAACGCCCAACCGGACTGCAGATAAATTATAATATATTTGATGCAATAAAAGTTTGAAGTAGTTAAGGTGAGATAATACCATTTGAGTTCGGTGAATCATGTCTGGCAACTCCATTATGTCATTGAGTCAATAGGACCGTGAACTTGAAACACTCACACAGGTAGTTTCCCATGTCTGGTTATCATGCTTCTTACTAATATTAGGTCTATGTGGTGAAATCACGCAGTTTGGAAATTACACCTTTCGTAACCCAATTTTTCCGATTTTATCTTCCAGTCATATACTATAAATCATGCAAAGGTAATTTTGTGAATGTCTGTTTTAGTTGATAATTTTATATTATTTTGTTATTTGGGTAATACGAAAATATATGTAATTACCGATGTCAGAAGTACATAAATATAGTAACGAGATATAAATCAATCAATAAAAATATTACATAACATATTTGTAGTGTTTCACAAAAATGACGGCGAAAAATCAATTGAACCTACTTAAAGCAGTAATTAATATTGTGGGAACGTCAATTTCGCTTTGGTTTACTTTATTTGACAAATCAATTAAAAGAATAAAATCCTACCTTCTCCAAAAGATATAATTTCCGACGTCCTTCCATAAAAATCGTCAGCGTCTACTGTATCAGTATTTGAAATCCTTGCGCTAGTTGTTGATAGATCTTCTTCAGGGTTAAAATATTTAGAGTACACTTCACCATCTTCTGCTCTAGAAAGCGTTTCCAAAATTAATTCCCTCGGAAGACTGTGTGTAACATTTGGTTTATGTCTTAGACCAAGTTTCGATAAAATTTGTCGTTTAATTGCTTCTAATCTAATATTGTCGGTTTGAGATTTTAATCCTCTATCAATTTTATAAAAACAATTCGGACAACTGATCACCGGCGATTCGGACGTATCCTCTATGGAACTTTTTTCTAATTGGGCTCTATAATATTCGTTATCTATATCGTGGTGATGCCTAATTCTTTCACCCTCAACTAAAAAACAATTAACCGACGTAACAAACAGACAAATCCATGGAATAGAAAGAAATTTTCTTCGCACGTAGTTAACTGTTCTTTTGCTGCAATGGTTTTTACAGACTGCCATTTTTAATAATATATATTTTTCACAGCACTGGAGGTTTTGGCAAAGTTTGTTGGATCAATTTATCTCGGGACTGACGTCCAATAATTTTGATATATAAATTTATAGGTTTAAGTGTTTAAGAGTGATTTATTTTGGACGGTTTAAAATTGTAATACTGTTTTCTTATCTAGTAATTGAATCGCATTTCTGTTAATCGCTGATGTAATTGTGTAAGTAAATCCGGTTTATGTTTAATTTCTAATACTACGACTCTAGCAAGTATTACCTTCGAGAAATTGGCAGATTTTTATCTAGTAACTTTGTCGTTATAAATGTGTGCATTAACCATTTCGTTAGATCTGCTGTAAAACACAGTACGCAATTTTTCCGCATTTTCTTAGATAATATTATTAACGTATATCGATGTAAGCGCTCATGAATTTAAAATATCTTAACAAATTTCCTTAATTTAATCATTCTAGCCAACTCAAAGAGGTCGTTATACAGACGTTAAATAAAAAAAATTTACTTCGATTTTCCAAGTCTTGTAAACAAGTATATAAAACTTCGAAACTTTTCCGAAGTTCACACCTTCTTTCAACTTACTATGTTGCGTCTGTTACTTTGATGGTTATTTTATATCGACAAGAAATAATTTTTATTGGCTAATTTAAATCTTTCCACAATTTTTTATTTCTATAAATTTACTATTGAACACCAATATCACAAAATTTCGTTGCGCTTTATCTACAGTCAGAGCTTCTTCGTCTCGTTGAAACCGCAGTTAACTACTCTTGTATTCAATTTCAAAAAATTTACAAATAAAAAATCACGATTCATTTTAAATGGGCCTTGTTCGTTCGGTCATACGTTTCCATCAATCTAACACACTATCACTTTCGCGTTATTATATCTTTTAAAACAATTTTCAACTTTGACTAATGTTTTTCCTATATTTTTCTAACACCATAATTATCATAATATACTAATAAAATCTTATTACTTTTTCTAAGATTGACTAAATTTGAAAGTGTTTAAAGCTCGATATAAAATGATGAAGTGGGCGCCCAATGCGCGTTTAATCCACGCGGCGTGCAGATCGCGACTGGCGCTGGACGCGGCGCTGCTTTCTGCGATCATAGTGCGACTGCATGTCTGTGTCTCGCCATTATGCATCCCTTCACGACATGAAGGTGCTTCATAATTTATCTTTACCACTAGTTTAACTCAAGTTTATTCATGCAAACAAATTTATTTGTCACTTTCCAAACAAAAAAATTCTTAAATGTACGTAGCGCAAAACTTACCGTTCAAAAAATATTTTGCGGCCTCCGGTATAATTAGGACCCACATTTTCATTTTTTTTTTGCTAAATTCGAACGTCGGTCGCATTGATTAGTCGTTGCGATAAATAATATATAAAACAAATTCAATCAGAACAAGTTTACAAATGTTCGATTTACAAATTATTTTCTTCTCGAGTAATTTCAGGAAATTCCCATGAAAACTCGATTTTTAAAATTTCAAATCAATTCATAGCAGTCATCAAGTACAAGACTCATAAAATTGCGATATCTATCTTTTCGAAAAGTTTCTGTAAACTGCAACAATCGCAATAAATAAACTGCAGAAATGTTAAAATTCAATAACTTTTTTTTTCGTCGTTGGCATTGTACAAGTTCAAAACTTGGAATTCTCTCGGTAACATTTTCTATGCGCTGCGACGCAGTTTTCATTCACGTGAATGAAAATTAGCACTGTTTTCTAATTTTATCATCTTAATACATTACCAAGATAGGTGACGCTCGTATAATTTTGCACTAATTGAATTTAAGTAAATCTTTAATCATTACTAACCTTACGTATATTATCCTCTGCACCAGGCCTGAACAAGTCGCTGCGTGTGCGGTCCCCAATGTCAGTTTGTGTGGCCCGCGAAGTGATATGATTATTTTATTTTTAAGTATTTGTATTGTTTGCAGAATTTTTATGTTTGGTGCAATTCCAGCTGCTAGAGCATTCACTGTAACACCGGAGAGCGCAAAATATCGGTTCTTAAATTTCCACATCGCTCTACGGAAAACCACCCAATTTTCCAGTTTCCCTAGTAAGACATCTTGGCTTCGGTAAAAAAAGATAGCCAATGATTGCATCAGTACCTGAACATTACATGGTAATCAATGTTTCTATATTAACAAATTACTCGATTTTTAGAAAACTAACGAAAATGGTTATTAAATCAACAAAGAAAAATTCAGTAAATTTACAAAAATCTACACAAAACTAATGAAAAAGTTGCATCTCGTGCAATAGACAACTTGGGCAGCTCTTACAGAAAATTGATATAAACATAATATTATTTATTAATATAACTGATCTATTTTTTTGTAAACCCCTCCCCTCACGAAGAAATCCTGGGCACGGGTCTGCCGAAAGGTGGAAGAATGTTATTCTAACAGTTCTCCCTCGGCGAACAAAAGCAAACCATCAATATAATCTGCCTTGAAAATTCTTCATATAGTGGTGATCCAAACCCACTCTGGCTTGTAGCGCTGTTGTGAAGTTTTGTATGCTTTTTTTATCAGGGAAAAATCTGGAATCTGGAAATGTCTGGAATTTTTTAATAATCTTTGGAATTCCTGGGAAATCTTTGGAATTTCCTAGAAGCCTCTGGAAATCTTAGAAAGTTCCTTAAATTTTTGGAACTGGAGTTTTTAAGGAATTCTTACAATTTTTTGAAAATTCCCGGAACTCGACGTGTGTGAACTTAGCCTCCCGCAAATTTTATAAAAATAATTTTTGAAAGTTGTTTCATGTTGATTCAGGTTTGTTTTATATTGTTCCAAAATATTTAATCGCAAATTGAAAAACTAATGCGGAAAATCGTGAAAAACCGATTTTTGAGTTAGCCCCGCACTTTTAAAAAAATTAATTTTTGAAAGTTGTTCCAGGTTGTTCTAGGTTTGTTTTATATTGTTGTAAAAAACCCGATATAGCAAGATTTTTTCTAAATTATATTATCAGCGTGAAATAATATATAGGGATAGCACCTTTCATCAAGACGGTGACATCGAGCGACGATGACAGGAGATTTTCAGTGATGGATTATTCTCGCAGAATACCCAATTCTCACCTATGACTGTACGTGCCATCAGTGGCGTATTTAAGAAATGCTTGTGAATAAATGAATGAATGAATAAATAAATAATAAAGAAATAAATAAAAATAATTTAAAGTATTTAAGTTTTGAAACCTTTTGGTAAGCATTATTTTTATCAGGGAGGGCTTCAGGAATGCAATTCGAGTCATTCTTGCCCCCTCTAAATACGCCACTCCGTGCCATATCCCGGGCAACTGCATTGACCTGTATGCTAAACTAGATGACAATAGCCAGATATGGTAAATCCTGATGGAGGGCAGCAGAAAGCATTTAGTACTATGGTGATGCAGAAAAGGAATAGTCTTGGCATGTACCATAAATATATTTCTTCAAGAAGAACTGTATCAGTAAGAATAGCTCAAGTACTGCACTATAGAAAGTAATGAGAATCTACTACACTACTTTTTAACAAGAGAATTATGATCATGTTGTCTTTAAACGATTTTTCGTCTAGCGATACGGTTGTTACTACGCGTCTGTTAAGATGGATAGACTGAAGGAGGAGCAGAAAACAATATAACAATCTAAAAATTATCGTCAATAATTTATTGTTAATTAAATCATAACTTATATCTTTATGTTTTACGATTTTTTAAAGTAAGTACTTTGTACATTCACGAAAACAATAATTAAGTTGTTTCATAAAAAAAAAAAACCTTTTTTTTAGTGTCGCGACGTATACACGTTTCGATGCATTTGACGTATCGTATCCAAACGAGAGAGCAAAAATCAGGTTCGGGGAACCACCTATCAATCTCGAACGATGCTATAGGGCAGGGATACCCAAACTGGGTTCCGTAGAATAGTCAAATTATTTATTATTAACTTTTAAAATTAAATAATACCACGGTTACAAATATTATCCCGTTCCTCAATTGTTTCGCATAAATTATAGCATTCTCTTAAAGAAATGGGAAAAAGCTAAAATAAAAGGTATTGGGTTGGTGTTCCGTTATCTTTAAAATTTAGGAACCCCTGCTATAGGGGTACCACTACGAACTTTTGAATCTTTAAATGCACCTCAAAAACGAAGTGAAAATATAAAAGTTTGGAAAGTAAAAAATATGCAGTCAAAACGATGCTATCCTGTAAGATCTTTTTTTTTTAGTTAAGAGGTAGATGGTAACTAAATAAAAGGAACAACAGAAAAATAATAGAATTACATAGCAAAAAGAGTATTGTGAGTGTTGTAAAATTAGAGACGAGACACTGAATGTGAATGGGTGACACAAGAACATCAAAAAAGATAACAAATTCGGAATTTTAAAGAGTAAGAGGAAGAGGCAAACTGATGAACCGTGACATCGTTAGAAGATAGGGATAATAAAAGGTTAATAAAAAATTTAATTTATACCCTTTTGGAACATCTCAAATTAAAGATCTTTCAAAATGTTATAGTTTTTTAAACTATTTAAAAACAGCATCAAAATAATTTGTTGGAAAAACCAGGAAAAGCATTGAATAAAATTAGTGTTTTGTGAGTCTTATTATTGTTGTGACGCAGCCTCCCAAATGTTAAAACATTGTCTCCAAGTTCTTCAACCAGAATTGCTTCTTTTTTTCAAGAGACAAATAAGACAATCCAAATCGAAGACGAGTACGACATCATTACATCGACAAATTTTCGATTGTCTATACTTTATACCTACTCTCGCTACCACACCGTACATAACCTAGAATACTATTCCGCGTTATTTTATAATACAAAAAATAAATTTGAAAAAAATTCAAGTGCATAGATTCTCATTTTTATTTATTTTTTTTTAAATTAAATTGAGTTAAATGCTTGGTTAGTGCTTGGATAAGTTTCCCCCACTAACATTCAACTTTGTACGTACCGGGTGACCGACGGTTCATCCGAACATAGGGAAATAACATGGGAAATTGATTTTTTTAAATTTACGTTTCCCATTATAACGAAGAAAAAATTGAGAAAGCTATCAATTTAAAAAGATTTTTTTTCCACGTTTAAAGATACCCAACAGTTGATATTTTGTTCTTTAATAGTTGTTCAAAACTCAATAATAAAATGAAAATATGTATAGTGCATTTAATAAAACTTAACTTAAATTTAATTTCCAAACAATGTAATAATAACAAATGTCAATATAATTATAAAAAAATCAATTTTCCATGTTATTTCCCTATGGGCGGATGTACGGTCGGTTACTTTTTTCTATTTATTTATTAACCATACAAATAGAAAATTATAATAATTTACACTATAATAATATCACAATAATACATATGATTAAATGGGATGTGACTCAGTTTGGCCATAATCCTGCCATCTGTTCTACCTCACATCCCGAAGATTGTAAAATACATTGCCATCTAACTGTCATAGTCCCATAATAAAATAAAATTAATTATATTCATCTAAGACGCCCACTCACCATCCTTAAGAAGAGCCTTAAGTCTTTTTTTGAATAAATAATATGAACAACACTTGATGCTCTCAGGAATTCCATTTAAGACAAAGGAGACCTGATAGGAAAATGATCGTTTGAAAATTTCAAGTCTATGCCTTGTTATTGATATTTTTTTTTTTTTCTGATGTTTATATTATGTACATCAGTTCTAAATCTTATTTTGTCATATAGGTAGTGTGGTGTCTCTGTACTAATTATCTTGTAATAAACACCAGCAGCATGAAACCTTTGCCGATCCACCGTACACAACCATCCAATCTCCCCAAGCCTATTTGATACTCTTTCACTTCTTCTGAGTCCACATATAAATCTAATACAAGAATTCTGCACCCTCTGTATTCCTTTTCCTATTCCCTCTGATAAACTACATCACAGTAATTTAAATTTGATAGTACTAGTGAATCACAGAGAAGAATTCTGAGATTTCTATTAAGAATATGTCGGTGAGAATAAAGTAGTCTTAATGTGGCATACGATTTTTGTAACAATTGTTTGACATGAAGTCTGAATCTAAGTCAGAGTCTAGGATGACTCCTAAATTTTTTCCCGATGGTGAGACTGGTAGTAAAACATTGTTAATATAAATTTTGAACTTTTGTTTAGCATCCTCATGCGCTCTTCTATTACCAAAAGTCATAACAGAACATTTCGATGAATTAATGCAAAGTTCGTGCCTTTCGGATGTGGCTACAAGTTTTTTCAAATCGTCATTAATAAGCTCAACATTCTGCAACAGATCACACGGCATAAATGAAGGATATATCTGAGTGTCATCCGCATAAATGTGAAACATACAATATTGAAGACCAGTATATAACATAGATGTATAAATGATAAATAGTAAAGGCCCCAATATGGAACCTTGCGGCACACCAGAACTAGCCTCTGTAAATTCAGACAACAAGGCATTAACCGAAACTTGCTGCTACCTTCCTCGTATATAAGCCTCAAAAAGTGCCACTGCACCCACTCCAAGGCCAATAAAATGTAAAATAGAATGCAACAGTGTATGATTAATAGTATCGAATGCCTTGGAGTAGTCAAGGAGTATCAACGCAACGAGCCTTCCCTGATCCACTGCACCAAAGATGTTATCAATTTCACGCAGGAGTGCCGTTAAGCATCCATAACCTGTACGAAACCCAGATTGAGTTCTTCGTAGTATGTTACCCCTAGCTAAGTGATCACGCAATTGTAAACTTAGAACTTTTTCAAAGATCTTGAATAAAGTAGGTAAAATGCTAATGGGTCGAAGATCAGATAGATGAGATACCGGAGGCTGAATGAGTTAGCCGAACATAAGAAATTAACCTATAAAAACTTATTTATGCAAATTCCTGTTTGTCTAATTACTTATTTTAGAGAAAAAATGGAAGAACAAAGATAACGCAGAAATATAAGCTACAAATGATAAGAGCATTATATTGACTAAAGAAGTCAAACAATGCTTTTCAAATGGTTAAAATTTTTATTTATAGAACTGGCCATGAAATAAATTCAATTTAATTTTCTATAACAATTGTTATCGTCCGTAGAGACCAGAAACCATTTTATTGATTTTCATGCTACATTCAGTTCCAAATATAATAATGTACCCCTGATCTATGTAGACTAAACCTGAGGTGAGGATTTTGTTGATTTCTGCAGGTTGTTGAATTTTGTTTTTGTAGTCCTGAAGAAAGAACAAAATGAAAGTTTGAAACGTCGACGAAAAGTTAGAGTTTTAATTAGACCTGTCCAAGAGAAAATCCCGATATATTTTTCTAATTAATTTTCTAGTTCAATTTAGTTTTTATTTTCAAAAATAATTACCTTGTAAACTTACAAGCCCATGGGCATGACTGCAGACTGCAGTCTGATAGATGAAACTTTTAACAATTTCAAAAACATTTTTTGGCTTTTTAAGTAAAAGCTAGATGAAATATAATACTCTTATCATTCCTAGTTTATATTTCTGCATTATTTTTGTGTCTTTCATTTTTTTTCTAAAGTGATAATTAGGAAAGTAAGAATTTGCATAAATAAACTTTTACATGTTAATTTCCTATGTTCGGCTAACTCATTCAGCACCTTGTATAACTGTATCGTAAAATAACAATTTAATTTAATTGTGATTGTTAAAAGATCAATGTTGTTGTCCTCGTTGTTGAACTGTAAGCTTATAAATGATTTAATTCACAGATAAAAATTATTTCTTTTTTGAATATTTAAAAATTCTAGATTTTGTATTAGTATTTTTATTTTATTTTAAATTTTTAACTTTGTTCCATTATCAGTTTGATGGATTATATTTTGCAATTCAGTTATGAATTTCATTCATATGAATGAGTGGAGTATAGTTGCGTTGAGAAACATGAAATATTTCAAAATTCTATAATACCTAAATTCTTTTTGTAATTTTTTTATAATTTAATTTAATGTATTATAAATATGTGCATATTTTGACAAAATTTTAAATAGAAGTTGTTATAAATTTTACTACCCCTGTGCAAAGGGTTACGAGAGAGAAAGTCAGTACAAATTTTAACTCAGATCCAACAATTTAAAGTAGGTATATGGCATTGAAGATCTGGAAGAGAAGAAGGCGAAGGAAATAGCAAAATAAGAAATATTAGATGTTTGTAAGTATTTTTAACCTGGTTTCCAATGAAAATAATTCATTTCACTTTTACTATATTTTCACATTATATGACAAAATAAGACATTATTTTCCTGATTGACCACAACAGAAGAGCTCCGCTTTTGGTCTCATAAAAACAAATGTTAGTAATCTTTACATTTTATAATAATGTAAAAATATTGACATGGAAAATCGACTGTAATTTTTAATAGATACTTTATTATAAACACATCCAAAATTTTTGACACCAAACAATAGCAGTAGTCGCCTTCGGCAGAAAATACATATACAAATAATGGTTTGACAAAAACAAGAATCGTATTAACCTACATATATCTAAATTGCCATCCTTGTTGATCATCGGTTCTATGACTCTATAGAAGCAGTGTTCAAATTTGTTGTAAGTGATTCCCCTCCGTAAACAAAACTTAGCTACGACACTGAACTACATATTCCCAAATATGTATTGTCGGCCAATTAACTGTCAGTTAAATAATTTGCCTATTTCTTGAAATTTGAATGTTTTGAAAATTTATGGTACACATCATGAGCAAACTTTTTTTTAGTAAACTTTTTTGTTTTTGTATTTATCTTAAACCTTTTTTTTTCAAACGATTTATTCTATTTCTTTCTCATTGGAGTATTTTGCTACGATTTTGCTACTATTTGCTGTCTTTATTATTAAATGTTTCAAATTTTCGTATTTTTGGTATTTTCCAGCTTCAGTATTGTGCAGTTATTTTAATTCCATAGTTATTTTCTTCTTCAAATTTTTCCAAATTTCTAATTTTGAATTAAAAGCAATTTCTTCTTAAGTGTTCATCAATATCAAATGTAGTTTTGGTGAATCAGATAAATGTTACTTTATTAAATTTGAATTTGTCATTAACGGCGTTTAAGTCTTTTAGTTATTTGCTACTATACATAGTTTTAATTGATTGATATAAAAATGTTCACATTCACATTCCAAAAATGAACTGCAACATTTTTAATTAGCATTTCAGCCTTTAATGTAGAAAAAAGTGCTGAAATCGTTTAATGCCAATTAAGTATGCCAAGTTTCTCAAAAACGGCCAAGAATGAATTATATTTGCTTTAAAAAGTTAAATTAATTTTTACAGTTAGTTCCCTGTGTAATTTCCTAAATATTTCACCATATTCAATTAATTAGTTGATTATCAAATATTACTACATCATTATTTGTATGTTTTTGTATCGTTTGTATTTGTATCTCTAATGCCCGTATTCAGCAACTACAAATAGCACTATTTGTCGAATAAAATGACATTATTACAATGCACAACAATGCAAAATTTTGTTTTTATTCGATAAATAGTGCTATTTGTAGTTGGTGAATACGGGCATAAGGGTAATTAATTGATTATGAAATAATCATAAATTCGATTAAAAAAATTGTAAACAATTCGCTAAATATTTGCTTAGGTAATTGATTATTTTAAGATATTGGAAAATTACTAATTACTAATTATTAAGATTATTTTTGGCCGTTTTTAAACAACTTGTTTTATTAGGATAGGGTAATTCCGGGAGAGACGAACCACGTTTTTTATAAACGCAATATTTAAGAAAATAAATTTAAAACTTAATAAATTTTATTCAAAAGATGTTAAACACATTACGTAATATCTATTTATTTCATCTATAAACAAAAATTGCTTTATTTAGACTAAAAATAAAAAATATGACGTGTGGTCCAACTCACCCTACTGCTAAGGTTGAGATGAACCACTAAGAACGGGTAAAATGAACCCCACTTAATTAGTTTCCAAAACGTTTCTCTCCGCATTGGGAACACAACATGTCTTCATATTTTAAACAAGTTTCATGTAACCATCTTTGGCAATCAATGCATCTTACCCAATCATCATTTGATTTTTTGATTTATCTTCAATATTTTTCGGTTTTCCCCATCCTACACATCCTGAAAGACTGGTGTCTCATCTCCTGATAATGATGATGACACATCCAATTTAGAGATTTTTTTTCTTTTTTTTCCTTGTAGAAGTTTAATTTACATTAGAAAAGCTAGTTCTATCTTTACCTGAATTTTTCGGTTCAACTATCCCGAATTTACGGTACAGATGGACCACTGGCTTATTTATTTCCCTACTATAAATGACGCAATTTAATGTTATGTTTATTTAGAACACAATATTCTTGCTTGTTAAACATTAGAAATAATAAACAAAGTCAAACTTCATAACTAAAATATCACAAAATACGATTACACATAAGAGTCAAACTGAAGATTATATCACGTTATTGGCGTAATTTACAATCTTGTTTAGAATATAGACAACTGGTTCATCTCAACCGCCGGTTCGTCTCTCCCGGAATTACCTAATCAAACTTAAACCGCGTCTTTCTAAGGTCGCTTTTAGAAGTGTGAAAAACTTGCGAACTGCTTTTGATTACTAGTAAAATTAGGATAAAGCACATCGGTATCGGTAAACTGACTATCTATTATCTATTTTTTTGTGGAAGTGATACGACTTAAATATTTACCTGTCTGTAGAAAATTCTATTCTGTTTTTTTTTTCAAGTATATTTTGAAATTTTGTGTGCACTAATAAATTTTACTCGATGTTTACCTCTCTAATTATTTATTATTCGCTTACTACTAAATTTACAAAGTAGCGTAGTGGGACAATTTAATTTAAAAAATCACTGAACAATGCTTCCAGGACTAAACATATCGCCGGTTACCAATATTCATCGATTCCAGGTAATTGATTTACCTCTTGTAACTTCCTAATAGTAATTACTTCAACACTCGCTTGTCGCTTGTGCTATTATATCATTTTTTGTTTGTTAGTATATTACGAGGTTTCCACTAGGTCAAGTTTATAAATACTAGGACGTTCTGTTTTACATCTTTAAAGAAATATGAATTATCACATTTTTACGCGCAGTCCATAGTAAAAATGTAATATTCTCATTATAAGCAAAATGTCACCTGAATTTACAGTTTGTCGTCAAGTTCTTGGATAATATCAAAAAAATTTGAAATATAAAAAGTTTCGCAGCTTTATAATATCATTTTCAGGTAAATTAAAATCTGAACTAAATCTTTTATATTATATTATCTTCAACATTACGAACTGTCACCAATTTAAAATTCACCTCCTAGATAAACTATTATTTTTACAATTTTCTTCACGTCGTCGAGATATCTGTAGGATACATATCTATTAGATAAATAACTAAGTATATAAGTAATCAAAGTTTTAATTTGTTACCGAAGATCTAAATTGCCGTTGTCTGATTGGTTACTTGCGGTTTCTTTATCTTCGTAACTTGCAGATATCTGGAAGTATCTCTTTTTCTTTCCCAATAGCCTTTTTACTTGAATCTTTATTTTCCTTAAATTATAAACTAAACCAACTAATTTCTCTCAACATTCTCTCCAGTGATATCGTTATAGTGAACAATTTGCTGTCCAATCTTTCTTTTATTCGGAAATTTAAAAATTTTCTATAAGCTTTACTTATTTGTACTGACTCTGATTTAACCGTTAATAAAAACGCCTATCTAGTCAAGCCAAGTGTCGTACCGATTGACAACATTTTTAAGAATTTATCAAATATAGCAAAAAATACGATGGCTCTCCAGCATATTTGTTACTTTGTTATTTTCGTGGTTTACAATTTGACATTGCGTCTCTAGCATTGTAAGATTTTCCTCTTACCGTACCAGGCAACGTTTATACAAATTCTACCGTATGGCTTTCGCAAATACATGTTATTGTTGTACTTTTAATTTTAATTCTATGTTGGTTAAACGTATTTTGTTCAGAAAATAGCAATACTCGTCAAAGCAAAGCAGTTTAGGGTGCTTAAGTGTGGAGCAGCGGATCTAGTAGTTTGTTATCTGTAGGGTGAGAGTTGTAACAACGTAACAACTAACATTCATTTAAAGAAGATTGTAAATTTCTTTATAATTTAGAATTGTGAAAAGTAGAAAGTATGTGGTACAATCTTGTGTAGTACATTCCTATTTAAGACTAACACTGGGGTGGAATTTACTTTTTTTAATATTATCACGATTACTGAGTGTTATACCAATTAAAAAAAATTTTTCCGCTGTATAAAATCATCCCTATAACTTCTGGGGTTCAAAATGAAACTGATGTAGTTTAACTTCCAATATCACGCACAATCTGAAATCTAAATTCAAACTCGAAACTTCCTCCTTCGCTGCTCAAAATTCATCAGTATTTTAATAAAAATTATTTATTGAAATGAATTAGTTTCTATTATTGTTTTACACTGTTTTAAAGAAAACTGTAAAAAAATGAGCGGCGGCACCTAAGCTGACCATTTACAAAAATCCGGTAAAGTTTATGTATTTCACTATGAGCACTGATAATTTTACGGCATCTAACCTTCTCATTTATTTTACGTACGAATTTATTAGTTTGGCATTGGAAAACGTTCTACTGTATGTTGAACTAAGACCGTATTCTACAATTTGTATTTTATTGAATTCTGTTTGTTGTTCTGCATTTCATTGCTCGTCCAATTTTATTTTTATTAGTTGATTGAAGAACTAGAGACAGGCATTAATGAGAACAATTGTTCGTTGAGTTGTTTGTTCACTAGTAAAGCAATTGATATAGAAATACAACCAGCTGCATTATTTATTGCAGCATTTTAGAATGAAAATAACAGTAAAAATGAAACTCATAAAACAATAAAAAATCATGTTCAACAATAGAGTTGATAAACCTCAATATCGCAATTAGAAAAATCTTTCGTTTCACAACTGAAGAGATTTATACAAAGCTTATTCTACAAATAATGCTGTAAATCATGGCATCTTTATTATTTTTATCAAGTCTGCAAAAAGAACAACTACAAGTAAGCATTGATTAAGTCGAAGAAATAAATTTTACAGGAAAATGTTAATTATCTCTTATAGGGCGTTATAGAAATGATGCCAAGATATTCCAGCTTATTTCAGATCTAATAACAGATTATGGGATGTTGCTCTTTTAATGCATTTTTTTCAGAATATTTGCTTTTCAGTTCAAATTTTATGAGAGATATATTTTAGACTTCCAGTAAATTTTATTCAAGACTAGAAAACTATCATAATGTATAAAGTCTGTAGAAATGATAATGGCGATGCTTTTTTATTAAAAAAACTTTGTTACATCGACATTCTTGGTGACTTTTGAAAATCAAGTTATAGAAAAAATGTTAACACGATTTCTTTGTATTTTCCAAATTCAAAACATTAGCTTTTTAAATAAATATTTTAAAATCATTGAATACTAAAATTTACTCTTAATTTTAAGGTACAGTGCCTGTATCTTTCTAATTACGGCGCTGACTGTTATACAGTAGTTAGTTGTTTGAATAACTGAATAAAATTTCGTAAGAAAAACTTTTTGTGGGGATTTCGAGGTCTCTTACGGCCATAAGCTCACACGCAATGCGCGGTTCAGCTTACATTATGTCGCCATTGATCAACCACTAATTTAGGAGACCACGACAAAGTAAGGTGGACACCCATCCAAGTGTGTACCGCAAATAACATTGCTTCAATTTCAAGTTAATTTGCATTTAGAAAAATTTTCAGCTGAAATCCTAGATATATGTATATTATTTATTTCATAAAAGATTTGCATTAAGTTGCAATAAATACACAGAACGTGCATACTAATTTGACTAGCAGTCCTTGGCAATAATTATGACAAAATTTTATTAGTTTTTTTCTTGAGTGTTGTTCACTAACTATCACTAAAATTTAAGTGAAATCATTTTCAAACTGAAACTGTTTGTTCTGTTATATTGTTAATAAATAACGTGGCATAATAAAATAAGATGGTATGAAAATAAATGGTACGAAAAAAGAATAACAATAAATAATTATTATCGATTACTGTGCTGTTATTTTTTTCTTTGAATATTTAAATAGATAGCTGCATTAATCGTTTAAAAATGTATATTGTTAACATATTTGGGATGGTGCTGTTTAATTTTTATTGAAATTGTTCGACTGGCGCCTGAGATCACACTTCTTGTTTCCTATTATGGATAATCTGTGTGCTAATATATCGACTTTGCATCGATTCATGTGATGGTGTGCTAACATCGTCTACGTGTTGTTTCATGCCATCATTTAAGTGTCAGATTGTTGTTTAAATGAAATGTAAATGTCTCATGCACAAAAATTTATAGATTTTCTCCTGTATGATTTGTGGACCAGTCGATGATTATTATTGTCGGAACCATTTGATCTCCAAAATACTAATAAAAACTTAACTGCATTACATCGAAAACTCTTCTTGAAATTTAAATATTTATTATACCGAACAATTTTTCAACATTGTAACTGGGCAATAACTTTCCCACCGAGCGTATTACAAACTAATTGAAGCCGGAATTGTTACTAAAATTTTATCAAGTATTTAAAAGAAATATTTAAATATAAATGTCGACGTAAGACCTCAGAACCAGCGACAAATAGGAGCCAAGTAGAAAGAATAGCGACTATACAAATTGGGTTAAGGAAGAAAATGTTACGGTCCTTAATTTTTGTAGCAACTTCTTCTTTTATTTATCTAAGAATATTGCATTTATTTAGAGTGCTAAAACTAAACACTAAATTCTTTTAACTTTTTTCCTAAATGTACAATTTTTTTTATCAATTTATCTGTGTGGCTTTTCGACTTTCATTTAAAATTACACATTTACCTACCAAATCGAAATACAATTTTTATAAATAACTATTTATTATTTAATATTACTTTTAAGTACACCCTTAAGGTAGTAAAGCAATAAAATTACAAGAAATGTTTTTTTTAATGAACAATTTGCTATCCAATTTGAGATTCATGTGTATATCAGACATTTCGTATTCTTGCCTTTTGAACTGCAACGAAACGTTACTGAATAATGAAAAATTGGATCCAGTTTAAAATATCACTTACCGCAAATTAAGGCTTTTAGGTTTTAAGTTAGTTTATTTATTTTATCTATAAATCTTGTTTTAACAATTTTCTTCTTGTAAAAACTAATTTCTAATACTATACATGTAAAGGCGTTTATAAACTGAGTCTTATGAATAGATAGCCGCACTTAGAGATATGTTTCAAAAAAATAAAATGAAATTTTAACTTACATTTATCAAAATATCCGTAAACCCAGATATTACATTAATGACTACTTATGTAGCACAAATATTATAATTTTTTGTTGCCAAAAATTCTAACGTCTAAAAAAGACACGATGGTATTCTATGAGATTTAAATTCATGAGATGCAACAAATATATTAGAATACAATCCTTATCCCTTAAGTACTTTACAGTAATATCCTAAAATCTTAGAAGATTAGTCTAAATGAGGTGCAATTTACCGGTTCCTCCCCACCCAGACAAAATTTTCATTTGAACCAATTTTGTTTTTGAAATATTTCAAATTGTTTAATAATGGCATTTCGCCAGCCCCAATTTGTAATTTTTAATCGAAAATAATCTCAACTGTTTGTAGTTCGTTTATAGTAGGTACTTGTTTGTATTTTTCTTATTTTCGTTAGTACCATTTTTTTTAGAAATATTTCAAAATATAATAATGGCATTTCGAAAATTTTCCTCTTCCCGAATTTTTTATCGAAAAGAAGCTAAATCATATGTATTTTATAATATTTAGTTTCGGACTGGAAAATCAAATTTGTCATAATCATTATAATTAGGTTACTGGAATTCTTTTAAAAATTTATTTGGAATTTGTTGGAAATTATTTTCGAGGTAGCCGAGACTTCGATATCTCCTGACAAAAATACGTAGGGGAATGTTGTCAGGGTCGGCCCGCTGTCTAGGTCGGCCCACTGCAATTTTTCAGTGTAGACCACTGATAACACCTATGTGGGTGGGTGGCTAAACATCCCTCAATGACAACGAACTTTTCGTGTCATTACTGATTTCGAAGTGTGAAGTTGAAACGTGTTGTGCACTCAGTGACTTAATAAAGACAAAAAAAGTCTTCCAGTAGCTGTAAATAAAGCATCAAAACTTGAAGCAAAAACATGAATTCGTCAAAGTAAATATCTTTAAATGTGTTATGAGGATAGCCTTTAAAAATTCAAATTAAAAAAATTTTAGTTTTGTAATCTGTTTGGTTGTGGTGTGCGCGATGCGGTAATAGCACTTGTCGTCTAGGTTGGACCATTTGTGTAGTCAAGGTTGGTCCACTGTGAATGTGTGCGTTAAGGCACATACTTTGACCGATATCGGCCGGCACCGTACAGTGGCAGGTATCCGACATCTAAGGGTAAGCCGGAAGGGAAAAAAAATATTACTCGATGGGATCTCGTTAATCCACTCGTGCGCGTCAACGTATTGACGCTGTATTAGCAAAAAATCCCGATTAGCCTCCATTCTTGAGTGCAATACTCGATGAAATAAAAATAAAACGAATTTGGTTTATTATTTCATCCAGTTAATTTTTTTAGGTCATTTTCGAACATTTTTGCATGAATTGAGTCGATTCTAAATGGTGGGCCAACTTAGACAACATATGGGCCAACCTTGACAACATTTTGTTTTTTTTATTCCTGTGTAAGTTTTCTATTTTTTACCCAATCAATTTGCAATTGCCTCGTAAGTGTTCTTATTCATAGATCTTTCTGACCATGTGATTAAATTAATAAAATTCTTTCTTAAACGGAAGTTATGGGCAAAAGTTAAATAATTGGCCAACCCTGACGACATTCCCCTACATCAAATCTCTGTTTCTACAAAACCTCCCAACATTTCCTCACATCTTCCGACATTTTCGCACATTTCCCCACATTTCCTCCATCTCCATATCTTCATTCATGCATAATACATATTAATTCAAATTCAAAATAACAAATCAAAAATTTGATTGGTTACTTGAATAATTTGTCGGACGGATTCATTATCCGAGATATATCTCACGATGAAGTATTATGGTGTTTTGGTTTACTTTTTTGCGCAGACGATTTATCGTTACATTTTTGGAGCCCTCGTGTGCGGTCGCTCCAGGGGCGTAACAAGTAGGTGAGGGACCCGTGTTTTTAGGTTGTTAACGGGAAGCCCTGCTTTTATAAAAGACAAACAGAAAAGAAAATGATAAATAACTTATATTTATAACCATAATTTTAAGATATACAAATAACTAAACTATATTAAGGGCTGATTTTATGAGAATCAGTTAAATTACTTAGTATAAGTAAGCTAATACGTGATGACGTTGTTTATACACAGGGGCGGAACTACCGGGATGTGGTGGGTGCGAGCACGCGGGCCCCCTGCTAAAAGGTCCCCTAGTTGTACTGTGACCTTTTCAATCTTTTAAAAAAAATTTGAAACCTTTAAAAATATAATGAGATAATCTAGTATTTCAATAAATCAGAAAGTAAAAAGGCAAAAAAATCTTAATTTTAAAATTAAATTAAAATCAGTAATTTTAATTAAAATTAAATTAATTAAAAAATAAAAAAAAATTTAATAATTTTTTTTTAATGATAGATAAACTAAAATCTAGTCCAATGCGATAAATAGAATATAAAGAAGATGGAGTGCATAAAGTCCTCCGAAACGTCGACCTGACAACTTTATGAGTTTGATTGCATAACCCGATAACATTTTATATTCTATTTTTTTTTAATTAAAAAAGTTAATTAAATTAAAATTTTAAAAAGATTAAAAATTTAATTAATCAAAAAAATTACATTAAATAAATTTAATTTTAAAACTTAAAAACAAATTTATTTTAAAATTAAAAAAAAAATTTTAATTAAATTGTTTTCCTTGTAATTGTTATATCGGAAATAACCCGTGGCGTATTTACGGGTGGGGGGCTAGGGGTCCGGGCCCCCTCTGTAACTAATCAATATTTTATTTTATTATAATCAATATGTTAAATAACATACAATTATTTCAATTTTAATATTTAAAAGTCTTGAACGATTTTTAAATCCTGACTTATTTAATAAATTAATTTAGGTCAAAAAATTAATAAAGAAAACAAACTATTTTTAGGAAAAATTATTTTTGTATTTCATGTTTTAAATTTCCATTAGAGTTGGCCGTTAGAGTGCGTGACCTAAATAAAATCTCCTGCGGTTAGTACAAAACTAAAAAAAATCGCCGGAAAATTGTGTGTACTAGCGAAGGGAAATTTGAAGAGATTCTAGAAAATTCCAAGACATCTCGAGAAATAAATTCTTAGAACATTTCTAGAAATATAGAAAATCTCAAGAAATCCATAGAAATTTGATAAAAATCTCGAGAAATCCATAGAAATTTCATAAAAATCTCAGGAAACTGTAAAAAAATTTAGTAAATAAGAAATCGAGAGAAATGCAGAAAACTCTAGAAAGTCTTAGGAAATTCTAGGAAATGGAAAATTCTAATGTATCTTAAGATAATATTATATATCGAAAAATCCAACAATTTTAAAGCCAATGAAATCTGAGAAAATGAAAAAAGCAAAAAAAATATATTCTAGATTTCCTCAAATTTCCCTTGATTTCCCTTTAGATTTGCATAGTATGACAATTTCTTCATCATGTTTCCACTTAGTAGAAAACGAGCGGGAAATTTGAAGAAATTTGGAAAAATTTTAAGAAATCTCAAAAACTTTTTGGAAATTTTACAATCTTAGGAAGTGTATAAAATTTGAGAAAATCTTAAGAAATAGAAAATTCGAGAAAATCTTAGAAAAATATTCAAAATATAAAAAAATTTAGGATCTTAGGAAATCTTGTGAAAGGGGAATCACAGAAAATTCAAGGATATTTAAGAAATTAAGGCAATCTTAGAAAAATCAAGGAAATCTCAGAAAATTGAAATATAAAAAACTCATCTATATATTTTTGATAAGAATTAAGGTATAATTTTCAAATTTTAATAAAATTAAATAGGAGGGGTCTCTATATCCGCCCTTGTTTAAAAGGAATTCTTTGGAAATCACTGGAATTGCATCTAACTTATACACTTAAAAGTCAAAAAATGCTTTTGAAATTGTTAAAATTTTTATTTATCAGACTGGCCATGTAAGTTTCCAATGCAATAATAATTATATTTATTGAATTTATTACATGGCCAGTTTGATAAATGAAAATTTTAACAATTTCAAAATATTTCTGACCTTTAAGTGAAAGTTAAATGAAATCTAATCCTCTTATCATTTGTAGTTTATATTTGTGCAAATTTTTTATTCTTTCATTTTTTCTCTAAAATAATTAGGGAAGCAGGAATTTGCATTAATAAGTTTTTACTTGTTAATTTCTTATTTTGAATAATAATGTCGATAAAGTGCATCTCTGGCTAATTTAAATAGGTTTAAAAATCTAAAGAGTTATAATTAAAATAAAGTATTTGAAATAAAATCAGTTTTGAAAATTTGAAAATACAAATTAGAAATTAATTAACTATATCTATATTTCTTGCACTAATTTTAGAATTATTTTTATGAATTTTGAATTCAGGAGTTGGAATGTTCCTTGTGGGTATTTTGGGTCCTTCAATAAAACAAATGTTACTTAATCCAACTCCTGAATTATTAATTTAGCTTAAGGGTCGATAATTTTTCATTGTATGAATTTTGAATAAATTTTAAAATTTTAGAAATATTTGGAGTTTTAAGATAAGAGGGTCGTTTAATTACAAAGTTTAACGCTCTTATTACACTACCAAAAAGAGTTCAAAATACAAAAACAAAGTGATATTTGAAATCTACAGACAATTTTAAGTCTTTTCCACATAATCACAAAATTTTTCGAGACATTTGTCGTAGCAAAAAATCAACTTATCAATTCCGAGTCGGTAGTGCGATGCGTTCAATTTGTTAAATAATCAGTTACGGCGCCTTCGATTTCCTCTGTTGAATTGAATTGTTTGAATTGTAAACGACTACATTCCTCTCTACTTGGTAATCGTAGGGTTAATTCGTCGTTTGTGTACCACTGAACTTCAAAAATCAGCTCTTTGGCGAGTGCAACGTTTTCGTCGGTGCTTGCATGCGCAGGTCGCTCTTTTTGTGCAACTGATCTGGACCATTTTCGAATTACATAGCGCTACCATTTCAAGGCTCAACACTGTTAACCGTATACACTACGCAGTTCTTGATGATTTTTTTTTTATTTTTATTTTTTCCAGCCAAACAACAAACTACATCACGAAGTTTAGATTTGGACGCAACTTTCAATGGCAGTTCCATGGTAAAACGTTATAAAATAGTAGAACTTCAATCGATTTGATTTCTACCCAAACGAACATGTTCACAATCGATGAGAGACTAACCAAAAAAAATTTCATCGCTTTACCGTTTCACTGAGCGGAGAGCTAGGATCGTTAAACTTTGTAATTAAAAGACCCTCGTAAATGGGGATTCTGCCAATTTTATCTTTGTAATACTATTTCACAATATCTAATAGTGACGTTTCGTCACTACCCTTTTTCCATTTTGATTTAGGTTCCAAAATACCTCTGCTGTATATCGTCGGCTTAAAGATAAAACAAGATAAATCCAAAATGATAGTTTTGAGAAACACGACTTTAATGTTGAGTGATAATGTAAAATTCGGATTTAAAACTTAATAATTTTTATTCATTAATTTCCGATGCAATGACATTAAAACTTGAAAATAAATATTTTTTTGGTATTAAAAATAATGAAATTTCTTAGTAATTATAAAACAGTTTGAATGTAAGGGACTTATCTTGTTTTGCCACGTAAAATTATCAAACATAGTGCAGTTAACTCCCTTATAATTTTGATTGTTAACGACAATATATTATAGAAAATAGATTAATGTTTCTATCTACCTTCAAGTAGCTATGCCCACTCTCCAAAAACGTTTGTTCGACAGTTAACTTATAAACAAATGAAGCTAAGTAGCACTTATCTGGTTTTTGTATTCAACTACTACATGAACTACTACTCGAACATGTAATTATTATAGTCTAAACCAAAGTAACTGCACT
Source organism: Cantharis flavilabris (assembly GCA_949152465.1). NCBI lineage: Eukaryota > Metazoa > Arthropoda > Insecta > Coleoptera > Cantharidae > Cantharis > Cantharis flavilabris. The sequence goes on from OX424438.1 coordinate 17,600,246, forward strand.
TAACTTATTTTTGCAGATATGAGTTGTAAAAATGGACTTAGTCGGAACTAAATATCTATATAAAAAGTTTATTAGTGATAATACAATTATCTGCTTTTGCCAGAGCCTAGTTGAGTATGATTCGTATCCAATAAAGTAGATAACTCATTTTGTGCAAAAATGGAGTTATCTTCTTTTAGCTTTAAGCTCACGATATAAGTTTTTAACTTCGTTTAACTTATTTTTGAGGTAATTAGAGAAGTATTCCACAGAGTTGGAGAATATGATAATTCTCTTTTCCATTTTGAATTCAAAATAGTCTAAACAGCGTATACCTCGTTCGTAGTACCTTTTTTATTTTTGCTTGTACTTGTTTTGATTTTGAAATATTTTAAATACTCTCATAGAGGAATATTTCACTTTGGATCAAAAACTATATAATATTGTTTATATCTATTTGTATCTTCTTTATTTTGGGTTGTACTTATATTTTATCTGTTGTTTTGCTTATAGAGAGATCAATAATTATGCAGGAATTTTTAATGGAGGGGGTCTGGAAAATACTTTAAACACTTACGTGGGGCAGTTTAATAAGTTTACATGTTTGATTAAAAATAATATAAAATCTTTGACCTTAGAGTCTAAAATTCAAAATAGAGGAAGGTGAAAAATAAATTTCCAGTTGTTTGCCCCTCGCAATTTTCAAAAGTTTTTAAATCAGTTCCACCTCGAATGGCTCGAGTAGTTGAAGAAGCCATTGTATGCCGTTAAGAAAGCCGTGGTACTAATTTTGTAAAAACATCGTTTTATGTTGAAAGATTTGACTCTAGGTTTTGACACATGATATCACCGTGTAGCAAAGTATAATTACGCAATTGCATAGTTTTGATCTAATTAATAATATAAGTTATCAAATTAAATAATGTTATTATAACGTATTGTAAAAAAAATTAAACTTTTCACAAATATTATCATATTTTAATAACAAAGATACCATAAAAATCAACTACCGGCATATTACCTACTAAAAGTATTCTAATTGTGAAATATTTCACATTCAAATGCCAATTTTCTTAAAGAATTGTACCAAGATCGACTATTTTAGCTTTGTAAAAATAAATGAAAATTGTGTATGAATGTCTTATTTTAATTTTTGAGTATATCTTTATCATATTTTATTTCAACGTTTTATTTTTGTATATTCTTTAATTTATAGTTGTCCTACATTGAAATATGTTTGTCTATCCAATTGTGACTTCCAAAGTCAAAAAGTTTTCACCGACTTTGTTGCTATTTCTTCGATTCTTATTTATGGTTCTTTCTTATTTTTTCTCGTATAAGACAAACGTTGGTAGTCTTTGATAATTATTAGCAGAGAAGAATCAGCTCAGAATTTATCGAAACCAAAGTATACCTACCAGTCTCACCAATTCTATCGTTTAAGCAATTAAAGTCAAAATAGTAATAAAATTATTTGCATTCAAATCTTTTCCTTGTTAATATTTGCGATAAACTACAAAAGGTGCAGCTAATTTGCACCTCAGGCATATTCGCCGACTATTAAATTAATATTCAAACTTTGCGTGGTTCGTTATCTTTAAAATGTAATAAATTTTTTGTACAAACCACCAAGACATAGACCACACATTCAAAGCTCTTCATAATTAAGTTACAAGAGTTTACAGTTCTCCGTATCATTTAATGTTTTAACATCATTTAACTAATAAGCGCTCACTTGAATAATAATAATAATATGTTTCTTATTGATAACTTTTATGTACCTATATTAAAATTTTGTCACTAGGTAAAGTAACCCAAATTTGAAAAACTTATGATCCCATTTTAGATATTTCTAACTAATGGTTGGAAAAAACTAAATTCCGCAAATATAAAAAAGACAATAAAATTTAGGTTCAGGATGCAGCACTTATTTGTTGATATCTTTCTAAACATTTTATGTTTGCTAGTTTAAGTGTTTTCAATTTTGATAGTGAATATCATGTTTACTATAGAATGTTAAAAATTGAGGGATTAATATTTTTATTTTAATGTTAAAAGAGAATTACGTTTTAATAATAAAAATTAATTAGCTGAAAAGTGATAAATAGACTGAATTGAAAACATAAAAAAACAATAAACATTTAATTTTACATCGTTTTCTAATTTTATTAACTGTGGTTTACCATTTATCAATAGTATCGTCTAACTTATAATTGATATTGAGATGTTCTTGTTAGAAATCCGATAGTCCAAGGGTTTAATATTAATAATATGTATATTGTACAACAAACTTTTTGATTCCAGTTCTGTATTGTGGCCAAGTCATAATTTCTTAGTTGTTTTATTGTGTTTTGTAGAACACATATTGAAAAATAAGTTTTATTGTATGTGCAATATTTGCATGTAGTACTTGCATAATATATTTAAAACAATTTATTTAATGTGGTTGTTCAAATTATGTTCTAAAACGTTTGCAAAATCGATTTAGGAAAACACGATTGTGAAAGTGCTTCTGGAATTTGTCCAAAACTGCATTTACCATTTGATTCTTAAGAACTATTCCATGTGCAATAAATTGCGAATTTAATTATAAGAATATGTAAAGGAAGCATTTTTTCAAAATATGCACAAATTGACCGACTTAAAAGTTTTTCCTTGTATTTTAACATCATTTTTAAAATGCTAAAGTTAATCATTACCATATTAAATTAGTAAAAACTCAAATTGTGGTCATAAATATACAAAACCGAACTTTTTGTAAGTTTATTGCAAAAAACTTGATTGTCTGCTTCTTAATTTTATTTTATCTAAAAAGTTTTCAGAAATTAATTTACATTTTTTTCTATTTTATAATGCCTATTAAGTATTCGGTTCAAAAATACTGCTCTGACTACTAGCGTCTTTTCGCGGGGAATAGGCCAAGTAAGGAACATATAATTTCGTGCTTCTAGCGAATATTTAGTGATCTGCAGCTGGTACAATTGTATTGTGGGTTGCATTGAATATTACTGCAATTTTGGTTTTATGTTACAAATTTCATCGAACGAAACCTCTCTTCTTAGATTTTATAATGTCAGTTCTCAATTGATCATTGTAATCTCATTTTACCTAGTTACAGAACTCTACAGTGGCATCAATAAAAATAGTATATAAAAAGTACTGAAAAAATTATACAGTGTGCTTCATAATTGTATGGAAGACTAATTGGTTCTTTTCAATAGGTACAATAGGTAGATTACAATTTTTTTAAATTAAATTTTGCTGTTACTACAGGATTGAAACTACTATATTTTAGACTTCTACCAATGGGATGCATCTCAGATAATTGTTTTTGGATTTAGTTCATTTCTAAGAGACTAAAGATCTAAGGATGATCACTATGGCTATAGCTATTGAACAGTAGACGAATAGGAAGTCTTTATTATTAATGTAATCATTGTAGTCAGTTTTCCATATACCTACCTACTTGGCTTCCCACCGGTAATTAGAATGCATTTTTGCATTTAACCCTTTAATTTAGCAGGTTCTACGTAAGACAATATTAAGTACACATGTTATTTTCATCGACTCATGTAACGCATGAAATTGAATATTTTTTAAATTTGCATGTTACATAAGTACCTAGTTGATTAATCCCTGCATTAATTTGATCCTTACTTACTTAATATGGCTGCTAAAATATATTTTACATTATTTTTGTTTTCATATACAGCAAAATATTTGCGGAACCTTTCTACCACTCTCTAGAAGTCGGAGAGTATAATTACTAATCGGCATGCTGTGTTCCAGCGACCTTAAAGAATCTCTGAACTGGAGCACTCTTAGTTTGGTAGTCCTCTTTAAAGCAAATTTTAACACTTTTTCGTTTAGTTTTAATCAAAGTCTAGAACTCTCGAGTCTATAGTAGTCAGTTTATAAGCTTTTAGGCCAGGCATTTTTGGTGAAATTTTCCCCAAACTTAGAAGAAAATATTGTAAGTCTGAAAAGTGGCTTATATGATTTTCGATCATTTGATAACAACATAGTACTAAATTACAAAAATATAAGTACATTGTATTTTATGCACTTACATGTATTTTTTTAAGCTCAGCAAAATAGTCCTGGGCTATTACTGTATTTTAGAAAATGTTTCAATTGTTTAAATTCAAATTAAAAAGTTAATATAATAAAAAAACGAATAATTTTAGAATTTATTTTCGACTATTTTACTTAGGTTTTCACACGAAATGGGTTGATTTTTAAAAACACTTGACAAAGTTAAAATTGTATCTCGTTAAATTTGCTATCCGAAAAGAAGCTAGAGCTAGTTATTTTGAACTCTAGTTCGAGATATTTTTCGAGATAAATTCATAAGATCGAATTACGCTCAATAATTGTTGTTTACCGATGATTTCAGATGAACTAAAAAAAATAATCAATTGGATTTGTTTTCAGATACATTATGAACAATACATAAAATTATTAGTCATCTAAATAATGAAATGAAATTACGCATATTGTTGATAAACAAATTAAAGCATCTATAAACAATGACTGCTACATCAAAAATATGCTAATAAGATTCATACAATTATAAGCAGGTTTAAAATTTTCCAGTTAATGCAGAAAATCTTTGCACTTCAAAAACTATTGCACGATGTAGTGAATTAATTTGTAATTTTTTCTAGAGCATCGCAAAGTCAATGTGAACGTACATACCAAATTTCATGAATCTCAGACTTTTTTTATTTTATTTTTTTATCTTCTATTTATGCTTCAGTGTAAATAATGAAAAAATTAAGCTTTCAAAATTCAACCAAATTTGGTACTTCCAATATGTAAATAAAAACAAAAACATTTGTAACTTTTAGTAATTTGTTTTATTTTTTAAGTACGTCCCTGCCTAGAATCTGATTTGGGGTTGGTGGTGTTGGCGTTTTGAAAACAAGACGGCACTTTTGAATGTGAGTTCGATAAGTGAGTGTGTTGGTTTTTGGTCATGTCGAAAGATTTGGTAAGTTTTGCTTTTTCTGTCAAACTTATAGGGAAGTGAACCTTCGTACGTGTAAGAGTTTTTTTCGTGTCTCGTCGATTTGAGTAAGTTCTTTTACTTTTTGTTTTGAAACTTCGTGGGGAAACACCTAATTTTGACGATGTTCGATCTCTGTTTTGAGCTCACTGGATATCTGGTTTTGCTTCCGAATTGCCGAATATTATTTTTAAATAATTTACAAAAGTATTGTTTAATTTATAGAGACCGCTATCAAGCATTGCTTGCGATAGCAATATCATAGCTAGCAAATTGTCAACGTTCGATTATTTTCCAACTTGAAATATTTTTAACAACGTTAATATTTAATTATTTTGGCTTGACAATTAGCGTATTGCTGCCCGTTCTTGGTTATGTTTCTCCTAACGATAATAATTGAGACGAGTAGCTTCGACTTTTTGGCGTTTGGTAGCAACTGCCGCTAGGCAGCATACTTCTTGCAGAGATTATTTTTTGATTTATCGATATCTTTTTTGGAACTTATGACTCTCGCTCTCCGCACCATATCAGCTAGATCAACATCTTGGGGTATCTACAGTAAAATAAAGCTGGTTGATCGTTTTCCAGCGTGTGGAGAAAAATTCTGGAGGCCCATGAGGGGAAGAGGAATTGTTTGTTTTCCGTCCTGGCTTATGGTTGGTGCTGTCAGTTATCAGCTACCGCCTTGGGTGGATTTTTGTGCTGAATTGACGGGCACATTTTGTATAAAAGGTCGGAGATTGAGAATTCGGTGGGTCCCGAGGGAGTAAAGGAATTTTTTATTACACATTTAATAACTAATTAATCTACTGCATTATTGTATAATAATGCCGGTTGCCAGTACTATTGGTCGCCATGACCTTCTAGTACGCGAATGATATCATATCACTGATATGGAAACTTTTCACTCTTTCATTTCATTTCACTTTACTCGAACGTAAGTAAGCTGTTAATTCCACTTTAAATTAGCATTAAGTCTTATTTATATTGATAATCTGGTGCTATGTAGTCAACATTAGCAAAAGAATAACAAATAAGTAAGTGTAAGCTTCCAAACTCTATGATAGTTAAATGGACTAAATTTTTATAAATTTGAAAATTTAACTTCTTTTTCAGATTTGTTACAATACAACACAATGATAATTATAAGAACTACAATATTCTTCTTTTTTACTTCCTTGTAAAACAAGGAAGTATTGTAATCCCGATTTTTTTCGGTTTCCAGATTTTTATATTTTACGTGGAAATTTATTATTTCACGTAGTTTTAAAAGAATTTTAAGATCTACAATCATTATTCTTGTAGTATGTGGTTTTATCCAAACAAATTTTATTTAAAAATACTAAACATAAGCCTACTATAAAAGATATGATGAGTAGAGTTAGTGCTCCCTCTTTTTTTTTTCAAAAACTAAAAATATTTTTTTTATTTCGTGAAGTTTTAAATTAAAAATTACGAAAAAACATATTTTGCGCTAGACACCCTTTTTCAAAATTTAAAACTTTTTGTGTTTGTATTGTGTTGTATTCAATTTGTATTGTTCGTATTATTAAAAATTAAAATTCTAAGGTTAATATTAACCCCATAAATCGCGAAACAAAATTTCACACTGGCTCCCCTTTTTTAAAATTTTGAAATTTTTTGTTTTGTATTTTGTTGTATTCATTTTTGTTTGCATTGTTAAAGATTTACGTCCTATTTAAATTTAATATTAACTGTGTCAATCTCGAATTTTTAAGGCCCGGTTATGTTGACGTGCGGTGTATGTAAGTGTGCGACAACGAGATACGAGGATTGTATTCAGTGCAAAATGAAATGTAAATCAAATTACCATATTGAGTGTGTAGGAATGTCTCTAGACACACTAAATACTCTGAATAAAACAGGTGAAATAGCCCGATGGACTTGTTACAAATGTGAAGAAGGTGACATAACCTCAAACGAAACCACCATTTCTGCTTCTACGGGTAACGATCAACAACAGCAACAATTGCAACCACAAGAGACCCCTCAGACCGAGCAACAAAAAACTCAACAATGTTACCCTGTCCCTCCTGTTATGTCAACAGAACACATTATTTTGGAGGAAATTAGAAATAGTATACAAGGCGTGGCGGAAGAACTTGCCCAAGAAATTATTGATAAGCACAAGAAAGAAACCACCAACGAGTGGACAACAGTTACAAATACACGAAAGAAAAAGCGTAATTCACCAGATCCACCCAGAAATGTTAAGCAGAGGTCGATGATCGAGTACACGAGGAAGGTAAATCCAATTAACAAGTTTCAATTGTTGGAAAATTTAGACGAACCACAAGTGGAAAATACAAAAAATGAAAAAGCATCAGGTAAACCTATTATAATAAAACCACCTCCTATCTTTTTAGCAGAAATTACTGATGTGGATGGACTGATTAAACTGCTGGAATCGGCGGTAGACGTTAAAGAAAAATTCACATTCAAAATATTGCCAAAAAACGAAATCAAGGTGATAACTAATGATGAAATCTCATACAAGGCTGCATTAGTAGCATTAGCAGCAAAAGATGTTAAATACCACTCATACCAAATAAAAAACAAAAGAAATTTTAGATTCGTTATTAAGGGACTTCACTACTCTACAAATATTGAAAACCTAAAAGCTGAAATATCCACTCATGGACATGAAGTAAAAAGCATTTACAATGTTAAAAGTCGAAGAGATCAGCAACCATTACCAATGTTTTTTGTAGACTTGGAACCAAAAGAAAATAACAAAGAAGTATACGAAATCCGAAAACTGCAACGTAGTAACGTAAATCTTGAACCAGTACGCCAAACCAGACAAATTCCTCAATGTGCCAGGTGCCAACGACTAGGACACACAAAAAACTATTGCAAACGCCAACCAAGATGCATCAAGTGTAGCGGATTTCACGATAACAAAACATGTAGCATATCGGAACGTAAAGACTTAAAATGTGCACTCTGCAGCGAAAATCACCCTGCCAACTATAAAGGTTGCAAGGTCTACAAAGAACTCCAGCAAAAACAATATCCAGCGCTACGAACCAGAAACCACCATCAGCAAAATTTGGATACTCCGGCCACAGCGAGAATTTCTGCTAATATTCCGACTTATACAAGGACTGATACCGAAGGCATGTCATATGCTTCTATAATAGAAAAGAAAGAGGCTAATGCAAATAATCCAAAAACCAACATCGTGGATTTGTCAACTAATAAAGCAGAAGACAGAATTACTCGACTAGAAAAGTTGGTAGAGACGATGGCTCAACGCATGGATACGATGATGAATATCGTGTCCACACTGCTTAGTAAACTAAATTAATGGACCCACACCTAAAAATAGCTGTGTGGAACGCTGATGGTCTTGCTAATCATGGACCAGAAGTAAAATCTTTCTTGAAGGAACATGATATTGATGTAATGTTAATATCCGAAACGCACTTCACAAACCGCAGCTATTTAAGGATCCAAAACTACACCATTTATGATACAAAGCATCCAAATAACGCCGGTTGGGGTGGAAGCGCTATCCTAATCAAAAACAATTTGCAACACCATGAATTACCAAAATTCCAAACAGAGCATATACAAGCAACAACAATTTTGGTTGAAGATACGAAAGGACCACTAGCTATATCAGCGATGTATAGTCCCCCAAGACACGCAATTAAAGAGGAACAATACAAAGAATATTTTGCCACCCTGGGTAACAGATTTCTTGCCGGTGGAGACTACAATGCTTAGCACCCAAGATGGGGTTCCCGTTTAACAACAACTAAAGGAAGAGAGCTGGTGAAATGCATCGATAAACAAAATCTAGGTGTTCTTTCTACTGGAAAGCCTACCTACTGGCCTACAGATTTAAACAAGATTCCCGATGTCATCGACTTTTGCGTGACGAAAGGAATCTCACAGGATCACCTCTGGGCTGATCAATGTTTCGACCTATCATCAGACCACTCCCCCATGATAGTATTGCTGAGCTCCACGGTAATAAACAAACATAAACCAGCGTTCCTCGCTAACAAGTGGACAAACTGGGAGCTGTTTGGGTTGGAAATCGAAGAAAAAATCAATACAAACGTCAAGCTTAAAACATCAGAAGAAATTGATACAGCAGTAGAAAATCTTGTAAAATCAATACAGCAAGCAGCATGGAATGCAACTCCTGTACCATATCTCAATACAAAAAATCGAAATCAGTCAAAGCAGGTCAAAGAAGCCATTCAAGATAAAAGAAAATTAAGAAAGATATGGATGATGACAAGAGCCCCTCAAGACAAAGTAAACCTGAACAAAGCACAGCGAAATCTTAAAAAGCTTTTGAATGACAACGAAAATATAGCTCTCCAAGAATATCTTGAAAATTTAACACCTACCGAAGCCACCGAATACTCACTGTGGAAGGCAACGGCAAAATTAAAAAGAACGAAAGAAAACATTCCCCCTATAAGAAAACCTGATAGAACATGGGCAAGAACAGATAAAGAAAAGGCTGAGACGTTTGCTAAACACCTGGAAAGTGTATTTAAGCCCTTTCCATCTATGATTCCTCAGGAGGAGGAGAATGAGATTGCCGAGTTTTTGCAAGCACCGTACCAAATGGCACCTCCTATCCGAGCCATAACACTTCGAGAAGTCAAAGCTTTGATTAGAAAAATAAATCCAAAGAAGGCTCCCGGGTATGATCTCATAACTGGCGTAGTCATTAAACAACTGCCGGATAAAGCATTAATTGCGCTAACCCATATTTACAATTCCATTTTAAGAACTAGCCACTACCCATCCCAGTGGAAGGTAGCGCAAATAATTTTAATTCCAAAGCCAGGAAAGCCTCTCGAGGAAGTAACATCGTATAGACCAATAAGCCTGCTGCCTATTCTGTCTAAGATTTTTGAAAAATTGTTTCTGAAGAGGCTAAAACCAGAACTAGACCAACTCGGTATCATCCCAGAACACCAATTTGGATTTCGCGAACAGCACGCAACTATTGAACAGGTACATAGAGTAGTAGAAATAATAAATAACACGTTTGAACGTAAGAAGTATTGTTCGGCTGCCTTTTTAGACGTTACCCAGGCGTTCGATAAAGTATGGCACCAAGGACTACTTTACAAAATAAAAACAAAATTGCCTACACCCTACTACCAGGTATTACAGTCTTATTTGACCAATAGATATTTCATGATTAAATATCAAGAAGAGATCACCGACCTATACAAAATTCAATCAGGTGTACCCCAAGGTAGCGTTCTGGGGCCGGTCTTGTACTTGCTGTATACTGCAGATATACCTACCACTCCAAACACAACAACAGCTACATTTGCAGATGACACTGCTATCCTTGCAACTAGTGAAATACCTGCCTATGCTTCGGAAAAACTACAAGAAGCACTCAACCAAATTCAAAAATGGTTTAGAAAATGGCGCATTAAAGCAAATGAAGCCAAATCGCAACATATCACTTTTACATTGCGTAGGGAGACGTGTCCTACTGTTACTCTTAACGGACAACAACTTCCCCAAGTAGACAATGCTAAATATCTTGGTATGCATCTGGATCGCAGGCTCAACTGGAAGCAGCATATCTTCACAAAACGCAAACAACTTGGTTTGAAACTATCTAAACTTTACTGGCTAATTAGTAGAAAATCAAAACTCTCGTTAGAAAGCAAGCTAGCAGTGTATAAAGTGATCATTAAACCAGTGTGGACTTATGGTGTGCAGCTGTGGGGTACCGCGAGTACTTCAAACATAGAAATCCTTCAGAGATTTCAATCTAAAACGTTACGCACAATTACGGATGCCCCGTGGTTTGTTACTAATAAATCTATACACCACGATTTAAACGTATCTTTTGTTATCCAAGAAGCCAAGTGCGCGAGTGAGAGTTATCTATCGCGGCTCGAACTGCACCCAAACTCTCTAGCAGTAAACCTGTTAACCGACAAAAACGCAGTGAAGCGCCTAAAACGAATAAATCCACTCAACATAAGTCTCAGATAAATATGGTCTTGTTTGTACTGTTTTTTTTTAAAAAGATTAAATTGCAGACATTTTAATGTGAATGTGATAATATGTTAGGTCTTTAATGTAAGATGCTAATTAATGCTGTATTTTTTGTAACTACTTGAATTTATTTATAAATCAATCGTTTATTGCTCTCGAGCAGATTACGATTTGTATACAGGAGTTAAATAAAAAAAAAAAAAAAAAATCTCGAAACAAAATTTCGTGCTGTCATTGATAATTTGAAGAAAATATTATATAAAAATGTTAAAAAGTGAAGACACAAATCAATTTGTAGGAATCGTTATCACCTTAAAATCCAAAAAAAATTGATTAAAAATTACTCATAATAACGACACCAGCTGACACAGGTGAATTAAAAAAGTGGTTTTTTAAATTGAATTTGAAGATAAATATAATAAAAATAGTACGACTTCGCAAATATTTTGTATTTTTAATTCTTTAAAAATAATCATAACATGTTACATATGAATAATCATACATCATCAGGTGTCTAATTTAATTTAAAATCAAATTTTGAAAAAAATCTTTTTGTTTTTTAAAGTTGAAGTTGAAGTTGAAGTTGAAGGATCTTACAATACAAAACCTCATAAAAATACTCAACAGCGCTATCAACGTCCATATTTTGCAGTACATACCAATCCAATGAACCCAAATACTCGCAACATAATCGCCACCTTTGAAATTGAAGGACGGGGTTTCGATGGAAATGGTGTCCTCTCCAGACTGCAAGTGCAACGTTATTTCCAAAACAGGATGATGATCATCTACTGGCAAAACACTTTCTTCGCACATCGACACCGAAACATCTCCGATATCAGTAACAACAAGATCAAGCAACCGTCCATTCGCGTTTAAAACTTCGTTTACCTGACAGAAATTTAAGAATTCCAACAATTCCACCAAATTTCTTGATTCTTCAGTAAGAGCGCCACCAATGTGGTATCCAGATTTCCAACTTAAGTCTGGTAAATTATAGTCTCCACAAATCAAAAACTTTGCACCAGGATAAATTAAGTGTATACTCTCCACCTCTCTACAATGAATTGCATACACATTGGAATCCGATCTTGAAGGAATGTACACGCAAGCGACCACCACACTAATATCATCTAACTTCAAAAGAACAAACTGCTGCTCAACTTCACATGAAAACTCGATCGCGACAGATGAATATTTAGAGTCAATACCAATAAGTACACCACCACCCGAAAGTTTTGCACTGCTCTTAATAGAACGATCAGCACGGTAAATATTATAACCACACATACCAAGTTCACCATCGTAAAATTCATCAGTCAATGAAGTTTCACTAAAACAAACAACATCAAAGTCAACCAGAGACATTTCAGTTTTTAATATCTTTAATTTACTTCTCAGTCTATTTACATTTTGATAGTACACAACAATTTCATTCAGTTTCTTACACCGTTTTTTGACCAACCCAATTTCATTATTTTTGGGCGCCCAAACCTGTATCTTATGGTCAGATCCTCTTCACCTCCCTCTACTCTTGACTTCAACTGTTCTCGCAACTGCGTCAAGTATCTTCTTCCAGCAACAGTTCGATCCGATCCGATAGATACCCCATTCCCCTTCGGAAGTCGATGTGTGGATGCCATAATACGTGTCGCATCAGTTGCACTGCTCATAATCACTTTTAACGGACGTGGACCATCTCTAGAGACCTTTCCCAAACGGTAAACTTTAATATTGTCCGTTGATATCTCACTTGTTATTCCGGAAATTATTTCAGATGCCCCAGCTTTATCATGCTTAATCCTATCAGGAACTGATTCAGAATCCAATTCATTAACTCCATAAATAATAATGTTAGACGATCTTATAGTTCTTTCTCTTATCTCTTCTATGACATCTTCCGCAGCAGTAAGATTTGCACTACCATTTGATTTTAGTGTATTTTTCAATTCCGTGATTACTTTTTTAAGTTCATCGAACTGCACTTTAAAGGAACTCAAAATTTCAGCTATAGAACTCACATAACCATCTCCGGACATACAAGATTTACACACAAAACGCAGTTGAAAGTTTTTTTTCTAATATTGCCACAAGAATCGATCTAGATAACCCTGTACAAACTCCATGTGAATGTTTTCTACATTTATCACACACTATGCCCTCACCTTGAGCAATTGACTTATCACACTTCAAACAGCTGCCAACATCTACTACAGACATGCTGACTTCAAAAATAATTAATACGTAAGAATCACAAAACAATTTTTTTTAAATCTTATTAACTTAAAAGCGTAATAGCACTCAGCAATACCAACACAATTATTATAAATATGAAATTAATTCTGACTAAAAGGTCAAGCTAGAAAATTATATGTTAATGATAAATGAAAAGTTTGAAGTTTAAGATTATCAAGGGACGAAAAAGTGGAGTTTAGAAAATGAATTTATTATATCAATGAAATAATACAGAAAACTACCAATATGTAATATAAAATATAAAATATTGTATATAATTGTTAATGATATTAATGAATAATGACTAGAATTGTCGATTTGGCTGTTGTTCGAATTTTCCGTGCAAGTTTTTTTTTATCTACTAATAAATACCAAAATATACCTCATTCTGTGTTTTATTATGTCTATTGGGTTAAAAGTGGATATGAATCTATTTGAATATATTAAGTTGGGATGTTTTGCCCTTGATTGAATCAACTTTTGAGATTTAATTGTTACTAACCTTACATAAAATAGCTTTGAGGACGTCACTGGTTCAAACAAACTAGGAAACTGTAAGTTGTGTTTGCATCTTGTTTATGTCAACAACTAAATATTTAGTAAAGGTTATGTCGATCTCACAAACTGCTTGTCCGTTCTTTAAAAAAAACCGAAGATTGTGTTACTACAAACTGGAGGTTCCTAACAACGTATGGGTGTTGGATTTGACGATCGCGAGCGTGCGGCTAGGTATTTGGTGCTGAGGATTTGAAATTTGAAAATATGGGGGCGCGAGATTCAAACTCAAGTCTTGACATTACATTTTGATTCATTTTTACTTTTTTTTGTATTATATACACTTTATAATGGGACTTATTGGGACTATCTTTTCAGTTTTTAACCGACTTCAAAAACGGAGGAGGTTTTGTGTTCGTCTGTATGTATTTTTTTTATGTATCTTCACGTATAACTTTTTTGTTTATGAACCGATTTTAATAATTCTTATTGCGTTGCATTTAGCATAGTTCCAAGGTGGTCCCATTTGAATTTCGTTGGTATTTGACCATGAACTTCGAAGATACAACATAAAACTCCTCAATTTTTAACGACTTCTTTGTATCACGCATAACTTTTTAGTTTATGAACCGATTGTAATGATTCTTATTGCGTTGGATTCAGCATAGTTCCAAGGTGGTTCCGTTTAAATTTCGTTGGTATGAGACCTTGAACTTCCAAGATACAGCAGGGAATAAGGTACATAGGTACCTAGTGTTTCCGTCTTTCATCTTCCGTTAAAACTAGCCCTTGTTACCTCATTAAAGAAACATCTTTCCTAGATCTACCCATCACTTAAAATTATAAAATAAAAAAATTTTAATTAAAAAAAACCGACTTCAAAAAAAAGGTAACTAAAAAGCAAAAAATAAATATGTTTTATTCACAATTTAATACTTACTAATATTTATTGTTCCGTTTAGGCTAATTAAGAAATTATTGTATATTATATAACTTATTAATTGCTTTATAATTATGAAGTCGGTGCCAACTAAAACACAATTCGCCAGTAACTATAACACAAATCGTTGGTTTAGAGGTAAAAGTCATCAAGTATATAGGATTCCTGTGTACGTATAAAGCAATTAATAAATTATATAATGTAAAATAATTTCTTATAGCCGGGATTATAAAGGACAAATAAATATTTACTTGCTAAATATTTACTATAAAATTTACTCCGTAGATTTGCGTATTATAAAAGACAGATAAATTTAAATTTGATCATTTAATTTAACCTCTCGATTTACTTGCTAGAATAAAATTTACTCCATAGATTTGCGTATTATAAAAGACAGATAAATTTACTAGCTAGGTTAAATCTATGGATAAATTAAACTATCGATTTCTAGGGATAAATATTTACTTGATTAGTAAATATTTACTTGATTAGTAAATATTTGCAAAATAGATAAAATTTACTCTGTAGATTTGAGTATTATAAAAGACAGATAAATTTAAGTTTATCATTTAATTTAACCTCTCGATTTACTTGCTAGAATAAAATTTACTCCATAGATTTGCGTATTATAAAAGACAGATAAATTTACTAGCTAGGTTAAATCTATGGATAAATTTAACTATCGATTTCTATGGATAAATATTTACTTGACTAGTAAATATTTGCAAAACAGGCTAATGACGGTTATTTTTGCGCTATTTAGTTGAATGGTGGTATTCAGTGGTATTAATTTAACCTATAATTTAAGTGTGGTTGCAAATTTCAGCACGATTTCGTCAATCTCTTCTGAAGATGAAAACCATGAGGAAGTACAATCAAGAATGCTGCGTATATTTAGAAGTAGAATTGATCCATTTGATATCCTAAGTGATGAGGACTTGAGAGATAGGTTTCGTTTCAATGAACAAACCGTGGTGGCTTTCATATTAGGGTTGGTGAAGGAAAAAATAAAGAAGGAAAATAGAAGGATAATATAAAAGTTTTACTGAATGAAACCATGACGTAACGCCAATAAATATGCTCTTAATTGCACTATACGTTTCTCTAACACTGGGTTCTTTTTTTTATTGGGGATCACTTCAATCCCTGTTACAAATGCCCAACAAACCCCAACAAAATTAAAACTGTTGGGCTGATATATGTTTTTGTCACGGGAATTCCCAGCAGAACCCAACATAAACAATGTTGACAATGTGTTGGGAAACTCCAGTAAGTTATTATTTCCAAAACTTCTTTTTCGGTTTCTGTACAGTTTTTTACTACGACATCTTTTTTTTATTTTTAATGATATATGATTGTGACACTATATTGATGAAATTGATAGGAGTTTAGTTCTAATAAACTGTTAAATAAATTAAATCGCTAGGTAACTAACTTTAGTATACTTTTGGTTTATAGTCCCCAAAATTTACTCAGTAGATTTTACTCAACAAGTAAATTTACTTCGAGAATAACTAACTAACGATTTAACTGTCTTTTATAATCCTGGCCCTTAATTAACTTAAACGGAACAATAAATATTAGTAAGTATTGAATTATGAATAAAACATTTATTTTTTGCTTTTTAGTTACCTTTTTTTTGAAGTCGGTTTTTTTTAATTAAAAAATTTTTTTATCGTTATTTTATTCTACATTTCTATATCTTATGCTAAAGAGTGCCCTAGCAAAAACAAACAAAAACTTAAATTTAAAAGACACAATATTTTTTAAAAGAAATTCTTCGAAATTTTCATTAATTTATGAAGTTTAATTGTTGACACGAGCATAAGAGCAAATCTTATTAAGGATAAACATAAAACTTCAAAGATATAAATCCTCTCATACTACGTTTAAAGGGGTATTCTAGTCTAGAGGCATGAATTTTTGGCCTGTTTTTGAAGCTCTGTACAAACAAAACAAAAAATATTTTTAATGTCCATCTTTTTATCATTTGTTTTATGATATTTTAAGATTACATAAAAAATTACCCGAAAAATTCACCAAGTTATGAGCTGGCAAAGTGGGAAGTCCAAAAAAAGCTGAACCGATTTATTTAAAATTTGATATGAATGTTATTTATACATTCCACTATCGCATGAACCACGCTCAGATCAAAATTTTTAATTTTACAATTTTTAAAAAATTCGGAATTGTTAATTAAAACATGTCACAAAGAAAATTTTGTGAAAAAATTTTTATTTTATTTTTTCAAGGTTCATGCCATAGCGCCATCTATAAAGAACATTCACAGCAAATTTCAAATAAATCGCTTTACTAGAACTTGTAATATCGTGCACGCCAGGACACACTTGTTTTGGACCTCCCACTTTGCCAGCTCTAATTTTGTGAATTTTGAGTGGTTTTTTTTTTTTGGTTAATATTTTATGTAATAATCAGGTCTATTATGTATCACAAACATTATTATAAAGGTGGCAGTTATGACATTACATTAAAGGTTTTCCGCAAATTGGTATTACCTATCGTTTTCACAAACCGGTATTTTAACATGATCTTTATAATAAAGGTTTTCTTAACATTTATAGTGCATACCAATTTGCCGAAAACCTTATTGTATGTAATAACTATCACCTTTATAATAACGTTTGTGATACATAATAGACCTGAATATCAATATATCAATAAACAAATGATAAAAAAATGGATAGTAAAAATCACGATACAAATATACCGGTGTGCTCAGTAAGAAATTAAAATTCATTTGTTCTGCGCATTGACGTCACGTTGGAGATATTTATTATAACACGCTTAAATTTTAATTATAAATCTTAAGATTATTTTATAAAAATAAAAAGTCAAACAATATTAATTTCAATTATATTATACCTCATTAACATAATAATCATAGAAGTGGTTGAAAAACGTAAGAAATATTGTAAATTTGACATTTCCAGCTCCAAGCTGACGTCAAATAGTGCGAGAAGGATAGAGCTAACCTGCTAGTGAGCATACCGGTAGTAAGTGTATCGTGGTAAAACTATTTTTTGTTTCGTTTGCACAGAGCTTCAAAAACCGCACGAAATTAATGCTTCTAGACTAGAATACCCACTTAAGTAACATGTTTTAATAGCGACATCTGTTGATAACCATGGGTAACAATACCAGCACGAGATTTTGTTTTCTTAGCGGTTTATGCTAAACTTAGGATGTAAATTTTTAACTAAATACATACAATACAAATTGTATGCTGTTGGAGCGCTGGACCACATTATTTAAACATAAAAATGCCATTGCCAAGTACATGCTTCAGATGGAGTAATGGTCGACTGGACTGACAACACTTGACTAATTTTCATTAAATTGCAATTCAATAGATACAAATAAATACAATGAACTGTTAATAATTTTTACTTTACGTAGTTCAGAAATCCAAAATACAAGAACGAATATTACTTTGAGAACATCAGAATCGATATTTGAATAAGATAATGATCCGAAACATTCTTAATATTCTATCGAAAGCTACTCATGGACATGGCTATAATGCTCTTATTGGAGTGATCTGAATTCGATATAGTATTTGTGAGCATACTTTGAACGACAAGTAGGATGTAGAATATACCAAAATACGGCTGTTGTGATAAGCTTTACAGATAGCTTATGTACTCTGCAGTTTGGTATAAAGAGGTTAAGTCAAAAACTGACAAATATTTTTTATTGCTAGAGTTAAATCTATTGAATACTCTTTCGATTGATACCAAGAACTTAGCTGTATTTCTTTTCATTCACGAGAAATAGAGATGTAAAGAAATACACAGAGAGTATAGGGAAATTATAACTTAAATTGTGTTTTCCTCAAAACTATGGTTTCTGACTTAACCCCGTTATACCAAACTGCTAAGATTTTATTATAATAGTGGTATACCATGTAGCAACAGAGTAATAACCACTACAAACCATTTGTATTGTTTAATCTAGTAAGTTTCTTGTTGAAACCAAAATTATAAATTTTACATCCAATGTAAAAAATTTTAAAATTTGAATTTAAATAGGCAATGTAAAACCCACAATACTCCTGAACAAAAATATTTCAAAATATTTTCAGACAAAAATATATGTAAATAATTTTAAACTACCAAATTCGGAGAGTACATTGTATTTGTAATGTAATTTCATTGGACAAAACTAGAAGTTTGGTATGATTCATTTGTATCAATCAAACAACTTGTATTGTATGGACTACCTATAAATACTAATAAAATAGCTTTTCCTTAAAAGGTTCAGTTTAGCTTGTTTTTGTTTAAGTTGTTTTGATCAATGTATATTGTTCTTCAAAAATCACGTTCTTTTTCTTTATAAGGAAAATAACGGAAATACAAGCTCATAACAGTAATTGATTATAATTTCATAGTTCATTTACTTTACCTAACATATCATTTGATTGATGACCATCAGAATTTTGATTTAATATTTAAATCTATTCTATTATATGTATATTTCTTTAATTTCTGACAGTGGCGTCATTACAATTCAAACTATTAATTAGCTAATTAACTGATGCCGAAACAGATAATTAAATGGCTGCTCTCCAGTTGATGAACAATAAATTATAAACAAATTTGCCGAAATTCTATAAAAAAATTATTTTCCAATTTTTTCCAATTTTCAATTTTTGTAAGTATTATTTATACGATATTCAATTTCGTACGTAAGTAGAGATGAAAGTTAGGCTAAAAGAAAATAAAAATTGTTACTTTAAAAATCCGAATACGAATCTTTATCCAAATCCAAAAAACTCAAAAACCGGAAAACTTATTTAAAACAATGCAAGCCGAAATTGAATTTACTACGTTCAGGGTATCATTTTTTGTTATGATTAATTGTGAAATTTCTAAAATTTTACCAACATCAGAAAAATTATCAATACTTTCTAAATAGGACAACTATGAACACGTTGCCCATATATTACATGTTCTATTTTGTAAAGTTAGGTCAGTATTGTGACAGACGACCTTTGACATAGCATTAACGTTGATGTCTAGACAATCAAACTCTGATCAATAATGCAGCAGGTCGATGCACACATTTTGGAATCTCGTCATTTATAAATTGATTAATTTATTTCAAAAGTTGGTTGTAATCAGAAAATTGTATTATAGAATGATACGCGATCAAGTCCAATAATGGGTTGCTTGCCCTATCTATGTAAATCTCTATGGAAAAATATTTTAAGTTTAAGTAGGGCTGCGCAAAGTGAGGGCGCCAATACTGCGCAATAACCGGGCGTAGGACGTCGGGGGCGGCAAAAGCAGGAATA
The DNA here is from genome assembly GCA_949152465.1 of Cantharis flavilabris. Taxonomy (NCBI): domain Eukaryota; kingdom Metazoa; phylum Arthropoda; class Insecta; order Coleoptera; family Cantharidae; genus Cantharis; species Cantharis flavilabris. The sequence continues at coordinate 17,620,235 of OX424438.1, forward strand.
AACAATAATTGAGAAAATATGTCATATACGATTTTAGTAGTGTAATATATTATTTCTGTTCTAAATTAATTTAAATAAACTATAATTATATTGTTAAAATTATTGTTTGATTTTTTTGCAGTCGTAATTCAAATGATACAAAATTTCCAAACTGGAGAAGAATTTATTATCGTACTTGCCTTCCAATTTATCTAGATAGACCATGGACATTTTCTAGGAATTTTCACATTTTTCTGTAATAATTAGTATATCTAAAATTTAAATGAAGACTTTCAGATTCAGAATTCATATTTACTGTAGGTATAGTGGCGGCCAAATAAGGATTCAGCTGGCCGGTAATTACACTTGGTGCGGCTCTGATTTTACTATTGTGCTACACTAAACCAATTTATGTGCAATTTCAAGAATTGGACTACATATAACTAAGTCTTTGAACTTATAATATATGTTAGAATAAACTTCATTCTAATGCCAATTTTGTATTCATTAGTTGTGTTTAAACTATTTATGAACGAACGTCCTGTTGTTGTAACAGCATCAGACATTAAACGTTGCTCTGGTCATGGTCTAGGTCTATTTCAAGGTCATTATCACTCGGTCATCCGAAACGTGTTCCATAAAACATTATAGTCAAATTGTTTTAATCGGTTTTTATAACAAAATAGTTTTAGTCATACGTCATCGGTTGCAAGAAACTGCATCTATTAAGAAAGGTTTTCTACATGAAAGTTCGATGTTTTTGGATGCACTAACCTAGTCAAGGTCGGAATATTTTTAGAGATGCAGTTTTACGAGTTTCTCATGGTTGGCCGTGCTTTGTCAACTAAAAGGCAATGACTTTTGTTGATGTCACCTAGGATGCAGTAACAGGACCGGAGTTGCTATAAATAATAATCTTAAGTTTTCCTAGCCACTAATTGAATTAACCACATCGAACAGGCTTACGCACTTAAATTTCACACGATTACTTCATAAGTGAACATTTTCTTTAAAGCAAGTGAAATATTTTTAAATTTCAATACAATTCATAAAATGCAGATCATTCCATTACGTTATGCAGATGCAAATTCGCAATTATATGAGTTAATCGTACATTATAACACTTTTAAACTTTGAAATTGCTTATGAATGTTAACACACTCTGTAAGCACTTGCTTTATGAAATATTTTATGCTCCACGCTAAGTGATTGTTTAATCATTAATTTAAATTTTATATCGGATGTGGCTTGTAAAATATTACATTACTTTTATTAAATTATATTGACAAAATCAAAGATATACAATTGTTGTTTCCGTAATTTTAGAAATACTGGTTTCATTTTTGAAGAGTTTCCAAAAGTCCATCTGAAGTGAGTGATTGAAACATTTCCAAATAATGTTAGAAAGAAGAAGGTTCAGTTTAATTTAACAGAGAAACGTAAAAGCCAAAATTATATTTTGTAATTTCTTGATCTTTAATTTATTAATTGACCAGTCATAAATGAAGTTCGGTCCTGATAATAGCGAGATTTTTAGACAGCGACTTAACTAAAAATTTGCCGTGACCTGTAACCTTGCATAAAGTATCAGCGTTCCTATGGTCTGCCTAAGTCGTTATTTAAAGGGTGAATGCATCTTCTACTTGCTTATTTGTCTCGATTTAGCTTTGAATTATGTGCAGTAAAGGTATTATTGGATTTTTAATTTAATTCAACATTGGTCAAACGAAATATATTATAAATTTCAACTAAGATAAAGTTCAAATTCTTGAATAATTGGTTTCGCTCGTATGTGCGCATCTTATAGCAAGGTACAATGTTATTTTCAATTTGATTTATAAATTGCAACGTGTATTTAAGACAATTTTGGCTAATTTATCTACAGCCGGCCAAAATTTGCCTGAGAATTGGGTTAAATATTAATATTACTTTAATATAATTTAATGTAATTTTTCTATCAATTTTATACGAACAGGATACCTTAGCTGAAAAATTATGCTTCACACAATCGCAATCGGCAATAATACAATAATTTACATAATAAGAAACTCTTTAAATATTATTAAGACAGTTTGTCATCTTTTGCAGTGCAACATACAATTTTCAATATTAATTAGCCAGACGTCTTAATTGCATTTTATTGACTTCTTAAGAATCGGTTGCTTTAATCACAATTAAAAACACTTTAGATCTTCTGTTAAAGATTATAACAATTTTAATTGTTTAATAATTTATTTTATTTTATTACTATTCGTTTACATTCATTTTATTAAATCGAAGAGTAATTGTTGTATTTAATTTTATTATTAACGGAATATTCTCCATATATGGATAATATGGCAATGTCGTTAAACACAACCACCAACGCATTTACGATAGACTCTTGGTGTAATATCGAGGAAACAATCTCCTAAGAAAATTTGAAGCAACTCTAAGAAAACTGAGATATACTATCAATGAGCTTTTTTTCTTCCACTTTTTCGAAGAAAAATGTTCAGACATTCTATGAGTAAATCCGAAAAAATAGATTAATATGTTTAACTTTATCCAGAAACTTAAATGTGGGAAGCCGAAACGAAGGCTCTTGTATATTCTCTCGAACAAAGTTTTTCATCCCCTTATTTCCAGGGTAGATGCGTTTCATTAAAGTAATTATTTTTTGGAAAATCAAATTTAAAATTTGCCAAAAATAAAAACGACTACCGGGTTCCACGTTGTGCTGCCAATTGAAATGTATTTTAATATTTTTAAATTTTTCAAAATCGTTCTTGAAAAACAACTGTAATTTAAATAAATTTGTTCCACTTATCTTCTAATTTCAATTTGTAATATATCTAATTTCAATATTAATTAGATGGTAATTGGGAAAGACAAATTTTCAAAAAATTTAATTTTCTATCTATAATACAAATAAATTCGTTAAATTTTAAAGATAATTCGCCCATATGTAGCCGTATTAATTTTATTTTATATTTGCCTTCAAATTTCAATTTAAAATATTTTAACAATCAATTAATTATAATTAACATTTCCATTCTCCGATTCAAAATTTTATTTTTCCCATCTCCAATTTAATTATTCAAAACTATTTTTATTTTATTTATATTTTATTTAAATCTATTTCGAACAATTACCAAATCAATAATCAAAATTACTCATTCAAAATAATAAATCGTTTTTATTCGCAAAATATAAAATTTCAAAGTAAAATTGACCGACAAAATTTCGTCTATTCCGAGGATTCCGAGATGAAATTTTTTAGATTCCCGGAATTCCAGAGGAGGGGCAGAAAAGGAAGAGTATTAAAAATATTAATTTTATTTCACAAAAAAATTATGGATAAATTAAATAAATTGATAAATTCACACCTATCTTTCCATATATTAACTATTTTGGAAATAGTTTTTTCAAAACATAGGTTGTCCACTAAGATATCACTTATTTATGACCAAATTTTTGTAACTTGCGATTTACATTAAGGGAACGCCACGACGTGGAAAAATATTAAGTTAATTTGATACGTATAGTTGATATAGAAAGTTTTGTTTATAAACCAAACGTTTGCATTCTTTTGGTGTTCTGTTTTGTGAATTATCATTTCACCGCGGTTTTACGATAAAATAATACAGAATCAAACTTAAAACAACATCAAGTGTATGTATAATATAACCCCCATGTTGTTGACATTTGGTAGCGTCTCGAGCGCCATCAACGGTAAGGTAAATCGCGAATAAAAAGAGATGCTGCAGAAAATGCTGTTTCGGATTCAATGGATGTTGGTGAGATGTGCAATGTCCATCAGTTACTTCAAACACATTCATTTCTTTTATGATATTTTTAACATTATAATATAGACGTTATATAGTACTCTCTGCACTCTCAAATCGAATTACATTCTAAATTGAAGAATTTATTTTCTGCTGTAGTGTTTCGGGCTCTTTACTACCATTTTGATCTTCTAATATTTCAATTGCAATAACATCAGAACTCCCCCGGGAAATTTGTTGAAAATCCCGGGATTATGAACAGGATTGGCAACTTGGCAACTTTTTCTCCCACAAAAATCAGTTCTATCCACCATCTTTTTCAGTGCATGGTGAGATGGGAGCATATAAACTGTCTCGTGACTTGTCATATCATTTTTGAAACTGATGGTGGTATTTATGATGATGATGCATTTACCAACTCTCTACAATTGTCTCTCTTAAAAATAATAAACAATTACCATTGATTTTTTAAATCACTTGAATTAGCCTCAAAAAAGCCTACATGTTAATGCAATAATTGAAATAGATATTAAAGTGAAATTTACCTAATTTTAACAGCTACCCGCACAACTCAACATTTTTTATAGTTTTATTCAAGTATAGTATATAATTAAGCTTTGGTTTCCAAATTGAGCATACAAACCAATTGAGTAAATTTGGTTTGACTCACCTAATACTTATTTCGTCTTTTCACCTTCCTCTATAATAAATTGAAACTTCTTTGCTATTTTTTGTCAAATTAGCTTCGAAACAATTAGACAATGTATTCAATTTAATGCACTCCTTTTGTAAATGATCATTTTTAGCTCAACTGAGGTGTAGCTCAACAATTGCGGATTGTAATTTATTATAATTATTCTCCTCTATGCTGCGGTTCCAAATATCTGGTCACAGAAACCAAAAGTTATAGTTAAAGTACAAATACAATATACCCATTGTCGGTATATCTAGCCGCTGCACCCATCGTCGAAGTTCAAAAGGCGCCAAAATTGTGCGTTTTTAATTTAATTTTCTATAAAAAATTAAATTTTGAAAAAAAAATATCTGAACTGCATATCAAATCAATAACTCACGATACAACAAATTGTGATTTAATTTTGCTTTAAATGAATATCCAATATTAATAAATACGTTAAATTTCATAGATAATTCGCCCATATGTCTCCGTATCAATTTTATTTTATATTTGCCTTTAAATTGCAATTTAAAATATAAATTTACCAATCAATTAATTTATTATAATTAACATTTCCAATTCAAAATTTTATTTTTCCAATCTCCAATTTAATTATTCAAAACTATTTTAATTTTATTTATATTTTATCAAATCTATTTAATAACTCACAAATCAACGAATTGTGATTTAATTAATATTTATCTTTGATTTAATTGGTTAAGTAAAATATGTAATGATAAAACTAGTCTGCAAATAAAATTTTTTTTAGCTGTGATACCATTCCTGCTGATTCTTATGCAAAATTACCTCCTGAATCCGAATATGACCCCCGTTTTCTTTTTCTATTTATCCCAATCTATATAGCCCCAGCTATTTTTATCACTTTTCGATAATTTGGAGAAATGAAAAAAAGAGGTGAAAAGTTATCATTTGAAACAAGAAAGTTGATTTGAGGGAGAATTTGAGTTCTTAAATTATAAAGAAAAAAAATCATTAAAAATTATCGAATTCTTTCCGTTTAATTTTTTCACTAATTTTCTACATATTCTAGCCTCTCTTATCCTTCTCCAAACACCCCCAAATAATAAAAATTTAGGTTTTGTTTGATTATTCACGATTTACATTAAACAAACGCCACAACGCGCAAAACTAATAAGTTAAACTAATAATATAGTTGGTATAAAAAGTTTTGTTTAAAATAAAACGTTTGCATTCTTTTGGTATTTTACTTAGCGAATTATCATTTCACTGCGGTTTTACGATAAAATAATTCAGAATTAAACTCAAAACAACATCAATTGTACGTAATAGAGCCGCCATGTTCTTGATATTTAGTAGCGTTATGAGCGTCACCAACGGTAAGGTAAATCGCGAACATTTTATACAATATTATTTAGTATTGAAGGTGTCATTTACCTAATCTGCACCCGACGCTGAAATAACTTGATCCCGCACTGAATATTCCAAGGTAGTTTCCGCAAGATTGCTTTGATTTGTAAAATCTTATCTAGTTCATAATCATGTTCACACAATTACTGAAGTACTGTGGGGTATTTCATATTATCTTCTGGTGCATGCTGCTGCAAACTATGCCTGTAGTTAGACTAGACTGTCGGACTAGGAAGGTATAAAATACTTGGAAGTAAGAGTTGGAAGGAAAAATACTCTGGTGGAATCTGGTTAATCTATTCATGCGCGTCGATGTCAGGGCAATACTCGCAAAAACTCCCGACTAGCGTCCACATTTGAGTACAATACTCTCCAGTACACATACAATTGTGTTTCAGAATTTCAATATCAGTTTAAAATCTTAATAAAATATACTAAGCAAAATTTATAAATCTGTTTCACTGTAATTTGTTTTTATGTATTGCCATATTTGCTTAGCAAATTATTCAATTATGCAATTTTCAATATTTTGGAATGATTCTAGTTCACTCGATGGCCACAGGATTACTGATTAAAATGCCGTTTCGTTTTTTGATTTAAGTTAAGCCGATCAGCCGGAATCGTACAGGCCAGTTTTTTTGGCATGGGTGCCTTTGGAGTGGCGCAACACACGTTGTGATGAAAATTTTGGTCTGACAAAATTCTGGGTTACTGTTCAAATATCAATAAATATATAGTAAAAAGTTGAAACTTCTATATTTTTATTGTTCGTCAAAAAAAATCCCAAAGAAAAGCAAAATAAAACGGCAATCACACGGGGTGACCCCCTTAAAGAAGCTGGTCTCGACGTCATCTTTTATAGATACATGGCCATTCTATAAAAATCTTTCGGGATATCGTTTGGTACGTCACCATATAAACATAATCTTACAGTATTTAATTGTTAATTTCCTTGCAGATTGATATACATTTTAAAAATTTTTGAAAACAGAGATGGTTTGATTACGGATTGGGACAATTACTGTGACAATTTGGTGAAAATTTTGTCAAGTAAATGTACATATAAGGACAAAAAAATAAAAGCCTTGATAAAGACAGTGAGGGATACCTTTAATTAACCAAATAGTGAGTATTTTGTATAAATTATTTCGTGCATAGTTGTTTTAAATAAAGTGTCTTCGATTTTCAAATCATCTAAAATAGATCACCTTTTGAATATAATTTTATTGTTCTTTTCAGATTTTTTGGGCACTACATGGCTACTTTGTACCAACAAAATTAATAATTTCAAAAAAAGGGCGACAAAAAGAGCAGCACTCGGCATACGAGTACAATTGCAGACTCCCAAAACGTATTTACTTATGTACTATATGGCAAAATCACCTACCCAAAATTCACGAAAAGTTTTCCATTGATACATCGAATTGGACGGAATTTTTTACTTCTATATAAAACTCATTGGTATGTTTTCAGGTTGTACTTTTTAATAATTATATTCAATATCTATTGTGTGAACAAATTGGACATTTTTTGATTTATTAGACCTAGTATTATAGTTAGTTATTTTTTTATCTTTCTAATATTGTTATTTATTAATATTACTTACAACTTATTTGTCACTTTACTTTTTAATTATTTTGTTTAATTGCTTAAAATATATGGATTTCTTTATATAGACTGTTTAATCTGTTTGCATTACAATTCCGCCTATACCTTTAGCTTCCTGTGGTATTCACTTGTAAGTTTAACAACAATGGTCAAACATTGAAAGAATAGCTGCAGTAATTGCTAATACAAAACCTATTCGTGGGCCCACGAATAAAATATGGTGGAACAATGTATACGAATAGCTCTCACAATGAACAAGTTTAGTGGATATACAAAATTCTATACACTGGGAGAACTAACGTAGTTGCTAATGCTATAAATGCTGTTAATAACACCAATAAAACAGATTTGTTGATTAATTAACATTATTATCGTTATCATGAATAATGTTTTTGAATACAGTTAAGAATCATTATTAAACAAACATTGCAAATACTAATATGGATAAGCAAAGTAATGCATTAATAAACATTGTTTCGTACTCTCAACTAAATTGTTAGTTGGACAAATTTTAATTATCATATTTGCTGTTATAATAAACAGTTTTACTGATATTATGCACCTTTTTGGTTGAGTGTAGTAGACTATTTTCCTTTCTTCAAAACTTTTACCATAAAGATGTCGCTGTTTTAAAAAAAAAGAAGTAAACGTTTGGGTAGACTTTCACCCTTTAGAATAACATTTAGGTGAAAATAGGCAAAGATCAATCTTGTAGAGGGTTTTTATGTAAATAATTTGTTTTTTACTTCACCTTGATAGGTTAAATAGAACAGGTCCGAAGTAGAAGATAAGAATTTTCAGTGGACGTAAATATTTTAAAATGTAAGAAATACTGCACTTTGTCAATCAAATATGGTAACCACATGAAAACAAAAGACAGTAAAATTTAAATAAGGGTCATTTTGAACTATCAATATGTTAAAAGCAATACAGTCGAGCTACCAGATTGGACCACTTCATAATATGGAGCCTAAATAGTAGGTTTAAACTAACATTGAAATACTAACTCTTAAAGCAAGCGATCGTAATTGACTTGTATTTGCTTGCATTAAAGAAATACACAAATTAAGAAGATATAAAATAAACCAATTCAGTTAATTTATTGAAGCCCAGCTGATAGCACGTGTATTTCTTTTGAATTAGAATACTAAGTACAACGCAGCATATTCAACAAACAAATTAGTTGCACATTGTTTAAATTTAATTTAAATTTTATTTTTAGTAAAATGTTTGTAATCAATTGATCTTGAACTTACCATAACTGGTTTTCGATATCGTATCCTGGATGTATTAAAAGTGGATCATCTCAACTCTGTCATAATTTTAAGTGCAGCTGTACCGAGCCCTCACAGCCTCTCAATTTTTGTAGGTTGGTAATTTAAAATAAACCAATCAGATATGGGCTAAGAATTTTTATATATTGAGAAATTTATTAGAAAAGCAATTTGGTTGTACAAAATACAGTTATCCTTCATAGGTGCATAGATTTTATTAGACAGTCCTCGGATTCTGCGAATACGTAGAACAATTCTCAAAAAGAATTGATTTTTCACAATCAAGAAATTTATGATTTAAGCAGTAGACCAGAAATTAATCATATCAGTATTTTAGAATAACCTATTTTGAACCTATGCGGTTATACCAAATTACTGATATAATTAATCGATTATTTGATTGTTTAATTTAACAATAAATTGTTTGTTTCATAATTTTTGATAATTTTTTCAGAGTTATTTTTCAGATGATGATTATTAATAAACACTTTTATATCGCTTATTAAAAAACTTGATTATTGAATAATTATTTACTTCAATTAGGTATTGCTGGTGGCCGCTGCCAGAGAAACCGTGTGTGTGAAGTCAGCTTAATGTTGAGATAAGGGTGATTATACACGTCACGGATCTCTTTCTCGTGTATCTTCAGTTTTTCAAATGTCTTTAATATTCAAAATATGAATGAGTACAAAGAAAATGTACTAATTGTTTTCGAATTTAATTACATATTTAAGAACTTTGATCTTGAAATTTGGCTATAGAAAGGTCAACGAATGATAAAATTATTTAATATCATTCCATATCCTACACAGGCTATTTTATTGTACTGCAGATAATTTTTGTTGTCAATATTTTATGGTTCTATTAATTTTAATTAAAAAGACGCAAATTTTATAATTTATTTGAATGAGCAGTCAATTATAATTTTGGACAAATTGTTAACAATATAACTCGTAACATTTAAAAATACTTTAAATATCGTCGGTCTGATAATGTCGTTCAGTGAACTTTTTCTTTTTTAAGACGATTTTGTCGTAATCGACAAGGAAAATATAAATAATAAACATCAAACACGTTCGATACTTTATTTAGCAAAGAAACTATTATTTACAATTATAATTATTCTATTACACAGTTATTACAAAAGCGAGTAAGACTGAATGTAGCAAAGGTTTGGATGAAACTTACAAACATTGAATAGAAAGACTAAATATTAGTCAGCCTAAACAATTAGTTTATAAAAGTCATCAAAATAAAATTGTGTATAAATATTACGAAATTAAGGTTTCTACAACTTATAACTCGATTTTAATTTTTTAACTCAATCTAGAGTCGTCCATTAGAATTAAATCAAGAGATCTATAAATATTAAAAGGCTAAGATAACAGTCTTATATAAAGTTATCTTGTTATAGAAACATTCAAAGAAAAAAAGAATAATATAACACATCTTATAAATAAATATTTACAAAGTAACAGTATTACATAATAAATTAGGGTATAAACGTGAATTGAGGAAACTTACATAACAAACGAAGGATTTTCCAATGGAAATTTGTGTAATTTCGGAATACACATTTTATGAAATGCCTTGTACATATTATATCATTGTGTAAAGTTTATTAAAAATAACTGTTACTTACAAGTATTTATTTATCATTTGTGGTGTAAATTTCAATTTACATCAATACAAACAGGCACGCTTAAGATTTCACTACTGTACTAATTAAGTTAAAAATATAAAAATAAGGAATTTAAAATTAAAAACGAACTAAATCTTAGTTTGTCTACCTAATATATCATACAAAAATTTGTCTAAAAGTTCAAGTTTTGTGCATTAGATTTTTATTAAGTCTTTAATTAAACTAATTTCAATTTTCAACTACAAAATCTAACAATTTTGGAAAAATGTTATCACAATTTTTGATGTTCTTGTCTTAATATATCACGTAATACTTTTTTTTCAATTTTATTCCTAAAAATTAAAAGTAACAATCGATTAAATTAGTGAGAATTAATTAACATTATAAAAGACATAAAATTTCGTCGATTTAAGAAAATAGGTAATACGATTTTTTTTAGTGTCACGTTTGCCTAAATAAGATAAACATTATAAAAATCTAATCTTGTTATCACTATTAGAATCACTGGTAGTACCAAAAATTTTCAAAAATACAATTACATTTTACTTAACAATATCGAAATTTACAAAAATAAATATTACAAATCTAAAAATTATATCACATACTTTATACAGTTTATTTTACAGTTTTTAAAGAATAATCGTCTTTAAAAGGTCTTTTAGAGTTTATTCACTGACCGTTAATTAAAATAAAGTTTCTTGACACAATCATACTAAGTTTTACAGTAAAAGTCAATATTTTTTATGAACAACCACATCTATCCACCACCATACCGGGTAAATTACCAAAAACTATATTAAACTGTTGATCGAAATATAGCATCGAAATTGCACTCATTTTTCTCGGCGTACAACAGGGTCCTGCCATATTAGCAGAAGCCATTTCGATTATATGCGTATGAGGATGCTTTTGTAACGTTAAAAAAGGACAATCACCTGCACAATAATGAGCTTCGTATTTTTTAGGCGCTATAATAAAGTCCCATCCAAATTCTTCAAAGTCTACTGTTAAAGGATAACGACAACATAACGGTTCGTTCATTTTGGCATCACAATTTAATCCTAGATTCCGTTTCGTCCTTTTCTTCACGTCGGCTGTTTCGATTTCCAAAAATGGAACCTGGAAATTTAAAAAAATCAGTTAATTATGAAGCAAAATTTAATCAAGTTCACTTTTTTCATTTTGTGGTTTAAAAACTGCGATATTTAAGTTGCATCATTACTAAATTGGCCATGACCTAGATCATAATTTATCTAATTTACTGTTGATTATTTATGACACTGCAAGAGATTTTAAGTCATAGAAAATTATAAAACACACTTTTTTGTTAAATTTCAAGTTTACGTTATTTATTTGATTTTAACACAATTTTTATGTATTCAAATTTAATTTATTGATGTTAAATTGCTAAATGTTATTATATTAGTAGAACTACCATTCCAATCTTAAGTTATGATCTGAAATGAAATTTTTAATTAACCCTATAATCATTGCCGAGTGATTTCCCAAAATTCTCGAAATGTTACAAATTGTTCAACTGTGTTAAAAGTCAGAAATTTTAAAATCAAAATTTTTTAATTCTTATTAAGTTTTTTTTGATTGTTTTGGGGCACATTTTGTAGATAACCCTTTAGTTATTATAATTAAGTAGGATACACAAACAAAGAATTTAAATTTTACTATCTTAATACGGAAGTCAATGCACTGTAAAAATTATTAAACTAATAGTATAGCAAATTTTGATATTTAGATAAGAAAAACATGCGCTAAATTTAAATCGGTGTTTATCTTATTGAAATAAACAAAAATAGTGAAATTTAACAAATACGAAAATTGCGACTTAAAATGTGATAAAATTTTGCATTGACTTATCTGGTACGAGTCATGTGTCGATAATTGAAATGCACTTTAACATGGGTTACTATGTAAACTTTTAAAATTTTTCAAGGCAAGTATAGATTATATAATTTCAAGTTAAAATAACTTGAGGACTTTCAAGTCGCTAAATATTTCCCAGCTTAATTTGGAAAGTGCCCAATTTATAAACAATTTTTTTTATTTAAATATGAACTGCGTCAATTAAAATATTAAAATAATATGTCATAATACATAATATATTATATTCCAGATTTAATTTAGGATGCACGTGGAAGTTGATAATTAAAAGTTTTAGTCTATAAATTGCTCTTTAATTTATTTATCATGGTAATCACTTAACAACTGTTTAATTTATTTGCAATAATAATAACAAATTATTATTAATTATTTTGATAAAACATCTACAATGTTATAATTGTTGATTATTTATTATCGACTTATATAAATCTGATGTAGTATTGCAATTTATTCTTCTTCCTACATACGTAATTTTGTTTTATCTTAGTATTACAAAATGATGCTAATTAAGTATAACCAGATATTCAAAGTTACTAATTTAATTTTTTTGCTAAAACTAGTATATTAGTTTAGCTAGAATCTTAAAAATTCCTTACAAATCTATCATGTAACTCGACGATAATGAATAGATTATCATGAGGTGCTAGTGTGATATCATTATAGAAATTCATTTTCAATGGAAAATACGAAAAATAGCAACAAGATTTATTTATTTGCTAGCCGTGCATGGATCATGAAAATATTTGATTACAATGTACTAAGCATCGTTTTTAATGGTCGGTTAAATCTTTTAACCTTTGATTGGTTGTTTCGATAACAAACAAAACACCAATTAGCTTAACCACATTTACACAGCTTAACTGTGTGACTCTAGGATTGAGAAAAGCTTAAGTAGGTTGAAAGAGCACTAAAATTAAATGAACACCTGTTTCTTGCTAAAGTGCTATGAGCATCCGTTTCGGAGAGGGTATAGTTTAAAAGTTTCAATGCAATACTTTATCAAGTTTATGCAATAAAAATCGGTGGCGTAACAAGCATGAGAGCGACCCGCGTGTGACGTTGTTAAACAAGGCCCTGCTTTTATAAAAGACAAAAAAAAACAATTTGTATACAGAACTCAGTTTTCCGAAGATTTCCATGCAATTCCAGTGATTTCCAAGGAATTCCTTCTAAACAAAAGCGGATATAGAGACAATCAGCTACCTCTCCCCCCCCCCCCCCTAGGTAATTTTATTAAAATTTGAAAATTATACCTTAACTTAAAATCTGGAAAAGTCATGGAAAACACCGCACCCCGGTAGTTCCGCACCTAATAAAAATACAAAAGTCTTCTAGTTGATTGTTTGGTAATTTTGTCTCATTTTGTAACTGCATGATTGATAAAAAAAGTCCATTTCAATTTTAACATTTGTATAAAATTTAAAAAACCTCAAATGAGGAGGAAGTTTTTCTAAAGAGGAGGTGAGGAGCAAGAAAAAGTATCGACAGTTGCAAATTGTGGGTTGTTTCCCGAAAAGTTTTACTGGATACATCTTTCAGATATTAAATGCCTAAATAATATTTTCTCCTAAAGGCGGGTTCACAATTAGTCTGAAACAGTAACGAACGGTAACAATAACGATAGCTATGAACTAGACTAATAACGTCTCGTCACTGTTTGCGCATGCGTAAAACAAAAGCATTTTAACTTTTTACTGTTCTTGTTTACGTTCTCGGTACTGTTACAGATAATTGTGAACCCGCCTTAAGCCTATAAAATCTACAATAATCGCTTGTAAATTTGTAATAGATGTAAAGTTACTTCCAATAATAAATTAATGTTTTATGTTATACCAAAGATGTTATACCTAAATAAACCCACTTTTCGAGGTGGGTTAAAATATATCCCACCATGCATAAAAAGCTAAGCAAAAAGTGGGACAGCTTTTAACCCACCTAGCCCCAAAGAATTAAACTAAAATTACAAAAACTGCGTAGTGTTCATCGTAAACTATATAGATACCAGTGGCGACTCCTAGTTTGCTATAATAGCAAATTATTTAATATATTATAATATATTATATTAAAAATATAAATAAAATTAAAACTAGTTTTAATAATTATTATTTAAGTTTAATATTTAAATTTAATTCGTAACTGTCAATGCCAATTGTGTCATTTAATAAATTTCTATATTATTCTTATTCTAGTATAAAAAATACAATTTTTAAGTTGGTCACGTTCAACGATTGTAGATAATGTAAATATCAACTTCAATGTTTTCATTTACTAATATTTTATTTATTACGGTCTATTTATGCTGTATATTAAGTTTTAGAAAAATTTTAGAAAAGGTAGGTAACAAAATTCGTCAAAATTATGAAAATAATGTCATATTTGTCATAAAATTTAACATAACGAGCTACTTATGTTAGTATAGAATGAAATAGCTCACTTTTGTTTAGTTTGCAGAAAAATATATTTAATAAATTATACTGCCGATGATATCTAAATTAAAATACTTGCTACATTATGCAAGCAGATACTGATTTAGTGTACGTAATTTACATAATCATATTAGAAGTATTTATTAAAATATTATGACAGTGGCAGTTGATACCGGGATAAAGATAGAAAGTCTCTTTTTTAAAACGAAATATTACAAGATTATTAGCTTTTAAAAACATTTTAATTATTATTAATTATTGCCAATTCTAAATAAAATTTGTTATAGGCTCGTGACAAAGTAATTTCTGCAACTTTACTTTTTCAGTTCGTGATATAAAGTAGACGATTATTTAAAATAATTAATTAATGTAAAACATTAATGTTAAATTAAAGTAAAATTAAAATACTCGCATCCGCCATTAGCTAGCCACTTAATCAGTCTGCAATTAATATTTTCTGACATTAAAAAATTGAAGCTTATTGAATTAGCTTTTTTACCACTTTTAAGGGCCCGTACCACCAGGGACGTGCACAAGGGGTAGATCTCCTTCCCTAATAAATCTTCGGTAATTGGCAAAAGTTGTAAAAGATTGGAAATTTCTTTTCCAAATTATTTACTGTTGTGTAATTTCCCATGTGGTGCTCAAAATCCGTCCGTAGTGTGGTGCCCGAGCACTCAAGCAACACAACTGTTGCCGGCCCTGCTCTAGAACCTTAGTCAGTTTCCATAAACCTACACTCAACATCCTGAAAACCAAAAGGTTTGTACAAAATTTCAGGCTACTGTGGATTACGATATAGATGTATATGTAACAAACAAGTAGTAAAACATACAGACTTCCTGTTTTATATGATTACCAAAAGGTTAGGCGGTTTCCTGACCTCATAGTTGGCGATTAAGGTGGTTGTCCGGCCTTCAACAGCACTTAGAAAATTGATATCCAAAGTTTACTTCGATATTGGCGACTTTATTGTGTTACTGAACCATTTTGTTACAACTTCAGGCCCCGAAAATGCTTTATCCAGCACTGCCAAAGATTCAGCTTAAACGACTACTCTTCAAGAATTTTTTGTAAACAAAATATTATACATTTTTTCTACTACGATAGACACTCAAATTAATTAAAGTATTTTTAAGATAAAAATATATTAATCTGCAAGTTATATCATACATCCATGTCCAAAAAATGTCCAAACACATTCGAAGAAGGAAAAAAGCCTATAAATAAAATTTACTAAATTTGTTGACTTTTAACACTTTTCTAACCATTTTTATCAGTTTTGATCGTTTCTAATATACAATTTTTATAGAATTATACCCATAATACAGTTGAGTATAAAAAAATTTTCAAAAATCTGAGAGTTTTGTAACTGTATTTCTAATTTATATATCACCTTTAAATCTTTTATATTTAAATTTTTTGAGTGAGCGTACAATTCAGTTAACCCGGATACGTGCGGTAATATTTTAAGTGGTAAATTTAGTTGATTTCAACAAATTAATTCTAATTTCCTTTTAATAACATAACAGCTTACTTCGATTTGTAGTGTTTTTTTCTCTCTTTTGGAAGAGTCAATTTTTGGATTATTATTTATTTAGTAAGTATAATATTTTGAAAAAAAAATTTTTCGGAAAAGTTAGTATAGTCAGATGAAAATCACTCAACGGAAAAATCATATCTTGTGGAAAACAAACAAGAGTAGTATTTTGTATGTCGTAGTTCTTCTATAGCTTTGGCAATCAAGGAAATTTGTAAATAATATACCCTTGTTCTATTATTTTTTCTACGAATACTATATATATTTGCTATATAATTTCAGAACTAAAATAATAAATTATAAATAATAATTAATATTAATTAATAATATATATTAATTTTAATTTTGCAATTTCAGATAAATTTTAATTTTCACGTCAGCATCGAATTCTTTTTATCATTCGCGTGATTGTATTGCGGGGCGTTAGCCGAGTAAAATAATATTTACATCAACTTTACTGCCTTGATAAATAAATAACTAGGAGAATTACTTTTCATTTTGTATTAATTATAGTTTTTCACAACAATCATCATTAATCATTTATATGTTCAATAATGTACAATATACATTGTAGTTTATAGTCAATTAATATATTTTTGCCTCTAAGTTAAAATAAAGACTACATTGTAATATATTAATTATTACTATTATGTTGATAATAGAAAAAAAATTCTAGATAAATTCTGTTTTGACTAAAACTATCTTATTTAACATAATGTAGAACGCTGGTATATTATGAATATATATTTCATATTATCAAAAAATTATAATTGAGCATAAAGAAGTCGTTAAACTATCGTCTACCTATTCATGTAGAAAGTATTTTTAAACCACAAAAAGATAATTTGTATTTAAAAAAATTAAGTACCTATGAACTAATAGAAGCTAAAGTGCTTAAAAACGAACGTGATGATGTGACACCCGCAATTATATTGAAATTATATTGATTTTACAAACCTTTTTCCCATTATCAAACTTGAGATCCGTAGCAACCACTTTTCTACCATTAATAGTTCCGTTAACAATGAAACCATAATTATCTTTAGCACTTTTAAACCACTCCGAAACCATAACCGTAACGTCAATCTTAACCCAATCACCCTGTCCTAAAGGTTGCGTCATTCGTTTTGATGCAATTTTAATCTTTCCCGGAGGGTCAGAATGATTTAAACTTTTATATACTTTAAAAACTTCTAATGTAAAACTAGGAGGAGGTCGTTTTTCAGCTCCCTTAATAAAAACAAAGAGGGTGGCATTTCCAACTTGATATTTCGTTGCACTATCACTTAAAGAAAAATGCAAAATGTCGTGTCCTCTCCAACTATGCCTTAGTCTTGGATCTGAAAAAAAGAAAAATGTTAACTTTTAAGGCTAATTGCGTGCTTCATAATATAATATAATGATTATCCATTTATTTTAATTTTTTAACGTTAAATATAAATAATGTTAATGATTAAAGACACAAAGTGCAATTTTCGCAATAAAAAATTCTTTGTACTTAAATGCATCACCTATCAACGCAAACATGGGTCATTATATTCTTTTCAATCAAATTCTGTCATAAAATGAAATTTATGAGTGACCTTTTATTCCCGGAGCGTTTTTATCTAAACAATATTGCTGAAATCAGGTTCAACAATTTTAAGATTGTCATAGGTCGAATATTATATCAATTATACAAATGAATATGCATCATTTCAAAGTGCATAATATATAACTTACCGGATTTATCAACCAAATTTTACGTTCTAAAACTGTTAAGTTATTTATTTTTAAATGTAATACATTATTACGGTGGCGGAGATTTCAACGTGAGAGTTAGCGAGGGACCTGCGATTAATAGATATTTTTTTTTTAAATATTTTTGGAAAAGTGACACGTGCAATTTTCAAGTCATTGCTAAACATTTACGAATTGGATTTTTTATAAAAATATTTTTAATATGTCAGATAAACTTTTCAACTCCCATAATCTAAAAGATAATTATTGTAACAGAAAAAATCGGGTAGAGTGACATCAAACGTACACCATAATCTAGGAAGCAAAAAATAGTGGATGCTCTGCCGTGATCTAAAGTCCAACATTGCAGTATTGTATATTGGGCTATGGGAAGAGCATCGAAATGATCATTTAAACTATGGCTAAGAAGAAGATAAAATATTTGCATGTTTGCGATGCACTAAGTCCATGTAAGTTGCACGTGAAATATTACTTTAAACAGAAAATCGTGCCCATTAAAATTTTGTTTTACATTATCATTTTTAAAAGTACGACTTCCTGAACGTATAAATTAGTGCAAGAAAGGTAAAACATGCACTGAAATGCAAAACGCCTAATAAATACATGCGTACTATTTCTTTGAACAATAAAGATCTCAATTGTGTATAATTTTAGACGCAAATTATAAATAATTTGCAAGCTGCACGTTGAATTTGCACGCAAACGTCCACCCTCGTTGGCAGTGACCTCAAGTTATAAATATTATTATTACTTATGGTTTTTCGATACTGTTGCTTTTATACATAATTACTAGTTATATGGTTATAAAATTTTTATGTTGGTAAATCACAAACTAAATTTTAATTGAACTCGTAATAAAGTCAAAATTATTTATTGTTAAATTCGAAATCAATTAAATAGGTGCCCCCGAACAAATATCAAAATATTCTTTCAATAATTTAATCAAAACGTTTATCCATTCGTTGCTAAAACAAAATAATTTTAGAAGAAATCGATATGGAGTTACTTGGTTACAAAAACGAATCTTTCAAACGTTATCTTACGAAATATGGCATTAAAATTAAATGATTAAATTTGGACAATGCATAATGCAATTGCATTTTTGATTGAGCTGGGTCACATCAGAACGTTGCACCGAGGGGCAGTTAAACTTTTAAATTGTTCGGTTGTTAAAAAATAAACAAATTAACAATACTCTAATATAACTATTTTCGTGATTTTATTTTTTAACGATCCAAGGGTCATGGACACATCAATGTTGACCGTAATTCTAGTTAGCATCGTGCAACGTTCCTTGAATGCACTTGCCAAGATCAATCTTGAAACAAGTAGCTCCATTGAAATTTAAAAAAATTTGTCGAAAAAAAAAACGAACTGATTTACAAATTTAACGGATAAGAAGATCGTGACATACATTTCTCCAGCTGTGTATCTTAATTTAATGCTCAAATTAAAAAAAAGAAATTTTTTAGAAATATTAAACAGCTTCTGAAATGTAGAAGCTTCTTCCTTACAGAAGTCATGTTTTAAAGGAAGTTGCAAGTTTGATTAAAAAATTACAATATAAACGTTTCGTTATAACGGGAACGTTATTTTAACGTTTAATCCAAACTGGGAACATTAATAACTTCGTTGTTTCGAATTTAACTCATAAATCAATTTATTAATATAATTTTTGTTAATTAAATACATCCAGCAGAGTTCTACCTTATTATTAACTAAAATGCTGATGACGTTAAGCTAAGTATATCATCACGTTCAAGTGCAATTGCTTGCAATTGCATCGAGGGTTCACTGTTTGGGTCAGTTAGGGCCGTCACCAAGGTCAAATTATTAACCACTGACCAACATTCCATTAAGGAGGTGTTAAGCCGTTAGCCTCGTTATATTCAAATTGTAAACAATGAAAGAAATTTTAGAAAACTTGGAAAATGTGTGCCTGAAAATTAGTTCAATTTTAATTGTTCATGTTAATGACTCGCATAAACATAAATTTTTATTTTAGAAAAAACGGCAAGAAATGACACTGAAAAGCATAAAAAGTTGATTGTTCATACAATCTTTTTTAGCCTAGTTAGTAATATTGCCCTGTTTTAGCCGCGTGGTACCATAGATACTAATCAATATTTATTTACTTGAGTAAGTACCATTTTAAGAACTACTTTCCTACTCGTAAATTAACTTTGTATGTTAAGTCAATAAAAATAATTTGAAAAAAAAACAAAAATTTAGTAAAGCAGCTATAAACCCTTTTTCTTAATTTGTATGTATCTGGTAGATCTCAGTTTGTGCACTACATCTGGAATTGATTGAAACCCTACATTCGAAACACTGCAATAACCAAGAACTAACAACTAAAAATTCAAAATCTGCAGTTCCGAATGTATTTGAGGCGTTTGAAGTGCAACTATTTTTTTACAGTTTATTTAACTTTAAATTACAAAGAATATTTAAAAAATAGTGGTTTTTACTGCAAGATAAGTTAATAAAATAATATATTACCGTACCCCTTGCACTATTTTTCCAGTGATTAATGAAGTGACAACAGAAGTAAATGCAGCTAATAAAGATAAGATAAGGAACAATTAATAATGATTATGTTTAACGTTTAACCCCCTTGGCCTATTTCATCGAAGTCAAAACAGATTTTAATATTTATAGCTTATTTATTGTTATCTACTTTTAAACTATCTGGTAATGACTTCAGAATTACCAAGTTTCGCTAATAATTGTTAAAGTTTCTTTTTAATTAACTGTTTTTTAAATGATAAAAAATTAGAAACCAATTTAAAAGTGAAAATCTGGCTCGGTATGTAACGGAAAACATTTCCATCTTATCGCTAATTTTCAAATAAAAAAAGTTTCAAATTCAAATTTTTCGGTGCAATTGAAAATCTTCCTCGCTCGTTTTATAATACAAAATTGCCTTAGTAATAATAATAGCATAGATATTATTATCATGTTATGGTAACAAGGTTACTTTAATGTAAATAAAAATAATATAAAGTGTATTCCTGTTTTCAAAAAATTATTATACGTCAAAGCAGTAAACTTGTCTTATAACAAGTAATTTCTAAATCTCAATCAATACCATTAAAAATTGATAAAACCAAATAGTTGGATCTTAAAATTTTAACAGTGGAACTTAAAATGAAATAGGTTATTCTAATGCAAAATATTTGCAAGTTCGGATAGGTATTTGCTTATAATATAATTCAGCTAAATCATTTTGAAACCTTAATACTATTAATATATAATAGTTTTAAAAATAAATACAAATAATAACAGAAATATTATTATAAAAAATTATCTCACAAAAAAAATGTAAGTCTATTTTTATTAACCGCATTTGAAATTTTTTTTCTTACGGTTCATTGTCGTTTGTTCTTTTTTGTACATACTTTTTTACTGATTAACTTTTTACAATTATTATCGAAAATAAAATTTTCTTTTTTGATTTTGACCTTCTGAAGTATGGGGATAACTTTAATTTTCATCCAATATTTTATGTTTATAAGCTAAAATAGCAAAACTGATATTATGTAAATTGTTGACATGGTTATTATTAAATTAATTTTAATAGAAGAAATTGAAACAAGCTTTGTACAACAACATCATCTCAACTAATTAATTAGTGTTTAGTAATCATAATTTTCAATACAAATTGGTTCAGAAAAACAGAACAAGATAATTTTATCAAAATTACGTATTTATGAGTTAACTGTATCAATGATTATATAACACCTTCATAACTACAACTTAATAAGTATTATTGTCAAATTGTAGTAGTACAACTTGTAGTAAAATATTACCAGTGTAATACTGCATTATATGTATAGTGTATTATATAATATAGATACAATGAACGAGTTTTGTTGGTCATAATGTTTTGAAATTATATTTAAATATGGATCTTTAATAAAAATTCAGCATACAACTAAAAAAAAATTTTGAATTTAAAAGAAATATTTAATCTGCTCTCCATAGCTTACCAATCAGAGTCAAGCATGTCTGTGCGCTGTTGTCAGTTCTTAATTGGTATATTATTGACAGCTATCATATTAAGTTAACAAAATTGTTTAATTTTTTTTAACAATAGCGTACAAGATGATTTAATAATATAAAAATTATTACTGATGAAAAACCATTTACGAAACATTTAAAAATTATTTTATTAATGTTGACGGAATGATAATTTGTAATTAATAATTATAATTGCACTGTATTGGTTATAATTATTTGTATAATATATATTTGTAAAATACAGAAGGATATCGTCTGTTTTGTTATAAATAATGACTCATGATGAAAGACAATTCTGTCTAAACCAACTTAAAAAGATTTTAAAAAACTCAAAGAATTAACATGTTATAATATAGCAGGGTAACTAAGTTACAATTATGAGAGGTTTATATGTTAAAGTATCGACGATTTTTGAACTGTAAATATCTAAGTTTTCCTTGCAGTTACATTTAATAATTCTTACAAACGAGAAACCATTTAAGCGTAAAGTAGCCTCTTTTATTAATATATGAACGGAATGTTATTTAATTAATAATTAATTATACTATGTTGGTTAACCTTGTTTATATACATAATATATTTGTAGAATACAGAAGAATATCATCTTGTTATTTATTAATATTGTAACATGAACGAAATACTGTTTAGTCGAAAGACAAAAATCGAATAAAATAAAATCAAAGAATTAACATTAACCCATCAGAATAATAGAGTTACATAACGTAAAGTTTTCGTGTTGAAGCCCAGATAATCGCTTTACTTTACAGATGAAATCTTTGATTGCACATAATACTAGTTGTAATACGACTACAACATGCATGTTTTAAAACGAATCACTGATAAAATAAAATTTGTAGAATCTGCTTCACATCTGAAAAATTTCATATAAAAACTGTAGAGTGTGTCCATTTTTTAAAACTACCTATTCAATTCGCGATTTACATTAAGCAAACGCCACCACGCGAAAAAATATTAAATTAATGTAGTAAGTACGTATGGTTGGTATAGAAAGTTTTGTTAAGGTTTGCATTGTTTTGGTGAATTGTCATTTCACCGCGGTTTAACGAAAAAATAATAAACCACAGTATAAACAAAGTAAAAAGCAGGTCTCGTAGTATTTGTCTTCAAGCTTTACTGGTATCTACATTATCAACTTTCAACGTGGCAACATAACTGTTCTCACGTTAGAAGTACTCAAAAAAAAATTTGAAAAATTCTGAAGCCTCAGTTTGACCTCTACTTTCAAATTAAAAAAAATTTAGTAGTGAAACTTGTCCGTTTGTATAATACAAATAGTAGAGAAGCTTTTTAATTATATTTCTTAAAGAAATTAATAAAAATAAATTCGAAATTTATATTTTTGTTGAATTTTATATTCAAATCAATTTAACATTCAATGAAAACGAATCCTCCTTAGTTAGATCGTTTGTAGTGCACAATGTATGTGAACCGATGAAGTTTGAAATATCCATACTAACTCAAACTTCAGGTTTAGACTTCTGATACATATTATAATTAAATATTTTTGATATGTACTATTAGTCTTACAAGACAGCTATAATGAGAAACTTGGTAAAACACTTCCCACTTCCACTTCATTAGAATTAAAAACATGATTAATATTTCGGTGACTGCCTATGTTGATCGGCCTGTTAAAATAATTTACTGTGAGATGCCGATAATAAAATTGCAATTTTTTATTAATTTGCAAAATTTAAGTAATACTTAATAGAGGTCAAAAATTTCTTTAGATAGTATTAAATGATGGAACAATTTTTAATGTTTGTGCGGCTGAACAAGGACAATTTAATTATTGGAAAGCGAAGTTTAACGAACTGGTTTAATTTTATACAACTTTTAAAATGAAAGCCAAAGTGCCAAATTAATGATTATTTAAGCGTTTTTTAGCTCAATGAAAAAAATGCTCCCGAGTTCTTGCACAACGACTTTTCATGTCAACGTCATCGATAAGAGAATTAATTGTTAAATTTAGTGTAATTAGTTTAAAATGACAAATATCAGGGTCAAATTATATCGTTGAACTTCAAAGCTTCCATATGGCACATATTTATTTTTTATTTTAATAAGATATTCTATATTGTCACCCCCCCCCCCCCCCGCACATATGCCAAATAATAAAGCTATCCATTTCAAACTCACCATATGAATGAACAAGTCATTCAAAATTTGTTAATATTGCCATAGCAAAAAAGAAGGTTCTTTAACGGTTATGTGATATTAACAACTGTTAATTGTAATTGAAAAACTTATAATTGAGCAACAAATTACTTTAATGTATCATCATATCAAATTAATCTTTACTTAATATTTAACAAATTTTTCCATAGCCACTTCAAAAACTGTTAAAACGTGACGTGCGGCACTTTTTTCTTTTTCCCTCATTTACATTTCTTTCCCCAGCTTTGTCTATCTTACAGCCTTTTAGTAAATCTATATTTAAAAATAAAAGACACAAAGTTATCTTCTTATCTTGTAGTACATTTCTTTTAATTACTTCTAATCGGTTAATTTATTTTTTAGTTTAATCTAGAGGTTGGTAACCTTTCTTCTATTTCAGTGGGGGAGGATTTCAGCTATAGTCTTTATAATAATAAATTACATAGCTAGATCAAAATAATCCACTAGGTGGCTAGTACTGGTAATAATGTTGATAGCCGGTAGCTTCTTTTTATTGGTCAATATAATTAAGGTGGAACTACCGGCAAGTTAAACGGATGCCGTCATATAATATTACTATGACGATATTGTATTTGAAATTTAGTTACTTAAAAAAAACGGAACAGAAAAATATTTTATTATACTATTACGGATTGAGCTTTATTAATTCTGCACCAGAATAACACCAACGCACCGTTATGTGCTAATTTCTATAATAATGATATATTTGAATTATTCAATTATTGTATTTCTCTTTTGATTGTTTGGTAATTTGATAGACAAATGCAATAGGTACCTACAGATTCCTATGCGCCCACGAATGTCTGGTTGCAGACCCCTAAATTGGCCGATAAAACTTATAATAATATATTATTATGTTTACACCTACAATATTTTTGACTAAGTTTGTAAAAACTCTCCAATGTCCAATATGTTATCTATTCATAACATAAAATAATATATTAATTATTATTTAATTATATCAGCTTGTAATACAAAGTATATAAAATATAAACATAAATTTTCTTTGCTAGTTAAATTAATAGCGAATATTGAAATAATTAACTCTTCAAAAGGAATGATTAATTAAATGAGTCATCTTAAATTTTTCAAAAAACTGGTATTACAAAATATTCAATACAATTTACTAATTAGACTACGATGTAATCATCTAAATTACATTAATATTATGCAAATAATAACAATTAATCAGTTTTACTTGTCTGTTAATAATTAAAAACATGCATTCTCAAGATAATGGAAAATTTTGAAATTGTGTTTTTGCGAAAACAAAAACATGCATCAGCATTTAATTAAATTAGACCGACTACCACCGACTGACAAGTTGCTTATTAGAAATTAATAATGCGTAAACATGCGTACGATATCCTAATTGTGATGTGCAGATTTGTGTTCTCGTTCAGGTCAGCTGGGATTGGAAGGTCATTGGGTTGCGTAAGTGACTCAATACAACAATTAACAATAGACAGCAGCTAGACGACCGAATTCATCATATTAGTCTCGCGCGAGTGATCTTAAAACCATAGATTATTATTATTCCTTTCATTTGTTTATTTACAACCAATTTGTAAATTACGTAAATTATATGTCTTAATTTCTATATTTGAGAAAGTTGAAATGCATTAAAAGATGTTGAAGAGAAAATAAAATGCAATTATCTCGATATAAAAATGTTATGCCAAAACAGATGTTTGGTGAATTTTTATATCAGGAACATATTAACTAACGAACGTAACAAAAAATAATTAATTCAGTAAACTGTGGCAATAGATTTTACAAAACATAAAGAAAACCAACGAGGTACTTAAAAGGTTATGGAATGCGTTCAGTAAGTCATCGAACGCAAGACAACTTTGTGATTAAGTGTTCAATTGAGTTAAATAATTGATTTGGTTTGTATTTATAAATTACATTCTTACCAAGATTCTGCAATTATAACACTCGGATCAACCTTTCTTATATTGTATCGAAATTATTTCCAAGGTTTGTCTTCCCCAGGAAGGCATTGGCAAACCCTCGAGGTATAGCCTGCTTAAAAAACCATCTCGAAATTATGCATATTCCATTTCTGAATTTTGGATTAAAATACCAAAATTATGATGTATCCGTAATATAATATTATTTTTATATAATATAAAATATTATACAATAGAGCGTTACACAATATCGATAAAAAAAATGTATTTCCTATCAATGTCCATCCATATCAAGTAGTTCAATACTGACCTAGTCTAGTATAGCATTCACCTAGTATTTATACTACCGGAACGTTTGATTCGATATATTATATACCCAGAAGTTTTGAAGTAACTGGGCAGGATCATCCTAGTGTTTGGACCCAACCCAGAAATTATGAAAATTTTACAAAAAAATTCGTAAAATCTTTTAAAAATAAATTTTATGGCCGAAATGCAATTATTCAACTACCTAAATTGAAAAAATACAATAATGCACGTTTTAACAAAACTATGTACATACAAATGACTTTCTTTCATTCATTATTTTTTTATGGGTCAAACGAAATAGTTATGAAATAATGAATCCAAGCATTAGAAGGCGTTACTACTGTTTAGTATGAGAATTAAACTATTTCCTCTTAAAACATCATGCACTCTATACTGTGAGTCACTGTTTATAGTGATTATGTCGCTTTCGGTTTGATTCGGTTATAGGCTAAGGTAAAAAAACACCCTTCTTCCAGAAACTTAGTCCTGTAAAATAATTGCTGTAAAATTAAAAATCGGATTTTCGATCGATTGGAAAATCGAAAAAATTATTTGTTGATTTATTTTTATTAAAGAAGATAACGTAATAAACTATTGGCAATATTGATTCTGTATTTTACACTAACATCAACAATAATATAATTATTACATATTTGGTAACTAGATTGATAAAATTTTAGTAATTTAATATAACCAGAAAAATTATCTTGACAATTTTTACAACTAATGCTCCCCAAATTTTCTGATATCTGACATTTATTTCGTATTCTAAATTCTAAAATACTGATGTGGTTCTATACAGTGAGATCGTCAAATTTCGAACAACTTGAATAAAATTTTCTAGAGGAATTTTCTCAGAAAATCTCTCTTAGACAAGTTTGTTATGTGTTTTGTTTTTAAGCTGTGATGTCATCCTATATTTTTTTAAATGGCAACCCTTGACCTTGAAGTGAAAAATTTTCGACATAATCAGTTCCAAAACTGAGATAGCCAAAGAAATTGCATTTATCATTCCAATAAATAAATTCACGATTTGGATGGAACTAAACTGATAGAAAGGGGAAATAAAAAGATACAAAAATGGTTTTAAATTTTGTAAATAATTTACGAAAAGTTATACTGATCATTGCAATTTACACCCTCAACTAACATAATTTCATTAAAAAATTTATGATATTTTCAAGTTAAATTGGTAATTTAGCCTCTATTGTTTTTGTTTTGTCATTTTATCAGATTTTAATTTGACATTATTTACAAATTTTTATTTTGAAAAGCATCTCTGATTGGTTAAATAATAAACGAAAGCCCATTTTATTGTTTGGCTACTGTTTGATTAATTTAAATCATGTACTGACACTGTCCAGTCGTCTTATAGAATTTTAATTTGACAAATGGAAAACTTTAAGGCTGTAAAGTTAAATTGTTATTTATAAATTAAAATACCAATTCAAGCAAAAGAGAGTCCGTCAATTACAGATGAGCCACAGAAAGTACATTTGCACCGAATAAAACATTATATTTTCTTTAAACCGGGGAAACAAATAACTATCGAAAGTATAATTTCCCAAATACTTTAAAAAGCGATTCAAAAATTTAATTTTCTAAAAAAAATGATTTCTCAAAAAAGTGCAACTTTAAATTATGCAATTATTATTGAACGAAATTAGCAAGAAAAACGTTAAACTGCTACGAAGAATTATTTGCACCTAATAAAATATTGATTTAATAAATTGTAGGTATAAACTAATTTTTGAATTATTGTTTAAGTATTTAAATATTTTCTTGATGAATCAACTTTCAGGTAATTGCAACCTTCAGAATGTATAATTTTACTTCGTAAAAAACCGTACATGTAATTTCTGCGAAAATTTTCAGTAGTACTTTTTTAGTGTGTTTACATTTTGATTTGAAGCGTGACTTTACAAAAATTCTAATGACCAGTTAAAATTGCGATAAAACACAAAATGTAGAGTAGGTATGTATTTATAGAAAAGTTATTTAGAAACAAATTACTTTTGAAATCACTCAAGTTTAAATATTAATATTTAAAATACGTAATGGCAAGATTTAAAAGCGCTTAAAAAAATAACTGCGAGGATTAAACCGGATCGATTTATTTTCACACAATAAATTCTTCTTCAACTTAAAATAATCGGTATCTGTTTATAATTAAAGTGTTTGAAATTATTTATAAAATAAGTATTATAAACTGCATCATTCTGATTAAGATAGGTTATCAACTTTGTTCTTTACTGTTAATAATAGATTATAAAAAAAACTTAGTAGTCCACATATTAATAACAATATTTTAAATTCACATTCTTATAAGTTATCGGTGAAATCAGACATCGTCAGGCAAATTTTTGCGATATTTTAATGCAAATTACGATCTATGCAGGCACACCAATTTATAATAATAATTAGTATAATTTAATTATGTTCTAGACGCAAATTATCCAAAATTCCAGTTTTCTTGTATTAATTATTGTAAACAATATTAGTTGATTTCGTTATTACAAGTTTCTTGAATTCCGGTTCTGACACGTGCCCATTATTAATAACATTAAATGGATAATTTATATTATATTATATAGAATTTTATTGCAAACAAGCTTCGAAACTACAATTTTAAAAATTTTAGGAAAACCATCAAAAAAGAACAAAAGATGCATTGTATTTCTGAACCGATCGAAAATTTTTTTAACGATTAAAACAGAAATTAAATAATTTGATTTTAGTTAAAAAGAAAAATTTTAAATTTTACAAAATTACAATTATTTTCGCGTCGTTTCTCTTTAATTACAGGAAAAGTCGCTGAATAACTTTGGAAAATTTTAATTTTACGTTACAATACTAAATAAAAATTTAATTTTCTATTAGAATTATAAATTATTTTACAAATAAATTTAATAATTTGTTTGACATTAAATATGCGCTATTTAATCCCACGATTTATTACTCATATATGACACCAGATACGTTTATAATAATCTAATTTTGGTATCGTAGTTCATTGTAATGTAAATTTTTTTTTAAATCCAAATTAAACAGTGTAATTAAAATGTAACCGTTAGATTTTCCGGCACAAAGGTAATTTTGAAAGAAATGCTTAAATTTGGTGCGGCGAGTAAACAACTTGACAACCAGAAAACTTGTGTCCTTGTATCAATATTTAAACAATGCAAATGTTTTATTGTTAATAATAGATTTGGTTTATGTAAATTAGATGGTTTTTCCCAAAAATAAAAAAATTTAAAGAGAAGGTGTGAATTGCCATTAAAAATGTACTTACATGATTGTGCAAAGCTAAAAAATTTTTCTGTTTTCACGTGAAAATCATCCTCTTCTTCGGAAATCGACGGACCGGTTTTGTATTCCGGTTGATCACTCTGCATCCCCGATTCGATCATATCGAGTACATGTGCAGGAAGAGCAGCTAAATTTGCACCCGTAACATTTGGTGCACTTTTCAAACCCATTTTTCTCAATACATCTCCTTTAATTTGCTCTAAACTTCTAAGTCTAGCGTCTTCCTGCATTCCACATGACCTACAGCCTGCTAACGGAGGCGGTGTATATTCGGAACTATCATCGCTGTCCAAATAATTTGGTGGATTTAGATTTTGACTGTAACTTATTTCGCATAATAATAATAAAAATAACGTAACAAATAGTATTTTGGTCGTCTTCTGCCTCACGCTTGTCCTTTGACGACAAAACTTTTTAATTGTTGTGTAACAGCAACAAGTCAACGATGCCATAAAGTCTAAATTTACCAACGTTTCCAACATTATGATTTATAAATCGGCACTTACTTCAATAAAATTATTTAGGAATAAAAAATAGAAGTTTTTACAACTTATCACAAAATTTGAAAATCACAAAATCCTTTATCACAAAGTTTTGGACAAATTTCTATCATAATTTCTTCTTCTTGCCATTGCAAAAATTTGATTTGGAACTAATTTTAACTTGCATGTTTTAAAATTAGATCTAACAGAAGAGATAACTTAGTTTTCGATATTTTATAAGATGTAATACTCTTAGCTTTTCTAAAATTTTCTTATCACATTTACAATTTGAGTATAAAATTCACCATCACAACCGATCACAATTAATTTTTTAAGAAAAATTTTATGGACGTATGTTCGTTACAAATTTTTGAATATAAATGGACTGAATATCATATATCTAACCAGTCGAGACGAGACAATTACCAATCGAATTATCAGCAATTGCCGGTCGCTATCACATTCGCACGCGTGTCGGAAAGAAGAGATCTGACGGCTTATGCGCCGACTTCTAAAGTAGCGTAGACCAACACTGAGAAGTTCACCAGTTAGCTGCTGCTTATATGTGTGTGAGTGAGCTGTGTATGCGTGCATGCAAGCACCAAACAGAAGATCACTTCAGATAAACCGCTTCATACAAAAAGTTTGTATTAATTATGTGATAAAAGGGGTTGATTTACTACCTCAACGTTTTCCATTTTTTCAAACTTAGGTACCTATCTACACTTCCACTTTTTCTAAGCAAGTTTCGTGTTCGATCGTCAAATCCGTTCATCAATATTTATTTTATATTATTACGATTTTTTATTTCGAATCGCCGCACAATTTTTAATCCGCAATCGCAAAATTTGAAATTTTTACATTTCTCAAGGTCGCTTATTAACTACAATAAGTCTATGGCACACTTTTTAAATTATGAGCTTGATTGTTACTAATTAACAAAATTTAACTCGGTTTTAAAAATTAGAGGTCCAAAAACAAACGTTTAATACCGCTGTGCAATAATGCCAAATTCCAAAAGTGATTTATGATTTTCTAATTTCAAAATGCAAAATCAAAATTATTACTTTAAAATTCACGACGAAGAAAAAAAGCAAATAAAAAATTACGACGCTAATATTTATAAACTTATGTTAGTTTGTATTATTTGATTTTTACAATGTTTACGAACAGGTCCGGGTTTAGTCAAACAGGTGTCGATCAAATGTATGGGCCTCTCGAAATAAAAATATTTACACTTTATTTTTATCTGTGTATCACATTTATTTACACTAAAATGTAAGCTCATTAATAATTTCAAAATGTGTTTTCGAAAGGTGATCAAGGCGAAATTTGAGTTAAGAAATTTTTAGTTTTTGAAAACTAATGCATTATTGAAATGTTGACGTGTATTACATATTGATAAATTTGGCATAAAAATTCAACTGTTGTAAATAAAACATTAAATATATTTCGGAATTTTATAGATTATCGTTTCTTAATGCAGTACAATGCCCTCAACTGTGCTAAAATTTTATTTAAAATTCTAATCGCATTTTAGATCTTAAATTCAAATTGGCTTTGATAAAAGATGCCATGCAATAAAATTGTAATTGACCAAAAAATACATTACTTTATATTTTTAGAATGGAATTAAAAATATATTATAATTTTAACTTTTTTGGTAAATAAATATAAATATTTTACATTATAATATTATCCAACGATTTTTGAATTAAAATTTAAAAAAGAGGCTGTGATACCTACATTGAAAATGCACAGAATTTATTTATGCAATAAATACCACAAAGATTTACTTTGTTTATTTTACTTGGTAGGGGTTGGCATAGCCAGGATTTGACATAACAATCCAAAATCCAACGCTCTAACCACCAGCCTGTAATTGTGCTCGTTCTTGAATTACCAATGAATGATTTTTATACTAAATTTTTACAACTTAATTTAAATTAAATAAATAATTTAAGTTAACTTTAGACCCAATTTAACTACCAAAAAAGCTAATAGGAAGTATAGTTAATTATGCAGTTTTGATAACTAAGCTTAGGTCCAACACAGTTAAAATGATACAAAAGGTAAATTTGTGATCTTTGTTCAAGTATTACAATAAAAAAATTTTTACTTGGCGATAATCGCTAATTCTAAGTCTACGGTTTACGATTACTAACATATCACAGGTCAGGTTTACAGTAGTTTTGTAGCCCTTAACGAATTAGCTAACCACTCTATCGCTAATTGAAAGGCACAATAAGCTATGTGTCACCCAGTTTACATGTTTTAAAATTATCAAAAATCTAACACTTAATATTTGCTCCTAATTAACTGCTAATAATTAAAAAATAAAATAAAATATTTTAAACAATATGAGTTGCGTTGAAAAACAATTAATCAAATTTAATTGTTAATTTGCCAGATATCATTTTTATAAGGTAATTCTTACTGTTTAAAACGATCTTTTGCTCTTTTTGCATATATAACAAAATAACAATAATTTAAAGCAAATAGTCAGTACAATTTTCTAAGCAAAAACCGAATTTAGTTTAAACAATAAATTGAAATTTGCAATTTTACCTATTATCAAAAAAAACCTATGTATTCGTATGATTTTTATTCTAACCGAAGGAGGAATCTCTGGGAAAATCTGATGTACAAGTGACAGGAAATCCAAGGAAATTTTAAGAAATATAGGAAATATTAGGAAATATTAGGAAAATTTAGGAAATCCAAGAAAATCTTAAAAAGAAAATGAACCCAAAATAAAAATTTTAAGAAAATTTGTGGTATGTAGTATGTATTTATAGATTTTAAATAAAGTCAAGAATAATATAATACGTAGAAAATCAAATAATTCAAAAAATCAAAATAGACATAATTATCACATAATATTATTTTCTTCATTACATGCGACTGAAGATTGGAAATAACTGTGAAATAAGGGCCTTTATATCGTATTATGAATTTTTTCATATTTTCAAATATTTTTAATCTTGATCTGTTATGTGATAATTATGTCTTTTTTGATTTTTTGAATTATTTGATTTGATTTGATG
Source organism: Cantharis flavilabris (assembly GCA_949152465.1). Lineage (NCBI taxonomy): Eukaryota > Metazoa > Arthropoda > Insecta > Coleoptera > Cantharidae > Cantharis > Cantharis flavilabris. Next base: position 17,653,457 of record OX424438.1, read on the forward strand.
AAAATTCATTTTTGAATTTTGTAGTACATATTTCAAATCTGTCAACCAATGGTTTTTGGATTTGGCCTAGTAGTTAAATTTTTCAGATTGTTGGAAATCTTTGATTTACGCATTTCTTGTAAACCTTCTAGGATATTTCTTTAGAGAAGAATTCTCCCTCGCTGCTATCCCCACCTCCTTTCCATTTTTTCATCGCACAAATATCTTGACTGACAGTTTTGAAATATGAAAAATCTGCGGGGCATTCCCAGAAAATATATTGACGAATTTAAAAATTCGATACAATCTTTATTCCAATTTGAAACCAGCTTTAAAATATAAATCTCTTTTCTTGAGAAACTATTACTTTGCTTGGCATTTGCACACTACTAGTCATAGATGCAGCATGAAGTTTTAAGAAAAATCTTTTTTTTTGCAAAATTATAGACAAATTCTCAAAATTCAACATTTTTCAATTTTTCCAAGACTTAATCCAAGCCATGACGTATAACAAGAAAAGATCGCAATAAATTATTCTAATTATCTATTAATAATGGAAATTAATTTGTCTAACAAACGTAACTTTTTTTGATATAATAGATAGCTTTCATCACTTTCATGATGATGTAATTATTGCTTATATGTAGAGCTCGAATTTGTATGCACCAAAATGTTTGAGAATATGCTCCTATATATGCACGAAATTTTATTAAAATATGCACTCAAATTGATAAAAATACATAAAATATGCATTGATATGCAAACTAAAAAATATCTAATCTTCGAATTTTTCAATTCTTTTTCAAATTTAGAAGTAAGTTCAAAATTTTGCATATTTTCAACATTTGGTGCATATTTGAGTAAATAATGCATATTTGTGCATATTTGGACAACTTTTGGTGTTATTTAAAGAATTTTAATAGAGAAAATAAAAAATTACTATTAAAATTTGCTAATTTCAACAATTATTTTATTTCGTTTTAAGCAATTTAATTTTTATTAAAAAAATTATTTAATTTTTTTACTAATTTAATAAATTATAAAAATTAAATTGCTTAAAATTAAATAAAATAATTGCTTAAATTGGCAAATTTAATAATAATTTTTTATTTTCTCTATTAAAATTCTTCAAAAACCACTGAACATCCCAAATATGCATTATAGTATTTGCTCAAATATGCACCAAATGTTGAAAATATGCAAAATATGCATTTTGACAAGAAGTTTTTCGATTCGATTTTACCTAATTTGTTCAGATTTCATAACGAATCTGTTGGCATATTAAAGAATATGCAAAAGCATAAAATCCGAGCTCTATTTATATGTACCTATACATAACTCAAATTTATAAATAATAAAAATCTAGCTAGTATACTGAAGAGTACTGAAAAGAAAGTATTCTAATGTTTGGTTTTACCTTCTACTATGTATTAATTTTTTTTATTTATGAGATTACCAACTCCGCATTTTAAGTAGCAGAATTTTGATAGTAGAGAACATTTTCACCACAATATTTCATCTAAATCATCAAATCTAAATCTAAGTCTCCCATCCCATATTTCACCTGCCCTCTAATAAGCTCTCCTATATGTTTTTATAGTATTCGAAGAAGATTTAACCCTTTCGATCACCTTGTAGTCAATTGACTACATCAAAATTAATATTTTTTTACAAGAGAACTAGAAGCTAGAATCAGTTGGTTCACACGTTAATCAATTGTTTACACATCTGTTTTATAAGAATTCTGATAATGGTAATTTACAGTGTTTAAAAACTGATATGAAAAAATATGGAAGCAAGTCAACAATATTTGAAATCTTCCATTTTAAATATTTTAATGTTAAACGTGAGCCTTTTTCTCATACAAAGAGATGTCAGCATTTGGATTCCACTGGTGGTTAAATTAGAACTAGAACATTAAGAAATATTGCTGGAACCTCGGTTTTTATTATTCCCGACTAGAAATTTCTTAAAACTGGAATTGGTTTGCTCCGGATCAGACATGTAACATTAAACTTAATCAGGACCAAATCGAAATCAAAACAAAAATTAATTAATAACTAAATAGAAAGAAAAATTTTTAAATAAAATTAATTTATATTTGACATGAATGTCAAAAATGTTAAAACCAAGTTCAAAATTTTTCAGGATTTCGGTAAAAAAAATTTTTTATTTAACAAACAAACATGGCCCTGTTGGCAGATGATACCGCAGTCTACGCAAACTCATTTTAATGAGTTTACGATTGACTAACAGAAACTAGTTGCTACTGTCTGATTATTTTTATTTTGACAATTTACTATATTTACTTTGGCCAAGTGAATAATTGAATGAAGTTTAATTGCAAATCATTTGCCGAACTTAACTTTTCAAAATAATTTTTTTGTACCCGAAATTCATTTCAATTTGCTTATTTTGGATGACCTTGTAATATTTAAATTATAAATTTAAAAGCTGACGATAAAAACTTTAATCATAAGGACCCAAAAAAATCTTTTATACTATGTCCTTATTTGAAAGAACAATGCAGTTTTTTAGTAGATTCCTAATGGGATGAATAGTTGGTTTTCACCTAATTTAGAAATTAGTTGACATAATTTAACTGTTCAAATTGCCAAATTTGATTAGTTTAAACAAAATGTGATGCAAATTTTTTATTTTTTTAGTAATTAATACATTGTAATAATTTGGCCTTCTAGGTGAGTGGGATATTAGGATATTATAATTTTTGACAATATAAACCCAAAAGTGACATTGATCCAACTAAGTAATCTATTATTATAATAATAATAAACACCATGCGTTTTCATGCACAGTTGTTATTATTGTCGTTATCCCTAAAAAATATAGTAGCTCTAAGCAAAATTGTATGATTAGTAACTTTAACTTCTTGGTCAGCTTAAACAGAATTATTTGTTGTTTATATAAAATATAAAAATAATAATGACTCCAAGATAGGACTTGTATGAAACTTTTTATTCGTGGAATTAATCAAAAATTAGAATAAAATATTCTAAAACTAAACAGTTTTTACAAAAAAAATTTTAATAATTATTATTATATTAAATATTCTATTTTATGCAATGATGTCTGAACTATCTACAGCGGGAAGATTTCCATATGTAGTTAGAGTTAAGTAATTAGCTTCTGCTCCGTTCCGATGTGATAATGAAATTATACGTTCAATTACAATTTGATAAATTTTTTTTATGATAACTTGAATTAATAATATGACTTAATTGTGTTTTAATTAACGTAGATATTTAGAACCACTAACAGCTCCAAATATTCTTGTATTTTTTTTGCAATAAAATGCTATAATCTTATATTGCGAAACAGGGAAATTTTCTTGCTTCTATAATTACTTCAACACTTGTAAGGCATTTTTATATAAAATATGTTTAAATTTGGCAATAAAATTGGCAAGTGTTAATGTTTGCAAATTAAGCGCATTTTTTGATAATTTTGTTTAAAACTAACATTAATTGCACAGTTATTGCTGCTTAAAAAGCGCTAAAATTGCAATTATTTTGCTTATCAATAAATAAATTCGCGTATGGGATTTTTAGGATATAATGTTTGCAATTTCCAAAAAGTTCAACTTTTATTTTCAATGTTACATTCTAATCAGTTTAAATTACAAAAAATACTACTATAATACTTAAATCTTAAGCTTGCTACACATTGATGTGTAGATGTACAACATCAGGGCAGACGTACAATATCTACACTCACATTCACCACAGTTGAAAATTATATTGTTGTTTTCAGAAAATTTTCTGAAAAATTACATAGTACTTTTTTCAGCTAATATTTGACTGCGTTAGTGTATAGCTTCCTTAAGAACTAATTTATTTATTACTTGCATTACAGAATCAATAAAAAATTGTTACCAAAATAAGAATCTCTAGTTTAAAATTTTTGGTTCCTGTTGAAAACATATAGTCATTGTTGTTTACTTAAATTGCATATTATTTACTTACATTTTATGTTACCAAAATAAAAATTCCATTTAAATTTTGCGTTCTTGTTGCAAAAAGTTTACTCATTGTTACTTAGTACGTCAATGTTGACTTTTCTTAGAATTTGCATTGTTAAAAAGTGAATGTTGAAAATATAAATCATATTACTGCTTCCTTTCATTGATTTATAAACAAATTTAAAACTCAACAGATATTACTACTAATAAATTTGAAAAATTTCTTAATTAAAGAAATACCGATTCTTTTCTTCAGCAAAATACGATACATGAAAGTGAAAAATAAAATAATGTTCCAGCCCTCATAAAACTCATCTAATTTCAGTTTTTCTAATAATATAATTTTATAAAAACAATATTTTATTCTTGCACACTTAAATATAACGATTTGGCCAAGACTGTTTCATTATCTCGGGAAGAATTTCTTTGATTTCATCCGTGATTAAACCTATTATTCTTTATTTGAAAAGATAGCACTATAAAAAAGATTTTTGGATTGTTTTAACTGGAGAGCTATTATAGAGGGCAACAGATTCCGAAATTACCGACAATAAAAAATGCAAAAATGCATATAAATCCGTTCTCTAGTCATCACAGACAAACTAAATTGTTTACTCTAAAATTATTTTTGTAATTTAACAAATAATAAACAAAGGAAGATCTGTTTTTTGTTTAATTTTTCCATAAATTTGTTCATAAGGTTGTTCGATCTCTATGGTACTGAGATTACTGTATTATACAAAATCTTTGAGTATAGAATTTAAAAAAAATCGAGAAAGAACAAACAACGATGTAGATTTTCGCTGGAATAATGAAAAATGTTGATAAATCTAGAAGTTTCCATTTTGATAAGCGTAATGCAAAAGTAATCAGCAAATTATTATTGTTTTCTTTTATAAGTTATATGGGCGCGTGTGCTCTTAATAAAGTTTACAATATTTTTGTTAGTGTGTCACTGTGCATCATAAACGTTAGTCACAATTAAATTTAATTGTTTACATTGATTATTGTTGTAATACTTTTTTAATTTGTAATCGATAAGCAAAATTTTGTTTCGATACGTCAGCACGCCTACAATATCCAAATATTTATTTATTTTATTTTCATTGAACCTAAAATCAATTTAGTAGTTGGTGATTTTCAAGTTATTTTTGAGCTGTAATTTATTATTAAAAAACATTTGCAGTTTGCGGAACTTCTGGTTATTCTTTTTTAATTTTGTATACACGATAGAGATATATTATAAAAATAGTTAAATAATTATTCAACATCTCTATATTTATAGTAGTTATATCAGAAAAATTAATAATAAAAAAGAAAAAGAAATTTTAGGTATTGAAATACAGAAGTTGCAATACATTTGGGTTAATTTTTTTATGCTCAGCTACAATAAATATTCAAATAATTTGGTTTTTTAGTTTCAAAGATCTTTTAAATACGAGATCAGGACCGTAAAAATATTATGCTAACAAATTCATATATTGGGTTCCTGCGGCAGATGTTTTATCCCCTAATGATACTAAATATTCTAATAAATATTTCTTACCTGCTTATCCATAAGCCGGCAAGTAATTCAATTAAAATCAATAACGTATACCAATATATCGGGTACCTTAAGATTAATAACCTATTGTGTAATATCTCATTCACCCCTTACATTTTTGTCTATTCACTTACAACCTTTTATTTAATTCGCTATTAAAGCTGAAGGATAAATTTCATGTATGAAAAACTTTTAATCCGTTTTTCTTATAAATTAAAAGTCAAACCATGGGTGAAGCATCGGGGGGCTTCGCTGTGACCGAATTAAATATAAGTAGTATAACATAATAAATCACACATTACCATAAATCTATCAAATCTTTATTTCATTATTTATGCAATATTAAAATTTAATAAGCCGTTTGTGATAGCTGCTTAACGGAAGCAATAAATAAACGGTAAATATATACAAATGCATTGTGAATTTACACTAATTTTATTTGAGTCGTATAATAAAAGTTAAGCAAATGATAATTATTATAGTAAAATGATGTGCAAATTAGATCTCTTTAAAGAATTTTGTTGGCACAATAAAATTATGCACATATAATTTTTATTTAATGCCTGATCAAATAAACGTTTTACATATGGTGCCATAAATTATTCAAAATTGAAGGTAATGCAAGTGCAAAGCAATAAATTTTGAATTACAAATTTTTGATTTCCTGAACAGATTGTAAATTGTGCAGCTTTAAACAATTAACATATTATTTACATCTGTTTTACCAGTAGGTTTTATTTTACATATATAACTAAAGTAATGTTACTACCTGTATTTTTTGTTTACTTTTTTGAAAATAGAATTTTTTAGATACCTGTATACGTATACAATAATTATATTTCTGATACAAAAAATACAAATATAAAAATAACATTAAAAATTTTGCACATTGACAATTTACTTATTAACACTAATATAATTTAAATAACATTATTAACCCGGCATAGGTATGGTGGTGTATAATATATCCCAACGCACTTTAAAACATATTAAAGTCATTTAAAATAATTAATATTTTCGCCAAATTTTGTGTGTCTTCAAGTTGAACCTTACTAAGCATAAATACATTGAAAAGTCAGACGTAGGTAAGCGATTGTGCACGCAGTTTTTATTTAATTTAGTAAATACGTGCTCATACCCCACCAGGCCTTATAAGATTTATAACCCTCATAGTCCACCAGACTCTTTATGTGACAGATTTTTTTATTTTAAATTTTAATTGCGTTTAGTACAAAGTAAGTCATAGCTTATTACATTTATTAATTTTATATTAAATATTACAATTATGTATTATATATACGAGAAAGAGCAAGCACGGTTATTACAGCTTTGGAAAGAGGTGGAAGAAGAGAATATGCCTGTTCAAGACTTAAATTCGGTTTCAGAAGTTGAAGAAGACTTGAGAAATTGATTTTAAATAACATTAAACATATATCCTTCTAAAATCAACACAAAATTCTAATTTAACTCATACCCCACCATACCACTAATGTAACTAAAGTCCACCATACCTACGCCGGATTAAAAAATTTTTCTTCCAGACAACTCACTACCTGACATTTCGCTACTGGGACATTTTGCTACCACTCTCAAATTGTTACTAAAATATTATATGTCAGGTTTTGAAATATTACATTAGTTACATAATTATACCTTTTTTCTACATCTACAAATTCTTATTTAATTTTCATTTGTCGTTCGCCCGGATAACGAAATATTCGGGAGCAAATTGTCTGGCAGCGAAATTTCCTTTAGAGAAAAATCCTAAAACCCCAAAAACAAATTTAATAATTATAAACAAATAGGTAATTTGGATATTTTTATAAATAATTATTAACGATAATTTATTATTACAGGCATTTTTTGAATACAAAAGATGATACTTACTGATAGCAATATCAGTAATATTTGTACGCTATTTTTCTTATATGATAAGTAGAGTCCGGATTCTATACAGTTTGCATTTTTGTTTTGGTGTTGTAAATTTTTGTATACTGGTCACGGAAATACCTCTATACCAATTTTATAATGTATATTTTTTTATATTTGGACATGTAAATGCATAATATATGCAAATGCATTTTATTTGCTTATAATAGTCTTTTGGTGCATATTTTGTGCATATTTATGCCATCTTTTGAATTTAGATGATTCGATTTCAAGAAACACACTTATTTAAAATAATAATTTTTAAAATAATTTTAAGATTTAAAAAATATTATATCAAAAGACTGAAGCAAAGAAGTTGGGGCATATAAAAGCAGATTAACCAACACCCCACTTCCTCCATAAACAATATTAACACAATGGTGTAGATGGTTTAACGCAGCATTTTTTTATTCAGAAAATTTAGAAAGTTTTGGTGAACTGGTAAACAAATTCAATGAGTACTCGTCTATTGCCCTTAAGGAATGCCAACAAATTCGAAAACACCTTAATTTATCCAAAGAATTAAGCTACCTATATATGTAAAAGCAAACTTTTTTTGCATAACAAATTGTATTTCAAAATTAGAGGAATGGCTACCATTAAGCAAGTCAATTAAAATTGTTAAAAATTTAATCAAATCTATTAGTGATATTGAAAGCCCAGTAGGACTCAATCTGAATAAAATCAAAGTTAAATGCTGGTTTGTAATAAAATTTTGAATGAAGCATTTGATGCCGAAGTATCTATCCATCATCAAATGATACCAAAATTTAAAAACTTAAATGTTAAAGATTTAAAATTTTAATTAAAAACAATTTAAAAATTTTACTGTGAATAATTTGGAAAAACATTTAATTATGTATTCCTTTAAAAACATTGTTCGATAATATATTATTATATTATATATTATTAAAATTACATTCTATAAATTATGTAATAAATGCCTTTGTTCATATTTGAAGGTTTTTTAACATATTTTGAATTTTACTGCATATTTTAAAGCATATTTTTACTGCATATATTAGTGCATATATGACTAGTTTTTTACTGCATATCATCCGGACTCTAATAATAAGATGTCTTTCAGGCTTCAGGGAACTAGGTTACACTTTATACTACTATACTACGTACATATTTTGGACACATAGAGCTTTGCCACAAAACCAATTGGAAAACTGTTTCATTTTAGTGACCTATTCAAAGTCAGTCAACTGTTAATTTTACTTCTTCCTTTCTGAAATGTTCTTTTAAAATTTTCCAAACGATGCTTTTTAATTTATTAAGCAGAATTTTCTTCATTTTTAGAATATTTATTACTATTTTGTTTTTTAATGACGTTTCAAATTTCAATGTATTTGTGTCTTAATTATGTTAAGTAGCTAAATTGTGATACATAGGAGTAGGTAGAGATTTTTTTAATTTAGGATTTGAAACATATAAGATGAAAATTATGAAATGACGATTGTTGTAAAATTATAATGATCTGAATTTCAGAAAATTTTCAGAAAATTTTTGAGGTAGTTCACTCGATATATTATAAAGACTCTCCAATGGTGAAGTTCGTGATACTCGAATTGCTGTTCTAAGTCCTATTTGTTTTATAAATTATGTGAAAATTGTTTTCTAAATTGGATTGTTGGAATATTTTTTTTAAATATTATACAATTCTGCACTAAATTTATTGCAATAATGTTTTCTCAAAATATTTGCTGTCATATTGTATTGTTATTAGAAGATTTAATGAATTTTTCCAGAGATGAATAAAAAAATTCTTTTGGGATTTATGCTTTTGAATAAGTTTATCCATTATAGACGCGTTTAGCTGCTTTGTAGTTCTATTAAAATAAAGTTAAATTTTACAAGATTTTCTCGATCAATCTGTATTTTGTATAATCTGTATAATTCAGATTTTTTCTCTTTGATAGTTATTTTTACATCTTGATTCAATTAAACCAATTATTAATTTTCTTCTTATTCAATTTCTCTAATCTTTTCTAATATTTAAATTTTGCTTCTGTATCTTCCAACGTTTCAACTTTAATTTTCTTATATTTACTTAACTGTGAATATTTAAAGTAGTATCATCAATTTAAAAAAACTAAAAACTTTGGATGGGTTATGCTCGCTTTAGAATGACGATAGGGGGTTGGTAGGACAGTGGTAACTTCCACCGATGGTAAGCATTTAAGACTTTTTTTGCTAATCTACCGAAGGTAAACATGTAAGTTCTACCGATACGATGGCCAAAAAAGTACCCGGACAAAACATATAAGTTCCACCGATGGTAACTTAAAGTATTACTGGATAAAGAACCGTAAGCCTCTCATAATACTTATCGCAATATTGCAACGATAATTCAAACTGTAAAACATAATTTTTTAAAAAATTTAAAAGAATAATTGTTTTTACAAATTCAAACACTGCTTTCTTCTTTAATTTTTATACAGGTAACATATTAATTTAAAATAAAATTTGAAAATGTTATACTAAACCCCCCCTTTATCCTCCTTCAGTTAAGATTCATCCACATTTATCTAACAGCAGCGGTTAGATATACTTTGTACAAATTGAAATCTGCAAATCTGTTTGGTAGAATATATAATAAATTGAAGGAAATGCTCCAACCGTTTATGTTTTCTTGTAGTATCAGAATTACTCTGTTTTCTTAAATGCTATTTTTACAGCATTTTTGTTACGTTTCTACTTGTTCTTCTTTAAATTTTTCCAAAAACGTACATTATGGTGGATGGAAAACTGCGAATTAAACATATTGTAAAACGACTCACACGCATTATGGGTCATCCATTAATTACGTGAGCCGCTTTTGGCGATTTTTCGACCCCCCGCCCTCCCATTCTGGTGAGATATCGTGAGATTTGGCTTAATCTCCTCTTTTCTAATCTCACGTGAAATTATTCGTTTTACTTAATTTAACCCAGTTCTTTCGCAATTTTACAGTTTGTTGCAGAAAAAAAATTACGTGATATTTGCCGAGAAACCCCCACCCCTCTTCCTCACGTGAGATTGGGTGAAATTCTGTTTGACTTCCCCCCTAAACTTAATGGACGTCCCCTTAGTGGCTCGACACATACTAGCTGAATTTGCAGCCCAAAGCTCAGGAGGATATGCAAAATTTTGCATCTCTATATACGTGCGAAATAAATAATCAGAATATTTAATCTTTAGTCTTTGCTGTAGACTGCGTCGACTTCATTTGAACTTAAATATTGCAAATCAAAACTGTACCGTAGCCAATTACCAATTTGCAAAGAAGAATCTTTATATTCTCCAAATGTATTTTAAGCTATTGTATTGCAAGTTTAAAATCTACAGTGGCAAATTTTGGTTGGAACTGTAAATCGTGTTTATTACAAATTTCTACTAACTTTAGGAAACAGTGACTGTATGTATCTTGTGTCTTATTTTTCAAAAGACAAAACACCAAAAGTAAAAGTAAAAAGTAAAAAGTTTTGTACAGTAATTAAAAGTGCCATCCCATAAAGACATGTTCAATCGAACTCCCTCCCCCCAACTACTATCTAATATCTAATATCTAATATCAACTAATAGAATGGCGTCACCAGAAGATTACAAACCTACCTCAAAGGCGCAATTCCACTGAGGCAAACTCGACGACATGAGGCATGCTACTTGTTTCCTGGTGTTGCCTGATTAAAAGTGTGTGGCTGCGTGCTACAAAATTCAGTAATGTCGCATGCGGAATTTGTCGCCCTACATCGCATGCGGTTTGTCGACTACTCATGTAGCATGCGTCTAAAACGATTCCATACAGGCAACGTCAGTTTGGTGTATCATGTCTTTACGAACGATTGCGGCAGCTGATTGTTTGGTAATAGCTTTGAATCGTAAAAAATAAAGAAGAAAGCCACGGTTGGTGAAGAAGAGAACTTATTGTTGATGGTCAAGAAACTCACTATAATGTATACAACAAGTTGGTAGGTGACTTTGAAGCTTTATTTCGAAATTTTACACGAATGAGTAAAGAAGATTTTGAGTACTTGATTGAAAAAATTTTGTTATTCCATAATTCGGGTGAATTATGGTATAATCTTCTATAAATAACGTCGTTTTTTCAATATTGCACCCCATGTCGCACGATATAAGCCGCACCGATCCGCTGACCGTTGAATAGTGACGACACTGTTCGACACGTCGAACAGTGTCGGCATGTGACGCATGTATCCAAGCAACAACGAGCAACTTGCAGCATGCGGCACAGAGACTTATTTTTTGTCGCATCGTGTTCCTTCAATGGAAAGACAATGTGTGGCATGGAGCATTGACGCATGCTACATGTTGCCTAAAGGTTGCATCAGTGGAATTGAGGCTTAAAACACCCCCTGTACCTAAATCATAAAATTAAACAAAAATTTGGTTTAATTGCTAGATGGTCTTGCGCAGCGTTTTATTTTGTAAAATCAGAATACTTTTTGTCTTTTTATTTAGTTTTTCAAAGCCAACTCAAATTACATCATAAGTATTAAGATTTTTGTATAACTTGAATGAAACTCAACTCCTCTCAACTCAACACCAAAATTATGTCTCCTGTGGGAGTTGACACAACGAAAGCTTAAAAAGGCTTAAAAGATTAACATTAACTTTGACCACCTCGACTTAATTATTGACCCATCGATGGAACTTACATGTAAGAAAATAGTGACCCAAAAGGGACCGGTGGAACGTACATGTTGGATTAAAAAAGATTTGACCGATCGGTGGAACTTACAATCGCCCGGTTGGTAATGGGTGGGGCAGAGCCTCCGAATGTCTACTCAAGTAACATTTTTCCCTGGTGATATTAAAATTTCTCTGCTAGAGCACTGGCAAATAACTACCAGGTCGTTTATGGCAGCAACAGCCCGGTCGCTAGGATGGTCCGTTTGTCCAACACTTTAAATGATGTTACCAGCTTCGATCTATTTAATACTTCGCTCCCAGAATTTAAAAAGATCCTGTGGAAGATTGACTTTTCTTCTCTCTAAAGTTTTAAGTATACTGTAACTCTGCTTATGTTCATATAATTATGTAAAAATTCGTTATGTAAAAAGGTTAATCCGTTAATAAATAAATAAATAAATAAAAAATTAAGTTATACCAGATTTTCTTTTGACAGACCCCTTACAGATATCTAGCTGGTGTTTATATGAGATTATTTGCAGGGCTCTGAAAAAAGTATCTGATAGGGCTATGATAGGTACTCTGTTGCAGGTAATTTGCAAAGCCCTGAAAAAAATTTGTGATACGTCCCTACTAGGTATTCTGTTGCAGGTAATTTGCGAAGCCCTGAAAAACATCTGTGGTAGGTTCCTGCTAGGTACTCTGTTGCAGGTAATTTGCAAAGCTCTGAAAAAAAATTTGTGGTAGGTCTCTACTAGGTACTTCGTTGTAGGTATTTTGCAAAGACCTGTAAAAATCCCTACCAAGTACTCTTTTGCAGGTAATTCATAAAGCCCTGAAAAAATCTGTGGTAGGTCCCTACTAGGTACTCTAGTTATTTTTTGCAAAGCTCGTATTCAAAATTGTGGTTTTTAAACAATTTTCAATATTATATTTATTTGTCATAATTAATTAATTTTAATTTTAACAATTCATTTAAATTAAATACTACGAGTATATTGTAATTTTAATAGTATTACAAGTATATAAACACAAGAATGTTGTTAACGATGCAATGAATATTTTCAATTCAAATATTCAATTCATATGTGGCACGCCCTATATAGCTTGGGCATAAATACCACTTTAACCTTTTGCCATCCATAAGGCACAGTTTAGGATAATACTTGCCCTGAAAATAGTGCACAAAAAAGTTGATAACTCCGCTTCCTCTTGTTGAAAAACAGCGGGAAATATACTAAGTCTAGGGTTTTTCACATTTTTCGTGTCTCCGATTCTCATTTCGGTCGGCAGGAGCAGCAATATTGACTGCTTAAAATTTTAAAAATGTGGTGGTCTGCGTGATCACTTTAAATTTTTAGGGTTAGTGGCGGAGACTTTTGGTGCATGGACTCAAAAAATGTTGCTAATGAGATTGGCAAAAACCGATGACCGTCGTGCCAAGTGCTTCTTCATTCAACCTATTAACCTAGTAATTCAAAGGGGTAATGAAGCCAGCATTTTAGAATCTTTTGGAAATACGGCCGAGTTCAATGAAATTTTTTATTTGAAGTTTTTTTTCATTAGTTATAAATAATGTGGTTAAACGTACGAATAAAATTATCTTTTTCGATCGACTATGAGTCCGTACAAATCGTTTGAGACAAATTTTGCAATGATGTCCGGATGTGTGCGTGTGGCTCTTTTTTTCGACCACGATTTTCCACAAAACGCGTGAACCGATTTTATTCAAATTTCATATACTGGTTTGTAACAGCAATCTAGAGAGCTGATTAGATTTTGGTTGAAATCCATACGTTATTTTTTTGTTTATTAATTTTTTTTTTTTTTTAATTTTAATTATTATTATTATTAATTTAGTAATAAATGGGAAAGTTATGTGTTGTCACATCAGAATTTTTAGTTAGTTATAGCTTATAGTTAAAATTGTGATGTAATGATATTACCTAATGATATTACCATTCTCAATACAGAAGAGTTTTTCACTCTAGAAGAATGTTTATTGTTCCAATCATGCATGATAATCAAGAGTTTACTTTACTACTTTCAAGAATGAAATCCATTGTCGACATCTTATTTGTACACAATATTTTGTTCTAATGTTCAATAATGCACCTAAAGGCGCGTTCTCACGATTCAAGTTTGATTGGCCGATTACAGTAGTTGATCCACAAAAGTTGAATGAAATCTGAAGTAAGAACCTTTGTTGATGAACTAAAAAGTTGTTCAACTATATTAAAAGAAAGGTTATTTCATTCAACTTTTATTGATCAGCTATATAATCGGTCAATTAAGCTTGAATCGTGAGAACGCGCCTTTATACTACATTTAATTTCGCTTCGTGAAGGATGGATCCACTTTTTCGCTGCTGAAAGTATGTTCAAAGTTATTACTTGTTAAAATGAACTTTATATTGCTTTACGAACAAGGATACAAGGATATAACTGTTGATATGCAAATCATGACACGTGTTTCACTTTATTACGAGATTAAATTAAAAACTTTTAATTAAGCTCATCAGATGGTCATTCAAGTATATAATTTATAATAATAATCCTGTATAATATATGTATAATAATAATATACATTTATGTAATAAATCCCTACTTCGCATTAAGTACTTAGACAGTGCATAAAAACTGTACACCAGAGTAAAAATGGCAATTTTTGATATGAAGTTGAGAAATGCTGGTTATTTCAATAGTTTATAGTTATATAGTGTTAAAGGATAGATTCACTCAGGACCGGATAAAGATTTTTGGAGGTTCTAAGCACAACTTTACTGAATGCTCCCTCGTTCCCTTCAAACACATGGATATAATAAACAATAAAAACAATCTAAGAAAATTATAAGAATGAAAACTTTATTTTTCTTGGAGACTCTGATAATTGTTTATCCTGCTTATACGTTAATACTACCATGGATTCACTGAAGTTAATTTTTCTTGTTAATGATTTAAATATTAATTTGGCAAACTTATGTAAATATAAACCAAT
The DNA here is from genome assembly GCA_949152465.1 of Cantharis flavilabris. NCBI lineage: Eukaryota > Metazoa > Arthropoda > Insecta > Coleoptera > Cantharidae > Cantharis > Cantharis flavilabris. The sequence continues at coordinate 17,668,522 of OX424438.1, forward strand.
TCTTACATCCATAACGTGTTTGATGCACACTGGAAGGCCAAGCTAAGAACTTCTCTCAAGTCCGAGATTCGAACCCAGAATTTCTGCTATCGATGTTATGGTTTACATTGATATTAAAATTAAAAAACATTGAAAAAAAATTGAAAATCTAACTTTCTTTGAGCTTCGAAAAGCAAAAGCTAAACTTTGCAAATTGACATTTCCACTTTCTCGAAGAGAAATCTTATGACAATTCAAAAGGAACTTTAAGGAAATTTTTCGAGAATTTTATAAAAGGAAATGTGATGTACAAAACTTTGTGTTGCAATTAGCTCCTCGAGCTCTCCATTGGCATTTCCTGAAACGAAATTTACCAAGTTTTTTTTTATATATTATTATAATTTATATACGAGTAGAGTCGCATAGCGGGAGCTGATCCACTTTTTAAATTTCAAGTCCAAATTTGATTAAGGGGGTATTCTATATTCTATTCATTTAGCACATTTAGTTAAAATTCAGAAAGTTATTAGCTGGCAAATAAGGGGTGAGGGATCCAAAAAAAAAGGTGTCCTGGTGTGCACGATATCTCAAGTTCTAATGAACTGATTTATTTGAAATTTGGTGTGAATGTTTTTTAAAGATGCCGCTATAGCATGAACTATGGAAAAGTAAAACAAAAATTTTTTCACAAAATGGTTGCCGTTTGAAGAAAAAAAAATTTTTTGCATGCTTTTTTTAACAAATCTTAATTTTTTAAAAATAGTAAAATTCAAAATTTTGACTTGACCGTAGTTCATGCGATAGAGGAATGTATAAAGAACATTCACACCAAATTTCAAATAAATCGGTTCATTAGAACTTGAGATATCGTGCACACCAGTTTTTTTTTAGACCTCCCACTTTGCAACCTCATAACTTTCTGAATTTTTAGTTTTTTTTTTTCGATTAATTTTTTATGTAATCTTAAAATATCAATAAACAAATGGTAAAAAAGTGGATAGTAAAAATATGTTTTGTTTCGTTTGTACAGAGCTTGAAAAACCGCCCGAAAATTCATGCCTCTAGACTAGAATACCCCCTTAATTAAAATTTTAATTCGCGAATTAATTTACCATAATTACAATTTTAATTGGCAGTTTTTCATTACGATGTAATTAATAACGGCTTTTATAATTTAATTACGTTGGTTATGATTGGACGCAGTCCCAACGGGGCATATTCATAGCGGGGTACAGTCTTAGCAGATGCAGTTATAATGGAGCACAGTCCTAAGGAACCACAGTTTTAAGGAAACATTGACTTGAAGCCACAGACCCAAGAGAGTGTAGGCTTGTTCCTATAGCATGGTGCACGCTTTCGCTACTCTGCAAAGCTATAAGATCTGCTGTAGATTGGTGTACCAAATACCAAAGATTTAGATGAATGGGGGTAGTTATGTGGAATTATATCTTCTCTATCAACTTCCATATGTTTCTTTCACGACCCTAGCTAAACATTGTTTAGACTTTAGAGCATATCTGAAGGACCAGTAAAAAGTAGGGACACGGACAACTCGGCACATCGCAACTCGGCACCGGACTACTCGGCGCCGGACAACTCGGCACCGGGAAAACTCGGCACCGGGACAACTCGGCACCGGCGACTCGGCACCGGGAAAACTCGGCACCGGGACAACTCGGCACTGGCAACTCGGCTCCGTCAACTCGGCATCGGAATAACTCGGCACCGTAATAACTCGGCACCAAACGATCGGATTTTTAAAACCACCGTTTTTTTAACTCCACCTTTATTTTCTCAAATATTTGTGTTGCTTGCTCGTCGCGGTGAAGGTCGCGGATTTGTTTTTCCGGTTCTCTTTTGCCTACTTCCTAACAAGCTACAAGTGAGCTACTCGAAGCTTTTCCGTATGATTAAAGATATGTGGCCCGAATTTAATCCAGATGATGTAAATGTAGATTACGAGATTGGTATACATAATGCTCTGCGCGCAGAATTTCCTGGTGTAAACGTTAGAGGTTGCTTCTTTCACCTAGTTCAAAATCTTCGTAAACATCTTTCAGAAGTAAACCTTCTTGGTCGTTGTAATACCGACCCTAAGTTTGCATTGAAATCGCGTATGATAACTTCGGTAGCTTTTGTTCCAGAAGATGATATTGAAAACGCACTGAACGTTCTAGAAGATTATCTACCGCCAGAATCATAAGTTGGTTTACTATTACATACGTTGGTAGACTCAGAAATAATGGAACAAGAGTCCCACCTTTGTTTCCCTATGCAGTGTGGTCGGTACTGCCAGCGTACTTTGCTTGGCTCTGATAGAACCAATAATTTCGCTGAAGCTTATCATAAAAATCTGCAATAGGGATATGGGGTCGCACATCCAGGATTATTTAAATTTCTGGGTAATCTAATAAAAATACAGAAAACATTCGATGCTGATTACGAGCGTTTTGTTGCGGGATACGAAGCACCACCAAAACGCAAGAGTTATGAAGACGCAGATCTGCTTATTCTTAATAAAGTAACGAATTATGAGCAAGAGAATATGTTGGAGTATTTGCGTGGTTTATCTCATAATTATGTAATGAACTAATGTACCTACATAAATAAATGTATGTAAATATATATTTTTTAAATTAAAACCTTGTAATTTTATAATACATTTTTTTATACTCGTATTATTTTTATTTTTGTTAATATTTTTCAATAATAATAAAATAATTTTCCAACTAGTGCCGAGTTATTACGGTGCCGGGTTATACCGGTGCCGAGTTGACGGAGCCGAGTTGCCGGTGTCGAGTTGTCCCGGTGCCGAGTTTTCCCGGTGCCGAGTCGCCGGTGCCGAGTTGTCCCGGTGCCGAGTTTTCCCGGTGCCGAGTTGTCCGGCGCCGAGTCATCCGGTGCCGACTAGTCCGGTGCCGAGTTGCGAAGTGCCGAGTTGTCGCGTACCGTAAAAAGTAGGCTTTTACTTTATAACATTTAATTTTCAAATATTTGTTTATAAGAAACTCATAGCAGATTTATCTTCTTCATCTTCTGTCATATATTTATTTTCTCGATTTCCATTTCAGAACGTTTTCTGGTTTTACAATTATACTACTTTTGATATAACAGTTAGATCATATTACGCATTGACATTATGGCATCCCATCACTAATAGAAATCAAGAAGTTACTATAATAAATAAAAATGCACTTTTCCTATAATTTGTATAATAAGATACAGATAAGATACAGAAGAACCTTTACTGCAGTTTCTTTCCTATCATTCAGAGACATCTTCAGAAGTGATACGTCAAATAATATAAGAAGGATAGTTACTCTTGTATGTATGTCTCTTTATTCGAAGAAGAAAATGAAAAACAGCATATTATACATTATGTTCAACTTTTTTAGATAACTTCTTTAAAAACTTAGTTATTGAATTTTTTAATTTGCACTCTCTTCAAATCAAATCCAATTAAGGCATTAAATTTCGATTTAGATGTATTTTGCCTCTCTATACACCGAAATGTGAATGTAGTTTAGACTCGAAACCACCTTCCAGGTTATCCGTGCTCGCAGTGCCGGATCAAGCTATTTCAGCGCCTGGTGCAGATTAGGTAAATGGCGCCTTTAACAGCAGCGGCTTGTCAGGGAAGGCATAGGCAAATTGAGAAGTATTATTTAAGTAAACTAATAAAATTTTCAAAAAAGTAAAACGTAAATTTTCAATTGTGAGAACTATCATAAGATAGATACTTCATCTGCAAACACTTATCCAATATGTAACGCTAGACTAAGGCAAAATCGGAATCCTCAGCCTAGCACCTACAGATTAAACCGTAGATGAACATGCATCGAGAGATTCAGAAGCACTGGGGGGTATGCCCGTTTTTCGAGCTCCACCATAGAGATCTCAGTTATTATAAAAGATACGAGGTTGGTTAAATTCATACCAAATGATTCCCAACCAAATGATCCTGGCACAAATCCTGAAATTAAAAAAAATTTATTTCAAAATTAATTTAAAAATAATCATTACCTATTCACTTTGGGGATGATTTACTGTAAGGATTATTTGTTAGGAGATTATTCGTCGCGACACCAATATGTGATTTCTACTTTCTAGGGGGCTTTGCTCCTCTATACAATATTCATTAGCAATTACTCCCCGATTTTATAAATCCAAGATTTGTATGCAAGCTTTGTGATTAATTTTATTACATAGCAGCCTTTCTCTCTTTCAGAACCAATACTTTTATAATGTTGTGGCAATAATTTTATACAATCAGTTGGATACTCGGGTACTCGGTAGTCGGTGCTACTCAGTGCGTATTGCCTAAACCTACAAATATACTTATTCTCAAAACGTGATACACAAGAACATATACACAAGTTTTCAGTTTTTGAAACCGGGGTGTTCCATACCCCCAGTACACCTTAACAAAATTGGTCCCAGAATCTAGTTTCCTATATATTTTTCCAAATGTCTTTTGTAACCTAGTTCCAGTAATGTCCAGTGGAATCACAACTTTAAAACTGGAATCGAAATCTGTTTGCTATTTAGAATATGTTCGGTAAATGTACACCTATTTGTGTTTTTAACTCACTTACAGGTATACTGGAGGGTGTTGAAATAAACAGCAAAAATAAGTGAAAAAATTTAGCAAAAAAACGGAAATCATTTTTAATGATTTTTTTTTACAATTTCAGGAAAGAAATCTTCTTCCAAATCAACTTTCTTGTTACAAATATTAACTTTTCACCTCTCTATTTTACCAGAAGAAATGTATATAAAGGTTAAAATAATTGTTAAAAAAAATAATAAAATAGATAGAGGGGGCATCCCCCAAAAGCGGTGGATGATGGGGAAAACGGACGTCATATTCGGATTCAGAAACGGTGCCAGTAATTTGATCCCCGGTAATTTGATCCCGGTAATTTGATCCCGGTAAATTGATTCTTTGGTAATTTCGTTCCCGGTAATTTCGTCCTAGGTGATTTTACCCCCAGGTATTTTGATCCCCGGTAATTTCATCCCATGGTAATTTCGACACCGGTAACTTTGTCTCCAATTACGATTTGTATTATTCTACTGCATTTTTGTAATGAATTGCTTAAAATACACTTATATTTAAAATAATTTATTAAAATACATTATTTTATAAAATTGTTCCTCTTCATGATTTTAATTTGGTCTTAGTTATATTATCCGTAAAAAAGAGATATCTGCTCGAAGATATGTATCGGTTATGTAGGTTAGTGTTAGTTTATGATTTTTCATAAAGAGATACCCACGTGAAGATATGCATTGGTTATGTAGGTTAGTGTTAGTTTTTGATTTTTTTAGCGAAATCGCTCCTAAAAGAGACATTGCCGTGCCGGGCTTAAAATTACCGAGGACCACTTTACCAGAAGATCTAATTATCTAGGGATGAAATTACCCGGAATCAATTTTTCTTGGGGATCAAATTATCGGGGTCAAATTACCGGGAACCAAATTTCCGAGGACCAAGGGGAGAGGGGGTCGAAAAATCGCCTCACGTAATTAATGGCCGTCCCCTACTTATTTTACTTTACCAATTAAATCAAAGAAAATATGAATTAAATCACAATTCGTGACTTTTCGCTTAGCGTTTTGTGAGTTATTGATTAGATTTAGAGCCCCCCGTTCAGATATTCTTCTTATTCACAATTTAATATTTTATAGAAAATTAAATTAAAAATGCACAATTTTAAAGCCTTCTGAATTTTGGCGCTGGGTGCGGCTCCATTGCACCCATGATTTATCTGGACCTGCATGCTCGAATGTGAGAGTCTAATTAAAATAAAAACTTTTTCGTTTCTGAAAAATAAATTTGAAACTTCTCTGCTACTGAACGAATTTTTGATGGAATTAATGAACGGAACGTCGGTAGCTTAAAAGGCAGTAGTAATTCTGCTTCTATCCCTGATAGCCGGCCGATGCTAAGCTAGCTTTTTATCTTATACTTACATCAAGAACAAGTTTATGAGTAGATTGGATACTGCTCCGGACTTACATAAGAATTCAACTATTGGACATATAACCCAATTTTAAAGCATACACAAAACGATAAAACAGTTTCATCCCTTGTATTAAAAATATTGCAAAAGCAACAAAGCTTGTGTTGTTAATGTTCAATCAACTAATTAATTATTATATTAAAGTTTAAATTTTTTAATGTTATAAGTACATTGTAATTAATATTAGTACTAAGTTGTGTTTTGTTGATTTTTATTTTTATTATTTAAACTAACTATTGAACTAACAGAAATAAACTATTTATTAAGTTTGGGAACCGTTGGTTTAGAATATCTTAAAATGTAAACATTTTTCTAACAAATTCGCCGCGTCCACCTGACATGTCCTTGCGCTGCCGTGTGATTCCTTATATTAAACTTTATATGTTATTGTGAATAAATTTCTTTTAAGAGTTGGTGTTATATTTTCATACTATACGTATTTTTTATAGTTTATACACATGTATATTATTTTTCCCCAGTTTTTTTCTTACTAATTTAATGCATTATTTAATTAATATTTACAAATTTATCTTGTTTAGAAGTAAATACCTACTAAAAAATCAAGTTGGCACAATGTAATGCCTCCATTTTAAATTTTTATTATTTTCCGGAGATTTGGAACTTTCAATACCAATGTAGAAAAAACAACAGTCTCTTTTTATTTTTACTTCCATCTTTCTTTTTTAGGGGATGATATTATGATAAATCTTTAAAACAATATCAAATCCATTTCAAAGGACACAGAAATTTTATAAAAAGTTCTAACTCTAAAACTCTAAAATAATTTACTAGATATTTATATGAGTAAACTTTGTAAGCAGTAACCAATCCGTTATCATATAGGGCGTAAGATATATTGAGGAACAAGTTGTAAATAAAAAACAACTATAATGGGGAATTTGGACTCTGCAATAAAACAACCAATCAGTATCAACGTTTCAAAGATTTCATTGTCTTCTTCTTCTTCAGGATCTTTACGGTCTAGGACAAAATCCCGCGGCCACAATCCCGCCGGTTCATAATCCCGCCGGACCATAAACCCGCTGGACCATAATCCCACCGGATCATAATCCCGCCGGACCATAATCCCGCCAAACGAAAATCCCGCCGGGTCATTTTTGTTGTGTTTCGAAACACAAAATTTTTTATCTTTACACTTTTCTTGTATCATAAAAAAATTGCACTGTTCTAAATGTTTAATAATTATGATTTGTTGCTCTTTAGTTAACACCATTTTTGTATCTGATACTTGAAAAATACAAAATTGATTTCGAAAAGTTTGTATTACATACCCACATAGAATACTTTGAATTTTGTTAAAAAATAACTCATTGGTGAAATTTGAATTTAAATTCGTTCAGTTTTTCATTCACGGTACCTCCTGTATACTGCCGTGGTAAGGCTATAATGGCTCCCAAGTGAACTTTCTGGTTATGCCACTGATCATACCTCCAAATGGACGGCAGACATTTCTACCTATTTGGTAGATTTGGGTCAAGGTAGCTTAGGAAGTATTAGTAGGACTACTTTTGCTAAAGAAACATCATAAACTAACACTAACCTACTAGCTTAGCCATAATAAATTTGAAGCCAGCGATTTTAGTTGTCCAGGGGAATTTTAGTTCGGCGGGATTGTGGTCCGGCGGGATTGTGGTTCAGCGGGATTTTGGCCCGGCGGGATTTTGGCCCGGCAGGATTATGGCCGCGAGATTTTGTCCGATCCCGGGATCTATAATAATAATCAAGACAATATGACAAACATAACAAGATGCTGTGGCGTACTACCTTAATTAGGTGCATGCAGTATATAATTATGAAGTAATTTGTTCTTTGAAACATCAACAAGCATAATAATCAATATCGTCAAACCAATTAAAGCCACCAATTAAAAACATATCAAACATTTAAAATTTACAATATTTCGCTTGCACATTCAATAAAATATAATCGACTAACACCATTCGCAACTTTTGATAACATTCAAACAACCCACAATCTCTAACTACCACTTGCGCATATTATCATCTTTTCTTGCGGAATCTGCGAAAACACATTTTATTAATTTTCAACCTCAACATCAATTATTATTAATTCAATTAATTAATAAAAAATATTTTATTCATTTAATTACAAAAGTAATTCAAAGAATTGTTTTTAGAAGTCAAAAATAGTATAATAATTTTTGTAATTAAAATAAATAAAACTGCAATTAAAATTATATCAATAAATTTTTTAATTGAATGAGTAGAATTTAAAAATGTATACTCCTACATTATTGCGGACTTTGAATTGTAAAACACAATCTTTTGAGCGGGTAAAAGTAGAAAATATATTTCCAAAATAAAAATTAATTAATTAAACGAATAATAAACCAAGTCATTAAATTAAAAAATTAAAAACAAATCGGACGTATAATATATTGATATGTTATTTTCCAGGGTTCAATTTTTCAACCGGATCTCTCTCAGAAAAATAACAATCCTTGAAAAGTTATGTTCGGCTAATTTAAAAATCTAAATCCACAAATTTTATTTAAATAAATTTTAAATGAAATGGAAAAGTTAAATGCAATTGATTGATTAATTCGTGCATCTGTCACCGATATCAACTTAACTTGACGATACGACGCCGACGCTTTGAATTCAATTTTAATTTAAAAATTTTACCAAATAATTTTATTTAATCTTCTAATAATAAATCAAACTTATCTTTCAAAATGTCTAAATCCAAAATTATCTTCAAATTTCCAATTATAATTCATTAAAAATTTAAAATTACTTATTTTCCGATATTACTGTACCATTGTAAATGTACCATTAGTTGTGCTTGTGACACTACCAAATGTCAACAACATGTCGGCTCAATTACGTACACTTGATGTTGTTTTGAGTTTGATTCTGAATTATTTTATCCTAAAACGACGGTGAAATGATAATTCACATAATAGAAAACCAAAGGAATGCAAACGTTTGATTTATAAACAAAACTTTCTATACCAACTGTATATTATGTATTAGATTAACTTAATATTTTTGCGCGTGTTGATGTTTGCTTACTTAGTGTAATCGCCAATACACAAAACTTTTGTTTTTCAATTTTTTTACAAAAGATTCTATAAGTAGATACTTCTTCTAAACTGTTATTTAAAACAGTGGAAAGTAAAAAATTTTTAACTGAAATTTAAATAAAAATTAAAAATTATTTCTAAATAATTTCAAAGCAATATCTTCAGATATCTTTAAAATTGTTTTGGTAGTTTTATGACAGTTACCAGTTCACCTATGCCTGTTTCTTTAAACCTAAGACAATTTATTAATGGCTACATTTAATTATTTATTGAAAACATTTTTTGCCATTTCTTCCACAGTTTTAGCATTGCTGATCGTTTTTTCTTCAACAATCACTTTGGAATCATTACTATCTCTTCTGTTACTTTAAATTATTAAATTGATGCTTTATTTAAAGTTAAATTGATTTTCGTTTTGAAGAAGTGTTTACACAGTTACTCTTCCAATTAAAAAGTTAATAATAGATTCATAATACATTATATTTTTAATTATTTTAATTACAAAAAAAATTTATTTTTGAATTCTTTAATAAATATTTTGAATTAATCAATTAATTAATTAACGCATTTTCAACAAAAATATGTGACATTCCGGACTTGTCTCCAAGTGAAATATACAATACATCTGACGGATCTCCAATTTAAATATTAGAAACATCCGACAGATCTGGAATTATTCTCGTCGGTCTAACTCTCTCATATCCAATTTTTATTGAATATTGAATATTCTATTTATAACTGAAATTAAAAGTGGTAGTCAATTCAACACTGATAGTAATAAAATAAATAGAAATAGTCGAGTCTCTCAAATGTAATTTTGATAATATGTTGCATTTACCCTTAAATTAAAAATTATAAATGAAAACTAGTTTTGTTTAAAATTAATTGAGCTTTATCATTATCGGCTCGTCCTTGATGTTTGCACCATAGTTAACATCACTCTCATGACATACATTACTTTGTTGGAAAAAAGAAACTAGAAAATGGACATCATTCAGGTATGAGCAAACCAGTTTTTTGGGCAAATGAAATTTGGATATATTCATTTATTTTATACTTATTTCAAAAACATATTATGTAGTATTATATTAATCAATGAGTTGACTGGCTGTAATGCAATTTGATGCAATTTAATAATATGGTGCTAAAATACGGAACGTGCATATTTTAAAACCAAGCCTTTTGCAAAAATGCCGACATGTTATTATCACATTAATTTTTTATTAAACATGTGCGAATATTATTGGATATTTTTTTATTTCTTGTCAACTTAACGTATGTGAAAGGTTTTACAAAATGTGGTTATTAAAATAAAGTATATTAAAGCATTTTTTTCGTCCATTCTCAAATTTTATCACGCACATATTTTAGCATTTATTTGCAATTATGTATTGTTATCGTTCTCGAGAATTGCATTTCTTTTAATTTATCAAAAGCAATTCATCAACAAACTTTGCATCACCCAGATGAATATACTGAATAATTTAACTTATTTTAAAAGTCAAATATTTCTATGTTGATATACTTTACTGCAACTTATGCATTATCGTCTTCAGAACCAACACTACTTGTAGAGTAACGCTTTCAAATTGGAAAATCCTTCTGAAGTTAACCTTTAGTTAATCACTGTTTGATAAAACCGCAGGTGTCTTGCCCAGGTACTCATAAAGCACATTACCGTTACTTCTGTCTCGAGAGGGTTTATATTTATTGTTTTAAAAAAGTTTGGATTATTAAAGATACAACATACGACTATTAATTGTCAGGTAAAAAACGTGATGGTAGATCTTCTCCGTAACTTAGTATCGTCTGATCTTTCTTATTATTTGAGTTTTGCAAAGCATTGGATTTAATTTTCTAATGGCTTCCCATTTTTGTCCAATATGCAATCTTTCTTGAGATTTCTTCTCCTTTTGGAATTGTGAATCTATGGGGGAGTCGTAATTTCTGTTTACTCTCCCAGTTGCTTCTTCTGCCTGTAATCTTTTTCACTACTTTTTGGCTCTTCTCCAATTTTATGGTAAGACAAAAGAAAACTTTTTCCAGAGATGACATAAAAAGCGATGTCGTCGACGTATATTTCGGCTTAAGCAATGTAAAGTAATTTCTTAATAAAAATATTTTGCGATGTAATATATTGTGATTGTCGATTCACATACCGAACGTAAATTCTTTATCAGTAATAGTAAATTATCACGCGTCATACTAATTAATATTTAAAATTCAAATTGCACAATTATGCAAGTTATGCAAAATTATCTTTAGTTATTTTGACTGTTAAGTCATTACTCATTAGCAAGGATTTATACTATCAATATTTTAAATTGTTTTACAATAAGATACCACTTAAAGTATTAAGGTTATCATATTATTAAAATTACAATATTAAGAAATATAAACCAAGATACAAAAATTACAAAACTTATACTTCAATAGTGCATTAAACAATTGCGTTATTTAAATAATTAATTGTCTTTAAACTTTAAGGAAGTTAATTAGCAGTTTTAGTTTTTAAGTTACTACACAGCAGAGGTTTGATGGTTAAAGCTATATCGTTTAAACTTCAATCAGCTTTTCTTTCCTTACGTTTAAGCTTCAACCGTGGGGAAGGTATTCGCAAAATCTATTTCATTTGTAACTTTGTAAAAATCAAAAGAAAGTGGAAAATATGCAGTAATACTGCTCTAAAACACCACTTCGTTTATTTTAAAAAAAAATTTTTGTAAAAAATACAAATTTTATTCATAAACTTGCAGCTACAGTATTTTTTGTTAATTTAACCAGTTAATTTTTAAATTTTGATTTAATATGTTGTGGATTAAAATTTGAAATTATTTTGTTTAAAAATATTATATCTACATATTTTCTCTAAGTAACTCGATCTCTTGTGGGATTCGAGCATCTTTAGTCTTTAGCATATTTTTCAGAATATTTTAAGAATTTTGGCCTTCACAATGAATACTAAGAACAATATTAATGTAACAATTACAAAACTATTGTGTTTGTTTAAGTATCGATATCTACATAAACGGTGATTTGAATATTGACTGAAGTCATCTACTATCTTTATTCACTATTCAGACATTGCCACCGCTTTTCGTAGATAACTCCTCTAGATAACCTGGTGATAATTATTTAAAAGTTCGCAATCATAAGATTTTAGTTGTTAATTCCTTAATACACAATTTTCTTTTCCAATATTCTGGTAGGAAGTAAATACGCTTTTCTAACTTTTATCATGTTTTTGTTTTGAAAGTACTACCTAGTTGAAGGTTTATTTCTGCATACGAGTACTACACTCTAATCGTAATCAAGTGAAATTTATCGAGATTTCTACATTTGCTAGCGTAAGGTAAATTTCCGTTCTATTCAGAAGACTGGCATTTTTTCAACCTGATTCTTAAACGACTGGGCCTGATTGCCTAAACAATTACACATAAATAATAAAAATACAGAGCTGACTAGCAGCAAAATATTAATTAAAAGAATTTTAATTTCTTTCAACGAACGCTTTATAGTAAAAAAGTTTGCGAAATGGGATCATTCACCGTTTCGTCGTCGCCGTTTCGCCATTAACCCTTTCACCGCCGTCAAATATAGTGTTTAAATTTTAATCAATATACCTATATATGGGCATCTAGAAGATTTTATTTAGGAGGTGAGATCAAAATTAATTAAACATATAAATTAGAGCTCTAGTAATACATCTTAAAGAGTGAAACTCCAACTTGTGAATAATAATAATAATAATAATAATACTGAATAAATAATAAAATCATCAACAATTTTCGAGGTCGTGTTTATTTGATATCTTTTGCTTTGTTAAATATGTTTTAAGTTTATGCATGTATTTATTATCTTTTGTTAAATTTTAAATATATAGTTGAATTTTTTGTGTAAAGATTATTTTACGAGTTGCAGTTTTACGCATTAAAATGTAATAATGAATTAAACAATAAAATTCAAATTATTTTTATTATTACTCAGAATAAATGAATTTATATTGTACAAATCAAATATTGTAATCGTATTGATAAAATATTTTTTAATAAATATGAATATTGTTTTAGTTACTTAATACATTTTAAAATTTTAATTTTTATTTATTATATTATAGGGTGTTTTAATTCTAAATAATTATTGCCGACTAGTTTCGGGATATTTTTATTTTTCCCACCGTCAAGACAAATCATCAAATAGTAAATAAAATGTTTTCTGATCTAATTTTAATTTTCCAAAAATGAAAAAATAAAGAGTAATAAATATATCAAGTTCTTTTTCTCGTACGTAGTTTTGGTTTCTTATTTTGAAAAATTTTCATTTATTTTATGTTTTCATTTTTAAACAAATCATTTTCTTTTTAAACAAAACATACACTAAATTTCAAATTTTGTGTAAATCTTAAATTATTTGTTCCTTTTTATGAAAACTGACATGTTCAAATGTCAGACCCAACTTTTTTAATACATGAACATTTTCCAATCTCTTCTCAAGTTTGCAATTATTTTATACTAAAGTAAGCTTAAATTTTTGAAATAATTGGCTTTAATTTACTTATATATCCTATTGATCTTTAGTATTATATATTGCAGTGTCTAGAATGCAAACAATCAAGCTTAATGCAGTTGTTAAATTCATTAATCAAAAGAATTATGTTAAAAATCAGAAATACAAATTCAAAGAAACTTAACATTTAAATTTATCAAAAATTTATCTAGAAAGAAATAATTGGTTAAAATAAACAATTGAAAATTAAAGAACTTCGGGTGTTGTAATATAATTGTGAGAAGTGCGTGTACAGGCGAATAAAATAAGCATTGATTTGATAAATTGAATGTAAAAAATGGAATTGCTAGACAGAACCTCAAGGAGGAAGGTCGTTACGTGTGATCCTCAGAAAAAGTGAGGAAACCACAAAGTGAAAATAAAAACAAAATATTCAGAAACGAAAATAATAAATTGAATTTTGGAACGAGAACGAGGTGTGATTTTGGACAAAGCATTTAGAAGAAGTGGAAAGAGATTAATCTGGGATTAGTTGGTAGCGGTTCCATTCAAAGCGAAGAGGAGAGTAGGAGATTCGCATTCAATTTAATGTGGACCCCCTGGGTCGAACAAAGAAGAAGATAAAAACAGGTTTGCATAATCACCATTATAAGTAGTGTTAAACGTGTTTCTTGCGGCGGATGAACCGATAGTTAAATATAAAGCGCAATTGGGAAAATGAAAGATTCAAACAATTAAAATTTGATTCAATTCAATGGAGGAGTTTCGAACTTTTTTTTTATTTTTTTATTTGAAAGTGGAGATCAAACGGAACCATCAGTTTTTTTTCAGTTTTTTTTGAGTGCGTTAAGTATCAGAAAAAAATTAATGAAATTTGAAATTGTTAGGGTTATGACGTCATAACCCTTCTTTGAGTGGGAATGGATAAACTTATAGGATTTTAGACAACTGTACTATGTTGCCGTACTTTCTTCTATTAAAATGTTAAAATGTAGATGCCTACCTGATGACAAGTAGTGGCCGCCGTGTATTTCGTGGTTACTTTTTTATTTTATATGAATGATTATGGATTACTTAGATTCACAATTTTTATTTAATAAAAACAAATACTTTAGTTTTACAAAGTTCTGGACAACTTACAAGAGCTTTGCATCCACAGTTTAAGATATTTTAAATGCCATACGTAAACAGCTTTTCGCCTTCTGGCGATTTTCATCAAAATTAACCCAGTTTGTAGAGTTTTTAAAAAATAGAACAGATTTTGTTAGTGAATTGGTTTAACATGCATTCTTAATGTAATATTTTAAGTCTGTTACATTTAGTTATTCTGTTGGGTTATAATTTGTTGATCGGTTGTGCTTCGGTAAGATTAACATGTCGACAATGTTTTATTATTTATTTACAAACAAGATAATTCTTTGTATATTTTACATAAATATATGATATGAACCACTTAAAACATCAATAATACTTTTACAAGAGCTTTGCATCTACACTTTAAGAGATTTTAAATGCAACACGTATATGGCTTTTCGCCAGAAGCTTACCGGAAGCTACCATCCAGCTTATAGAGTTCTTAAAAAGAGTGCACCAATTTTGTCAGTTAAAGCATTGATCAGCATTCATGTGACGAAATAATCAATAGCATTAAATGAAAAAATAAAGAATTTTAATTAACATATGATAGCTGTCAATAATAACCCAATTAAGAACTGACAACATCGGACGGCCATGTTTAAATCTTATTGGTTAGCTATGGCGGGCAGATAAAATATTTTTTTAATTTTTTTTAATAAAATTTTTTTTTTTAATTGTACGCTGAGTTTTAAGACCAACCAATTACATCAACATGCGGCATTTTTATTACAGTTTCATGTTTATATATTATTTCAAAAAATTATTTCTTAGAACCGTCTTACATTATAATATTTGTAGCAAATCTATGACAAAAAATTGCATTCAATTTTATAAGAGTGTCATACATGAAAATTACTTCACAAATTTGCATCCTAAATTTGATACCAAATATTTAGGATCTGTTCTATTCTTGTAACAAATATAGAACAATATTTGTGTCATATTTCTGTCAAATATGACACTTGAAATTTTATACAATAATTGCTAGCAAATTTGTGACAAGATTTAATTGAAAATTTGCTGTAATGTAAAACGGCTCTAAGGAAACTCCCCCATTGTTTATTTGATTTAAAAATAAAACGTAACATTCACAAAAAAATTTCTATAAGGTTCTTTAAAAAATTTCCACAAAGCTTTGGAAGCCGAGGTTCGATAAGCTGTGCATTCATTGTATAATCAGAGTAAGTATGGCCTTTTAAAGATCATCAGTCTTTAACAGTGCAATATTTCAGTTAACAAATTACAAACAAACAATCATTATGGTTCCTTTTACAGTTACAAAACGTTTTTCGTATAGTTACGTTTAATGGATTTCTTTAAGTGATAAACTCATCATCTAGAGCAGCTTAACTACTATCTGAAATGAACAAGAATTTTATTGTGACACAACTTTAATAAGTTAGTTAATATTTTATCAACCTGTATTAATTCCCATTTTTCGGCAAACGGCAATCACGTTTACTCTAGTTGCGAGAAACATTTCACCTTCGAGACATAAATAAAACTTACGTTAACAATTTTTAGTTCTGATCTTTCTTATGCTCGTTCACTTTCTCAAACAGATAATCTTCTTTTTCATTTTCATCTTATATCTTTGACTGACGATGTAACTTCACTAATTGCTGTTACATCTGCAGAAACATAACAAGTGGAAAACCAAAGAATCGCATCTCGTTCGTTGCTTTGCCGCGTGGTAAAATACTCCAATTTTTCAAGCTGATATCATTGAATCTAGCGGATACATGTAAAATCAATGGGCATAATTGGCCAGTTTTTACCACTGGCCAAATAGGAGCCCTGCATCTTTTCATAGTTTTTAATCAATCTTGAAAAACTCATAATTTAAAACAATCATGATAATTTAGTTTGATAAGGTAAAAATTCGTACCTTTAGTGTTTAGTTGCAAATATTATTACAAATATAATTTCGCTTATTTAGATTTGCCGATTTTCCGACTGATCCCAGCAATCACAATACCGACAAAATATTTCTTATAATTATTCAATATGTTGACTGGAAGATCGGGATTTAAAGTAAATTGCTGGAGTTATCAACATTGGAAAACGAAACTTTGACGACAATATTGCCAACTATTTACTGATGACTCTTGAACAGTACAATTTAAAAGATAGATGTGTTGTGTATTCTAAAATATTGATATGATTTAATCAAATATCCAGGTCCTATTCTTCATCGAATCGTTATTTATAAAAAAATTTAATCATTTTTCAGTTTATACTGTTCGAATCCAAAGACTGCAATAATTATGCAATTGCGTTGAAATAAACTATGAATAGTTATTGTATCATAGTAAGACGAGATGGCTCAACTATTTTCCGGCGATTGAAAGGATCTCACTATTATACAAGGCTTGTTTTGAGAAAATTTCTAACTACAAATAAAATGCCAGTTTTAATAAAAAAAAGTCTTTTGAAAGCAATACAAGTGAAATATATGTATTTATTATTTATTCTCTACCTTCATTCATTGATGGCTACATTTCATTCAAGAATCACCTTGTTGGAAAAGGAGAAAAACTCCATCGCCGAAATGCTTTGTACATTAAAAAGAACAACGGAGTCAGAGAGTCAAAAAATTCAGCATAAATTTGTTCTTTTAAAAATACGAGATCTCTGTCAAGAGAATAACATAAAAGAAGACGATCAAAACAAGATTAATACCGATATAAAGCATGTACTATGTCAGTATGTTAATAGCTTTCGACTCGTTTAGAAGCTTTGCGTTAATAATAAAAAATTAATAAAGAGTAAGTACTTTTATTGCTGACTGAGAACGGGACTTTTCTCCAAATCAAAATTTACAATTTTAGGTCCTGGTAAACCACTCTGGGTTGGATTACAACTGGGTATAGGCCTCAAGATCAAGATTTTTTGACAACTGTCAGTAGCTCAACTGAATGCATCCATTACTAATCAAGCTTGTAATAATAAGCAAGAATTACAATTAAGTATTACTTTAAAGTTCATAATTTACGTAAATAACAAACTGACTTAGTTTTAATATAAAGAAGCAGCTGATGAATGAATAAAAGAATTTATTTTATATGTTTTATGATATTATTAAAATAGAAATAATATCTTTTTTTCTTATGAATTACAAAAATGTTCTACAAAATAATATTTTAAGTTAGGACTTCATTGTCTGCAATTAGGGATTAAAATTATGCAGAATATGTAGATGTAAGAAAAATATAAAAAGAGATAATTTTCTCGTTTTCGTCACTACGCTATCACTTTTGAGGGTAGACTGGAAGGCGGCTACCACCTCAGATGCGTCAAGGTTGGCGGCGGACCCCCGGTGCCAGACGTCGGGACCGTTATACGTAGAGAATTTTAATTGACCTCTTATATTGAAGCTTTGTTATATCATATTATACAAAAATAAAAACTCAACCGGAACTATGTATTATGCGATGGCTGCGTTTAAATAAAAAGTTAATTTTCTCTGCTATATGTATATATTTTTTCATTCACAGAATCTTGAATCACCGTTAATTTAAAATGTGGTTAATTTGATTTTGAAACAGTAATTTTTTATTTAACTATTAATTGAGAAATATGTTTGTAAACGTAATTGAGTTTTAAAATAAAAGTAGACAGATTCACAAAATCTTATTATCAAGTTTTGAACGATGATTTAACTTAAATGCTAACCTAATTAATTTTAACTGTTAGTTTAAATCCACACAAATTCAATAGCAAAATCATTAACATCACATAAATTGAAAATTTTAGTTGAAAGAATGGAAATTACGAATTTGAAATAGGAATGGATAGAAATTAGTGAAAATTAGAGAAAAGAAAAACTTACGTAAAATTATTATTTTTAATGTTTTGCTTTTTTTTTTAATTAATGTGCAATTTACTTTGCAATTTAATTTTTATTGTTTTTAAAACTATAATTTTAATTTTATAAAGATAAACCGTCAAGTAGATAAACTAAGCCGGTTCTAGACCACTCTTTTTTAATTTTTTTAAGTCCGAAAATGGTTAATCGAATTTTTAATTTGAGGATTAATTTAATCCGATATTTGATTCGCGGTTTTTTAATTGAATTAAAGTAAAGTAATTATATTTTATGGTAATTATATTTAAATTATTTAAACGTATGTAGGTATAATTAAATTTTTTTATATGAATAAGAGTTTACTTATATTTTAAAGGAAAGGATTGTGGTAATTAATTTAATGTTAATATAATAATAATGATAATGTATTTATCTTTTTGTACAAAAAAAATGTCAAACCTAGATTATTTTTTTTTATTATCAGATACAAAGTAAAAGTGGAATAAACAAAAAATGTGCATCAACATAGGTTATTAGCACTACTTAATATTATAGTAACATAATTATTAACACAACTAGCTGGCCCGGCAGACGTTGTCTTGCCCAAATTTCAATATTTGCCCACATGGATTTTCTAGATCCAATCCGCATATAGCCTTGCGACTTATATAGTATAGCCTTGAACAGCGATATTGCCAAAACCTCTTCTTCTTTCTGTTCTTTCTTTTCCTCTTCTCCTTGGTCTTCTAATAAGGAATTTTTAAAATTACGCAGCGATATTGCCAATTCCTGTTCTTCTTTCTGTTTCTTTTACATATAGGCAGCAGCCAATTCTTCTTCTTTTTTTCTTTTTCGTATACGTTTCTCTGCGACTTCCCTTTTTGCAATAGTTAATACATCACTACGCATGGAGTTTCGGCCAAAATCTTGCAATACTTATTTTAAAGAATTTATAGTGGCTTGAGTGAATTCCTATTTTACTTCCCAATTTTTGTATTTTGCGTCCATCACTTAGTTTAAAAATACTTCTCCAGATTGGTCGTTCTTCAACTCTACACGCATGTTTATACTTAATTTGAGTGTTTTGACGTTTTTCTACAAAACGGACGACTTCAAGCATGCATTAAGTTCATAGGCTGACGTTGACCGTGGAATCATTGGCAATGTTTGACAAAAATCCCCTGCCAACAGAATCATTGTACCACCAAACAGGTTTTGATTGTTTCGTAGATCTTGCATCGTTCGGTCTAATACCTCCAAATACTTTTTATGCGCCAGTGTACATTCGACCCAAACGATCAACTTGCATAGCTGCAAAACTTTATCCATCGCACAGTTCTGCGAAAGGTTGAACATTGGAGTTTCATTGATTTGCATAATCAATGGCAACTTGAGTGCTGAATGAGCTGTTCGACCGCCTTCCAACAACGTAGCTGCAATTCTGGATGAAGCAATTCCAAGTGCAATTTTATTTTGCGAGCGAATCATTGCCAAAATCAATGCAATCAAAAATTTTTTCCCGTTCCACCTGAAGCATCCAAGAAGAAAATCCCTCCAGTTCCCGTGGTTCACAACTTCCATGAGAGCAATCATATTGTTTTTCGCATTTCAACTCTTGATTTAATGCGTCGTGTATCGGACAATTAGGTGCTGTCGTGCCATGCCTAATCGAAGTAATACCTTGTTTGATATCGTCAAGCACATGTCCTCAATTAATATCAATGTCTCGTTGTGAATTTCCTCTCTAAGTTGCAAATCTGGATTTGATGTTCTACTCATATACTCTATTCATTTATCACATGCACCTGGCAATAACAAAATACAACAAGCAGTTTGCACGTGGTTTATGGGGAGGGGCTTGACAGAGAGGGCTAATCTAGGTTGCCTTGTATTTTTACAAATTTTTACAAAAAAAACAATGAAAAACTGTAACTACGGACGGTACATGGGGTTGTCTTGATCTTAAAAGCATCCAATCATAATGCAATCACGTGCAAGACACGCTCCGATTACTGTTTACATCAGTTGCATGTGTAAAATGAGTAGAGTAAAGTACGCATCTGATTCAAAATATCGTCAGACTTCAGACATGTCATTTTTGTATTTAGTCCACAAATCAATCGGTTTCGATGGGAAACATGTTGAGATAATTATCGAAAACAATACACGTATTTGATGATCACTTGACGAAATCACAGCATCTCCGAGTGTGTAATACCAATGAGAGTCATTCTCTAGCAATCGCAAACCTAGACAGGATTCTCTATATGTGCCACATAATTCACCATTAACCATTCGCAGATCTGAAATCAGAAATCAACTTTTCCGGAATGATATATTGAATGGTCGCGTTGAGATCATCGAAATCTTTGTTTTTCTTAGCCAATATGGCTCGTTCCTATAGCCAATTATGGTTTTTGAAGTTTTGAACTACGTCGTGAACTACGTGGTCAACTACGTTAGAAAAAACACTTCGAATAAGCTCTTCCTTTGATTCGGCCAACTGACAGAAACCAGTGGGCAATGTGATGAATCCGGTCAAGATGTCAACTACGATTTTCTCATTACCAATGTCCAACAATCTGGCAAGTACGTCTTTTTGGTTTTGTGAATGGATTTATCTGGACAGTTGCACCTAATATAATTGGTGACATATTTAAGTGTCGCCATCTACCAAGCACAGAATATTTAAAAATGAATATTTAAGAACGCCATCTGTTGAAAGTAAAAAATTGCTATCAAATAGATTTTCCCGAATTTTGTAATTTTCCGGGTAACTTTTCTAATTTTTCTTTCCGTAAAAACATTCCTTGGGCTATAACATCCTTTTTTTTAATTAACAAAATCAGTCCAGCCGTTCTCACGTGATGCCGTGACAATGGATTTTCACATTCATTTTTATTTATATAGAAGATTAATTAAATAACTATAAAAACTAAATAACATATTTGAACTATATTAACAATGAAATCATAGATGTAGGGTAAAAAGATTAAATTTTAAATTTAAATTTTAAATAGTACTGCCAAGTATTGTACTTCTTGTGCATATTGTAATTTCTGCTTGTGAAGCTTAAAAATGGGAAGAGACAGTGGTATTTAAGCACCAATCTTCTAATTTTCTTAAAGCATTCTTGATGTTGTTTTCTAAATAAGTAATATCCTTATGGCTGCAGTAAATAGTGAGATCGTCAGCATAAAGTGCAACTTTTACTGGGTATTTAATATATTTAACAATTTGATTGATGGAAATTAGAAATTGTGTTACACTTAATACTGATCCTTGAGCTATTCCATTTTCTTGGTGGTATTGGTCTGATAATTTTCTTCCTAAACGTATTCGGAATTTTCTATCTGTTAATATATTTTTGATGAATTTGGTGACATTTCCTTTGATATTAAAATCAACCAGAATTTTGTGGATAAGGTCTTTAAAGGTTCTGTCATAAGCGCTTTCGATGTCTAAAAATATGGCTAATAGTTTTTCGCCTTTAGCAAAACTGTTTAATATATCACTTTCTAAATTTATTATATTATCGATGGTCGAACGGGATTTTCTGAAGCCACATTGGTATGGTTCGAGAAGTTTTTCGGATTCTAAAATCGTCATTAGGCGTTCGTTTACAATTTTTTCCATTAATTTGCAGAGGCAACTTGTTAAAGATATCGGTCGATAACTGTCAACATCAGTGCGGCATCTTCCATCAGGTTTCAGGATGGGGAGAATAATAGAGTCACACCATTGATTAGGAAAGACATGTTTTTCCCATATAAGGTTAAACAGTTTTATTATTGTTTCTTGAGCAGATAGAGGGAGGTGCTTTATAAATAAATTGTGGATATCATCTGGGCCTGGACTTGTATTTTTACATTTAGATAGTATCGGTACTAGTTCGTTTAGGTTTATTGGTGAATTATAAGATTTTTATAATGTGCATTCTTAATTATATATATTTCAAATATTTTAATTTCGTCGTATGAAGTTTTTTTTTAAAATTCATAGTCTGCAAGAATCATAATGACGAAAACTGTTTTGATATAGATTTTTCAAAATAAATTTAAGATTCCGAGCAGCATACATTAACTAAATTCTATGGGACAACCGCAAACCAAATTAAAGCCCACCTCACACGACGCTTGTTTTGCTGATGGATTGCTTGCTTGTTCGGCTGCTGGGTTTCTAGCAGCTGGGTGGTGTGATGGTTTCTGTGCTTGATTGGCTTCACACGCACTTCGTGGTTTCAATCCGCACGCAGGTAGTGATTGCAAATACTACAGAAAGGATTATAACTTATCTATAGTATTTGGTGACAGGTAGTAGAGTAGGTATGGCGAAACTCGACATATCTCGATACCACTCGTGTTTACGAATATGACGCGACATTTTTATTGGTTAGCGCTGAAATCCATCACGAAAACCAGCAGCAAAAATAGCACGAGTTCTATCACAGAAATCCAGCACGAAAACAAGCAAGCAAGCCAGCAGTGACGTCATTTTCCAGCAGGGCAGCCAGCACCGTAGCCAGCAGAGGAGCAAGCAAGCAATCCATCAGCAAAACAAGCGTCGTGTGAGGCGGGCTTTATGTACACCAGATTTCCTTTTATGAGATTTCTTTACATTTCTCTACATTGCCCCAGATTTTCTAAAATTTCCCCGGATTTCCTATAATTTCCTCGGATTGGCTCAATATTTTCTTTTGAAAAAAGTTAAAAAAATATTTAAAAAAAACAAAAACAAAGGTTGTCTGTAGTATTCCTAAGATTTTCTTCGATTTTCTCACTTTTTTTTTTCATTTGTACACTAAATTTCCTCCGGCGGTTTTTTTCCTCTCCACTAAATTCAATCATTTTCGCCACTTAAAATTCAGCCATCGGCTGAATTATAAGATTTTCTCAAGCTCCATGATTTCAAGTAATTAAAATAAGTAATATCTAATCACGTGTTACCGCAGAAGATTACTCGGGAATAGGGATCGGCTGTTCTTTTTGCATACAGGCACGTGAAAATTTTTAAAAGAGATATACATGGTTGACGCCTTTTTGAGTCGTTTCCTGTATTATTTTTTTAATTAAAATTTATGTCTAATTTCGTAAAATATGCTTGGAACTTAATGGGTTAAGCGCATATTGGCGGTTTATTGCATATAAATGCTTATTTGCTTATGTTGGCATATATTTTGCATAGTTAGCAAAAGAAATAAAAAATTTTTAGGGTTTTGTAACGATTTAAAGCTATTTAAGGGTTCCCTGAAAAAGAATAAAAATTTTCATTGACATTTCGATAAACTGGAAGGTAAAAAGGTAAAAAAATTTTAATTTTAAAATAAACATTAAAATAATTTTTTTTAAATTTTAAAATTAAATTAAAATTTGTTTTTTATTTTAAATAAAATTAAAATTTTTTTTTATTTTAAAATTAAAAAAAATTAATTTTCATTTAAAATTTTTTAATTTTCAGTTAATAAAAATTTAATTTTAAAATTTAAAAGCAACCCAGATAGCAATTTAAGGTTTTTATAAGCTTGCAGCAAGCTTGTCATTGAAGGCCTGCAAGCTTACAAAAAGCTAGTTGACACTTGACAAGCTTTTTTTGCTTTACGTGACAAGCTTGTCGATGAAAACCTTACGGAAAGCTTGCGACAAGGGTTTATTATGTTAAGCTGGTCGGCGACAACCTTGCAGCAAGCTTTTTACAAGGATTTCATGTTAAGCTTGTTGCCGGAAACCTTGCTGCGAGCTTTCCACAAGCTAATTATGTAAAGCTTGTCGTGACAAGCAAACAACAACCTTGTCGTAAGCTTTCATGTTATCTGGGAAAAATTAAAAAAATTTTTTTAATATTGTTTTCCTTTACTTAAAATTTAATTTGTCTGACTTGGCTCTAGAAATAAGAAATTCTCTGAAGTTTCTCTGACAAAATTAGGGAAATCTTAAATTCCCCAATTTTTTCAGATTTTCCATGTTTTTCAGACGAGTGGGAATCTTGAGTTACGTTAATATTTGTAACGCTCGCTATTATACTATATTTATTTAAATTTTTGAATTATGTAGGGCCGGTACGGGCTGCAGCGAGAAGCGAGAGTATATCCCACAAAACATAGTATATCCTTAGAAATAAAATACTCCTAAGGGGTCGTCGTCCATAAATTACGTCACATGATTTTCAAAGGTTTTAGACCTCTTCCGCCCCTCCCCCCATGTCACATTTAGTTACATTTTCATTGAACCCTTACCTACCAAGTGACATCACACTTCTACCCTATAAAATTTAATAATTTGCAGAAATTTTTTTAACTACATAACTAAAATTAAATCAATTTTGCACGTCTTAAAATAATAACAGTTTATTTTTATTAATATTTAATTATTATCTTTTTTTGAGCAGATGTAAAAACGCACGTAAGCGCTACTTACTTATGTCGCCACAACCGATCCGTGGATCAAAAAATATATTTTTTAAAGATTTGACTTTGTGACATCACAACATTTAAAATCCCCCGGGCCCTTTGTCACATTTTTGTCACAAATCTGAGATGACCCCCCTACCCTCTAACGTGTAACGTAATTTATGGATGGCCCCTAATATATAAATAAGTAATAACAACAAAATATTGTTTTATTTTTTTGAATTTTGAAAATTGCGCTCTAAAATTCAATAAATATTTAGAAGTATGAAGTCTCAAGAAATATTTTTCAAATGAAACTTTTTGAGGATGAGGCTCACTTTTGGTTTTTGAATATTTTATTTATTTATTTAATTAGTTTCTACTAATTTATTGCAATCCAGCATTTGGGGTGGATAATGAAAATGGTTAGCGCATTTTTAAGTGCTTATTTTGTAGTTTTTAGACCATATTTTCAAGTTTTTTAGTGCCTATAAATCCAGACCCTACTCATGAACTATGTGTAAATTGGTAAAAGGTTTTTTGAGACAGAAGCCCTTCCTCTAAATATGAAAATATTAACAATTAATTAAGTTATAATGTATTCCTTCACAAAGCAACCATCTTCAAGCGCTATGGAATTCCAAGATAACCGATATTTTAAATAAGTAAATAATTTTAGATAATTTATTAAAAAATAGCAGTTTTAAATAAACCTAATCTCGTCCAATGCGATAAATGTAATTTAAAAAGATATCGGGATATATGGAACGCAATCAAACTCATAAAGTTGTCAGGTCGACGTTTCGGAGGACTTTATTCGCTCCATCTTCGGGAGTAAACAACCAGGATGTATATTGTTTGGTACATGACGCGAGGAGTAAAAAACATGGTGCAATACTATATAAGGAAAACGAAAAATATTAACACTATGGGTTAAAACGAATAAAATTAGAATAAAATATGACACAAAAATTATGTCAAGTTATAAAAGATAACATATTTTATTCTAATTTTATTCGTTTTAACCCATAGTGTTAATATTTTTCGTTTTCCTTATATAGTATTGCACCATGTTTTTTACTCCTCGCGTCATGTACCAAACAATATACATCCTGGTTGTTTACTCCCGAAGATGGAGCGAATAAAGTCCTCCGAAACGTCGACCTGACAACTTTATGAGTTTGATTGCGTTCCATATATCCCGATATCTTTTTAAATTACAAATAGCAGTTTGTGTAATATGAAAACTTTTTGAAAATTTGAGCATTATTAATTATATATTAATTATTTACAAAATTGAAATACGGTCCTGTTGCCTGTCAACTGCATTATGCAGTAGTTCATTTTAATCGTAGTTCTAACGATTACCAGAATGATTTACGAATTATAGGTCAAATAAATAAACAAAAGTTTTATCGATTGTTGTTATTAGGTGTGTCCTTTCTTGTGACTTTTGGGAAGTAATTTTTCTAAATATTTAAAATTAAGAAGCAATCTAAATTTCTAGATTAATAAGGTGAGTCCAGTTTAATTTCATTTATCCCTTTAAAATGGAAATCAATTAGTGAGAGTCCAGAATATATAAATCAATGATTTGACATTTGAAAATGTTATTATTCTAAAAGTGAATAATCAATAATTTCGACCTTTCGTTAAGCTTTCTCCGTTTCAGTTAAATTTGTATTTCTTGCAGGTTAACAAAATGGTACGTGTATTAACTGTTCATAATTTTGCAAGCCAGCATATTCATACGGTAGAGCAACCTACTGCAAGCACAATTGCACCACCACACAGGTTACTTTCAGCTTTATCCAGTCATTGTATAGAAGTTCGAGATTTAAAAGATGAAGCTAATTTACTGTTTACTTTTCCCACAGTAGATCAAGTTACTAAACTTATACATTGTTTAAATGGTGAGTTTAAAAAAGGTTGAGTTTGTTGAAGGTAGCAACCAAACGATTATTTAGGGCAAATCAAATATATAATTACAATATTATTTTAACGCCTTAAAAATGTTTATAGGTGATTATGTCGCTACGCTAGAATCAAAATTTAATAGGCAAAATAGAGAAATTAATTATGTAAGGGTGTACGTAAATTGGGATAGCATAGCAACTTTGCAACAATCCAAAATGACGACCAGTGGAGCCAGTTTAGATTCTTCCGAATGCGGGATGGTGCAACCTATGAGAGCACGTATTGCTGGAAGAGTTACTCCAACTACAAACCAGTCGGAAATCAGTAATTTAGAAATGATTGAAATTCCTGTTAGGCAAAATCCACATAACATTGAATGTTGTCAAGTAAGAAATTAACATTTTGGTAGCTATAAATTAATTTTTAACTATTTATAGATATCGGGAAATATTTTAATTCAATCAAGCCGATTCCTAACAATTTACACATTTCAAATCAAAACACATGATATCTCTAAGCTAAAGTTTATTGACTTTGAAGAACTCCCTATTTACTTAGAAATTAATTTTATACCTTTAAGAATTGCATTTTGTGAAAATTATATTTCTTGTCTAAATAAAGATACTATACACACTTTTAAAATGGAAAGGAAGCTACAAAAAGGTAATGAAGAAACCAAAGAACCGGAATATTGTGATACTAATTTTAAGTGTAAGTTTTATGTTACAATTTTTAATTATTTTTTAACGATTTATGCTTTGTTTAGTTGTTGAAGAGGATGTACCTATAGATTATAAAGAATTATTGAAGAAAGAAAGTACAAATAGCGCAAAGGATAAAATTACTGTTAATTTACCAAGTATTATTAAGCATAACAGTTTAATTTATAAACATTGCCCCTTCATTTATATCGATAAGGATATGACATCAACTGTGCATCATAATTTTAATTCGGAGGTATTTAACAACATCATAAAATTTTATTTTACTACTATTTTAATGTAACTTTCTTTCAAGGACGTATACGTTTACAATGTTATAAATTTGATGCAACTAAAGCTTAAACCACTTATGATTGATAATTCGCAAACTCAAATATTTGAAGAATTTAGATGTTTAATTTTAAAACCTTTGTATGTGGATGAAAACTTACGAAAGACTGTCAGAGTTAGTGGTGGTAGCTTCTTAAGGAGCAATTTTAAGGACTGTTTAACCAGCATTGTTTGCTTTATTACTACATCGCAAGAAGGATATTTGTTTCAGTTCTGTGACTCAGGTGCGTTAACATTTTTATCAACAGGCATGCCACTCGATTGTTAGATGTACATTGATAAAGAATTACTGATTATTATTTGATCAAATTAATGTGTATTGGTATGAATCCACCATGAGAGCAAATGAATTGCTCACATCAAAAAATAACTTCTGGATCATTCCATTATCCAGTGGTCCAATTTGATCTCTCGAACATTCAAAATAAATTTGATTTTTTGTGTGCAAGTAGTTTGCAGCAAGTACATGTTTGTAAATTAAAATAATCATTATTTTGTTCACGGAAACTAAAATATAAGCCTATATTTAACAATTTGTTTAAAAAGAAACAAGCTACAAAATTCTTCATTGCATATTTTTACCTAAATGCAATCCTAAGTATGCCTAAGTGGCATATTTCTGGAGCTTGGTAGAAAAAGGGTCAATGTCCAAAAATTGCATTTAGCAGCCAATGATTCTGTCAGACTACTTGAGCTACATATTTTGTGTAAATAATTTGGGGAGACTGGGGGGCCCCAGACGGACCGCCACTAAAATTTACCTTCCTTATAATTTAATGAAATATCGATGTTAGTCTATAATTCATTAAAATTATTTTTTAACAAAAAGTCCAATGCGTCGTTTATTTCCATTGATGAAAATAACTTTTAAAAAAGTATAATAAAATAATAAAAGCAGAAGTACAAATACGTCGAAGTTGTAATAGCAAATACGTAGAGTATTATACTATAACATACTGCAGAAACTTCGAAGAGACTAGACTCAACAGTCAGTTTTTTACTGTATGCCATTTGCATTTCTACGCGCATGTATTGATAGCATTTAGCATGTAAGGTGCATATTAAGTTGAGTCTATGGCAAGACCGTCTCTTGCAACTGGCAGTCGTCATTATCTTATCACATTACTATTAAATTTCAACCGCTGGTGTTAATTTCAGAAGCTTTTCTTTTTTTTTAGATAATAATTATTTAAAAATATAATATGTAATTAAGTTTTCAATACAAATAGTTTTTTATAAATTATGATTTCTAATAAAACATTTTTTTCTCGGTAGTGGCTGATTTTTTTTGGGGAGATGCAGTCTCAAAGGCTCCTCTGACGGGCCGCCACTGCATATTTTTATATAATGTAAAAATTACTACTTTTTTATAATTATTGACCTCAGAATTCGTACTTATTAAAATATATTTATTATCTAATTGAGCGACGAACTATTACACAAGTTTTAATTTACATTTTCTTTGAACTAATTATAAATTTTTTCTATTAAGCTCCAGATTTATGCAGAGGTATTTGTACAAAGAAGAAGTGTCTACAAAGTAATATTTTTTAAAAAAGAGATCAGATCTAGATGTAATATAGTATATCAATTACCTATGTTAAAAACGAAAGTTGCGTATAACTCTTAAATGCATATTTTCACTGAAAATTTTTCAGACAAATTTTTATGTAGACCTTTTTAATTTTATGACATGTCTTAGATAAAAATATACAACAAAAATTTCAAGTCAAGTCAAAAAATGTAGTTCTGAAACTACATTTCAAGTTTAACAACAAGTAAAAAATTATATTTTAATGTTTTGAAAGTACCGTTGCCAGGTCTAGGGATTTTCTTTGAATCTACAGATTTTATAAGTGGAAAAGAGAATTTTTTTAATTTTCCTGTTAATTTAGGGAAATTAACCCATGTGTGGTATAAAAAGCTAACTAACACAGCTAAAAATTAGAAATTTCACTGTAACAAAATGTTGTTGCTTTTGTTTGGTACAATTTGCAATAATATGTTCTGTGCTCTGTACACTCCTTTCATCTGGCGATATTGGCAATTTCGAATATAACCGTTTCCATCAAGCTAAGTCACGTTTTTTTTTGTTTTCTGGTGCCGAAATGATGTTAATTTTGTAATTTTAAAGCGGCTTTAATGAATGTAAAGTTTTATCGGTGTAGTATGGTATTTATTAATCTGGTAAGATTTTTTGTTTTCGTTGCTGCTGCAATATTACATTATAATTTTGATAACCACATTCTGTAGTGACAGATATGATTTTCATTGACCGCATTTTGGTTTATGGGTGTTGGTTTTTGGATACACCTATCAATTGATAATTGTATGTTTAGAATAAATAACTTCTGTATTTGGTTTTCCGTCATCGCAACTGTGGTTGGTTTTCCGTGCAAGCAAGTTGATGCTTAAATTACGCTTGAAAGATGCTCTTGTGTATTAAAAACATCTTATGGAAAATAATCTTGTAGCATCACAATCTTCTGGAGTAATTACCGAAGAATCGACGCTGTTGGTAGAATACCTTTATGAGTTAAGGTTACAAATACTATGCGAGAAGAAGTTTGTAAGGAACAACAAATTGATTATGTGAAATAAAATAGATGATGAGAACGGTTTCCTAGAAATTCCACAATCAGCTACACATTCATCTGACGACGATTACGAGCCGGAACCAAAAAAGTCGAGATCGTACACGAAATTGATTATAAAATAAAACCAGTTAATACAGCCGAAGCCCGTCCGACTTGGAGCTTAAAAAGTCCTCAAAACAAAGGTTGCTACCATTTAGCTACGATTTGGCGAAATGAGAAGAACAAATTAAAAGTGTGGAACAACTTCTGATAAATATGCGACCATCTATTCTTGGACATACAATCAGTTCACAAAAGCTCGTTAAAACTACCAGCAAGGCACTACTCGGAATTTGCAGCAGTGGGATTTGGCTGCTGCAAGTCAATTTGAAGACTTCAACTTCAAAGCTTCTATACTGTGGGTTACAAAGTTCAAGAGGAAGAA
The DNA here is from genome assembly GCA_949152465.1 of Cantharis flavilabris. Lineage (NCBI taxonomy): Eukaryota > Metazoa > Arthropoda > Insecta > Coleoptera > Cantharidae > Cantharis > Cantharis flavilabris. Next base: position 17,699,420 of record OX424438.1, read on the forward strand.
GCACTAACCAAACAGGTATTTTAAAAACATGTTTCTTATTGTTCAAATTATTTTTAATGAATATTTTTTAGGCGGCCAATATCAGTTCACATTCGTCAGGAGTCTTGCAACGAAAGGGTCAAAGGTAGTTTTCGTGAAAAGCAGAACATGATTAAGGTGACCTATTTATATACTGAGCAACATGTGGTCACCCCTCCTCTTCATCTGCCTGCAAGAGACAACCGGGTCATTCAGGCCTAGGGCACAGAAAACGGTGTATGAGTATGTCCGAAAATAATATAAGAACGTTGTCGTCACCTCATCAAAATCCGGGAAGTTGACTCAAAACTTTACAAAAATTTTCTGGTCAACGTATTAAAGCCGTATGTGAGACAAGAAAATTTTTTATTACTCGTCGATTCTTGGAGAGGACAGAGAGACCCAGTACTGTAAGATGACATTTTTAAAAACGAAAGGCGTTTTCTGACCTGTACTGTGAAGATCATTCCTCCAAAATGCACTCCTCTGGTACAGCCGTGCGATGTTTATTTTTATCGGCAGGTAAAACATTTTATAAAGCGGCTGCAGAACTGCGCGTACTTAATTGAGCAAGAACGAGAAATTAATGCCAGAGAGGATTGCATAAAGATTCAATCCATCGTACATCACCAGCTGTACTCCCAAATTTTTGGCAATATAATCCGATATGCATGGTTTGCTTTGAAAGTGTGTGTTACAATAAAACAACTTGTTTTAAACTATCGTTGTTTATTACTATTACACTAAATAAAATACAATAATGTCGCCTTTAATACGAATGTTAATATGTGTTGTTGGTTTCAATGATTTCTACAGACTGTTGACTTAAGGAAATGGAACTTAACTATTTTAAGCAATAAAATGCGTGCATGCGTATACCAAAATTGTAATAAAATGAACAATAACTAAAACTAATAAATATGATTTAACAGTGTGTGATGATAGGGACATTTTTTTAAATGTAAATGAAGTGTGTTTCCGGATAGACATTTTGAAAAAAAAAGTTCTTGCAAAATGGAATGGTTTTATGATTATCCGTGTCTCCATTATTAGCATGCCTCGAATATTTCCAGCGTTTGTGATGATTTGGTGGTACTACCCTTTACAAAGGGGTAGTACAGCTACGTTATCATGAAAAGGGTGTTAAAACATCTATAGAGTCTACCAACCATTGGTAGATGAAGTAGTAAAATCTCTTAATAACACTAAATACAGAAACAAGTCTTGAATTTTCCAAGAAAATTTGACACAAAGAGAAACCGACACATAAGTGGATCGAAGAAAATTTGCTTGCGAATAATCAAACTGGATTACCAATTGTGGTCTATACTCAAAGATATGGTCTGAAGTAAGCACCATAAAAATTTCGAGCTGCTAAAACGCGATTTAATGAAGTTAGCAGCCTCAATTCCGATGAAAATGCTGCGTGCTCTCATAGATGAGTGGCCGCGGCGTTTAAAGGCCTGTGTGAAGGCAAAAAGTGGACATTTTGAATAATTAAAATGTAAAAAATTCTTTGGAGTGTACTTTATAAAATGGCTTTTTAAAATGATGCTATTTTTATTTTTAAGTTGTTTAAATTTACCCGCAAACATTTCACAGAACATATGGCACGACTAGGTATAGAAAAAAGCTGCTTATAACTGAAAACCAACTCGTTTGCAAAAAATCGGTGTGAAATGAACCGTTGACCCACCGCTTACCAATCTCACTCACTACCCGGTTAGCCACGAAACATGTTGTGATTTAGTTTTACTTTCAAAGTTTATAACTGGCTCGGTTTATTTCTAAGTCGATTTTCTCGAAAATGTCTGGCCATCTGGTCCAACAGCTTTTGGGAATTATTATTCGAGGGCTGACTTTTCAGCACGATAAGTGGGAAAATTTACAAAAATGCGGCTGGTGTATCACCTTCTTGTTAGTTGTAAGCTGTCAAACTGGATCTCCTTTGAAGCTGTTTTTTATATTTATTTTATTATATTTTATTTTTCTTTGTTAAAAATTTTGTTTTCTACAGTTCAGGTAATGTTACAATTGAACTTGAGATGCACCGAAATTGAGCTATTTGCAAAAATTTAAGAAAATGCCAAAACCGATCAAGAGATATTCAATTAGAAAGCTTACAGCTAGAGCCTTAATATGTACAGATTAAAGGCTCATACACAATTAGTCTGTAACGGTAACGAGAACAGTAAAGAGATAAAATACATGTATTCAGGTGGCTCCATTCTCGTTCCATTCTCCGTTCTCGTTACTGTTACAGACTAATTGTGTATGAGCCTTTACAGATAATTGAGTCTAGTTGCACTTATCTAGAGACCATTTTTTTGTCAGATGAACAGAAAAGAAACTGCTGCAAAAACAACGTTTTCTTGGTTAAAAATCGGGGTTCTAAACACCTACATAAACTCAGAAATCAGATAAAAAATAATTTTTTTATTCTTTTACACAAAATTTTATTTATTTTAATTTTGATATGATCTATTTTGCGTATAATATATTCAAAAAATGACCAATTTTGTAATTTTTGGGACTTTTCATGACAAATTTGCCTCTGTTGTAGTTTGAATCTGATGTAGAAAACTTATCTTTTTTCGGATACTAAAGTAAAAGGTTTAGACAATAAAATTCTTTTCCGAGTTATTTTCATGCAAGTCCGTTTTAAATTTAAAAAAATTGGGTAAAGTGAGAAAACTCATTTAGAAAATTTTAATCTCGATTTTCGGGGTTTTCTTGACATTTGTGAAAATCGCGATATTTTTTTTCAGAAAGCTGAGATTTTTTTATATACAAAATTGTACATAGTGAATTTTTATATATTGTTAAAGGAATCGATTTTGTTAACTCTGCAAAATCAAAATTACAAAATACAACATTTTCAACTTGCTATAACTTCGTAACTCAACGATAGAAAAATTTGAAAAAAATCGTGAAATCGTTTTTCAACATGTACTTTTCAAAAATTATATTTGTTTTTTGATCATCTGACCCCCCGGTACAACTTCTGTTAATATTTGGTGAAATGACCCACATGGTATTATTACTATGTAATTGATCAAACATTAATTCTTAAAACTTTAGAAAAACTTTATTATTGATGTATTTTTGCCTATTCGCCTATTGTTTTCTCTTTATGTTGTGGGTTTGCGGACCCCAAACAATATGCCGCGGACTACTATTTGGGAAACACTGCTGTCGAGTGTAGATAGTGCGATGCCGCTCCAAATAAAGCATGCTACTTAAATCAGAAGAACTTGCAAATAACGCAGAACATGTTGAGAACTATTCAATTATTCTTTCTAAAACAGTTATTGAATTTGCTTAGGTAACTTACAGAAAAACTAATATCAGATTAATTTTTGATAAGGTATTTTATTTTATTGGGAGGTTCTATTGGTTTTAGTTACTTACTTCCCTTACTTGCACTTAATGGTTATAGTAACTGGATTTTCTCAATGCCAAGACAATACTTTACACTTCTCAAATCGCTTTACTTGAAACAATTAAGATAACGTCTGTGTATTCATGCAATATGAACATGGATTAAACTCCATTTAACTTTTTGTATAAACCTCTTCTGGCTTGTAAAAGCTATATAATGACTTCTTCAACTAACAAACTTGATTTCAACTTCCTCAGATTTCTATGAAATTTCTTTTACTATTTGTACAGCGAACTTTTGTCAAAAAGTAAACGAACAAAAAAACTCATTGACTTCTAAAATAAATAAATTTCGAATCTTTTTCAATACATATTGATTCTATCGGCATCTCCTAACTCCTCTATCCTTCGAAGTTATTTCACTGGTAAAAAAAATGCTTGACTTTTAAATTTATTTCAATCATCTTAAGTAGAAATGTTCTAAATTTAGAAAATATACTTTGAAAATTTAAATGGGAGTAACTAGGAAATGAAATGACTGTTATTTAATTTTTTATTGTCAGTTGGTTTCATTTGGTTGCTATATGAGATGTATATCTCAGGGTTAATATTTAGTTTACCAATACAACTGGGTTCAATCTCTTTATAAAAAATATTAGCTTGTACACACTTTTGCATAAATACGCCACTTTTTTACAAGAAGTAAACATTTAGGGTGGACTTTCACTCTTTAGAATTACATTGTGACGATCAATCTTGTGGCCCGTTTCTTTGTAAACAAATGTTTTTTTACTTCACATTAGTAGGTTAAATAGGAGGTAAGAATTTTTAAGTTTCCACAAGCCTTTTAAATGCAAGAAATGCTACACTTTTAATTACAAATATGTTAAACACACAAAAAATCAATTTTTTCTAAAATGGTTGAACGATGGAATTGGACTACTTGAAATGGATTGACCATAAAATCAAAATTATGTGTATGTATTTCTATTATAAAAATATAATCTTTCCCTTCTCAAATTGGATAATAAGAATAATAATTACATAGTAAAGCATACTCTTTAAATGGCACTTGTATTGTATTTTTTTTATATTTAATATATTTTTTAGATATCAACATTGACAGTGATAACTGCATTTCTGTTTACCCATTTATGGGTCCAGTATATAATGTCGCTTTAGAAGATCACTTATTACATGCACTAACAGAAACTGGTTTAGAATCCTACACTGTTAGAATTGGACACAAACTATGTAGAAGTTTGGAAGTCATCGATAATATAAATTCAGTAATTGCCAACTGTCTTCTTTTAGAAAAATGTTTTACTTTGTTTTATTTAAGGCTTGTCCCCAGTTGGATGATTTAATATGCTTGATTGGTCACAAGCAGTTTCTGTCTATTGAGCAATTTTTACTATGTGATAATTATTTAGTACTCTTGGCAAGTGCCGATGGATCTCCAACACATTCAATTAATTCAAGCAACAGTTCGACGTCGTCAAATTGGACTTTGTATAATCTTGAATTGCCCACTCCTAAAATGATATTTACCGATATTGCCATGGCTGCAAATGCACATCGTTTTACAGCACCTCAAACCTATTGCCATTTAATTAGCGAAGCGCACATGATCTTAAGATTAGCATTAATTTTATTAAAGTGGAATATTCGTGAAGGAAATGTTTGCACAATTGCACCACTTAAAATAAATATTGATGATTTAGTTGATACATATCGGACGTCTTGTGCCTTGTTAGGAGATCATTTTATTATGTAAGATTAATATAATTAATAGTGCTTTTATTATAAACTTACTTATAAACTTATTTCTTTTTTAGAAATTCAAATGATAATTATAAATTATGTTTACCTTATTATAAGATGGCCTGCATTTCACCTCATGAAGTTTTAAAGCGTTTCAAACGAATTGAATATAATAGAAACGATAGGGTAAGTACATTTACTTCTCTTCAGCTATGTTTTTGTGTAATCGACTGCTGTTGTTACTTAGCATTTTTCATTTCATTGTATTTTAAATTATACTTGCATGTCTTTATGTAAAAAAAATTTAATATAAATATTCAGCAAGTGATTGGCTACCGCAAGTTAATGTGTGTCTGATGATGAGAAATGTCTTTCGAGTAATATCGAAACCGCTAGCACAGTTTGTAGTTCTTGTTTTGATCAAAAATCCACCTTATTACTTTTTTTGAATTACTATTTTCTTGTTTAAAAGTTAACTTTTACATTTTATTTTAGTCGATGAATGCAATTTTGTATTATCTAACAATGATATTATCGGACACTAAATTTAAGTTAGCTAACTCAAAAAATGAAGGGAACCAAAATTTTATAGAAGAACTGCTCGACGTCTTTGAAAACCATAACTGTTCCGATTTAGCTTATCTTGTACTAAAAAATAGTATGTTAAGGGAATATTCAACATCAAAATTTATCAACATTCTCCTACAACAGTCATACAGGTATGTTTTTGTTTTAAATTATTTTTTATTAAAATTAATTTTGGTGTCATTTGTTAGTAATGTGAAGAAAGAAACGGAAAAATTATTAGCTTTAACACTTTTATACGTTCAAGAATGTAATATGAAGGAAGCAGAAAACGTTATCAACATGATAACCGACAGTCAAATTTTATACCAAACTCTGGTAGAAAATTGGAAATTACTGGTTGAATCTTCCCATTCCATGGGTGGAAAACATAAAAGTCCTTATTGTTTTTCTGAATTTTCCGTAACTCTCATGTTTACAAAATGTGATGTTTTATCAGAAGTTTTCGTTTTTTTGATGTTTGATAGAAAAATTCACTTGCATAATATATTAAGAGTAAGTTTTTTGTATTGACAAAATAATTTTGGTTAATTAAAAAAATGTTTTGTAGATGTTTCTTGAATATTTACCATCAAGAGTCGGATCTGATGGAAATACGGCTGCCACTGTTATGCAAAAAACTCTAGAGCAATACTTCAAAAATTATTTTAAAAATCAAGACGTTAAAGATTTGTCAAAATTTGCTAACGAACGACCGTCTTCATTACAAGAAGCCATCAAAATTTTAGTTAGATCTTATTTGTCCGAACTTCAAATGTTGCACATTAAAGATTTAAGTTTATCTGAAGAAAATTTGGAAAAGAGGTAGGTTTTGTTTTTTTTATTAGGTAGGCCACTCAAATTCGGCTGATTTTTTAGTTTTAAAGTGGAACTAATTTCAAACTTGTACAAACCCAAGAGCTGTTTTATTTTTACAAAATTACAATTCTTCACTCAGCTGCCGGAATAAGAGTATCATCCACATATTATTTTAAGAGATTTTTTTTATTGATATTTTCAAATCTGAAGTGTTTCTTTTAAAAATATGTTTTAAACACACATTAAAGAGCAAGGAGAGAGGAATCATTGTTGACGCATTTCTTTTTTTATTTTAACTTAATCTGTTGATTTGTTTTAAGATGTAATTAATCTGATTTCTAACTATTCTTTCACATACATTTGCAGAGGATTTCTAAGTTTCAGGTTTACAAAACACAATAAGTCCAATTGAGGACCAATGGGAGGACTGATTCACAGTTCCTCTCTTTCAAACTTCTTAAAAATGATTTTGATAATCTGTCACTTTGTACAAGTCGGCAATTGGTTCCATTTAAAATCTTAGTTTGATTGGCCTATTAAGTGTTTTTGTTATTGATTACATTTTAGAAACGTTGATGAAAAGTGTGAAGAAGATCAAAAACTTGAAAATCTAACCAGAAATGGAATCGAATTGAAAGTATTTCATCACGAAAACGCAAAAAGGGATAAGAAACAAGGCAAATTGAACGAGATACTTTTCAATGATTTAAGACATGATTATTTAAATAAAATGCCACCGTTTCAAGTCAATATTACCTCAAAGTTGTATGAAACTTGCGTTAATAATTATGTAGACAAAGAGTTATTTATGTCCAATAAACGATCAGATTTGATATTGCATAAATTGCAGGCGCTTATGTGCAGTCGAATTGTGTCTAGAGATATACTTCTGGAAGCAAACACTTTTATAGCAGTGAATGACAGTTTGAGGGGTTATTCTAGCTTGAAATCAATTATGTTGGATACCGACGAAGCTGTTACATATTTGCTTGAAGTGTGTCCACAGTGTTTGCCTCAATTTGGGAAGGTAATTGAAAAAGTGTTTTAATTAGGACATAGTTGTAATTGAAATTTTATTTTAGGATCGTTTCACAACTAATGAGGAGTGGAAAAACCTAATAACAATCATGCAAAAAAAAATTGTGCAGTTATCACAAGATCTGAATTTAAAACGCGTTTGTTTTTACCACAAAAAGTTGTTGAAAGGTAAGAGCTGAATATTTTGAACCTAGTTTCTAATTATCTTTATGATTACTTAGATATTTTAACACATCTTGCAACCAGCATGTCAGTAGAACAGTTGCATCAAGTGCTGCCACAACAAAATTTACCGGTAAAATTGGATGAGACTGATTTTATAAAAAGTGAGGAAAAATCGAGTTCTGCAATAATTGATAATTGTGATGATATTATAAGTGAAATATGTTGTTACGAGCCATACGTAACCATATGTAGGGAAACGATGCAAGCTAATCAAATTAAAAAATTAATTACGACAACTGGACAGCAATTATTGTTAACTTTAAATTTATAATTTGCTTTTTGAATTGACTTAATTTTATAATGGCAACTCGACCAGTGAAATTGTTTTAACTTATTCACAACTTATTAATCAAATTTTATAATCATCCCAAAGAGGTAAGACTCCAGTTTGAGCTGGTTTTGATTAATTTTATTTTATTACATTGGAAACCTAGGACTTGAAATTATATTCTTTTTATACAGCGAGTCAATACAGTGAACTTATGTTGTGTCTGCTCGATGTACACAATCTCACTTTACTAACTATACAAGGTTTTTTTTAATGTTGAATTTTATTAATACTATAGAGAAGCATTACAAGTTCAGGGCTGATTAGAATTTAGGCATATAAAAGAAGAAAAATAAAATCAATTTTATTAATATATTCTTAAAAACCAGAAGTAAAGGGCAATTTATCTTTATCAGAATTACGAGTACTGGCTGTTCTAAACAAAAAACAAAATGACGAATAAAGCTGCCTTTATTATGACACCAAATAAGATATTAAAAATAAATGAAACATTTTTTTAATGAGTTCAAGTGGGTACCAAGACTTAATGTATTTGCCCCACAGGCAAAATTCTTCATAAGTCACAGCTGGGACTGTGTTGCAGAAATTGCTGTATTGCTTTGAATACCACTGAATTAAATATAATATTAGAATTTTCTCATTTGTAATTATATAGAACTAAATTATCAATTTGCAATGAATGAAAAAGTTTTTTTGTGATAATCTGACCAAGCAAATTTAAGAAAATTTAAAAAATGCCAATAAGATAAAGATCTCAATTTAATTTCAATTTTTGAACATCCAGTCTAGCCAAGTTAAAAGTTAGATACAAGTTATCAATAGATTTATGTGATTAGGTACAAGCTAATATTTAATACACGCTTTGTTTTTTGTAAAAATTTTGTACACTAAATTTTTTCTTACAAGATTTTCCTAAGATTTCGTAGGATTTCCAACATTTCTTCGGATTTTCTCAAATATCCCCGAATTTTCTAAGATTTTCTTTCATTTGGATACCAAATTTCCCTATTTCATTGTTTAACAAACTTAAGTTTTTTAATTTAAATAAAATAAATTTAAAAACAAACGAATTATTTAAATTTATAATTTAATTTTGTTGAGCGACTGTTACGCCACTGACCAATAAATTGTATTATATTTTAAATTGGCATACAGTAGCGTCTGGTCCCTCTAGAGTAGTGGTTATCAAATTCATTTGTCTGGCGGCATCCTACAGTCATTAAAGAAAATTCACGGCACCCCTATCATTCTCTTTTTTTTTCAGTGGCGTAGCCAGGAATTTAGTTCGGAGGGGGGCCCACGAGCGCAGCGAGTCGTTTTCTAATAACGCCGCAGGCGAAATTTTTTCCAATTTTAAAGGTCAAGCGCTCAATAGAAAGTTTTCAAGCAAAAAAAAATTTTTGAATTTTTTATTGCAATTTTTAAAAAACCGGACAAACAGTTTATTACACAAGATGTATAAATGGATCATTTCAAATTTCGAATTAGTAATTTCGCCACTGCTTTTTTTTTAGGTATGTAGGTAAAATGGGTAAAACAATATGCAATATTCCCCTTGCTCATGGGCTTGATGATGCATATTTCGTACTTTCATAATAATTTATATTATTTTTATATAATACATATTTTTAAATTTTTAATAATATAATATTCTTAAAATTTAAATACTTATCTTATATAAAATATTTTTGCGCAAAAAATTTTTTTTGTAGCAAAAATTTCGCGGCACCCCATTTGAGAATCACTGCTCTAGAGACTGGAGTTAAAATGCATTTAAAATTACTTCAGTAATAAGCTAACAGACCAATGTAAGTTACTGATGTTGAAAGTACCGACATATTTTCAACACTAATAAATTACTTTTAATATAAATGCTCATAAAGTAAGCTATTTTATAGTGCAAATAAATGTTGGGAGTGCGATTTTCGAAACAGTAATAATAGATATGAAGACGGTCACGGCATGGCACTTATGTATGTCGACTGCTAAGCCGAAATCACCGGTTCGATCCCGGGCGGAATAAATATTTTATTCTGACCGTCTTCCCTAGGCAGGCAATGGCAAACCACCGAGGTACCTGCCTACAAAACCCTTCTAAAGAAAAATAAACGGTCACTATGCTCTTAGGTAGAGCGAAGGAATCTAAGAGAGAGAGAATAATAAATAGGACATTCTAGTATTTAAAAATTATTAAATTGTATTATGCCCTTAAAAAAAATCTAATATAGTTAAATGTAATTTTAAATTATTTAAGTCATCAGATTTGTATAGCAGCAATTCACTCAATTGATTCGCTCTATAAATAAGATATAGATTATCGATACTACTAAAACCTGTATTGCCATAATTTATAATTAATTGGTGCTTTTCAATGAAAACTATATTTCTACCAAATCTAAAAATAATTGTAGGAAATGAATTTTTAATATACATTAGATTTTTGAATATAAAATTTTCGCTATTTTATATTTTTATTTAAATTTGAATTAAATAAATTTTTAAAACTTAAAAAGGTAGTAGGTAACGTAAAATTTACAAATTATGTATTCAAATTTAAGAGCTCTGTCCAGTGTTAGTATGTACTAAAAGAAAGTATTAAGTAAACTTTTGCTATTATGGGTCATTTAATTCCAAACATTATGTTTACTTAATTTTTGTTCAGTATAAACTTAGGAATATAATTTATTTAATCGCAAATTTACCATAATTTTGAAATATTTCTTTACGTCATTGATATTAAAGAAAAAAATCAAATGACTCTTTTAAATTTTGAATAAAATATAAACTAATACGGAGAATCTCCTAAGTGTAACTCTAGGATCGAGACAAGCTATGGTAGGTTGAAAGAGCACTTAACTTAAACGAATACCTACCTGTGTTTTTTAAAAGTGCTATGAGCAACCGTTTTTGAGAATATTGCTTTTAAAAGTTATTGAATGCAATATTTTAGTTAGTTTATGCAACAATAATCCAAAGATATTCTTGCTGATAAGATGCTAACGTGTCTGCAAATAGATTGGAAGATCCTAGGTTCAATTCCATGCAGGGATTCCTGTATATCTTCCTGAACGCGATACAGAACATGCTAGATCGTTTAGCTTGTCCGAATTCTAGAGTTATATTTGAAGGGTTCCCCTCGTAAGATTTGGAGATTTCAAAACTTTAATTTTTATTTTATCTAATATTCAAGATTGTGTGAGAAACTAGCGATTTTTAAATTATAGAAATAAATGACAACAAACCTAGAACTACTCAATATGACACTGAACATTATTCTTAACATATTTTATATTAGCTAATACTTTTTTTACAATTTTACTCGTTTTATTTATAAATTGCATAAACTAAGCATCACAAATTATTATTCTAGCAAGTGCTTCCATTTTTTATTAGCAACATTAGTGATTTATTTTCTAAACTGGTGGTTTTTGCAATACTGAAAATGTGGCATTAAGTGTAATTTCATCTATTAGTTTTAAAACCACTGCTTTGGAAACCTTAATCTGATAGCAATATTAGTGCTAGGTATTTTTATAAATAATTTTTTAGCATTGTTTTTGTTTTTTTATTGTAAAGATTTTTAAATGTGGAATGTAAAATTATGTAATTGATGTATAGATGCGGACAGAAAGTTTTCCTTAAAATATTGTTTTAAGTGGATCTCTAAATTAAATTTTTTATTATTGATGTATCAATATAAATTAACTTTGTTTTTCAATAAACAATGTTTCAAGTTTCTTCGAAGGATACAAGTGCCACTTTTTATTTGAATGGTAAAACCAATACCATTATTACATACTAGAAGTATTATTTTTAAATGTTTAAATATTTTATGGCATTCGAATGAGCCGAATTAAAGCGATTTTAGATAATCAAAAAACCTACTGAACATGAAAAATTAAATAATCGATATCAGGATATCACCAATATGAACACTTCAAAACAAAAATATATGTTTAGGCATATTTTCTATACTTCACACTCGTATCTCGCATTAAGTCAAGGAGGAAGAGTTACCAGTCAAATTAAATAATATCAATCAAACCAAAAAAAATTAAATGCAAAGGGTTTTAGTTTTTTTTTAACTTTAGTTTGCCATTTCTAAATCACGTTTATTTGTTCAACTTGTTCTTGCTGACAGTACTTTGAAGGTAAGTTTTTAGTTGAGACTTCTTGAAAATATTTCTTTCTACAGTTGCTGTGGTTACTGGTAGAGCAATAAAGAGGTAAAGCAATATATTCCTTACTATTTGAAAAAGCATCTTTTTGCATTATAGTTCCCAGTTGGGTTTTAACGCTGATCCTGGTATATCATAGATCACAGTCTCTTTGGGGTCAGTTATATAAAGCTCCATTAGAGTTAGTCTAGGGTGAGCTCAGTCTTTAACTAGTACTCTGGATAAATAAGGAGTTGTTGTGTACAACTGGTCAATTCCGAACAAGTGAACACCAAATTTTTGAGATATTTACTTCTTGGAAAAAAATATTTGATCTAATTATCATTTATTTATCTCTTATGGGTCAAATTTTTTACCAACCAAGTGCGGTCGTGAAGCTGCCTAATCTAGTTTTAAATAAACTGAGTTATGCGTTTTAAAATAATTCCTGTTTAATTATTATCAAAAAAATTCTCTATTAAAAACATTATTTAAAGTAAAGCTTTTTATGTCCTGCATTTTTCTTTTTCTGAAAACTTAGAATTTGTATGTAAATTAAAAAAATATTGTTGTACGTTTTAGGCACATTAGTGAATTTTAAATTATTATAAAACGTTATGAAATTTAAAAATTTTATTTCAAAATGATAATTAAATAAATTGATGTAATTTTCAGTTATTCTTTTTATTTCAAAAATTTAGTACCTACCTAAGAACACCAGTGATGTTGAGCATCTGCCAGCCACAGACACAAAAGTATGTCGTTGTTGGTTATATTATTCCTCAGTGGTCAGTGCCTACCTACCAACTAGAGAGGAGATAGTTCTGATAAATGATTAGAAAATCTGACGCGCCAGCTTGTTGAAACCATAAATTATTGAAACGGTTGGGGCAAATGTTCCTGAAAAAACTTAATCGAGAGATAGCCGAGATCCTTTAAAACATAATTATTAGAAAATTTTGTAGTTGGTCCAGTTTTAAAAGAGCGAAAAGCCGTGTGACCAACAATATGGCGTAAAACCTACCCAAACAGTCGTAATATACGAGAAGCCAAATCACCCACGGATTCCATATGAACTGCACATCCGTTCATCTCTCTGTGAGTTATACCACCATTCACCTCTAAAATGACAAAATAGATTCTGTAATTTTTTGTAAATTTAGTTTTACATCTGTTCTCTGAACTGGGCCTTTATATAAAAATTTAAGCTGGTGAAAAACCATTTCATATAAAAATTTGTATTTTGTTTATAGTTAAGCTGATACTACTACATTTTTATACTAATATAGATACTAATAAATTACAAAAACTTTTTAATTTGCGGTTAATAATAAATTGATTATCAAAAATTTAAAAATAATTCAAAACAACAAAAAAGGTTTTTTTTAATTGATGGGCTGAACTTGACTCACATTTTGCCTTTAATACTTATATTTATTTTTTATTTCCAGTTAGTACCTCTATGTCTTGCAAATTATTTATTTTTTTTTTTCTATCTGATATCAACATTTATTGCAAAATAAAAGCTTGGGGCTGAAACAGTATTTTAAAGATGTTATTATTTAATCAATATGGTTTTATTAACCTTCAATGTTAGATAGGTCTGATAAAGATTATCTCTAAAATTCAGATAAGGAATGTACGATTAATTAACTTACCACTGCAATCTAGTCACTGTCTATTTGCCGCATTTATTTTTTTTTTCTTATTACCGGTATTCAATCCAGTATATATTAAGCTGTCAAACTGCAATAATTTTTTTTTATAAAATTTCAATTTTCAATGAAAATTAGTCATTTATCATTGAAAGTAAGGAAACAAATTGTGGACAGTTGGTTAAGTGTAAAGGGTATATCGTTCATACAGATAGCAAAACAGTTTAATGCGTCACACCAAACAGTCAGTGGTGTGATTAAAAAATATGGGGAAGAACTAACATTTAACGACTTGCCAAAATCCGGAAGAAAAACGGGAATTTATAGCAAAAATATTGATCGGAAAGTACTCAAGTTAATCGAATCAAAAAGATCACTGTCGGTCCGCGAAATTGCGAAAAATGTGGGAACGGTCCTGCAAATGTTCAGGAAATTAAAAAGAGACACAACCTGAAAACATACAAGAAGCAACGGATTCCAAAACGCAGTCTAAAACAATAAGCTGTTGCGAAAACCGAGCACGAAAGTTGTATGAGGAAGTCTTGGTCAATTTTAAAGGGTGTGTACTGATGGACGATGAGACTTATGTCAAATTAAATAGGTCGACTCTACCTGAACCGCAGTTCTACACAAAAAAGAAAGGAGAACCTGTTAGTGACTCGATTTCATCGATTCCAACAGAAAAATTCGGCGAAAAAATGCTAGTTTGGCAGGCGATTTGCTCCTGTGGCAATCGCACAAGTCCATTTTTGACAAAGGGGACAATTAATTCGGAAAACTATACTAACGAGTGCTTAAAAAAAGGAATTTTACCATTCATTAAGCAACACGAAAGTGAAGTTTTATTTTGGCCGGACCTAGCGTCGGCTCATTACGCAAAAACTACGGTAAGCTGGTACAAACATAACAATATCCGCTCTGTTGATAAACAATGAAATCCGCCAAATTGTCAATTCCTTCGTCCAATTGAATGTTATTGGGCTCAAATTAAGGGGATATTGAGAAAAGAGGGCAAAGACAACAAAAACTTAGACCAGTTCAAAAAAACATGGGTTAATGCAACCAAAAAACTATCAGAAAGCTCTGTCCGAACACTTATGCAGGGAGTAAAAAGTAAAGTTCGAAAGTTTGTTAAAAATGAAAAATAAAAACTTCAAATTTTACAATTTTATACGACTGTTATAATGAATTTTTGAAATATGAAAAAAAATAATTTTTTTTGCGGTGTAAAAATAAAATATAACTAATTTTTAGTGGTAAGTTAATTATTCATACATTCCTTAGTCAGTATTTCTCAAGTTAGAGCACTAAATAAGTAGCTACTATATTCAACCGTTTGCACTGACTTAAGTTGGTATGTTACCAAAGAGAATTTTAAGAAAATGAATATGGCATACTCTAACACAGGGATGAACTGTTTCCAATTGCCAAACAGTCTTTCACCTATACTGCCCTCATAACTGAAATTGTCGTATCTGCTCATATAAACCCATGTAGATACGGCGTTTTCAGTTATCAGGGCATTATATGTTGGATTTTATATGTGTCTTGTGGTTTATAAAATCACCACTTCGTGTATAATCCACGTCAAAAAATACTTAAAATAAATATGATAATTTTCTTTTTTTTTACATGGGAATATTTAGACAGGGGTTTACGATTCTTAACTACACCTCTATTTTGTATTAGTATATCATGTAAAACATGTACAGACAGTCTGCTTCTGTATATATTAAAATATTTTATTTAATTGGTGGTCTGCATGAGAGTCGATGGTTTTACCGAGATTCTCTTGGGTTCGTTAAGTTTTCGATAACAAGTAGGGACGCGCTCGATTGGTTTAGTGGTATTCAAATTTCTGGTGGCGCACAGTAATGGTTTAACGAAGTTGCCTTGTTTCTTTGGATCGAAATCTGATAGATTAAAATATCTCGTTGTACAAAATTTTAGCATGATTGGAAGTGAATTAAAGAGCCTTAAAAAAGCAGTTAGTTTGATTCTAAATAGATAAATTGAAATTATTTAAAACCAACAAAATAGGGTTGTAGCTAAAGACAATGTGATATAATTGATTTCCCAGTAGCCAATCGGATTTGCGTAATATATAGGCTCGTTGGTCTAGGGGTATGATTTTCGCTTAGGGTGCGAGAGGTCCCGGGTTCAAATCCCGGACGAGCCCTTCTTTTTTTTACTTTTACTGTAATATTTCCTATGATATTCTAATGATCTAATTTAAATAAATAGAAGTAATTAAGTTTTGAACATTCAAGTTTTTTCACCCACTCAAGCAGTAATAATATTTAATAGACGTTAAATGTAAATTGCGATAACCCCAAATCTAATAATATAATAAATACATTATAATTACGTATGTATTATGTACATAGATAATTCATCTAATACAAATAATTATTAATAATATATTCATTCAAACATATTAATTAACATTCATTTTGTATAATATTTCAATTAGGCGTAATCGCATAATTTATTAATTATTATAATTAAATTACTTAAAAATGTAAAAAAGGAGAAAATAATATCAGCCTTGCCATCTTGTTTTAACTCATTTATATCAAATATCTTATGTTCTATTATATTATCTAATCAAAATTATTTACAAGCATGATAACAGTGAACATGTGATTAGTAAATAAGTTTCAAAATTTATTGTAAAATTCTTGCCAAAACAAGTGCATTTTTATAACGATAATAATAATAATATATAACATTTAAAATAATGTAGAACCACAGTTTGTAAATGACATGGTGTGTTATTTTAAACACCAGAAGATATAATTGTGTTAAAACTTTTTAGCGCAAATTAGATAAATAGTAGTTTTAAATCGAAATTCCTTCATTAATGATTTATGTATATAAAAACTCTAAAATCTTAAGTGCTCCTATTTAACTTCGAAATCAGTAGTATTCTTTTCCAGCATAAAATTAATTCTTGATGAAAAACATCTATATAAGTATGTAACAGCGGCGGCTCGGCAAGGGAGGCTGAGCTTCTTTTGAAATTCTGTACTATTACCTACCAGAATTTTCAGAAAAGTAAAAACTGGATTTTCAATACCTACATATACCTGCAATACCTACATATTCAAAAATTTACGTAAGACTAGGGTATAGCAGCAACATCCTCCAGTGCCTAGAACATAAATGCAGATGGTTTAGAATTTAGATATTACTCCAAAGAGATTTCTCATCCTGCGCATAAATATGTAGTATGCAGTATAGGGTTGCCATCCGTCCCGGTACACCGGGACATGTCCCCTTTTGGGACCTCCTGTCCCGGTTGATGTAGAAAATGTCCCGGTATCGAAGTATTTTTCAGTTTAAAAATTTTTTTGCATATTTTAAATTTGAAATTAACTTGAAGTGTAAGTGCACCAGGTGAAAAAATTGCTAATTCTTTTAAAGTTAAGTGATAAACGAAGTAAATTTAGGATTGTTGAAGCTTTTTTTTTAGCTTTTCCTTTGTTTCCCATTTCTTTATGGAATGTGCATACGCGAGCTTTGAATGGTATGCCACGTACCAACAACAATGTAGAAGGGTTCCATAATGCTTTAAAAAGTTCAGTTACCAATGTTCATCCAAACCTGTGGTCTCTAATAACAGCTATAAAAAAGAAGAGAGTTTAAGTAGCGCCAAAATTGCTCAACATAACCGCAGAGTTGTTGTCCAAAAAAGAAACGATACCGAGATATGGATCAACGCATCGAAACGTTACTTCAAACTTACGATCCAGCAGATAAGCTTCACTTTCTTCGTGGAATTGCTCATAACTTAAAACATTTTTAGTTATTTTAAATAAACATTTTTTAAATTATTTTAATTATTATTAATTAATTTTGTTTTATTTCATTTTACTATTGAAATAAAATTTGCCATTTTGCTGAACGAAATGGTACTGAATACGGACCTGAACCCTGTTATTTATATTATTCATTATTTTTTAATGAATGTTAACCAAGAACTCGAATAGGTGCTACTAGTAAGGGGTGGCTAAATTGAAAAATTGAAAATTTTTTTAAATTATTTACGAAATGTCCGGGTGCGAAATGTCCGGGTGCAAAATGTCCCAGGTAGCAAAATGTCCTGGGTGCGAAATGTCCCGAAGCGAAGTGTCCTAGAACCATATCTCCAAGTCAAATCTTGTATATCGCTTAAGCAGGGCCGGATAAAGATTTTTGGAGGCCCTATGCACAACCACACTGGAGGCGTCCTCACCCTCCTTCAAACACATGGATGTAATGAACAATAAAAAGAATCTAATAATTATATGAATGAAAACTTTAGTTTTTGTTTTTCTTGGGACCCCTGATTTGGTGGGGCCCGTAAGCAATGCTTATCTTGCTTATACGTTAATATGACCCTGAGCTAAAGGTATATAAAAGTAGTTTAAATTTTTAGGTATTTTTTAGCTGATGTATACGATTAGTTTTGATAATATCAATTTTGTTATGTTTAAAACAGTGCCAGTGGTGTAACTGGACTATTTGAACACCTATGTGCAAAAAGTTATTTGGTATTGGCTTCCGCGGTCTCCAAATGGGGATTTGAATTTTTTTTTATTCGGTAGGATTAATTTGCAAAAGTATTTTTTGGAAAATACATTTCTAACTCAGGTGATCATTTTTATGAAATGTAAAACCAGTACATGGAAAAACGGAGGACTTTTTTTTGTTTAGGTTTTCACCTTTCTTTCGATACAACAATAGTCACATTAGTAAATTTTTGTGTCCTGGTTAATTGTCTTGCCTAACCAGGACAAAGGTTCCAAAATCAGTACTGTCCTGGTTAAACCAGTACGAATGGTCACCTTTATTTCTAGCATTATGCGGAAAAATAATGTTCTCATTATTACATTGTTTTCTAATGAATTTATTATTCTTATTTTATTGTTTTTTTTTGGAAATTCGTGTGGAATCCTAGAAGTCCCATATTATGGGATCAATAAAAAATGTTGTTTTTTTTAATTTACCAGTAAAGTAACCTACCATTATTTAATTCGATTTTCAACCCTAATACACCAAAAATACCAATTTAGAAGTTAATAGGTTAAAGAAATATTTTTTTTAAATCGGAGGAAAAACGGTAATAATAGTAAAATGGTGCATATAATATCAGGAAAATCAGAAGACAAACAAAATTCAACGTTTTAAATTATTTGTATAAAAATAAAATTATTCAAAATGTTGAAGTATTTACCCATTTATGATAGTAGTTTATTTTGTATAATTTTATCTCTAATTCTTCAAGTTTTTTAAAATTAAAGTAAATCTCTTGATGAGATCGTAATGAACAAGTCTTCAATAAAGTTTACAAAGTATCAAGCGGACAAACGATTGATCGTATACAAAATTTTCAAAAACTCTCTTATTGGCGCCGTTTATTGATTTTCAATTTGATTTTCATTTGTGAAGTAAACGAAAGCAGAATACTCGTAAACAAACAATGGATCGCTGTATTCCTCAAGAACGCGAAATAATTGTATCATTGTTTTTGGCAAATAATCGGTTGGTGGTTATGACTCGATGTGAATTTTATCGTCGATTTCTTGCAACTGGGCATATACGTACGGTAGCGTTCAAGTTCAGCCGTTCACTTCAAAGAGAACCCTAGTTAAACAAGGGAGAGCAGCAGCTGTGGCAGACCCCGGAGCAGCGCTACCAAGAGAACCATCAAACATCAACCAAACGATGAGTCATGATCAACGACATCCAGACATTTAGAGATCATGTCATTGCAGCCAGGCCCGCTTTACTTTTACTTTTTTTTATAAAATATTTTAGTAAATAAAATTATTCAATGTGAAATCTTTAATTGTATCAAAACCAAGTATACCAAGACTTATCGATGGTATTAAATTAGTTACAAATGTGTCATAGGATCACTAGCAGTTCATTTTTATGGTTGCATGGGTTAGAAATTGGTGGCAGCGGTGGGATTGAATTAATATAATTGAATTACTAACTCAAAAACTTGAGTATGAACAGACAGCATTTAGGGTAGTCAACCCTTTCAAGCTGATCAGACATGACACTAAAATTTTTAACTCCATTTTTTTTTACTAACCAGTGATGCTGCAGTCGTATGTTCAATCACCCACCAAATTATATCGGATTTTTCTTGCACCTCTCAAAATAATTTCACCTTAAATTCAAATTAAATTTATAACAACGGTGTCGCGCAGAGATGAGTTCAACTTATTTATTTCGGCACTAAAGTAAAAAAAATGCTTTTACAACAAATAAAAGTGCATCTTTAAGTTTGACTATTGAATGACACGAAGTGAAGTTTTTTAACGTTTTAAGAAACTCTTTTTCCATTTTCAGTTCTATTTATGCATTCATTCAATACACTATAGTACAGCGTGACTCACAAGAACTCGGACAAACGTGTTTTAAAAAAAAACTTATTTAGATGCAACAAACCAAAAATTTTGAAATAGATAACGATAAACAATGACCTTATGTACAATATAAATTATATATTTTCAAAGTGGCTCCCTTCTGCGTGGATACAAAACTATAAACTTCGAATGAAATTATCGGCTGTTTTTTGTAACACTTTTAGGGATACTTTGTCTTATACCTGAAGCAAGAATTATTCTAATGATTTCAAACTTTTGTCGAGTTTTGCACAGGTCCTGGTCTCTAAAATTGACCATATAGCAGAATCCATTCGGTTGAGATTTGATGAGTACGAGGACCATTCAGTGGTACCAATAAAATCAGGAAAATTGATTCGGCAACATATTTGCGTAGTGTTTGCTTTATAAAAAGACCCAAAGTTTTGTCGAAAGGTCCAATGTTGGTCAAAAATGTGCTGTTGGGCACACGGAATTACAACAGCCTCTAAATTTTCCGGCGGTAGGTATCTTTATTGATTTTAACTCCTTCTTCCGCGAAAACTAAAGATATTTTACTGATAGCACAAATACCCCCTCATACCATGGCAACCTTGGGATGTTGGCGCTGGACTTCGATGGCAGAAGGTCCGGGTGCTTCTTCTGACCAATACCTATCAATTTGACGGTTATGAAATAGTTCGATTGTAAAAAATTTTTCATTAATGAAAACGAACTTTTTTCAATTTTGAGTAGCGGTGCGATGATGAAAAGCACGGCATCATTGAAGTCATACTTTCTTGTTTTCATCCGATAACATTTGGGATTTTTACATCTTATAAGGCTTCTTCTTAAGCTCATTTTTCACTATTCGTCGAACCGACTTTCGCAAGATTACAGTTCCACGAGCCACTTTTTGCATTGAGAGTCTCGGATTTTGTTGAATCCGAAGTTTGATGATGTTACCATTTCGGTGAGTGTTAACTGAACATTTTTTCTTTCCCGGGTCGGTCTTCATCATTACCAAGTTCTTTGTAACGTTTGATGAAATCAGAACCGGCCTGTTGAAAAATGCGCAGCATTTGAACAATTTCACATTGCTCATTTCCAATTTCAAATAACGTTAAAATTGCTGTGTGACTTTTTGATGTCTTGTAACTCGTAAACTTATAGTTAGATATTTTTTTTTATTTTTATGATCTCTATTATTCTTAGAATCGGAATATTAGAATATTTTTCGGTAAAATTCAGTGATTTTCACGGAATGCATAAAACACGTTTGTCCGGGTTCTTGTGGGTCACGCTGTACAATAGGATTAAAATTTCTCAAGTCTCTCCGCACAACAATTTTTGTAATATAGGTATATTATCTCTCAGCCTGTTTTCCTTTCCGAGACTCCCCTGTAAATTACTTTATGCATCTGGTTAATTATTTATATAATATATGCAATAATATATAGTAAATGGACACATGAGGGCCACTTGTAGTTATGTTTAAAAGCATTACCATTATTAATAATAATTTAATTTTATTATTTATTTAAGAAATGCATAAAAAATATGGACATATCGGCGGCCCCTTCGGGATTCGTTAATTTTTTTTCAGGGTTTCCGTAGCCTGATTCGCTAAAACAATTTTCCTCAATTTAAATTCTCCGCAGAACGCAATGACATGAGCGAACTCTTTAAAATCTGTCGACAAAACAATTACTGCGGATGCTTTTAAAAAAAAACACATAATTATCACATTATTAACACAATAAATATTATTAACTATTTGATTTTTAATTTTGAGAAAGTGGAATAACTTGGATTAAAAATGTGTAGCTATTTCACCAGAAATTATAGATGTGTATACTATTCGCGATTTACATTAAGCAAACGCCACCACGCAGAAAAATATTAAGTTAATCTAATACATATAGTTGGTGAAACTTTTGTTTATAAATCAAACGTTTGCATTCTTTTGATGTTTTATTTTGTGAATTATCATTTAACCGCGGTTTTACGATAAAATAAAAACAATTTTTAAATAAATTTAAATTTTTTACCAACTTTTACATCATAAACAAGTATATACCTACCTATACCATACCGGGTGCTGAATGAGTTAACCGAACATAGGAAATTAACATGTAAAAACTTATTTATTCAAATTCCTGCTTTCCAAATTATTTTAGAGAAAAAATAAAAGACACAAAAATAATGCAGAAATATAAACTACGAATGATAAGAACATTAGGTTTGATTTAGCTTTTACTTAAAAAGTCAAAAAGTGCTCTTGAAATTATTAAAAGTTTCATTTATCAGACTTGCCATGTAAGTTTCCATGGTAATTGTTTTTGAAAATATAAATTAAATTGAATTTATTACATGGCCAGTGCGATAATTCAAAATTTTAACAATTTCGAAAGCAATTGTTGACCTTTTAAGTAAAAGTTAGATAAAATCTAATGGTCCTATCATTCGTAGTTTATATTTCTGCATAATTTTTGTATCTTTGAATTTTTCTCTAAAATAATTAGGGAAGCAGGAATTTGTCTAAATAAGTTTTTACATGTTAATTTCCTATGTTCGGCTAACTCATTCAGCACCCGGTATATTATTATAGTTATAGTGCCGCCTTTTACTTTAAATTTAAAACTTATTATAATTTGCTAATTTATTTATTTTTACTTCTAGATTATCATTTTTACAAATGATCATAACAGTATTTCGTGATTACACTACTCACGGTCAAACTTAAGGGCTTTTTTTCATGCCCGTTAAGGTTTCAGTACAAAAATTGCGTTATTAAATGATTCCCACGCAAAAGTACAAAAAGAATTAAGTGGACCTACTCCGTTGTTTTTTCTCAAATAAAAATACTGATAGGCTCGAAACTATAAGCAGCGAAAATCATGTTTGTTTTTTTAATATTAAATCTAAATTTTTATCTTTAAAAAAAGAATTTTTTTAAAATTTTTTATAGCATAAAAATGAATAAAGAAATAAATTTGGAATTTATGATTTTCGCTGTTCAGTTTTGAGACTCGACTGCAGATATAAACGCAAATAGTAGTCCTTTCCCGCTTTCTTTCAGTGATACAGTGCTTCGTCATACCAAGTTAGGGTATGCTAAACTACTTATGATGTTATGCTGCAATAAAGGTAAGTTGACTTATAAAATCTGCTTAAATCTTTTATACTCACCTTATGATTCCGTCAAAATGCCTTGTGTCCACAATGATTTTGGAAAAATTATTAAGGAAAGGTATAATAATGAAAACGTTAAACAGAATAAATTGAAATACAGATAATATTTAATTTAGAAACTTTAAAAGGAGATAATGATATGATTATAAATATGTACAATTGTGAAATGATTCAGATCTATGATCTAATTAAAATATTCCAACACTATTTATAAAACTATACAATAACATAAAATGAAATTTTCGAAATTTAAATTAAATTATTGTAAACTATCGTGGCTATAAGGTTGCTTATTGTTAAAATTTCGAAAATTCATTTTATCAAAAATAAAAAAATTAATGTTCAAACACTTTTGTTCTACAGCAAAAAAAACTGACTAAGTTATACTACATGTAATTTTTAAAAATGTGCATCTATACATATTTTCTAATATTCTTACAATTTTTATATGCAAGATTTTTACGTATCATGTTTATATTACAATGTGTATACATTGAATATGACGTAAATGGAAGAATTACATTAATTTTATATTTTTCACATATTGCCAAAAATATACAGATTACAAAGTCTAAAATTGTAATTTTAAAATATTGCACTATCATAACGATCTTTTTAATGACTTTGTGCTTATTATCATTTCGTAATTAGAAAAAAAAACAGGTAGATTTATAACTTTTTACAATTTGTTTATACAGCTATCGATATGCATCGTATATTTAATATCTAGTTTTGGGAAAAAATTTAACAAAGTAGATTTCGCTGAGAAATTAAGTGTTTTACTAATGTAATGAGATCTACTTGAGAACACAGTTCATTAAAAAACAAAAAATGTGACTTGCACTGGCCACCTTTTTTTTTAAATTATAATGGAAAATATTATATGCCCACGTTGTCGTTTCGTTCGATAGAAGACTAGAAAAAACCAAAATAGTTGAGGGAGAGGTCCATTTTTTGTCCAATAAACAAATAAAAAAACGGTAATCTTGTTCTAACAATTTTTAAAGCTAATTTTTTATTTATTTCTATGAATAATACGCGGTTGTTTTACATACCTTTTATGTACAAAAAACAAAAATAACTAAACAGCTAAAATACGAAATGTAAACACCTAAATATATTTCATAAATATTATTTAAGAAAAAATTGGATTTTTATCGATAAAAAAAGTTTCTTAAAAACTAATTGCAAATTTGGCCTTTTTTCATTTGGAAAGCACATAAGTGGATAAACAATAGAATTAATAAGCAGTATCACATTGTTTCAAACATTTTGCTTTGCAAGTAGCCATTTTTCATATTTTGATTACAGTGGCTAATAGTACTTTTATAATATGGTAACAGTCTTATAATATAACTACATAAATACAAAAAAAGAACAAAACAGTCAACCCAATTGTTGGGCTCTTCAAAAAACCTTATCGTTAACAAAAAAAAACTATCATATATTTAAAATCACAATAAATAATTGGGGTAATTTTTGTTTATATTCTGATTGCACTTTTCATTTAATAATATACAATAACAGTCAATAACCAAGCAAGTTTTTTCTTCGATGGTCATTTTGAAAACAAAAACAGTCACAAGACAAACACGATCATTTACCTAAAAAATATAACTCAAACTTTAATAATCCCATCTATCGTCGCTTTCTTGTTTAATACATTTTTCACTATCTTCACTTGTACTTTGTCGTTCACTTGTTTCTTTCACATTGTCTTCGTTTTCTTTATCGTCATTTTGTTCCGCATTTAACTCGTTTTCGTGACTAACCGACGACGCGTCACTCTGATCGTCATCGAACCTATCCATTACCGGAGTAGGCTCCACATGAACAGTCTCTTCCGAATTTCTTCTTCCGTAATCTTCCGTCTGCATAACGCAAACGCCGTTAATTATCACTTCACTACCCGACGCTTGCTTAGTATCCTTTTCGTCTTGCCAGTCTGGATTCACCCACTGCGGTGCAGCAGGTTTTCTTCTAGACGATCGACCTTGACTTCCGATTTGCGATAAAGGTTTCTCGTTCAGTTCCGACTTAACTTCGCCGTGCATACTATCCGACATGTTCGAATCTTCCGATCCCACGTTACTCTCCGCGTCGTCTTCGAAGTCGTCCGGTTCTCTCTTCAAGGAAGTCATCGATAAGTCTAAACCGCTCATTTGTTCTTTCACTACATTTCCTAACAACGAGAGATCCATATCACCGGAGGGCAAAAGACCCCTACTTATTAAAGCAGCTAAATTTGGATTGGTTGATAAGTATGGAGGATAAGGTAAAGGCATTCCACCCAACCCCATTCGTTCTTTCGATAATTCTAATAATCTTTGGTTTAATAACAGCCTAAATTGAACGGGATCGAAAGGTGCTTGATTTCCGCTTTGGTCGCGTGGAGGAACTTCGGCGGGCATGCCGTGAGGAGCTTGTTGTTTTAATCTCATTCTGTGATTGTGGAACCAATTTGTAATAGTTCTACTCGAGAGACCGAGCTCTCCCGCCAAAAATTCAATAGTTGCTACGTTTGGATACGGATCAAGTGCAAATGCCAGTCTAAGAGCTTCCTTTTGTTCTTCGGAAAACAAAACTCTTTGTTTTTTGGCCGATGGGGGTCCAGGACCAGGCGAATTGGAATGATAAAATTCTGAGGTATCGTTTGACGAAGTATCCGAACTGTTGTCGTGTGCGCCCGCGCCCGTCGAGCGACGTCTTTTATTTGCCTCGCGACGTTCGTTCTTCAATACCTGCAGTCTTTCGACATTGTGGGCGTCGTTTAACCACAACTGCATTCGAATGAACGGTTCGCGACCCTTTATGCTCAACATGTGCCACGGTTTGGGTTTAGATAGCAATTCACTAACCGAACCTTGCGATAAACCCAAAACCGCTTCGCCGAATATTTTTTGTCCGATGTTGTTGGCAAGAAGAGCCTCTTTAATTTTGGTTGTTATCACTTGAGTGTCTAAATCTTGCGTTAACGCCGCCATTTCGTACACGCTCGGCGAAATGTGCGGATTCAGACTTCTTAAATTTGCACTTTGGTGATGCGATAAAGGCGAATGTGGAACTGCATGTGGAACTGTGTGTGGACTCGAAGTTTGCTTCTTTATATGTTCGGGCGTTTGCAAATTAATGGGATGTTGTGGTGGAATACCGGGCGGCGTGAGGAGCATCGGCGGTCCGTGTGGTTGACTTAACATTTGATTTTGGGCCGATACCATTTGCAACGACGGCGGAAGTAGATTGGGATTTTCTTGCATTTTAGTCAGAAAACCCGCGGCTTCGCTCAACATTTTTTGGGTCGGAGGTAGAGGTTTGTTCAGAGGCGTACCTAGGGGCGTGCCACACGCTGTAATAAAAGGGCAAGTTAATCGTTTGAGATGGTGAAAAATTTAAAAACAACTTACGTGTTCCGCCGTAGCCACCGGTTCGCATTAATTTTTCGGGTGCAATTTTATATTGACTAGCTACCAATTTATGAACTGCGCTGTCGTCTTCCAGAAACATCTTCATGCGTATGAAAGGCTCCCTTCCTTTCTGGGTTAACATGTGCCAAGGTTTAGGTCGTGCTAATAGGTCGCTTACTGATCCTTGGGACAAACCAAGAACATTTTCACCAAATAATCTTTGGCTTATTGAATACTGACTTAATTGTTCTTTGACTTTTTTGACGATGTCTTCAGTGTTTAGGTTGTTGTACACGTCGAACTGTTGTTGTGTTATTGGTGGTAGGACAGCTTTTAACGGTCGCTGACTTGTAGAATGATGTTGATGAGTGGGTGGTTGCGAAATTAAAGAATTTGTAATGGAAGCCATTCGTTGTAGTGGACTGGCGGTAGCAGATGTGGAAAATTCGTCAGTCGGCGTCATCGCGGGAGGTAGAATACTGTTACTTAATGGACTAGATGCCGTCGAACTTGTCGTTTGGGATTGAGTTCCGGGCTCTATTTTTGGTCTAACTAAACTAAATGCACTACCAGAATGTTTAATACTATCATCCGATTCCTTTTCTTTCTCGTCCATCCCGTTAACCATTTTCGATTTTTCTTTCGGAAGCGATAAGTCTTGCGCCCCACCATTTATGGAAGGATTATGATGTTGAGCGAGAGCTTGCTGCTGCAATGCCAGCAAGCCTAAATTTGTCATTTGTGCGGAATTTTGGCAGTGGTTTAATTTTGATAACTCGCGATGGTAAGCGTCCAACGCCATGCGAATCTCTTCTTGCGTTCGGTCCATAGGACCCCCACTAAATATGTGTGGAAAAAACATACTATATTAGTTTAGCAACACTCTTTACGTAAAGAAAATAGCGTACTCACCCAGGAAAAGGTTCTCTTCTAAAATCTTCGATGCGTTTTCCCATTAATTTGGCGAGTTCTTCTTGATAAATTTTTACGACTTTTTCTTGCGGGATGTCGTCGTTTTCGTACTTCTTTAATTTTTGTTTTTGTAATTCTCTCGAGAACGGACTGATGCAACCACCGTGCGGCGATCTGGAATCGTCGTTACTGCGGCTGTCTTCGAGTTGAGGTTTCATTTGCAAGTGGGAGGCTTCGTTCAAGATATGCACTATCCTTTCGTCGGTCATTTCATTTTCAGGACGGCCAAAATTTGGAATGCCGGTTTCTTTGCCTAAGGAAAAACTGTCTGTAAGGACCAATGGAATAACTCTTAATGACTGGTAAAGAAATTTATAGGTGCACACTAAATTAATATTGAATATTTAAAAAAAAAAATCGCTAATATGATTCATTTAATGATGTTAATTGACTTTTAAAATCTAAAACGGATTCGTATAAAAAGATATTAGTAGAATAATTGTTGGTTACTCTTGAAGATTACTCAACAAACCATAAAAATAAACAGTGCAAAATGTAGTTAGCATGCACATATAAGTATAGTAATGATCATTTTTATCCTTAATTTATAACAAACAATATAGGTTTAAAATTATTACACATCTACGTGAACAATAATAAAAATCAAGTTCAGTTCCCATGAAAACTACACAAGACATTCATAATTACTGAAATCTCAAATCTTTAGATTGCAAGTTAAAAGAAAAATCTTAGATCGTAAAGACGGATATTAAAATTGTCCTCAAATGTATTGTCACACGGTTAAACCGTTACTTTTTGCTTCTAATTACAAGTTATTTTCTAATACTGGTAGTAATATGATTTTAATAGGTAGGAAATGTTTTAGAAATTGTTTAATTGTTACAATTTTATTCGGAACGAAATGTCTAAGATTTATTATTGTGGAAATAAAAATGAACAATGCTAATTTTAGTGAAATTTTAAAATATTTCTCATTACATGTAAGTTTTTATTCACCATCGATTTCCCAATAATTTTTGTTTAATTTGCTTTTGTATGCAATAATAGAGTGTTCCAAACGACGATGAAATAGAGCCATGTTGCATTATCAAATACAAATTATAAGATTATAATAACCACAACTATATGTATAATATATTTATTGCTATGCTTAAGGCATAAACTAGAGGTAAAATATGATACAATTTTTTTTTGTTCTTGAAAAAGCTTCCGACTTTTATAGCAGACACAATTAACGATATATTTTAAATTTTGCAAGTTTTCCATTGCCATTGGCTCTAAAATTCCAAAGCGACTCGGATTGAAGGTGTTATTAAAAATAGGTCAACTAAAAACAAATTTATCCTAATCCATCGTCACCTAAAGAGATAGACAAGTGGGTAGGCAGATACTAGAGACGTTTAAAAATAAAACTTGAAAATGACAATAAGTTAAGATTTTTTTTATTCTGAAAACTGTTTGGAACTGTTCTAATTACTTTTGCTACTAGTAAAATGTGAAAATCGTGCACGTCGCCTAATAATTTATTTTTATTGTTTTAAATGTAAATCGATTTGATTTTCAGTTAAACGTAATTTATATTGTAAAATCAAATAAAATGTGTAGTAAAGCTATGAAAAGCAATAAAAAAATAAAATCTACTATCGAATGTTCTCACAATATTATTCAGATTCTAATAATTTGCTAAAAAAATTTCCTCTACGTGATTCGTTGAAATTAAAAAGATTTCGTGAACAGCGAGCACAACAAAAATCAATCTATAAAAACAATGGGTACGTAACGAAAAATTTTTTAAATGGACAAGATTGCGTGTTAAGTATTGCATGTGTAAAAACAGCGTAAACTTTTTTACAATTCCAACTGTGATAGGAATCGAACTTTCCACGAAAAGCTACACGGTTTATTGCGCCTATATAAAATAGCGATTTTTTGCGCGACTAAAGACCTTATTGTAAGTCCTATTAATATTGCCTATCATTATCTACACTTCGATCGCCTATGATCGATAATTAGTCGGTCTACTAAGCATATTAGAAAAAAAATTGACGAGTTCATTCCGTGCCGAATGATTAAACAGTTTTTTTTTTTCAAAACAATTTTCATTTCCTTTCAATATATTTAGATATTTCTGATTTAACAATTAAAAATTCTCACAATTACCTTTGCACCAATTGAAGCCAGAAAACAGCAAACAATGGTCACATTTTTCGACATTAATACGGAAAATATTATTTTCTCGTTACATCATTAATTTATTATCACCTGCGTTCCTCATGGGTTCACATTTTTCGACCATAAGGACATTAAGTTAAAAAAAATTTATCTAAATTGAGTTTTATGTTCATAAAGACGGCATATTTATTCGATTTTATTGTCTCTCGATAAATCTTTCAAGTATTTTAAATAAGTTCAGTTGGAAATTTTCCAAATCTACCAATGAGTCACTAAATTTTTAAATACGCCAATATTATAGAACAATGTATTTATTGTCTTTGTATTTTCGTTACGAAAATTAATGTGGCTGCATTACACAAAACATCGAATGTTCAATTAATAATAATTAAAATACAAAATTAGAATGAATAAAGGATTTTAATTATTTCTTCTCCTTTGAGCTTTAAAGAAAATGCGACAAAAAACTTGTTTACATGGTCAGAATTTATTGTGCCTCATTCCGATGATGATGAGAACAAATCGCAAGTCGCTAAAAAAAAATGTCTTTAGAGACATTGCCTAACGCAAGAGCAACTATCGCCGTTGTAATTGGTGCATCGCTCAAAGGAATTTTACGCTATTAAATGGAATTTAATCGAAAATGTGTAAATTTTTTCAAGTGCATTAAACTTATTTTGGAAACAACATGTAAACGCATACAAAGAAAACGCTAAAAACAAAAATAGGTTATTAATAAAGTATGTATTTATTTCCACCACTCAGTTGTGTGAATACATTTTTAAGCCAATATTTTGTATGTGGCTGTGACAGACGTGCCTGTACAAATTTAACAGTCGAATCGTTTTTACGTTCGAAAAGACATTTCTCACCCCAGTAATTGCATAGCTGATAGACAAATTACAAAAACTAGACACAAAATAACAAAATTTACTTAACTAAATGAACATTGGAATTGTTTTAAGCAAAAACCTATAAAAGATACACAATTGTTCGGTGTCGGAGAATTATATTTTAGCGCAGGATAACGGCAGGATTGCAGAACAAAAGATTGCACCAGGAAGTCGATGCAAATAATTTACCTCTATCGGTATAAAAAGGACACATATATAGAAACGCCGAGTTCTAGAAAACAAAAAGGATAATAAATCCGTCGTAATTAGTTGTCACAATTATTATGCAATTCTAGTATTGTCCTGAAAGTTAAAATTTAATTCGCGTTCGAATTAATTTTCAGAAAATTCTGTATATAAAGTAGGTGGTATGTGTAGTAGGTGGGTAATTACACTTTTATATGTTAGGTTTATTAACTCGCGGGTCATTGCGAGTTAATGCAGTTACGCTGACTTGTCTCACTATGATTTCGGTTACATATGTCGAAAATGGGCGTTTGGAATTAGAATTGTTAATCCAACGAGATGAGGATGCATTAATAGAAGTTTAATTGATCGCTTTTTTAAAAAGCCTCACTTTTGAACGAAATAATATAGTTAGGATTTAGAGCAAAGCGAAAAATAGAAATAGATTAAGTGGATTTATGTGCTGTTAGCATAAATTAATGTGTTTAAGAAAGAAGTCATTTTGAAATTCGTGGGAGTAATAGAACAATATAATTGTTTTGAAATTACAAATATTTGGGTTACAATATTATTTTAATGTTGCAATTTTATATCGCATGTCAACTTATTGTGTTGTGATACACAGACAATAAGATTTACAAATAAAAACTAAAACTGTTTTTGATGGCAAATGATTACAAGGCGCATGTGAGAAAAAACCCACTAAACAACAAATCGTTTATCCATATTACTAGAGCACAATTATTATTATGGAACTACGGATGTCATGATCTGATGGTCGTGCAAAATTATCGAATTAACAAATTTTTCCCCAATCAAAATGTGGAATGGAGCAGGAACATCATCATCATCATCTCTGCACGGTTAGTGATCTCTCCCAAAAATACTAAATATTTCGTGATGTTGTCCACCACACCACACACACACACAATTTATCCACGAAATCCTAAATAACAATTGCTTGCTTATTAAGTACTTTATTTTAATCAACATAATTTGGTTAATTATTTTCTATTGCTTATCATTGGTGACTTAAGTTCTAAAAACTAATTTATTTATTATTGAATAGACGGAAATGATTCATAAATTCGTACGAATCAAAAATTGTACACAAAACTAACAAGATTATATACCTAATTGACTACATAAATGAATTATTTATTTTATTAAATTTATATATGTATTATATATTTGTGTTGCTCCGTTCCCATTACTACTTTGTAATTAAGATAATTTTACAACATTCGGATATGGATTTTGTAATTAACGGGCGATTGTTTCCACGTTCTTTGATTTTCTCAACACAATTAAATCACGAATTACCTAATTGCCACAATATTTCGCTAACCATGTTCTATAAAAATCATGCACAACATGTACTCACAATAATTCAACCATTCAATTCATAAAAATTTGAATTTGAAATCCCCACAAGGTCAGTCATAACCGATTGTGTATGGTTTCTTTCACGAAAACTCATTAATTTCTCAATACCATTATTATTATTATTATTATTTAATAAATTAAAACGCACAAGATTTCAATAAATTTGTAATCAGAGATCCGAACCGCATAAAATCCTTAAAATATCATTGATGATACATTATCACACATAAAAGCAATAAAACTTAAAATATTCTTGTAAATTTAATACGAATTACTAAATTTTTGCTAGGTAATAAAAATCAACGACCCGATTCCAAAAAGTCTTTCATCAGATTATCAATACTATTTTAATAAAAATCGTTTTTAATTCATAAAATTTAAATACATTAGCGATTTAATTTTGTAAGAGTAAAACAATGATAATAAAAGCGTGCATTTATTATTTTATGATCAAGAAAAATATAGAAAAGTTAATTATGAAACTCACCTTTCTTTGGTATAAGAGATTTTAGAAGCATGACAGCGTGTTCATCCAAAGCCCAAGCGTGCATTTTTCTGTAACTGTCTCGACCTTTTTCGGTAAGCTTGTCCCAAGGTTTCGGTTTGGATAGCAATTCGGAAACGGTTCCTTGCGACAAGCCCAAAATATATTTTGCAAAAAGTCTTTGGCCGATGTTGTGTATCGATAAAAGCTCTCGAACCCGTCGAGATATGTGCAATGTATCCAAGTTTTGTGCGGCATATTTGTCCATGTTGTACCGTAACATTTCCTGTAGTCTCGCTTCCATCGGATCGCCTTTCGGAATCAGACTTTCGCCCAATCTGCCCACCATCGAACCCGGAGGCAATCCGAGTTCGTCTGAAAACCGAAACGTCGATCTGTGCTCTTCGAATCGGTACGGGCTCTTGAGCGAGTCTTCATTTCTAAGGAAGTTATTTACGGCACACATGGTGGCCGCCAAAGGTACGTTGTTGTTGCTGCTGAGGTGTTGGTTGTTGTTATCTTCGGGACTTTTTGGGTTGCCGTTAAGGAGAGGTTCGACGGGAGACGCCTGCGGTCCAAAAACCGATTCGACTGGTTGCGGCGTCGATGCTGTGCTCTTTTCTGTAGAATCTGCCACTACCGGCGTGGTAGCTTTAACAGGTCCATCTGCAGAGGGTGAGGAGGATATTATTCGGTTATTTAAGGTAATTTGTTCGATGCTTCGTCGCCAAGTCGCAACAATTTCTTCGCCGAGTATTGTGCCGAATGTCTCGACGTTTTGAAAAAGCGGAGGAAGGGAATTGTTTAAGGGCGATTTAGGAAGACCTGAAGGTGACTCTGAAGGTTGTGTTGATGATGGATTTGCACCTCCTGGAAGGTAAAGAGGGATGATATTTTATTTCAGGATACTTTTGTAAATTAGATTAATAAGAAAAAAGCATGCGTAACATTCAAAGAGAGTGAAAATGAAAAATGAAATGGTTAATAAATTAACAAAGCTGTTTACGAACTACTTACAATGTTTTACAAATAAATTAATTTTGCAAAGTCATTTTTTCAAAGTTTTGAAGAAGTATAAGTTCATATCTGTTCAGTTCATCAATAGATCTGATGAACGACTTCCTTCGTTCATGGTCGACCGACAATAATTTATTACAAAGAATACTAATTAAAAATAAAGTTATATTATTCGAGCAATTATGTATAGTAAGTAACTAGTCCATGGTAATTTCGAATTTTTGGGAATTTGCTAGCCAACCGTGTACTGATTAACATTCAAGATGATATCTTGATTATTCCAAATATAGCCAAAGCTAATTTCATTTATGTGAACAATTATTAAGATGCAGAACATAAATATCGCGATTATTATATTATTTATTACATGTTTTTAAATATTTATTATCTTGAATCAAAATAAAAATGAGTCGAACGGTGGGAGAAGAGAATAATAATTAAATTTTATGAAAATTAACAGTATGTGAAAACTGCATCATCGATCCGTTACTTAGAATAACAATTAAAAAATTATTCCTTCTTGCGGGGGGGGCTAAGGAAAGTCCCAAACAACTTATACGCCATATATCCCCATCACGTACGAATCACTATAATATGTAGTTTCGCGATGCAAGATGCAAAAATGAATTTCGAGTTTGGCTGTTAACAACTTCCAACATTTAAAAAATAAGGTACACTTATTTTGAACACGTAAACCATAAAACATTCACAAACAAGAAAAGTCGCCGTGTACCGTAATGTTTCAAAATCTATGTATTAATGCCTTGCATAATAAAAATATAAGACCGTTGTTACTTAAATTAATAACTCATGTTTTGTAGTTTAAATAAATTTTTATGCAAAAGTAGTTTATTAAAAGATTTCGACAATAGTTTGAAAACAATTTTCCCACGTGATTTAACAATAACAACAATGGTAACAGCTATTATTTTATGCAGCAAATGACTTTTTACGCAATACAATATGAAATTAAATTATTCTAAATTAAATTTTATTGCTTATTTTTGAACTCGTTAAATAATTATCTACTTATATGTCCTAAATTGGATCGGATACTTTAAAAAGTGGCAATTGTTGAACTACGAAAAATTTTCGCTCTGATTGTGTTCTAGTTTTATTGATTCTCCAATTTTGTTAGTGTAAAGATCACTAAATTCGCAAAGGTTAACCCAACATAAGAAGAAATGATGATAAAAGCTAGTAGGTTCTCGTAAAGAATGTCTTTGGGTCGAACTTATAAACGCCAACTCCTTCGCAAGACTCGGATCGGTTTTAATGTGAGTTTACGCATTACGCCGACAAGTTCGATCGATAAAATTGCAAAAAAAAAGAAGGTTTTCCACCTCGTTATAGAATATACTATTACATAAAATTATAAATTGCAATTGATGCAGTTATTTCAAGTATCCTATAGTTTACAGAGCGTTCAGAATTTCACAAAAAAAAATTGTGAGCACGTCGGCGTTGTGCATAAAGTAGGTTTTCAAGTTTCGGATGAGTTGACGAGTACGGATTCTACCCTTGGTCACTCGATGACTTTGCAAGAAGCTTTTACTACAAATTTTTCAACAAATTTAGTCAAGAAAGGGAATTAAAATAGCAGGACGTGTCGGAAATGGTAAGGAAATAAACAAAAAATAATCGGCGACTTGTAAATGTCCGTTTCGGACAGAAACGCATTCAAAGAAAGAATGGAGCTCATTTGAATGTGGATCTGTTTCGAAACTGTCATGCAAAATTATTGAAAATTAACAAAAAAGTGAAAACTAACCTTCGTTGTCTTGAACCGGAGCAGTCGATTCGGAAGCTTCACTCCTGGATCTCTCCAATAATAATTCTACAGATTTACTCTCAGGGTTGTTTGATGAAAAATTAACTGACCTCAGTATACTGTAACAAATAGATCGTCCTTGTATTAGCAAATTACAATAATAACACCTGTTGATATTTTGAAAAATGATTATAATGATCGAAAAATCAATTTAGAATAAAAAATGAGACGCGATTTATAAAAAAAAAGTTGTAGTTATAAATAAACGCCTACTTCAATAACGAAAAAATACAATACACAGGATATTACAATATTGTGCTATCAGTCCTATCAGTAACCAATAGGAAGCAATCTGATATCATGCTCAAATATATGTTATCTGCTTGGTTACATGAAAAATATATTGTATTTTTGCGAAAGATAAAATTTTAAACTAGAAAGATATTTAATACAAATTTACCTAATTTCCCGTTGAAGTTCATCGTAATCCTTTTGAACGTCTAGTTTTGCTTCTAATCTGTTTGTGAGTTGCCTTTTCTGTTCTAGTTCTTCTTCTAGTCGTGAAATTTGCGACATAGAAGTTTCTTGTAATTTCGTAATACTTAATTGGAGGCGTTGTACTTCTTCTAATAGTTGACTTATCTGCAAGAAAATAATGTTGTGTCAAAATTTCGATAATCGAGACGTCAATTTTGCAAGTTGGCAAATCTATTCAAATTTCCATCTTATAATATAACTTAATAATCTAGGAAAGGATGTGAAAATAGATAATTCCGAGAACCATCACTTCGATAAATCGAAGTTATGCCGCAAGAAATTTCCATCAAAATAAACTCGACTCAATAGCATGATTTAAGACACAACAACAATGCCAAACCCAATTTCTATCCGTCTTCTTTTAATTCACTTAAAATTAATGAGACCAAAAAAGACATTAAATTTAGTTCGTAATTAACAAATCAATCAATAGCTTTCGCGTATGAAGACATTAATCCATTCAACCCCTTTATGCATAAGGTGTTGGTAAAATCGATTCATCAATGTTTTAAGCCAATATAAACCTTAAAAACAAAAGTAATTAATTTAAGAACCGAAAGTATGATGATATAAAGAATTTAAATGTATTCGGCGTTAAGCCTAACCTTTAATCAAGAGTCTTAAACGAAGAATTGGTTTGAAAAATAGTTACCAATCCATTAACAGTTCCCGATAGCAACAAGATCTTTATTTAAATAAAATTTATCGAGCTGGATCAGGTTTGAGTACTTTAAAATAGAACTTCCTCCAATTGAATTTGAATAGAATTGCCAAATTTTTTCACTTTATTGTATTTTTGCTCGACGATAAATACTACTCGCGTTATCCGTTTGAGGTTAAAATTGATTTTGTTTTTAAAATTTATTTTCCTGTAAGATTAAAAATTAATATCAATCGCATAAATCTTATGGGATAGCATAACGTCTATACATTTTCAGAGTAAAAAATTTCCGCGGTTGTTTCGGGATCCAGTTATCCAAACAAATGATACCTAATTAGTTAAAATCATCGCCGGCAAAAAATGTGCAAAAGAACAATTGGCCCACTGAAAATATACGATTTTTTGTTTTGGACGCCAATAAATTCTCGTTTGCTATCGGCCTTCCCGTTCTAAAGTTTCGGCAAGGATTGTTTGAATGTAAATACAAGATAGAACGAGATAACAATCTTCGGATGTGGCTGTGATTGATTCGGAATCGGCTGAAGTTCGGATATGCAAAAACACACCCTTGCGGAGGTATCTATCTGAAATATTGGTTTATATTTATCATCTGTGAAGGGTTTCCTCTTCCGTTTCCCTTTTCTACCCTTATTTTCCAAGCTGTTCGATATTATTTTTTTTGTTTTTAATGAGAAAGGGGAATTTATTAACAAAATTTTGCAGTTCTGCCAGTATTAATTTGACATGCGAGCCAATACGCAAATTGAAGCTTATTTTAGTTTCACCCTCGAATTAACAATCTTCACTACCTGTTCAATTTTTTAATAATTAAATTAAATTCAACTCACTTTTTCGTTATTACTTTCTTCCATGATAATAATATTATGTTGACACTAATACAGTCGAGCTAGTAACTGAATCTATAATCTGGCCATCAAGCAATTAGAAGCTTACATTATTATAATGATGAAACAATAAAGCTTTGTCGCCACAACGCAAACAAAAAATCTACCTGATGCTAAACATAATGATAAACTAATCTCGACTATTTTTTTCGATAAAACATCACAATTATTACTTTCATGCCAAAGCTAAAGTGCACATAGAGGAGCCAACGTACACGAAAAATTACGGCAGGTTGGTGTATTTTATAATGGGCTTTAAATAATTCTTCTACGAAAATCAAACATTTCGTTATTTGTTCAAGAAAAAATATCTTCAGATATTAACGAATATCTGTAGATAACGAATAATTATAACTGATAAGCTCTTTATGCGCGTAATGTAAAGAGTAATAAAACAAGATATGTGCTCCGAATTAATTATCAGACAAATACGAGGTGTAAATCAAACCAGACATGTTATCTTTTCAAAAATAAAATTATTAATAGCAATTAACCCAATTTTCGAAAAAATTTAAAGAAAGTAGAGGGGCTATCCTAAAAACTCTATCACCTGCTCTTTCGAAACACACCACGTCGGTGCTATCGGAATCCTCATACCGATTAAAACGAAATAATGCGTCGTTTCCTGATGTCAAATTGATTATTATTTGAATTTTACATAATTGAAGTTGTTTTCCTTGAACATTAATAAATTAGTTTAAAGTTTGAAAAAGTAAAGAAGAGTAGCTACCCGCACGAACTTACCAATAAAGTTTAAACGGTTTCCTCAAGTTGCTCGAGCATCGATTAGTTGTGAAAATTATTAAGTAAATAATTTACGAGGCCGAAATAATAATTCGAAAAATCAAAACCAATAAAATTAACCGATTCGATTCTATATTTACGAGAACATGATCTGCATATCCAAATTTTACTTCGCCCCTTCGCTATAAAGTAACCCTTTGAGCGAGTTTTCTCTAGAGGCTTTTCGTATCTCGTTCTGCAATACATTTTAGTTCATCAAGCAGGGAAAGCAATGGTTTTGTTACATAAGCACTTTCTTAATATCGAAATTTTATTTAGGGTTTTAAAAAATAATAACGGAATAAAATCGAAAACTACGAAAGCATAATGGTATAATAGAAAAAAAAAGTCCAAGAGAAAATGGAAAAGCTCTCTTCAAAGCTTAAAAAGCTCGCACACATTATCTTAAAATGTAAAAGCACGTACATTTTCAACTGCGGTAGGCAAATCCTACAAATGAATCTGCATATGTTCGAGCGAGAAATAAATAAGTCATCCATCACGTGTGGAAAAGAGATGGGCCACCCAATCAATCGATTGTGCTCAGACTTAGCCGGTATCATTCTAATTGTCAGTAACAAGGGGTGTGAGGAATAAAGGGAAAACTGAGAACCGAAGCCGAAATATAAATGTGAGCAAATTGTTTTAGCAGCGTTGCATGTTCTCATTTTCCATGGAGCCGATATTCATTCATTCAATTCTGAGTTATGATCTCCAAGTACATAAACTTGAAATTAACATTTCTGACTTGATTATATCGAAATAGGAAAATGGTTAAAATTTCACCCAACTTTCTTAATATATTTCGTTTCGCGAACATGCCATTTTAAAATAATTTTTAGTTGGGCTCAAAAATTTTAATCATATCGGAGTAATAAACCCATAAATTTTGTTTTATTGGATCGTAATTTGAAGGACCAAAATAAAAAAAGAAAAATGTTACTTAATTAATAATGAACTGCGTTAATGGGAATCGATTGATTATGAAAGTTTTCGAAATTCCAATGAAAAGCCGAACGAAAGGTTCGAGTTTTGAAAAACTAATTAAAGCCGCATATGATTCATGCAGTATTGGAACTCAGAATCGGATCTGAATGTAAAGTGGATGGCTACAGTACAGACCAAGCAAGAGGAAGGCGAAACAACGACAATCCGTCTCCCTTTCACAAGGAATAAGTGATTAGTTGTCTTACTCTGACTCATTAGCGCTAGCAAATCAGCATTCGGTAGTCTCGTTTTCTCTTTATATTTGAGTATAATTATTGATTATTGGGAGCTTAGACGTACAGAGGGATGGGGAGGTGATTAAGCTATATGGAAACTCACCCTTTTACTAGGGAACTGACTGATTGGGATAAAATACGTGATATAATGTTTAAATTAGATCTACTCGATTCGATTCAAATCAAACTCTAACAACTTGCTGTAAAGTTTACTTCCTTCTTCGCTCTTGGAAGTTTAACTTTCAAACCGTCCAACTTCTGAAAAATAAAAACCTGATTGTCAAAATTACAACTTTTCAAAAAAAAAAGTGATGAATTACTCAAATTATGCTTATAAAATGAATTTCTAATAAACAGAATCTGATAAAAGTTAATTGCAGAGACATAGCTATATGGGCAATATAAATAGATGGCACGTTACTTATTTATGGTAATAAAAATGAATATTAATGAATATATCGTTGACAAAAACCAAATTGATCGGTGAAAACTCTTTATATATATTGTTGCAACGTGGACTTGCATAACTGCTACGTACGTATATATTCGTTATATTATTATAATTTTCCCAACAAAAGAATTTAATTAAGATTTAAAAATGATGGGAATAAACCGAAATTTTTAACTTCTATTAGCGTATTTGATATGTGCGGTCATTAAAAACTTTATTATCATAATCGTGCAATTTATACAAATATAGATAAGTTAATTAAATTTTTTCTAAATGAAATTATACTACCAAAAACCAGCACCAACAATAAATAAATTGGGAAACAGTTAAAACAAATTTATGTAATAAAAATCATGCCGGCAGTGGTTACCGTACCGTGAAAGTTTTTTTTGATACTTACACTGCTACATCTATTATTCAAAATTCGAATTACTGGATCGTGACTCCGAGCAGCTCGGCAATCGAAACGGTTTGATAACAATTTTTTTGCATTATTTCGACGTACGAGTTCGAATTACGCAAGTCGCACTGTAACTGACGATAAATACCGCAAATTAATTACGGAAAAATTGGTCCCGATGGAAATAATTTGCGACTTTTAAAGAAAGATTTATAAAAACATTTGGGAAAAATTTTTCCAGCTCAAAAAGAAATAAATTATTGATTCGTCAAAGTTAATTATACAGTTTATCGAGTTAGTACGTGAAAAAAGTATGCAAAAATAAAATTTGAAATATCAATAGGAATATACCCGTTACATAAATCAATTAAGTATCCTATAGAGAATTCCTTTGTCAACTTCCATCAAAATCGTGTAATACAACAGACGCTTAGAATGCATACAGCAATCCGTTTTCAATACCTAGCAAAACAAATCAAAGCGGCTTAGTTTTGCGGCTAAATCAAATTTTGAGATTTCCAATAACGTAAATGCCTTCAATATTAAACATTCATAATCTTAGTGAGACTGTGATCGTTCCGGCTCGCAGTGGGCATAATTTCAACTCCAGCTCGCAAATTGTCATGGTCTCTTTGTTTCGACATTTGTATATCCTGAAGGTATTGATGATTATATTCGCTTGATTTCGGATTTAAAGTACGTGCGTTTAATTCGTAAGCATTTGCTTTTCTAAATCTTTAATATTGACATCGTAATTGACAAATTTTTCCACAAAATTATTCAAAAAGCATTTTTACATTTTAAAAGCCTCTCAATTAGAAAACTTGTCAAACTTAATCAATTGATACGTTTTGCAAAACTGCCGGAAAGTATTTTTGATAGTAGTTATCGAAGCTGTCGAAGACAATTTTCCTAATAAAAAAAAAAGTTTTATTATTGGGTATTTAACAAAAATGACTTTATAAGATTAGCATAAAAAGATGCGATTAACTTAAAAACACTCCGCAAAAATTAGCGGGAAATAAATTCGAGTAAAGTAAAAGGAAAATCTAATTTTCAAGAATGAGCCAATAACCAAATCAATTTACCAAAACGTTCCTCAATCGTTAAAATAAGTCAGCCATTTTAATTGGAGTAATTAGGAAGAATCTTAATCCCCACTTTGATTTCTTATCCCTTTGCGTTCGTATTTTCGGCTCAAGATGCAGATGACAACGGAAACAAATATATTTTTAATAATTCCCTAAAAGATTTCGGCCGTTAGAGTGGTGTTTCTCTATTCGATAAGGATATTTAAATGCAAAGTTTATTATATTCGAAAACTAATGAAGGGGAAATATTGGGAGCCGGAGAAAATTCTTAATAAGATAGGTAAAAAGCGACCAGCGTAATTAGTTTTGACGATTTCCAATTCCAATGAGAACATTTTATAATTGAACATTTCAATCTGTTTTGTTCGGCTTTAAGAATCTTAACACAAATACGTCACTGTAATATCTTGAAACTAATTTGAGTGCATTACTCGAATGGTAATTAATTTCTTAAGTCGCTACAGTAAGAGATGAAATTTGATGGTAAGTACTCAATCAATTTTAAATCAATTATAATTGAAATTTAGACAACTTTATGTATCTTAAGAACCGTTTTATATGTTTCGAATATTAATTCGTTTTAACAATAGACAAAAGTTTCTCGTACACACGCATATATAAGAAGTTCACGTATGCAGTGGCGTGCATCCAAGCGTGATGAGAACACAGGCAATCAGTCATAGCAAATGAGGCACCTGCATTTTACCTAAATTAATGACAAATTATTTCAATTCTTCCAAAACCAACCAAACAAATGTCTTGGTCTGTTTAATAAGTATTTGGATAATGACTACAGCAATTATATTTTACACCAAATTGTATTTAATAACCAACATATATAGCAAAATTATTTCTATTTTAATTACCGCATTAAATTTATTAAATCGCCAAAACATATGATAGCATTAATAATTAATTTTTTTTTTCAAGAGTCATTAACACTCGGAAACCACGAACGTCTTTACAATGTCCTTGTTGCGTAGAGCAAAATAAAAAGAGAGCTTCAAACCTGTTGCTCGTAACCCACAACTTCGTAAAAGGTAAGTGTATTTTCTGCCGGAAAAGCTTGAAAAATTTTAAGACGATCTTATAGCGACATAAAAAGTTATTGAAGACTTCTTCGTCGGAATAATATTGTAAAACAATAAAGCTCGCGCAGGGGGCGAGGAGCAGGCATCTCATCCTTTTATTTCAAAATCAAGAGCTATAGAGTAAATTGTAAACATTAACCGAAAGCAAATCACGTATTTCAGGTGCCTAAGCATGAGATTCCCCATAGTAATTCGAGATTTAGGACCGAAGTTCGGATTGAGTATGCGAGATGGAGTAATTATGCGTGCAATGGCAGCCATTTTGATTCAATCTATTGGGATGACACTCGAGGGATTTTGCCTATGGATTGGTGCAGATCTTAATTTGCTTTAAGACTGCTTTTAGTTGTTTCATGTCTTTTGTTTCCAAATGCCATCTAATTGTCATAAATGCTGCAGAATTCCACAAATTTTACTGACACAAATTCGTTTCTCTAAATACAATAACGTTTTAGAGGTAATATTTTTATGTTGGATCGCTTCCAAAAGCAACTTGGAATACTCTTAATTACCTGCATATTTTTGGTTGGAACAAAACATAACTTCAAGTGTAGACAGAAAGATGTTTGATAATTTTTATTTTTGTATACACAAAATTTTATTATAATTAAAAAAACTATTACTATTATTAATAGTGGCAATTAAATAAAATAAAGTGATCGACCTGTAATATTTTTACTGTCAGGATTAAAATAATTAGTAACACAAAACGTTTTCATCCCACAAAATCCAATATACTATATTTATAATAAATGATCTTCTATTAAGTTCAAATGACCAAGAAGCACAAGAGAATGGGTTAATTGTATATGCAGAGGTGCCTGCAGTATTTTATAAAAAAAAAAAAAAGAAGAATCTTCGTCAAGTCCTTTGTGGAAAGCGAGGAAATCATCAATTATAAGTAGCACCATTCGTTATTATTATTATTAAATATTTATAATTCTAAGGTCATTAAGTGACGTCACCATGAATCCTGTTCTTTATTCGATTTAATGGACCAATGTGAAATTTCTATTACTTACATGGTTTTTCATGTGAAACTCACGAAATCATGCCAATAATTTACATCCATCATTGTTCATCCACATAAAAACGTATTCACATCTCCCCACGTGAACATAGAAAAAACTAACAAGAACAACCAAAAAAATTTCACGCATTGTTGAATTTTGATAAAGACAATTTTTGGTGGCCTGCGGTAAATTAGACTATTTTTATAAATCTGATGTTTTAATAGATGCTTACAATTTTTTGGTCATTAAGCGAGGTAAACGTATATGCCTTGTTAACATTTCTCCAAACTTGAATACACACAATATTTGAAATCACAAGGTGCACTCAACTTTCGACAAACAAAGAATTCGGGTTCCAATGTCTAATCACGATAATTTCGCGATCCATAATTACCACAAAAGATCCGTAACGTGATTGATTAAAAAATCGTAGAAAATTTACTGATGCGTCCCGAGCCCAAGAAATAAATCATCAAAAATGTACGACGTTGAT
Organism: Cantharis flavilabris; assembly: GCA_949152465.1. Taxonomy (NCBI): domain Eukaryota; kingdom Metazoa; phylum Arthropoda; class Insecta; order Coleoptera; family Cantharidae; genus Cantharis; species Cantharis flavilabris. The sequence continues at coordinate 17,743,778 of OX424438.1, forward strand.
CGTTAGTGGTCAATGGAATTAGAAATAAGCCACAAGCTTTAATAATTCTTCTCGGTAATGAAATATCAATGAATCAAGCTAAATTCCACAGAAGGTCGTCGATATTATAATACCAGCGTAATAAGCTATAAGCCTTGGCTGCGAACTTGTACTATAATTTTTTCCACTGTTGAATAGCGGCCAAAATCGCGAAAACTATATTATTATTATGAAAAATAAATCAATTAAGTGTATTAGAAAAACAAGGACCAGTTTTTTTAATTTAAAAATGCAATCACAAATCGAAACGAGAAGACATTTAACAATAACGGCTCTATGGGGACACATTGCAATTAGTAGAATAGCGTCTATTCTCTTTTCTAATGCTATCAAATGTCCCTTAATATAAGATCCAATCACGGAGTATAGCATGCAAATATCTCGTCATGAAGGGAGAAAGCAAGTCATTGTTTGAAATCATCGCGATTACTATTTTACAGTGGTATGACTTGAGAACTGTATGACGACGTCCTTAATCCCTAAAAAAAGTCACATTTGTTGTGATTACTTCCACTTTTCCTAAAAAAAATGATTGCTTTGTTTGTGAGCAAGTGTCTCTCGCAGCAACCACGAAGAGATAAGGAAAATAATCAGCTGTAAAATTAATATCAAAATTTAGTATCTCATAATTTGCATTTTTTCATTATATGAAAGCGCAGGATAAGCGTGGTTGCCGATGACTTAACAAATTGATTTATAGCTGTGAGGGATAAAAACAAGACAACTTTTTAATTGAAGATGTTTTATGTTTTTTATAAATGTATTACATTTGAAAGCCACCCCGAGGGAGGATCTCGTCGTCCCGATGTGTTGCTGCAATATTAACATTTAATTGCACACGCCATTCGATTTACAAAAAAATATAATTCTAATTAGATGGAAATGATGAAGGTAGATTTCGATCTAACAGGATGGAAAAATGAAAACACGATTATTTTGTTGATGATTATCCTACCTGAATGTGTAAAAAAATGAGTACATGGAAGCACAAGCACACAACTAATTAAAAACCAATACTTAAAAATCAGCAACTGATATAAATTTTTATTCCTAATCGAACGTAAAGTAATGAAGGAACTTCGATAACCTCAAGTTTTTTGGTACACTGTTAAAAATCAATTTTTAAATCAATGTTTGCAATAATATCGTACAAATATTAAAATATTTAATACATAATTCAGGACATTGTAAAAATATTTAAGAGTCTTCAAATTGCAATTAGAAGAAGCGAGAGTCTCGATTAATTCAAACTGTAATTAATTATTCTTGAATTTACAACACCGGTCGATATTTTGAAGGTTTTCGTATTCGTAAATAAATTTTATAGATTATAAAGAGTTGATTATAATATCAAATTAATTCTGTGCGAATTCACTAAAAAATTTCGTTCCACCTAATAACAGTGTAGTATTTCTGGACAGATCAAAGAAGTCAAAGATAAAATTAAGTATCAATATATTCTTCGATTTTATTACTTATTATTTATTAGTACTATGACCTATTAACTAGATATTCCAAATATCTTATACGTATACCAATATTTTTGTGATATAAAAAAAAAACTAACTTTAATTAAACATATTATGCAATCGATATAATAATTATTATATTAGGAAACCAAATAATATAAATTACAGATACTATTACTTCACAAAAATCAAAACAATTTTATATTAATGAAAATTATTTTAAAAAGCCGAATTTAATGACCGATCCCTATTACGTAATTCCATAATAATGACAGGTGCTCAATTAAATTAACACGAATATGCTATTATTATTATTTTATAAAAAAAACACTAAAACGAAACATTATTTGTGGCTTTCATATAAAAACAAATTTAAATAAAACAGCAATAAAAAATTATATCAATTTTATAATTAATTACATTATTGTTTATATATTATCGAAATATAAAAACAATATACGAGAATAATCGGGATTAAAAATAAAATTTGTAAATACATTAAATGACGGCGTTCCGCAGGACAAAAACAAAGGTTCCTACCTTTTATCGCTTAAATGAGATAGTTGACGCACAAAATTTTCGATAATCTTCTGCGACCGCACAATGATAAGCGTTATCGTTTATTTTTTTTAAATACATTAATATGAAATATATAATATATTAGGTATTAATTTAACAAACACCTTTTTGACAGTGAAAGATTCTCTACATTTTCATTTAGCAAAAAATTAATACGATGATATATTGAATTCATTTGGTGGAGTAGGAAGAAATGATACTTAACCGGAAGCTTGACAAAGACGGGTCATGTTAATAGCCGAATACCATTATTAATAATGAGTACGGTAACGATATCTGCGTCAAAGTGCGTTATTTTCAAATACGAAATGGTTTTTTATTCTTTAAATACTTGGGAGAGATTAAACGTGTGACGTAATTTAATATCGCTTCTCGGGGTGCGCGTTTTTTTAAACTCACATGATACCACCTCCTAATTGCTTCCTCGTGTACCCATCCAGTTATTGGTGAATTAATTTTCGATACATACGTGAAATTATAAAATTAAATTTTTATTAATGCTTTGTTCGAGTTACATAACAGACGTCGAGTGCTCGTTCAAATATCATTGCCGATGAATAAAAGGGTGGGGGTTAAAAGAATGGTGGGGGTAGAGATGAAAGGGTTCGCCGATGGATATAAGGCTCGGCATGGGAACTTGATATGAAGTAATAAATTAGAGAAATTATACAATGGGGCAAATGAATGCGAGAAAGACAATACATTTATCTTATATACAGGTACGTCACTTTTAGGGGCAAAAATCCATATTCATTAAAAGCTTTTAGGTATTATGTGCTGGAGGATTATTGTATTTTGAGTTCAAAAGTGAAATATCAGTTACTTGTGAAAGTATTCATTGTTTACATAATCATGTTAACAGGTACCGAAAATGACGAGTTATCGCGAGATAACGTGAAAATTGTGAATGCAAAATTTTTACCTATGCAACATTATATTATTATCGAGTCGTAGAAAAAAAACTGGACGCCAGAGGTCAAAGAAACGACTAATTACTTCATAGCAAATTAGTAAAATAAAAACCTGACAAACGCATTACAAAAATAACACATTAATAAACACGCTTCGTTTTCTTCCAGCGGCCACATGAGAGGCTTTGAAGAGAAAAAGACAAAAACGATCGCTTATTGAAAATAAAATTAAATAATTTTGTAAAATACCTATAGTGTCGCGGAGAATTTTCTAAATTTATCGCCCACCAAACCCAAGTTCGAAAATAAAAACAAAGACGAAAAATATTTTTCATTAGTATTTACTTACAGAAATCTATATTTGTATCGATGCCAAGAGTATTTTGTGTTAAAAACGGATCACATTAGAATATTTTGATATAGGAATAACTTTACGTATTCGGCGGTGTCACGAAGAGGAAAAGCGTTGGTTGCAACATTAGCAAAGGAACGAAGACGACTAATAATACGGTTTATGAAAAATGTATTTTACACTACAGAGAAAAGACTCATTAGTCAGTTTGCTGAATTTTCATATTTTTAAATATAATTCTTTGTTTTGTTTCCGTAAAGACGGTATAATTTAGCATTTGTGCTAAATTGTGGTCAATAATTTGCCGATCCAAAGTTTTTCCGAATATTCCATAATATGCTGGATACATCATATCATACGAGAAAAAGGGGTAAAAGAGAAGCGTGCGCCACCATGGATATATTTACAAAGGATAATGTTGTAGTAATAAAGCAGTTAAAAATTATTGAATATGCATGAATGCAATAATAGTAAAGGCATTTTTAAAGCACTTCACAATAAAAATGTAAATACCCTCATCAATATAGAGTTTCTAACTTCACTAGAATAGTCCATTAAACACATCCGTTCGCAAGTCATTTGTTAATGCAAAATTCGTTTGTTTCATGCATATGTGTAATGTAAAAAAATACGACCAAACAATGACAAAAGTTGATAAGAAATTCGATAAAATTATTTGTTTCCGTTTCCGTTATTACCATGTCTTTGACGAATTAGTAACGATAATGTATCAAGTTCGTTGGCACAAATTATCGATCGGAAACAATAGAATTCGATCGACTAATCGAAAAACGTTTCGTTCGAAGCGCGGTTTTCAGACGACTTCCTTTGTGAAATTAAAATTGAAATAGTAATTAATTACAAATTAATTTTGCCGGGGTTCGGTTTGGTTCAAGTACATGCCGCTGGTGCACAACATCAAAGTAATTTTTGCTGAAGCAAATAATTAACCACCGCACAAAAAAAGAATAATTGAAAATCGGGTAGTAATTAATAACGGTGTTTTCTTTGTATCGAGACGGTTTTCCACAACGCTCTTGACATAAATTCGATACGCTGGCGTTATCTTAAACGATAAAATACAAGCAAAAGCTTCGCGTGATTTCAGATCCCTCATTATACATTCACTGACGTTGTTGGGGTTGCAAAACTAACCCGAACAAATTGTATTTTTTTTTTGTTTTTGGTAATTTTAAATTATCGCAACTATTAAGTAGTCGACGCTTGTCAGCAAAAAATGTTATATCGGCCTAACGCTCCATTACGATTCCATCTAATACGCGCATCCAAAATGTCAATTCGATCGTTATTAAGGCAGAAATATAAAGGAGCCAACTCAAATAAACATTTAGTCACATTATAAAAACTCGATACTTAATCCAATGAACTATTTTGAGAAACGTTTAGGGTGACTGTCTCCGATATTTATAAATACCATATAATTTCAATGAAGATATTTGTACGATGCCTCTTCATCTATCTCCTACTTTCAAGCTTCGTTTATTAATGCTGCTAAAATATGCCAAGATATGAAAATATAAAATTAACGATTAACATGGGTTAGTAATGCCAATTTAATTAATAAATGTACATCATGAATTATTATGCACGTTCACCTGTATGCAAATTCATATTAAAGATGCAATAAAATGGATTGAATAATCTATTGGTGCAACATTAAATTTTCAAATGACTTGATTATGTATAACGATGTGCCTGCCTATAAATATATTATAAAAACCGATACACCATAAACGAGGATATAACGATTAATTCTGCCATTTCATAATATCTAAGTGAATTTTCTTGTTATTCACGCCTTACAACGAGTGGGTGTGTTTAATTGATTGTCTTTATTACGATTTTTAAATCGGTTCTAATGTACTTGCTCAAACCTTGATAAGTTTCCGGTAACACATTTTCGTAGTCACAGCTAAAACGCTTTTATTAAAAAACGACCATCCACCAAGAGTGGATATTTCGGGAAAAAGAAAAAAAAGAGAGAAAACATTTTTCTTTTGGTCCGACTTAATAGTACATCGGCGATGCGATCGTTTGGGAATACATAATTCATATCTAGTAAATATATAATATTATATATTTTTGAAATGTTGGAGTCGAGTAGATAAAAATAGTCGAAAGATAATTTGTAAATGTCTAAAGAGTTAATCGTCGTTGTTGAGCTATAACAAAATTTTAAATGGTTCGACTAGAAACTCAAAAGAGCAAGTAAAATGAGTTCTAACAATAACCTCATTCAAAATGAGTGCTAATGTTTCGATTACATTTGGTGGTGAATGATAATTTAACGAATTTTGTGCTACTTGAGCGTAATATAAATTGGCCTTTAAGACATTTTGAGTACGATTTATAAATTCGAAGAATGTTAACATGCAATAATAAGTGAAATAAAGCACTAAGAAGTTAGCAACATTCTAAAATGTCCCGTTCTATGTTTGTTATCGCGATCAAACATGATAAGCCAGAAATACTTATTACAAATATACGGAATACTTGGGGATTAATATAAATTATACGTAAAGGGCAAATACATAAGTAGACTGTTAAAGTTAACGCAATTCTCATAAATTTATTACTTTGTTTTTGATGCTTATTTAGATAAGCTTAATATATGAGGTTTCTAGATCATGAAACATCAACTATACCAAAAAATATTTACTTATAATTTTTATTCATGGCTATTCAACTCCATTTTCCCAATAATATTATACTCACAATTGAAAAACTTACGACTAAATCGCCTTCCGTAAGTAGATCCCATTAAAAAGTTACTTTATCGTCCCAAATCACGATATTATGCATGTATCGTTCTTTCAAGTAGTTTTTCATAAAAAAAATCAAAAACGAATTACCCACTAGATGAACTTCAAAAGTTTCAAGTTTTATACTTCCAAGTTCCAAAGCAGTGTTTTCTCCATCAGTTAAAAAAATAAACATGGTGAAGAGCAAACAAGAAATTGCAAAAAAGACGACTGCTAACATGGAGTTGATACCAAAATTATTTTAACAGAACATTCTGTTGCGAATATTTATATTTTTATCATTTAAAGCCTTCACACATGAATTTAATAAAATGAAACCGTAGAAATGTTTCCTTTTGAGCAAAAGACGTGAACACTTGCTAAACAGGCCAATAACTGACTGGATAATAAGAAACACATTCCAAAGAATATGAAAACAATATTTATACGGAATATACAACTTTTAAGTTCTTGGAAATTTTAACCAATTAAATTTTATAATATTATATTGACGGGTAAAATCTATCGTTGAAACTGGCAATTAAATAAATTTTTCTTCCGTAACAGCTTACACTGAAAAAAACATTGCAGTCAATTTTATAACAAGTACTGCATTATATACGAGCTACCACTGTATCTAGTAGTCAGAGTGACTTCTTGTCCACGCGGATGTAAAGTGAACACTTTATGCCCCTAGGTAAACAACCAATTACTTCCCAATACAAATGAGGAAAGTTCAACTGTAATTCTACATAAAAACATATTATTTCTAGTTCGAGATGATAATACTATGCCTTTAAAATTTAATAATGATTTTATATTCTGTTCACAGGGGTGACGCCCCAACGCTTTCTCCGTACCAATACTAAACTGAAACATGAAAACAATTACTTTAATTAACTGACAGACACATTTTCAAGAAAAATCACAACATTTTTAAAATGGTGTATTTATGACCGCTGTGACTTAAGCACAAGTAGAGTCCCATAGTCTCCCCGTACCAGCTGCCATTGATCGTTATAGAAAAGTCTCTATCTTGGATAGACCTCTCGACTACTACCTTGATAATTATTTAAGTTTGCTTTCTGGTGCCCACATTTGAACAAAACTTTTAATTTTTAAATATTAACAATTTTTTTTTGTTTTATAAACAAGACAAATGTACATTTTTCAAAAATCCAAAAATATGTCAGTCGAATAAGTAGTTAATATCTACTAAACTTTCTAAGAAGTTTTCGATTATTCACTAGCTTAACAGCATTAATATTTCCTAATTTTAAAAGAAGACGATAAAGACATGAAATGGCAAACCACCGAGGTAATCTGCCATAAATACCCTTTATAAAATCATTGATAAAATTAAGTGGTCGGCCAAAACTCACTCCGAGTACCCAGATTGGGTTTAATAAATGAATATTAATAATTTATTTATTCGACTTCTACTCCGGGGAGGGGGGGGGCATACGTGAAAGAATGCCAAGAATTGAATAGTTGGGATTGAGATTGAGATTGAGAACCAAAAAGAAAAATTAGTAGGTTTCTATAAAATACAATAACTAATGTTTTTATTGATATTGTAATAATTACAAAATATTTTTATGATTTTAATGAAAAATATTACTTACAAAATTACTTTAACGCAAAAAATTATATTAAATAATCGACGTTCGTTCTATAAAATGAGATAGGGATATTTGAACAGGGTGAAACCGGGTACGATAACTAGTAGACATAAAACAACGTTTTCGAAACCAATTTTATTCACAAAAAATATAACTTCTGGATCAAAGTTGGTGATCGTGCGTATGGTATGAAGTGAACAATTTGTCCGATTTAAGATGAAGTTGCAAATAAGCAAATAAGTTCATGATTTGTACTAACGACTCCCGTTATCCGTTGTCTATTGAACAATTCCACGGTAAAAATTTAAATTAATCTTACAAGGGGATCCCACGGTTGACCACCCTTCGATTTTTCTGAAATAATTTTATAATAATGAAATCATTTTATTACTCGAATAAAATTCATTATTTTGGAGTTTCCTTGTTCTGGTAGGTTTCGGAATATTATATTTTTTAAGCTTATGTTTGAAAATTTGAAACAATTTTTAATAATTAATTTGATTTATTTGTGAATAAAAAAGTATGCAACAGTTTGTGTATTAAATTGCATTATGATGATTCAAAGGTATAGAAAATGTCAATTTTAAATTGGATTCAAACACTCAAACATGTTAAACAGCGTGAAAATGTCTAATTCAAGTGAGCGAATTGATAGTGTACGAAGAGGTAAAGATCACCGATAATGCTATAAAACCTGTAAAAATCCCCCTAAAGTGATTTATTTCCCGCTTCTTTGTTGGTAATCGGTTTATATAACAAGTGTATCCATAACAGAAAAATTGGATGGTTTTCTCTCAACATTCGCCCGCGCACTTGCAAGCTGGAATCGCATAGAACGAGAGAGTAGCAGTGGACGTGTTGAATATTCCCGAACGTTGAACTAATCCTACTTAAGATGTTGCGAAAAAACACCAAGTTGAGAATCTATAAACGATGAATTCAAGTTCGGAAATCAGTTTTGAAGTATTAATTGAATTTTTCGGCATGTTAACAAAGATCATTGTCTATACTTGTTTCTAAATAGTACAGATGTTAATTTTCCCAGCTGTTAATTATGAAAATACATTCATTCAAAAGATATCAGGAATTTTTTGTTTTGGTGCATGCTTTCCTTACTTAAAATATAACGAAAATAAAAAAAACTTACTTCTTTATCTTTGGCAGCGAGTTCGTTTTCAAAATTTGGTTTATCCATATTTCCTTCTTTTGTATCACAACCAGAGTTACCAGTGGCTAATTGTTCCTTCAAAGTAGTAACTTCCTTTTCAGCAAGGGTCGCTCTCTGGAAAAAAAATCTAATTTTAGTTTCAAATGCTTCACGGTGTAACGTAATATATTGTTTAAAATGCAGTTTTTACCACAAGTGTGTAATTAATGAGTCACAGTGGAATTGGTTCGTTTTAATAACAATTAATTTTCCGCCACGCTGAAAAAAAATAATAACAAACGACGTACGTCGATTACCTTTTCCCCGCGTAGTTGCAAAATTATGCGATTGCATTTTTCGTTTTTCCAAATTGGAAGAATGCAGATTTTTGATGGGATTAACGATAGTTTTTGCAGCAGTTTAATGATTGTGCGGTGGTGATGTGAGAAGAATAAAAATACGTGTAATAAAATTACATTGTGCTAGAAGTAATTATCATATCAGTTGGTGATTGTCATATACTGTATGGTTGAACGTTCGTGGTAAATATAGGTGCATAGTCATTCGCGTGGAAATTTTGATGCCAGGAAAGATACATATTTTTATATTTAGTTTTTTAAATTCAATTCAATTGTTGAAATTGATTATATTGCAAAATTTCCTCGAACTTATAAAGTATTTTTATAAATAAACAAAGAAATTAAATATGGAAGTTTTTAATTTATGTCAAATTCGTTGCACCTGAGAAAGTATCCACAATGTAGAAAAATAGTTAACGTTAACAAAGGTAAAGAATGTTAATTAGAAGAGTAAGGTTGCCAACTTAGGCTTCTTTTTCTACGCAAATAGAAACGAATGGCTTCATATCAAAATACCGTTAAAATTAATTTTGGTTTTAGAAGAGAAAAATTTGGTAATTTTGTCTTTTCACAGGCCATCTCGGCCGACGATTTAAAGCTCGTATCCTGTGGATCTCAATAGTCTATCCGATCGACGTTCCAGATGTCTCATGCGGTATAAAAAACGATAGGAAATGTCTACTTGGAACCAATAACTCCTTTAGAAAAATATAAAAGTAACCCACGAAACCGAATGAATACCATTGATTTCTATTTTTGAATTCATTTCTATTAGTAGGTAGGTATTTTGAACATTAATTAGAAGCAAGAGTTTCAAAACTTTTGGTTTGTAAAAAGTCATTAGTAAATAACCAGTCTGAAAAGAATATAAAAAGTTAAATTTATATAAAATCAAAATAAAAATTGTCGCTAGCTGTTTAATTAGGTAAAAGTTTTGAAAGGGAATCCGCTTAAAGGCACCCGATAACTTTATTAGTAATCACATCTGTTAATTAACTAAGTAACCACCCCCGTACTCCTTTTACTTCAACCCTATATTAAAGAATCCCTTTAGAGACTGCCATCAAGTTTATTATTTTTAAAATTAATCTTTCAACGATTTTTAAGAAATCGCAATCTCTTCTTCGTCCGTTGCAAACACAAGAAATGAAAATTCTTGAAATGCTTTCAAACGTAGAAAAGAAAACCGGGCTTGTACATCGATAATAAAATTAACCCAACTTGAAGTAGGTATATACTTCGATATCATAGTACGGTATACACTGACGATGCTCAAAGGTTTTTGTTTAATCAAAATCTCAAATAATTTTCGAAGCGTGACAAATAATCGAGTGGAATTTATATTGAAATATCCGGGCATTACTTCATTAATTGCAACTTGAGATAGTTTATTATTAGATTTTGGATCTGAAGTACTAATTCGCCCGCTCACGTTTTAATGAAATCTAGGTATGCTATTTCAAAATCGTAAAGTTGTCGATTCATACCACGTTGGAATCAGACGATTATTTCATCTCTATGCGTATATATTCATAATATATTATAGGTTTTGCAGCGAGCGAATTCTCTCTCTTTGGAGACGATGCATGCAGTGTGGCTTTCAAAAGAAGGATTCCGTTGACGAGTCCAACTGTCCGGCACCATCTAGTGCTGAATAGTTTTCCAATAAAATAAGAGAAGCGACATACATTCGAGATGAGACTAGATTAATTAGCGAAAAAGATGTACATAAGTGCATGGAGATTGTTTAATATGATTTAAGTATTAGAGATATTTAGTAGACGTCGGTGCATATAATCCAAAATTTCTGATGCTAACAAAGTTAATAGTTGGACTAAAATTCAGTACTAAATCGTATTGCCGCACTTTGTATTAGTGAATTCCACTACAGCGATCTCCGCTTATTCCATTAGGACGACTTTCCTATACGCTAAAGCAAATTATGCCTTCATCTCGTTCTAGTGGCTTATGAAATTTAGAAATCAGAGGGTGCAACGAAGAAAGAGGAAAATATATCGCAAAAGTAACACAGTGCCTCGTACGATATCTGACTGAAGTAATTCTATCTGTTAATTTTATTAATCCCTTCTAGAGTTGCTACTATATGTACGCGGAAGTTTTTGATTTACGCGTAAATAGCTCGTCTCTCTCTAGTTCGAGTATTAACATTTTAGAACTTTCCTCTTCCATGAAACACTGCAGAGCTTTTTCATAAGTTAAATTTCGTCAAAGCGCCGGATTTTGCTATCGGAACTGTACATATATTTTAGTTGTCTCATGTACTGAATTTAAAACAGATTAGTTCTCATTTTGTTAAAGTTTCGTCTTAGATTACTGCATTTGAGCTCTTCTATTAGAAAATTAGTCGCGATAGTACTTTACAAAACGAAATTTCTCTACAAGTCTAAACGACGATAATCTCCTCGTGTAATGCAACAAATATCTAATAAATTATTAACGTTCCTCTATCCGATTTCAATTAGGAAAATTAGAAAAGTATACGATTGTCAAATTCGACATCACGTAAGTTGGTTTGTTTTAATAAAACAAAAAAAATCCGGGCAGCACCGTCAATATTTGCTTTCCACGCAGTGTAAATACTTACCATAAGAGAAACCAACCAACGGTTACTTCCATACTTCAAACGGAAGACAAATATTTTTGCTACTGCTTAATTTTTATTGCTTCCGTTTCAGTCAAAAACTCTCGTTTAATAAACGAAAAAAGATGGTCAAACTTCAGTGTTCCTTTTGTGGAGACATTTAATTGAAAAGAATAAACAGACATTCTGTTGTGTTCGATCAGAAGTGTCATAAACTGCTCGTGTTCCTCAAAATAAACCCTCATAGCACTGAATTTTGTCACTAGTCGCAACTCTTTGATAACTAATTAGTGATGCTAGGGGCTCTCCTACTCTTATTTTACTACTGCTAACCCTTTTATATCAGCCCTTGTCTCTCCACCCTTTCTCGACGTTTACTACGTTCTGATAAAGTTTAATCTACGTTTTCACTTAACTTTTAAACCAAAATTAAATTACTCTAATTTATTTAAATTTTCGCAATATAAAATTGCCGATTGTGGCGATCCAGATCGGTTCGAAATTGGCAGGATCGCCAAGACGGATGGTGGACGAAAAAAGTAAAAATAACGGAAGAGATATTTTACGCAACATACAACTGCGGTAATCTTAAAATATTGAAAAGCACTTCAAATTCAAAATATTCCAAGTCCTTTTCAAACCAATCCTTCACTTCAGCTTTACATTTCAGATAATGATTTGCTAAAACCAAAGTCTTTGAATGTCTCTTATTGATCCTTATTTGTAGCAAGTAATGGTTTTGATGAGAGTTTAATAGTTTTCTCTCCTTTTCTTGTGTGCCTTACATTTAACTGTTGCCAAAGTAATCGTCGATAATGACGTAAAGAATAAATTTACAAAACCAAATTGTGTTAACTTATATACGAAACGCAATTATTGAGATGTGGAAAATGATATTGATTTGCCTTTGTCTTAGCAAACCCGTCAAATATCATTAATATCGAGCAAAAGAGCTGGGGGGGAACTACGTCGGATGTAATTAGATAATGATTAATTAGGACTTGAAGGTTCAATACTTTTCGATAATAAATATTACTTAATATTATAAGGCGCAAAATATTTTTTGACGAACTAAAAATAAGTAAGGTTAAATAATAAAACAACAGGGGTGAGCGAGTAAAATGATTGCGATATGAGATGGGCAGCCACATATCAACCAATATGCAAAATATAAATGATAAATATCTACCCATATATGACTAACTTACCCTATTTGAAATTCAACCGACGAATGTAGACCTTATTCAGAAAGGACAAACGACTTTCTTAACGTCGGGTATTGTTTGAATTTTTGATCAAAATTTATAGTAGGTACGTCGTGAAATAAATCCACTCCGGCGGTATTTTTAAATATGTTTTAAAGGGGGTTGATTTTAATACGAGGGAGAGGGAATATCTGCGAATATTTAATAACATGTATCTGATATCTCGCGATTATTATCGTATACCTCCCAACCTTGCATCGAAGATACGCAATAAAAGAAAATTGTTATTAAGTTTTTTCGTGTGCGAACGACAGAAATTATCAGCGATGAATGTAAATTTAACAGAGTAAAATGGAATAACATGATCTTCTATATTCAGTTTTATATTCCTTGGCTATCTTATTATTCAACGCGTTCACTTTTTCACTCCCCCAACCTTCTTATTACGTGAAATATGTTCATAGTACCTTTCTATACCGCACAGTGTAATATCTCAATGTTATTATAAAAACAATAGCTTCATCTACCAATCTTCCGAACAGTGGCGTGCATTTTTTAACCATTCGATAGAAAAAACAAAAAACAAACGAACATAGTGAAAACCAAAGCTTACGACGATAATAACAGTTGTCGTTATTGGGTGGTTATATGGTTGCATAGCCAAGCGCAATAGGTTGCTTGTAAATTCTAAGCGTTCGTGTTTTAATATTTTTAATTAAAAACCCACCCTTAATTAGAATGTAATTGTAAAATAAAACTAGTTTGAGAAATAAACGAAAATTGGACCATAAATTGAATGTTACGCCACTGATGACTGCTACCTTATTAAACTAGCTAGGGATATATGCAAAGCAATATATTTTGATTTTTAATTCAAACTCAGACACTGTTTTATGGTATCAGAACTCGGAAGCTGATACCGAGTAATAATGATTCTTATATACGATCGCGCGAAATGGAAAACGTAATGAGTATTTTAAAATTTTAACTCCCCTCTTTGGGTTGTATCCTAACGTAGAATCCTACGTATCGAATCATGTAAAAAAAATATAATCACTTTAAAAAATCGATCGAAAGTTGTCAAAAAATAACAAATTTCAAAACAAACGAAAGCGTTAATTGACAATCAAAATCGTGTTAATCGTTACCTATTGGCATAGGGGTGAATGGTGGTATAGGTATAGCAATTATTGCCAGCGGAACACTAAAGTTATCCACACAAACCACATTTACACGAACTTCAATACACAAGTGGATATGTGCGGTAGTTGGAAGGAATATACGGATCAAGTACTAATAGGCCTTAAGGTTAATTTGCTGCCGACTATAACACTAAAGTAAATTTAATATTATAACTGTCGATACATTGAGGCAACTTCGAGTCTCGACACTCCGTTGTGACAATTATTTTGCCAAAAAAAAGTTCAAAATTAAATTTGTTAATTAAAAAAGCCCAATATTACAATAAGAAACCATTTAAATACACTCAAAAACCTATTGTTCTATACCAAAACATTTAACAAGAAATTCTCGACATTTCTCGTGTCAATCTTTAAGAAGCTGTTTTTTCGCCGTAGGAATTTCTGATATGTTTGTCGAGCCCCATTTTACGTCTGGGAAAATCGCTGAAAGTCTTGGTTCGAAGATTCACTTCTCAATACAATATTTTTAATTGTTTTTGTTTAGATTGTTTCGAGAAGAATTCTTATCGATTTATTTATACCAATTCCAAATTTTTCTCATCGGCTGGGAAAAATTCAGAAAAGTTCAATAATAATTATTATTGTGTATAATTTATATTAGTAGGTAGTGTATTTTTAGATTAGCTGGTTAACGACCTTCTTGATAACAATTCTATGTAAATTATCGTTTGGGCGTTTCCGTTTCTATTTTTCCTGTGAGTAGAAAAATTGAAAAACGGAGATGATCCGAAAAGTGGTATTTTAATATTTTCGCCTACCGAAACATCGTCAGACACGTTTTTTTAATTAATTTTGTTTATGTAAACTGTTTACATTATGTAAAGTCGTGTAATTACTAGATAATCGGAGTTTATCCCCTACACCGTAAACTATTGACTCTGCTATCAGTTTCAGGTTTGTAAATAAACACAACCTGTTGGTAAAATTAAACGAGAAGAACAAATAAACATGAACATGATACTGGTGAGAAATGCTTTATAGTTTATTTTAATATTGGCACAAACATCAACGATTCCAAATATCAAAATAAACTACAATTAATTTACAAGCCGCTCTTTGATCTACATTTTAGTTTTGTTGATTTTACACCACACTTTTATGTAATCCACTAATAACGAACTACCGAAGTGAAATATTTAAGTGCAATGCTTCTTAAATGTAATGACTTGGTAAAATATTCTTATTTAACATATGGTATGTTTCAATTTATAAGAGGGAGTTTTTTTATGCCGATAACTCGAAATTATAAACAAGTCGAGGCTTCACTAAATCCTGAACCACCTTTCATTGGGGTCTTCTGTTCCCAACAGCATTGATTTGGAGGCATCTGGTATTTATTAAGTAAAACTGAAATGTTTACGACTATATTTTGTCTGTTGGGGGATTTTTTACGTCTTCTTTAATTATTACTTATAGTTTAAATATAAAAAAGTCGAAACCTCATAACTCCCTAAGAAAAATTGATAACCAACTTATTTACCTGAGAAAGCTTACGAGCTTTGTTCCAGTGGTGGGGCTACGCCACTGATTTCGCACCGCTCTGTTTAAACCCAACCTTATACTTTCATAAAATGTGGCAAATCAATGCAGTTCGATACAATTCAAGAATCTTCAATTATATACATTACAAAATCAAGTCAAGGTGGTGTACTTAGCATATTAGGTTACCGTATTATGCAGAAGAATGTCTCAATCTTGAAAAATTATGCAGAAAGCGTAATCATGTAAACATATTTAGTACCATTTGCATAACAGTAACGAACATGCAGACTTAACATAAAAATACAATTTAAACAATTGAAGGCTTCCAAAATAATATTAATTAATGTTGTGAACTTCAATACTCGCACCTTTAGTTTTTATTCATTACGTACCTTTAAACGTGTACATTGAACTTTCCACACTGATGTTTTTTGCATCCGGATATGCAGAAAAAACCCGTGAGTATTTAGTTTCGAAATATCACGCATTGGGTGACAAACAAATAAATGAACGATTGGTACTTAAAAAAAATGAAACCTATTGAAATTTCGTACTTGTGTTGTTATATATCTTAATTCTACAAATAGTTCATTAAACGTTAAATACACTAATAGCGTAGGAGAGACACCTATTGTTATGTTTGACAGCTGCGTTTAAAACGAGTTGCCTTAATTTGCATAGAGACGTAATTTAATACCTTTGATTTAGACACAATACATCGAACTGTTGATTTCATTAAGTTTTTGTTTTATTAAGTATTAATAATAATGAACTGTGAATAAAACGGAAAAGGAAGTGGAGACGATTAGATGTCACATATTGCTTTATTCTTGTCTGATATGTACAATATATATTTTAATTTCGGTATTCAATTATGATTTCATTTCCTAATAATACGGAATATCAACTTTGGGAAAACAAAACAAATCGATTGAAAAATCCACATTTTCCGGAAAATACCGCGCTGACCGAAATGATTGCTGAAACAATTTAAGTTTCAAAATCTTAGCAGTGCTTTACGAATTCAGGTCTAATTCGCGTGACCAAATCAAAAATGCTTTTGTTCGATTGTTTTTCATCGGAAATTATCTGAGTAGCTTCGAGTTTTGACTCGACTTATCAGATTATTCAGTGGAACTTTAACACTCACGTGCTTGCATTTAAACAATTTCTAATTACGCAACTGGTAAGAAATGCAAACAGAAACAAATACTTTGTATTACAAGGGAATTATAGGTAAAGTTAAACAATTGCAGTTATTAGAAATAAACAAAAGATAAATCCCACGCTCATATTTTTAAATATTAACTGGAACAGAAGTTGTTAGAAACGTAGAATGCAAATATAAATACAGGTAATTTTACACTGCAACATGCACCTATTAATATTTCTGCATTATTTGCCACCGCATCGCAAAAATTGTAACGCGAAGAACTGCCAAGATTTATCGCTTTGGAAAAAATCCGTATCATCAGCAATTGAGTTATGAGAAATATAACTGATAATTTAGTGGCATACCAACTGCGCGTTACAATGTAATCAAACCGGTGCAGCCCAATTGGCTGCCCGCGAAAGTATTTTTTTGGCCCGCAAACAAAAGCGACACTTTAACGTAATAATTATCAATTGCGTAAGGGTTAATGTGGTTTGTGCAATGAAGCCTACAAAATCGACTACAAGAGTAATTGAACAGCCGATATAAAGCCACTTGGATGTTATTAATAAATAATTGACGGTTCAGTCCGGAAAACACCTGTTGTTGTCATTGGAAAATCAACGGTTATACGTCAGTCAAATAAATTGATGTGTTTTACATGAATAGCCAAACCGATGTTCATCCACGGCAACAATTTAATATCGAAAATTGACAGGCCGGTAAAAATAACAAGTCAAAATTATAAATTTAAAAGTTAAAATACGATTAGACGTATTTTTTGGTCATAACCGATGCAAGCTCCATTATACCACGTAATTTAAACACAAAGCCGTTTTTAAAGCTGCCTACATGAAAAAATACATCAGTCTATACAAAAAGATCCTATTGTCGTCTGCTATTAATAAAGTGTGGGTGTTGAAAGTGGTTTTGAAGTTACGATTTCATATTGTAGCAACTAAGAAGTAAAGGCGAAAGCGAGAAGGAAAACGCTCTGGGGGTTGATAATTCAGACAACCCGTAGGTGTTTGAATGGAAATTACGTTTATGATTCAGTTTAGGCGTGGTGCACATTATGTTAAGCTGATTCTCAAAATGTTCACCTAATTTTGAAGCAACACGTGCCCCACAACAATATTGCGATTCCACCTATCTACCAAAATTAACTTGACGCGAACTTTCTTCGCGATGTTGATTTGCCAACATTTTAAAAACTTTATCTGGTATTGGTTCGCTAGACTAAATAAATGGTAATCGATATGTTATGAAGTTCGGATTATCTCGAATATGCAAAATATGCAAATGATTTGTTCGAAAGTCATCAATAATACTTAATAATATCTAAGAGTAGACAAAGATATTCAATTGTACCTATTGTATATATTATGATTAATAAACAACAATCCTTCTAGATTGTGTAAGCAAACATATAATAGTCTATACATTTCAGATTGAATCTTTTAATTATATCAAGTGCTTGTGTTTTATATTTTTATTATTCCGTTTTTCATCCACACCATTGTTACGCCACTGCTTTTTGTTGTGCATGCATAAATTTTAAAAGTCACAACATTGTTATTAAGGTGACTAAACCCTAAAATAACCCCAAATTTTCGTCGAAAAAAAATATGCTACAACGTTACGAAGTCTATCCATATCGCTACGGTCGAAAACAAGTGGAAAGTTCTGGCTGATGGTAAATAAATATAGAAATGCAAACAAGTTGTTAAAATCAAACGAGAAGCGCAAAAAAAATAACGCAAAAGGCTTGTAAAAGTTGGAGGCTGTGCATCTATCTGGTATCAGATATGAAAGGGAGGAGAAGTCGAAGGAGGTCTCTGTATCGGAACCTCCTACTTCGATAACCCTTTTTCCTCCCCACTCTTAATTCGAATTTTATTATAGTTTTATCCTATAGTTACGCGCAATGACCAGTTTTTATATAAATTGTATTTCTCAACGGTGCTAGCCGTCTTTGAACATCTACGAGTCCCGAACCGAAACTGCGCCGAGAATAGTGGAGGACAAGTCAATGCTCACAACACCAGCACGATGAGCAGCAGTCAGTCTGTTTGATCAACACGAATACCTCATTATACACGATGTTTTTGACCTTAAAATTAAAATTGTTTTGAACGCGACGTTAAAAATTACAATTTTTTAGGTGCACAAGATGTAATTGAAAGTTTGTAGGCGGACGTTGGTCTCTTTAAATATTAATAAAAAATAATTTATTTTTTCGTTCAAGTAACGCAACACTAATTTAAAAAACATTATAACAAAAAATTTAATATTCGGTTCATTTAGTTTTAAATATTTATAAGATAGTAAACATGTGTTTTCGATATCTTCGTAAGATCCCTGCCTTTTTAACATATGTTGGAGTTTAAAAATTATTAACGTTTTAAAAAAAGATGTGGCCCGTCTATTGATTTTTTTTCCAGTCGAAATTGTCTTAAGAATTTGTTACGATCTCATGGTAGTAGCATCAGAAGCATTTTCTTAATTAGTTACCAAACAAGAACGTACGGCGACTTTGTGATGAAAAATATCATCGAAACATAATGTCGAGACATTTTATGGCTTCGAGTGATGTCTTTTATTTATTTTTGTATATTAATAAAGCACATGTGCTTCGTTATAAAGGGTATCTTGGTGTGATACATCGAAATATATTTTTCAATTTTATCGTACGATTTCATCTAACAAAAAATTTCTATATCGAACTTGTTAAAATTGTAGCAATGAGGGGCACGCTATTTATATATGTTAAATCGAACCCGATAAAAAAAGAAGCTTTACCATGTGTGATTGTTAAAAACACATTTTGTGTTCACGAGCACACGAAAATAAATTTGGTCCTTATGAAAGAGACAAAAAAGGGCGAGACTCACTTCATTTACTTAGACCTCCTGTAGTGATTTGCATGTACCCCATACCAAGATAAGTGCGAAGATCAAGCCATGCAATTAAGGCAAGTGTTTTGATATTTAAACGTATTTCTTTATTAAAAAATACAGTTTTTTGTTAATATACTCGCACGCCCATCGATTTGGTCTAATGGTACTAATTTGTAATTTAATCTTCATTTTTACGGCAAGGGAGGAGGGAGGCTAATTAAACGTGTTTCAAGCTTCAAGTCTCTTAGTTAGTTGTTTAAAATAGCTTACATGTTTGCAAGTTTAAAACCATAAATAATTAAAAGTAAATGAATAAAGAAAACAATTCCCATGAGCGTTTTCAATTAATTGTATGAAAAAGTGTCTATAAACATCATCTTTCCATTATACCTAATGAGTAATTTAACTTGTAATAGTGGAACTTACACTAAAATAATAAAATTAAATTAGTGTAACTAATTTTAAAATTAGTTATGAAAAAGTCTGGTCGCTTCAATAATTTTCTGTGAAGCTGAAATCCCGTCTTTCATTGATAGCTATCTCTGTTACTCCTCCATTGGATTATGTTGATATCAAGCAATATGAAGAAATGAGGCATGATTTTTAAGAATGTAGCTCTGCCCGAGATTAACAACAAATTAAGTACGCGATAAATAGAAATAATAAAATCTCAGGTATTCGCATGCGAATTAAACAAACCTCAATTGCAAATAAAAATTTATACTGCAACTAATAAACTAACAAATCACCGATGTTGACAATTTTCAATTAAAGAAATGATGTAGCCAAGAAAACCAATTAAAATTGTTGGATTACAAAGAAATACGAATTTATTTTTGTTGACTTACATTCCTTTAAATATCAAAAATAAAGAAGATAATTATAATAATGGCCCCTCGAAGTTGTTTTTATATAAAACATGTTCGGAGACACTTAAATCAATTTTTACACCTGGGACAAAAACACGTTCCATTTTTCCATATTTTTCTAATCTAATAAATATGCTACGAGCATATGGGCAGACCCCACGTTGTCGCGGGCTCAACTATCGAGTTTTAAAAAATGTGAAAATTTGTAGTGGAGAAAAACCATTTTAGAAAATATATTCAAAAACATTAAAGAAAATTATTGTGTCATTCATAATGAAAGACGGTTTAATTGACGAAGTCATCAGATATTTGATCAATGTCTGTTAATTAATTAAAAACATTGCCAAGTAAGTAGCCTGATATAATTCACACTTGCAGTTATTGTGATGAAGTGACTCACATATCTTATCAAATAAATTGGCATTAGTTCATCGATACATTTGAAAGTTTAATGACTATAATTTGATAATAAAATTTATTATTGTTATTGTATTGAATATTAAATGTTACCAATTCTACATTTAATCAATTTACTAATTGAATTGAAGTTATAAATTTTATTTAATTGCATGGTAGAAAAATTCGATACGTCACGTACCCGCGATAAGATGGTATTAATTTTCAGCAAATCGAGCCGTAAATAATTACGCTTCAATCGACTATTTATATTTTTACGAAACGGCTCAATCGGCTATCCTCAGTGGCGTCGTAAAGGCAGCAAAGCTTACATTTCTTGCGATTACGAAATGCCTGCACGCACAAACCATTATGATATACCTACACCCTACTGAAATTTCAGGTAACACAACATGACATATGTCTCGTTCTCACAATTTAAAGATAAATACGAACGATAGAAAAAGATGATTTACAAGTGCAACTCAAAAATAAAAGTTTCTAAATCGAGGACGTATCCAACCAGCATAATATAAATTGAACTAATAAAAGTTCGATATTAGAAAAACCGAAATTCCCATACATTCCGATCATCTCGTCTGATGTTGTAAAACAATAAAAATTTACAGCATTCTAGTATGAGAATGCTATAAAAATTAATAAAACAAACGTAAATCTCTTTTAATTTTTTTTATTACCATGTTAACTTGGAGAGTCTTCTTCGTCTTCTTTTATCGAAAGGAAGTTTGCATCTAATCGAGTTGGAGACATGGAGCTAAATATTCATTATAAGCCATTATCGACGGTGGTAATTAAAAACGTATAAATGTCTTTTTTGAAAAATTTTAAACGAAAAGAATCAATCGCACGCTGTGAATGTTTTAAAAGTCGTTTAAATGTTATTACCCGGTATGTATCCTTGAAAGTTCAATGTTTATCAATTTTCAATAACCATACATAATTTTCCAGTCATGCAAATCTTCAATCAGCAAATGATATTTTAACGATTGATCAAAAAAAAACGATGCCATTTTTAGATCTGGATTCGCGAATATAGTTCTAAAATAATTTTAATTTCTAAAAATGTTTAAAATTCAGAGGTCAAACTCACGTGCTGTGGAAATATTCATCGATTTTCGTGAAAATTACTGCATGCCGACATCATAACTAATATCTTTAGGTTGATTACGTGTTAAAAACAATCTTTCATTTTTGAAATAATAAAATTTCCTTTTGAAAAATTAATATTTCGTGCCGCGTTTAAATTTGCGGACTCGAAAATGATGTACGCTAATTGAGCCAAACAAAAATTTATTACGATTGCAATTTTCTTAATTCCCAATCGTTGTATGTACTAGCATCAAACAGCACCGGATATGACGCAATCACAATTTTCTAATCATCAATCATTTATTTATGACTGCAGTGAATTACCTCTTTTATTGGGACACATTCGTATTTTCAATTGATTCCTATTTTACCGTCATTACCTCCGTCTTCATTCGCCGTACACCAGTAGCCGTGATTGAATAAAGACAGATAAGTAGTTAGATTAGATAAATGATTTGAAAAGGATATCATACAAGGGGCAATTAGTATTAGTATTGGTAACATCCTCCTTCAATAACAATTGATGTTTTTAATTGAATTTATCAAGTAGGTACTTTGTGACGTTCTTTTTCGCTGTTAACACAAAATCAACAGTTAACCCAATTCCTATTAAGAAGTGAATATAATCACAAAGGAAGCCTTGTTATATATTTAAAATAATATTGATGCCAGTGTTTACTTTCGATTGTTCAGACTATTATTCAATGAAAACGAAATGAACCAACTCGTTTTTCAGCTGCGAATAACCTACTTCCACTGTATCGCATTACATCAAAAACTGAATTAGAAACAGCCAGCCGCAAGATTAGCAGTTAAATTTGTCTAACCAGCAAAAGAATGTTGTTTTTGATATATAATATATAACCTCTCCGTTCGACTCCATCAATTCGAAAACGTTGGATTATTCGAGAAAAACAATAATCCCAAATTGTAACCTTGAAGATATTAAATTAGAAATAAATTAATTGAAGAAACAATGCTGAGAAATATTTTCATTGAAAAACTATTTTATATGAAACAGATGTTGTTCTGACTCATCGGCACTTAAAAGACAGATCGAAAAGCAATCAATCTCATTCTCCCGTAGGTTGAGAATTGACTTAACAGTTTCATCTATTGATGGGATGATTTAATCAATTTATTAAATCAAGTACTACTCAATGAATCATTTTAACATTTATTGGCTACACTCGGTCAGCTTACAATACACAAAGCTGCTATTCTTTCAAACTGTTTTTCAGTTCACTCATACTTTAATCTTAAGTGCACCCAACAAACTTCAAGTGCGGATCAATTACTTTTGGCACCTGATGTGTTAACTGTTAATTTTTCCAAGGAAAAACAAATGGGTAAAATATGTCGAGTCAAAGATGAAAGTTGATTAAAAGTTGGAAACTCAAACTAAGTTACGTTACAAACTCAAGAGACTGAAGAACAAACCTACATGGAGATGATCGAACGAAATGTAGCATCTGCTCATTTTCGTTCATAAATTCTCTGCTACGTTAGTCTCCAACAAGCACAAAGAACTGAGGCATTACTTATTAATCCATCTAATATCTTGAATTTTACTTCACTCGAGTAGTTTTACTGTCTAAAATGAAATCAGGAAAACGATACGTCTACGTGTCATATTGGCATCCTTTTTTTGCAAAAGATATTTGCCATATGCCAAAATCCAGAGAACGAACGGCTTGTGCGGAATTGCGTCTGAAGGAAGAACAATAAATCTGCAGTATTGTAAAACTCATCAGTGCATAAGTAAGCCAGTAATAGCTGAGAAAGGGTAAAACGCTAAACATTCGGAAACGTTTAGGCGACAAGTAGAGTTAATTCATCCGGAATTCTTACATTCAGTCTCGAAATTCAATTATGCACCGAATAACATACTACCTAACAAAATTTTATTAGCAAAGCTTATCATCAACTTCTCTCCAATAAAACGATGACCTTATTTTTTGAATTTCTTATGATTAATTATAATTTTTATAACCACGATAAACGATCAGTTTTAATCCATCGCTAATGGCATAACGATGTCTTTTCACGATTTTTATTGTCTAAAACCAACCAACGGACACATAAAACCTAAACCTAAATAGGTAATTCGAATAATAAAAACAAAAAAGAAGTCGACTTATTTTATATAAATTTTGATAACAAAATACCTAATTTAAATAATCGAAGCGTAAATCAAATATTTTAATTCGTAATTGTAGAAGGGTCTTTCTTTTGCTTAACAATCCTTTGTTCTCTTCCATTCTTTACTTATTCAATAATCGTGATTTGAACGGTTGAGAAAACTCGTACTAGGATGGTTTATGAAACGATTTGTGTATTTTAATTCGTCTTATCGACAGATAAATCCTTTTTGCGCTAATATTTGCCGAGTTTAGAGACTTTCGTATTTACTTACCCAAAAATAAATTTTACACCATTAAAATACGCAAATTATAAGGAAAGTGCCTCGACGAAAAAAGTAGGTTAAAGTTGGAACAAAAAATAGAAAGAATTTGGATTGGCAGACGAATAGAAAAGGATAGGTGAGAACTTTTTCCTTCTTGGGAATTCCGCGTCTACCCCAATTCCCGATCACTTACCGATCACTGAATGGGGGAGAAACGAGTAAAAAATATCCTCTTGATGGCTTTATCGGTTCCCCTTTATTGAGGAAGACACCGGATATCGCGTAGACGTGCGTAAGACGATTGAAGCTTTTGAACGTGTTTTTATTTCTTTCTAACCCAGGTCGGGATTTCCTTTCAGATTTCCGAAGAATAAAAACTGGATGATTCGCTTTTTAAATATTCAATCGAAACCGAAGAGGATGTCGATGTCGGTTTGCAATATAGCACAATAAACGAAATTACAATTGCCTCGCCGCATTATAGTTTTAGAGTTCACTTGTGGAAAAGCATTAACGAAACTGAAAATTATAATTGCAAGTAACCAGTCAAGCCGCTTTATAATTAACACGTTCTTTGGATGAGACAACTTTGTTTACGGTAACGATTATCTACACCTTAAGTCATTAACTGAACAATTACCTGTGGAAAGTTAAAATTAAAACAGATGACCACGAAATAATAATTAAAAAGATATTACAAATAGTACTTCAGTTTAGGTAAGGTCATCTTTCGATTTAAATTTTCTGAATGAAATTGGTGCCGTTTGTGTTGGTGAAACAAACAACAGAAAAATAAATTAGGGTTGGCGGATTTGATTAAATCAAAGTAAAAATTGAAACAAACGCAAAAAATGAAACGCTCGAATTGCTCACACGAATACATTTAAACATAAAAAACATTCGGAAAGGCAAACTACATTCCCATTTTTCAAAAGTATTGTTTCAAGAACGAGTTAACCATATAAAATTGCTCATATAAAAAATATCTGCCGCTTTATAAAACCAAGAACGCAAGCCATATAATCTAAAATACGAAACACGGGAAAAATTTACGATTTTTTTGAGTTACCCTTTACATCCCCCTAATACCGTTAATCAGCTACGTGTAAAGTGAAGGATTCGAACGCGGCTTAAAAGTACCAACATACCACACAAGCTGAATTTTACTACAAAAATGAAATATAAATACTTTTATGGCAACATTGGCTCATTGCGCCAACATTCGGATAATGCGTGAAATTTGCTTCTGCAAAAGTATGATGACCATAAAAAATGACAAGTAACTTTTCTGTTTTAAACTTTTAATAAAATTCTTTAGAATATTTGTGCATTACAAGATGGTTTTTTTCTATTTTCTTGCTGAATATTGAACATAGTTTGCCAAACTTCATCTACAGATTTATTATGTTTTCAAACTACTCAAATATATTTAAAGATTCGGGTAAGTCGCTTCATCGTGGGTTCTATATTATTTATACCAGAAATCAACTAAAAAAAGAAATTTCAAAGAAATGGTGGTGGTAGGATTCTATTATGCTATTTATTAAAAGGTAAATTGAGTACAGTGTACCCACGACATTAAATAACGGCAGTGTCGTTTCACAGAAATCTAATTAAAATTATTTTCACCGATCGAGTTAATGCTCTGCAGCAAAGCAATGCAGTGTCACTTTTACTTCATAGGCTGTAAAAGAGCACATTTACAGCCCAAGCAGGCCAAAACATATCAACAAAATAAGTAATTTTTGTACATTAGATTTTCACCAATTTCTGGTTACTTGAATGTGAAGTTCTGTTTAGAACAGAAATAGGAAGGAAGGAGGTAGAGCATATAAATCGAATTTAAACAGATAAGCTCTGTTATTAAAAAAAAGAAGTTTTAGACCAAAACAATAAAATTTGGTTTCAAATATTTTTTTATCATTTTTAAGTTATTAAAGAAAAACTTTTTACTTATGTAGTAAAATACGGAATGCAACTCTTGCAGGTAATGGCAAACCACCGAGGTAATCTGCCAAGAAAACATTTCTAAACGAAATGGTCATCAAACACTCAGGACTCAAAAAAAACACAAAAGCATTAATTACGTATAGTATCTTATAATTCAACATAATTTTTTAATTAAAATTTCGTCTTTTTATGTTTAGTCTGAGCGACAAATCTATATTGAGACTACTTAATAGTTTCTAGTATAACAGGGCGCGGGGCGCCTATTATTATAAACAAGTAGTCGAAGTTCTCTGTTTCACTCGGATGTGATTTAACATTTTATCATCGAAAATATTCGTAGACCATACACTCTGGAGCCAGACCTCTAAAAAAATACACGGCAACAAAATACAGACTCTCCCCTGTCGATGATGATTGAGGTGGTAGTCCGGCCTTCGATAATATTTAGAGATTTTATTTCCAAATTTTCACTGATTAATTTTGTTTGTTATTTAAAAAATTTAATTTTTGTTTTAATTGTTAATTATAATAAATTATGTAACAGTGAATTCGAAATAACAATGAAATAGTGCTATACTGTATTATCATCGAGTTGATGTCACTTTTAAAAATATTTCTAGTCCTGATATGTCACAAAGTGGTAAATAAGTGTATCAATCTCCATTTACAGTCAAAATTCAATATTTTAGCGTTTAGTTAAAAGTTTTTGGTAAACTTGAGAACAAATATGCCGGATCACTTAAGTGGAACTTATGCAGTACAAAAAAATAAAAAGCTCACATAGTTTTGTACAATAGATGGCGCTAGTTAACATAATTTGGAAAAATTTCATACTATCGAATTTCCACACTGTTTACTATTATTTAGTCAGTCATTTTTAAAATTACATACAAATAATATAACCAAGGAGTGATTTAATAAAAATATTAATCGTCTTTTTGATCTGAAATATTTTAAATAAAAAATAAATTATTAAAACGACTGTGTATGGAGAAAAAAAATTACAATATTATTATTTGGTGAATTTTGAAAGGATAGAATAAATTAATCAGTTAGTTTAAATTTCAGTTGATAAGACTGATGAGATATATGAAAAGAGTAAATAATTAAAATATGTCAGAAATGGAGAATTATTTTATCTCCGTGTATATACATATACAATATTATTGATTAACTAAGCCAAAGCCTCGACGTTCATCTTTTATACCCCTAACCCCTTCCACTCAATCTTACCCCTAACATCCCTCCGACATGTATTTTATATCCCCACTCTTTTGATCTTTGACTTTAGATGGATATGTATGAAAAAGCGTAAAAATGTTATAAAATGGTTTCCATTTTTTTAACGTGATCGTTAACCAAATGAGTTTTAATTTACTGTTGGCCGATAGGAAAAACCGAACAAAATTATAACTTTCGTGAGTTTCCTCGAAAATTTGTGAATGCAAAAAATTGATAATGTTAATGATAACGATGAATATTAAACCTTTTCTAATTCATTTGGAAGATGATCACGTGCATTGCTTCATCACCTGTTGTATTTTCACGGGCGCCCTTGAATTTTTACGTTAAAAATGAAAATAAAATGATTTTTTCGTAATTTTCCTACAACAAGTTTCGCATTTCATTTTTAGCAAAACGAGATAGCTGTACTAATTAAATTTATACTAATTAAGTGCAACTCCTGTAAATACATTGTATGTTAACATCGGCCACATCATGCAGCGTTATCTCTATCGAGAAAATGTTGCTGAAGCGTGAAATAGTGCTGAAGCGATATGAGATACCTGATAATTTGCGTTAATAAATTTTATTTCGTCGAATCGACAATTAACAAAAAAAATGCAATTAAACTAATAAGGGTCGGTATTTTTGTAATAATTTTCATTTTAAAAATTCGAATTGAAAGTTTTGAAATGAAAACGTATCTAGGTAAGGATAAACGTAGTTTACAAGAAGGTACGAAGTTATAAGGGTGAACTAAACACGTTAGGTGCTGCCACAAGTTACCCCTTGCGGAATTTATCAACACCATGGAATCACATCAACATAATGCTGATTTCAAATCATTTTAGTGGCAAATTGTCTGTTACACAAAAGGAAACCACGATGATTACGATTTTTTCCGAGTAGTTTATTTTTAGCTTTGATACATAACTTATCAAAAATATAAACAATTTGAAAGTAAAATTTAAAACGATCTAAATTAGAATTTTAAAGCCTTTTTAATGGTTTATTTTACGACATAAACTTTTGGATTCCCTTTTCAAATTTAAAAGTTTATTTACAGCCGCTATAATCAGGATCGTATATAAACAATTAAAAAAATGGGTGCTTACATATAAAAGATATATCTACGATTTACACCCATTCGACTATAAAATTACGACTTGGTGACATTTTTTATGAAATGTTATATGGGCAATCTCTAAAAATATATGCGCACTTAAGCCTGAGTAAGTGCTTATTAAGGACTTAATAGGTCCTAAACAACGTATAGATATTAAAACCGAATTATTTTTAAACAAGTTTGTCTATAAAAAATATCGCCCAAATGTTTATTATTAGTTAAATTAGTGAAAAATAGAATAATTAACCCAATACACCCGCATAAAATTCGATCCCAACTCTTAGAAATTAATTGCTTTTAATTTTTATTACCAATATTTAATTTTTTTTTAGTTTGTCTTTGACAAATGAGAAAATATTATTAATCTATTATGTGGGTCTTCTCGAAGAAACAAATTTTTTTCTAAAATCCAATTTAAAAATAAATTATCACGAAACCTATAATAAAAAGCTCGAAGGACAATAATGTAATTTATCTTAATTTTCTATAGATTAACCTTAATTTATTTATGTGTTTTGATAAACTAATAGTTGATACAAATTCTACTACCACCTTTCGCTAATTAAAAAAATTGACAATTTTTATTTTCCGGCAAAAATTTTTGGATTTTCTTTCGAAATGGAAAATTAAAAAATCGCTTATTTAACCGAAATAATTTTCGTGCTTTCCTAAACATTTACACAAACAGAACAACATTATCGCCCCAAAATGCTCGTACGCACGCGGTCACGAGGTGTTAATTCAGTTATAGCAGCCGGTCGAAATTCCAATAGTTTACTTCGGAAGTTTGAATGCCAAGTTGGTGTTTGATCTCTACCGTACTAAACAACGTGTTAGCACGTTGTAGTTCAAAGTTTTGTTGTCACATTCTTGTTCATCCAAAGATACCGCTAATATTCCTAACCAATTTAGTGTATTAACGATTGTTTGTTTACTTGCGGATTCGAGCAATTTTTGCACGGGGAATGTTTGAGAGGATAAAATTTGTAGTTTTAATTAAAAATTCTGAAAGAGCTCACCTGCTGCCAAAATTGCGCTAGAAGATATATCCTTTCTTTTTTAAAAAGCCAATCCATAGATTGCATAGCTTGAAGGTCCATATCCGCAGGGGGCGGTATGGAAGCCGTTGCCGTAGGCTGCATGCGGATCCGCTCTTCTATGTCCGCAAGAGCTGGGGTCTTTGCTAGGAACGCCGTGGTGACGGTGGGATTAAACCCAAATCAACCACTCGACCGCGAAAACACCATCACTGATTACGGAGCGGTCCTTTTACAAGATCGCCACTTCACTTGTAAATAACTTGCAAAGTCACGTGCGTTCAAGTATTATGATAATAAAAAAAAAGTCACTGGTTATTATAAATTTTTACCATTTGATGGATAATCACCACTGATACACTAATAATAATTGACGACGATGATGGCGCAACAATAAAAGTTCTCTGGAAGCTCTCCGTGTGTTTCTTTGATCGATTTAATAATTTTTAAAATGTGAAGGCTGTTGGTAATATTCTTCGGGCTAATTTCGAGAGATTCGATAAAATTGACGTATAATTGGATTATAATGATGAGTGTTTTTCTGTGGGTATGACACAAACCCGGCGTTGGAGGATTATGTATCAGACACCAACTTGACGTGTCTAAAGTGCTCTTTTTTGTGTCTTAGAAATTCGATTCAAACGATTGCGTGTTT
Organism: Cantharis flavilabris; assembly: GCA_949152465.1. Lineage (NCBI taxonomy): Eukaryota > Metazoa > Arthropoda > Insecta > Coleoptera > Cantharidae > Cantharis > Cantharis flavilabris. The sequence continues at coordinate 17,774,336 of OX424438.1, forward strand.
GAAATACATCGAACTATTGCACGCAAACACAATTTTTGATCGAAAATGTCTTTCACACAGAAGTAATTTCGGGTCGAATGTATAATTATCTTTCGATACAAGAAATTACGTGTCACTGTTAACTTTTTCTTTAATAATACCTCGAAATTTTCCGGGAGTTTCTCAAACACCGCGATTTTGTCACTCGAGAAAAATTAAATTCGGAAGCACTTCTGGAAGTCACTCGAAGAACCAACGTTTAATTAATAAACAACAACCAAAAAAAACAATAACTTATGTCGAACAATACACTCAATTATCACTTCTTGAAAGTTTAAAAGTCCGTGAGATAATTTTTTAATTCTATTTTATGATATTATCGAAATTGATAAACGAAACGCTGACAAACAATCAGCTAACCTGCGCTCGCATGTCTTCGTCGGGATGATCACCCCAACACTGACTCATAGAACAGCATGCATGGTGCATCACAGTAGGCGCCTATTCTATCCCGCTTTTAGTGACTTCTGTTTCATCCAAGACTCCGCCTCCTTTGTTGATCGTAGGCGCCAACTGTCGGCAGCTTAAAGAAATGCATCTCACTCTTCTTTTCACTCCTACCGATACAATGCACTATTTCTCTCTCTTTTCTATGTACGACCACATAGGCGACCAATACTGAAGCAAAAGGCTAAGATATATTCTTTTTGGTTAAAAATCGAAGTATATTCTATGTGCGCAAATCGTACCCCTACCCCTTTAACTCGTTTTTCTTGTGACTGATGTTAAGGGATGATGTCCTTGCGCATGTGCTGGATCTCAAATTCTGATACTTCTTGAGTGATTTCTAACACATTATCCCTATAGGTGTTTGGGTCAACATCTCGGGAAGATTCTCCACGATTCGCGCCTATCTCATTCTCCAGTTTTTCGATTTTTCATCAATCTTTTAATCTTAAAATCATGTTACACGATATTTTTTAAGTGACATTAAATTGTTCCAGTAATTATTACTGTAACGATTGTTACGCAAAGTTAAATACGTTTCAAAGTAGGTACCTTATGTTTAGAAATACAAATTATAAATAGATAAACGGAATACAAAATTACAAGTTGAATTGTTTTATTTAAATAATAATAATAATGGCAATAATTATTCCAGTCACCAAAGAAAACGTAAACAATTACAATTATTTAAGCATTTTCGTTTTCGTAATTTTAAGTCCAATTTTTTTCTACGGTTCCAGCCACCCACACGAGTGGCATCCGATTTTTTTAATAATTTATTTTATTGATTACTTTAATATTCCGCAGGTAATAAAAAATACAAGATGAAAGCGGTAAAACACATTTCTAATTTCATTTTCACGACATGAAAATTTCAACAAAGTCCGAAATTTATTTTCATGAAATTTAACTTTCAACTGAGAATTCAGTCTTTTGCCGGACAGAAGCTGAAAAGCTGTTACGATGAACCTGTAACTTTTCTCATCGCGATGCGAACTGCGGTGCCGAGGACACGGGACGGTTAGTGTTTTCATACGTAAGAAACAAATTAATCGATATTTCTCAAGTTTTACAGCTTCAAGAAGCTTTCAACGATACTTGGTTTACCTTCAAATGTAAGTATAATAATGAAAAATGACTGTAACGTCGCAATATAATATTTTAATGAAAAATGAAAAAAATTGCTACCTGATGTGCAAACTTTAAACAATAAAATTATTAATTCAGCAATTTTTAAAATTTGGATTTAATTATGTAATTAATATACTTAACAAAAATTAAATTTTGTAAATACCCATTTATTGTTTATGTAAAATTGGATACAGGTACGAAAGTAAATAAATTCTGTTATAAAATTTATTGTAATATTGTTTTCATTTATTTTCAAAATAAATAATATCAACATTTTATTTACACCAAAATATTAATTATTTCTTTTTTAATGTTTTTGTTTGCAACCTATTAAAAGCTTATGGAAGAGTAAATACCTACCTGTGCACAAAGAGCAATAGCATCCTGCAACCTGCAGCAAACTGTCTCGAATTTGATGGTGGTCAACCGGAAAATAGTTTCTCCTCCGTCGTAAGATATGCATTTACGATATTTTCATTCGGCTACTTTTCGACTTAATTCAACTACCTAAAAGATCAAAAGATTAAAAAAAACATCCACATAAATGTTTACTTTAGAAACTAAATATTTCGACGAGAGTTTCCTTCTTGAATTATAATGTATATGTATTACCTGCGCATATATACTACGTACATAATTAACCTTATTATTTCATTTTTTTTTAAACAAAAATGCCAATTCTATTAAGTACGGGGTTTCCAGGCACTGGCACTGGCGGCGTCATAGTGTCTGTGCTGATATCTTGCAAAATTTTTCTGCAAAATTAATGAAAAAAATATTTATCAATCGTAAACAAAGTACTGTAGACATTAAAAATTTTCCACGAAAAAAGTGATTTCTAATGATTGCATTTGTTTAACAAAATTGTGTGGGATGTGGAAAAAAATTCATAAATGTGTAAAAACAATTTCTTCTTCACGTTATGACGTCATGACAATTTTTTAAACGGCAACCTATTATTTTGCCAGTTGATAGTTTTTGATTCTCCATTTGTATAAGTTATAAAAAAAATTATTGCTTTTTTAACGTCAAAAATTTTAAAACCTAAAGATTCACTCTTTACTGAAAACATGTGTGTTACTTTACTGCCGGTGACGGACGTCACTAAAGCACTTTGGTGTTTATACTATAAAAGTAAAATCTTTGCTCGTATATATAGGGGGCGTCCATTAATTACGTGAGGTGATTTTAGCGATTTTTAGACCCCCCCGCCCCCCTTAGTGATATATCGTGAGATTTGGCTTGACCCCTTTCCCCCCCCTTCTAATATCACGTGAGAATTTTTAAAATGCGTATTTTTAGTGTAAATACGTTAATCTGTGCTTCATTGCGTTGGATTTATTAAAAAACATAATTTGCTTAATAATTTTTATTTAAGAATAGTTAACACAAAATAATTACTAGATATTTGCTGAGACCCCGCTCTCCCCCACGTGAGATTTGGTGAGATTCGGCTCGACCCCCTCTCCCCCTAAACGCCTCACGTTATTAATGGACGCCCCCTAAAACAATATATTATTGAGAAAAATGAAAAAAAGATACCTACATATCAGCATCAGAGTAAAGTAATAAAGTAAGCAAAAATATTCCACACCAGCGACTAAATGACCAGTTTACTTCCGAGATATATACATATTGCCGTGTAAATTGGGTGAATGAAATGAAAAATATAAATTTTACTCCCAATTTCAAGGCCAAATTACCGCAGTGTTAAATTTTATGATTTTTAAAAACTATTTAATATTCTTCTTTTTAAAATTTAAAAATGACGCTTGAATTACTTTTAAAATCTACCTAAATCCAAAATTTGGTTTAAACAAACTTTTCAAATATTAAAAATGGAAAATCAAAAACAAAAGATAAACGCACCCATATGTACTCGCATTAAACTTCTCTGAAATTTGCATTTAAAAACTTTAATTTTACGAATGTAACTAATTGAAAGTCTCAAATCCAAATCTTGTTTTTTGTAGTTTCCAAAATCTCAATCTAAATTACTAATTTATAATCCCAATTATCATTCCCCAAAAATATCTAAAATATCCAAACTACGTTCTTCATTTAAAACAAATTTAAATCAATGCAAAATAACTCATTCAAATTAATCCCAGTCAAATTTAAAAATTAAAATAATCAAATTTGTAAATCAAACAAAATCAAAATAGGTCAAAATCAATGAAGATTGTAGAACATGACATTATATAATATTTTGTATGCTCCTGAAAAATTAAAGTTAAATGAATATTTAAACAAAAATATTCGAAATCATTAGAATTAAGAATTTTAAGAATTATTATTAAATTAATAAACTAGTGTAGTTGGCCGTGATTCCACGAAAAAAACTTTTTTTATTAAGTGAAAAAAGAGATAAAATAGATATTTTGTAATATAAAATAGTATATTGTTATATTCAGAGCAAACGTTTAACATTTTGGGGTGAGTTTGTAGAACTAATGGATGAATCCCAAGGTGGGATTTTGGCAATTACAAGCCATCCACAAAATAGAAATTTGCTCCAAATAAAATATCCTACTTTTTTTAACCAAAAAGATAATTGTTAAATTAAAAAAGCACTAAAGTTAGTATTTTAGTTCTGATTTAATCACAACTGATTCTGATTGACATTGAATTGATTACAAAATCAATTTAAATGATTGAAATAAAATGGACATGAGCAAGTACTGTGTTGCGGTCTGCTAAATTATAATATTCTATTATGGGTATGTTTTTATTGGGCTTTTTATGTTGAACTGCCTCCAATTTGCTCAAAAAAGTTAGAAACAATTTTTTCTAAGGTAGTCTGCTAAAGGTTGGCTTATGTATTACGTGAAACGTCGACGTGATGCAACCGCCACGATTTTGTACCGTCGGGATTCTACATAAACCGACCTTTAGGCTACGGTTAAAACATATGAATTTGGCGCCCCCTTGAATTGCCGCTCGTGGAACCCCCCTTCAGATGATACTGGCTACTGTATACGATTTTATTTTTTATTTTGGTGAACATAAAGTTTTTATTTAACAGAACAGAATAATTTACATTATCTTCTGTAGAAATGTAGATGTCAAAAGAAAACTGCATCTTGATGAGAGTTATAATAATATTTATAATGCAATGGATTAATTATAATTTATAAAGATCGAGTTTAGAAACTTGCAAAGTGATTGTTTGATTAATTGTAAACAATAATTTAAAGTGGTTAAAAGTTAAAAAAAATAAACATTGGAAAAGCAAAAATATAAAATAAATAATTAAAAACATACGTAATGAAATTTGGAAAATGAAGAGATGAAAACCAATAAATTATAAATAAAGATTTAAAAGATAAATAAAGATAAAAATTTAAGTCGTGACAGGACGGCATTGAAATGCTGGCACAAAGGCGGCCAAACCCATATGAAAAGCTCTGCGCATATTTTGAATTAAAATTTAGTATAACAAAATAAAATTTGAAAATTAAAATTTTTGATAAAATGTAGGGTCAAATATCAATATACTGAGCAGTACAATATTGTAATTAAAAATATTTTTAGAAATTACAGCCAGCCAAGCGGAAAAATATGTTTTAAAAATTTAATGGGACATTTAACGGAAAACATTAAAAAAACTAAATTTCTTGTTTATGATTTAAAAACTGAAAAACTAGAAAAATCGCTCGAGTATCTGAGGAATATGTTGCTAATTTGGAAGGAAATTGAGGAAATCTATTCGGCATTTTTGAGAAATTTATTGAAAATTATAGGAATTTTTTTCTCAATTTAAATAATTTAACATTATTTGATAAACTATTATAATGAGAAATACGATAATCAAAATATAGACGAGTGCCATGGATATAAGTTAGATAGCATTGAAACATGTTAATCTGTTAAGGTATTTAATCAAATTTGTATTTTAGTTTTCAAATGTCGATGTGACCAAATTTAATTTAATTTTGAAGTTAATTTTATGGGCTAAATTTGAATTATTTGATTCAATTAATTTTTTCGTTATGAATTTCATGCAACAATTTAATTAAGATTATACAGAATAATAAAGTTTAGATTGTTGTCTGTGTCTTAATACATTCATTGTTAACAAGGATCTTTTTACTTTAGCTACCTGCTACTCATGTTAGTCAGACTCAAAATTTTAATTTATTTTTCAAAGAAAATATTTTTAAAGTGAGCAATGCTCAATCAAATTATTATAGAAACCGATTAAAATAATTTTTTTACAGAATCGGAATGGAGGACACTGCAAGTTTTTTAATTGTCAGGTCTTTTCGTGTGATGGTGTTAAGAAATCATTAATTCGTCGATTATCTTAAATCAACATATAATTACTGCAATGGAATGAGGTCTGGGTCACTTCCTATGTTTTGTTCAATAATTAAAAATTAAATATTTGAGTTGTATTGTCTATATTATAGCAATTTATTCTTTGTAAATTGATAAGGTGTAAATGAAATAATCGCTTAGGCAGCCAATCGGAGTTTCGATTGTTAATTAACTTTTCGCAATAGTTTAATAACCTTTTAATGATATTTACTACAATCAAAAACAATAAAAAATTATCTACTTAATTAAACAGCGCCACAATAATACAAATTGTTGTACAACATTGAGTTGTCACTTTCAAAAATGTTGCAATATAGTACTCGAATCCGTATAAAACTCAAATAAAGTAACCATCACGTTTAAATGATCCCATATAAAATACATAACAATAAAAACACACAAAAAGTGCATATGGAGAAATGAAAAAAAACTTGATTATTTTAAAATTATAATAATAACATAATTAAAATTTGTAATTTAAATTTGATTATAATTTCGAGTAATAATCATGAACTTATCAACTTTTCATTATTAATTACAAAATCTTTATTAAGTTATTCGCTCTAAAATATATTAACTTAAAATATAATTAAATTTACCATTCCATTCCGCATATTAGTATTACCATATACATTGCGAAATATTTAGGACATTCAAGGTTGTAGGATACGAAAAGGAAATCGAAAAATTGTTTTTGATATATTTTTGTAATAATATGATATAGAAAACGTATATATCGATGAATTAAATTTTGGTTTCTCAGAATCGTGGGCATTTAAAACGCTTGCAAGTTGATGATGATGTAATGCATTGATTGATTGAAGACATGCAAGAAAGCGATCAAGAAATTTTTGCTTTTTTTCATTTATTACATAATTATCGTAAAATATATAAAATGATTGATTTTAATGCTTTATAGTAATTTAAAATAATTTAATTTCGTTCCATCTAAAGCAAAGGTTTAAAATAATAGACCATGAATCAAATTCATGCTTCACTGGTATTATAAATATATGTAATAGACAAAAAGTAATATGGCGAACGTGAAACTATGGCTGATTGTTGTATTTGTGGTTAATGCTCAATTTAGCGCTCGTTATCGCGCTTCTTAGATTCCGATCGGGGATTTTTTAATTCTTTTAAAATCATTATATAACAAAAAATACTCGGATATAAATATTATTTTAATAAAACAAAAGCAGTAAGTCGCACTTCTTATTGAACATATTTTTATTTAATATAAATTTTTCTTGATTTATTTTTTATATAAGTATTACGGTTTTTAAACACTTTCTTCTTCTTTATAAATCAATATTTTAACTAAATCAATTCAAGATTTATAGATTTGGTAAAGATATATCAAATTTGGGCGTTTCCGAAGATTTCGAAATTTTTATATTTTTTCGAAACTTAAACGATTTTTGATGACTCAAGTTTACATTGTTAACATTGTAACCGTCAAAGAAAATATGGGGTATAATTTAAAATCAATCAGGGATAATCTGAAAATAATTAAAAGGTCACACCGCAAATGTTTAAAATATGGAAATAATTTGTATAGATTGCTATTGCATAAATTTCCAAGCGTCCAGTTTTTTTTCCATAACATAATAAGTTCAAATAAGCGAAAACGCAATTTGTCTACTCCAGGTGTGCACTTTTAAAAATCTGATTGATGTATCACGTCATTGAAAAATACGCAATGTTGAAAAGTGTAACATATTTGTGTATGAAGCGTTCCCAGCAGCAAAACTATAGCTAATGGAACCTTTTAGTGCATAATAGAGCGGCAGGTATATTAAGGTATCGAACCGTAAACAGTCGTGTTTATTCTTAAAATAAAGACCAAATTCGACCAAGGGTTGAGTCGTTTAAAAAAGCTCGATTAAAAAATAGTAGGATACGGTACACTATTTATCAGAAAGACCAACTGGGCTTGCTGCTGGTAGTATAGTCATGCAGTACCTCGCATCTTTTTTTAAACTCGATATATTTACATAATTTTTGGATGCTATGCCCTTATTACTGAGGCAATATGAATGGGGATTTGTGTTTCCATCTGAAGTGACACAGTTTTTTTCTATTAATATTTAAAGAGTTAGAGACGTTATGCGGTCTTAAGTACACATTTTAAGAGTCATTATAGATTCGATAATCGATTTTGGGTAGATATGGTTTTCATTTTAAGTATCTTTTATTACCCTACATTAAGTAGGGTATCTTAAGAGTTTGTGAGAATGGAAATGTTGAAAATTAATATCTACATCATGGTTAGCTTTACGACTTCGGTTGTTTGTAAAAATCACTCAAGAACAAAGTTCTCTGATATACACATAGTGGGTATAATAGAAAAGTAAACAGGCTTGTATCAGGTTTGCATGTTTGTTTGGCAACAAAAGTGTTAAATATACTAAATAACCTAGTAACTAGAAAATTTACTCTTGGTTTGAATTACAACATACATACATTCAACGAAAGACCTATTATTTATTATTCATTAACTATAAGCTTAGGTACCTACTAGAAATGTGTAAATTTATACTAGAACAATGTCCTTAGATGTTATTTCTAAAATATATACTACATTATGGCTTTTATTATTTAGGTATTAATTAAAACAGCGGTTATTATTTCGAAACAAAACGAGAATGGTGCAAAATTGAAGCTATCGCTTTGTGTTGATTTCCGGAAATTGAAAGTGCGTAGCAATATTTTCAATTTAACGTTCTATTTCATTTTTAAATTGTACACCCGAAACCAAGGTGGTTGGAAAATCACGTTTGTTATTTTATTTATTTGTTCCAATTTGAGAAAATAAAATGTCAAGAGATTTATTTATTCTTTTCAAAACATAAAAAATTATTTTCGTGTTTTCTTTTTACTGCGGATTCTTGTTCCTATTTGTCTTTAAGAATTACTTTCTTAAAAATCGAAGTTTAAAAAAATTGTATGAGAGTGAATTTAGGCAAACCAGATACAATTAACCAGTCCAATTACTTCAATTTCTTTCTTATGTATACTTTTTATTTTACTTAATGTTAGAAACAATATAACAAGAGTGATTTGGATCATTCAATAAAAGAATATAATGTCTGCGCAGAGACAAATTTTTAAATTCTTTTTATTGAGCTCCTCATTGTCTTCTTGTTTTTATTACCATTATTGATATTTATTTCATGCTCAATTGATCAAGTATAGGTATTTTGTAGATTTATATAATCTATAAATTTTATAAACTTTTGGTTTTATTTTAACTGTAACTGTCGATTGGTAACAACTAGGAAATAAAGCCAAATTGTACTATGTGTAGGGAAGACCGAGGTAAGTTGCAACAGCGGCAAGTTGCAACAGTGTAGATAACTTTTTCGCAGATAATAGATCCTGCCATTGGTACAAAATACGTGTAACTTAATGGTTCTTAGGTGTGTCAAGTAGAATCACGCCAAATAGCTGCAGTATGTGAGTAATCGTCACATCTGTGTTCTCGACAGAATAATTAATTTTGCTATTATTGTTGCATTATTTGCGTTATTAAAGTATTAAGTGTCAGTGTGCTTTTATTTAAACTTTGTAAAATAATCATCAAAAAAGTTTTCAAGGTAAAAGTTATAAAACTTATAAAACTAAAAAGTGTGTCGGGGCACGTTGCAACAAACTGTAGCAATGTAACCCGTTCACATATTTGGCGGTTTAAAAAAAACAAAACCAAAAATAAAAAATCTGATGTGAACACCACATGACTTTGAAAAAAAAATCTTACAAAAATCTCGTTAATCCATTCATGCGCGTCATGATTAAATGCACTTTTGAATGAATGAAAAATAGGTGCAATGTAGACTTTGCAAAATGTGGGCAGTGGGCACACTGGACCTGTGCAAAAAGAGACCCGTTGTATATATGTGTAAATTGTACCTAATATTGATGATAGTGCTTTTGAATAAATGTTGCAATTTACCCCAGGATGTGTTGCAACGTAACTCGAAGACGGAGTACATTGCAACACCCTCACCTTTTTTATTAACTTTATGTAATTTTCATATCAATATTTTAGAAAACCCAAAAAATGCACTTAACACTTTTCAGAACTAAAAGGTTTTAAGTTAACACATGTAAAATACACTGTAAGTATAAATTCGCGAGTACCTTTTTTGGGTTTTCTAAAATATTGATATGATTAATATCGAGTTACACTACTTGAACCACGTATCAGTCGATTATTTATGCAATTTGTCCAATATTGTTTTTTAAGGATCCATATACATATGTCCACCAATATTTGGAGTTTTTTTTCGATAATAGTCTTTAAAAAAATAAAGATTAAAAAGTGTTGCAACTTACCCCGGTCTCTTACTATTTTTCAATTGTCAATTAAAATATCTTAATTTGGTGATTTATAATGATTTTGTTAAAATTAAATAAATAATCATATAATCACCAGTTTGGTTTCGAACAGGCGAACTTGATTCTCTCTCTCTCTCTTTCTCCCTCTCTCTCTCTCTTCAGCTTCCTTCTGTCCACTGCAGGACAACAATCAGCCTCTTTCTCTAAGAGAGAAATATTTCAGCATTTATACCCCACGTTTGCTCAATCCGTATTGGGAAATGCCTGTAACGCCGTTTTTAATAGTCGATGGCGGCAATCATCAACCCAGAGGAACAGCCGGCTCTCCGAAGCACGAAGACGGCCATATCAAAGTCAGTAGTTGTTGGGCTAACCTACTAAGCTGTATTGACCGTTTCCGAACCAGATTACTGAAAATATATTCGGGATCATCTCAATTCAAGTCAGTTGAATTTAAGTTTAATTTTCATTGTCATGAAGATTGAATTAGGGTACGTTTATGTTGAAGCTGTGATAACTGATAAAGCGAAGAAATTGTTTAGCTCTAATCGCTGTTCTACGAATTAACAGTGACTTGCGTGCTGCTTCAACATAAACGGTCCCATAAGAATCAATGCATTACAAATCACTGCTTCGCAAGAATCACTGCAACCATCACTGCTTAGAGCTCCAACATAAACGTAGCCTATGATGTTGTTTTATTTTGAAGTTTGTTTGATTTAAGAGATGTAGAACCTGAACTTGATAATATTTCAAAATGTTTATTGTAACTTTATAAGTTATTTGCCTGCAACCAGCGCCAGCAGCATATTTATATTGAAACTCAGTGCCGGATTAAGCTATTTCAGCGACAGTCTCTTATTAAGTAGGTAAGATTAATCACACAACATATACACAAGTTTTCAGGTTTTGAAACCGGGGGGGTCCCAGAATCTAGCGTCCTATAGATTTTTTGTAACCTACATCCAGTAATGCCCAGTGGAATCACAACTTTAAAACTGGAATCAAAATCTGTTTACTATTTGGAATATGTTCGGCAGAATGTAAACGGAGTTTATATTCGGTTTTAGGAGATTAATTATTGACATAAGAATCAGGAGGAATGGTATCGGGCTCGAAAAAATTTGATTTGCAAGACCTTTGTATCATTCGGGGACGTCCATTAATTACGTGGACGTTTAGGGGTGGATGGGGTCAAGCAGAATCTCACCCAATCTCACGTGGGGAGTCTCGGTAAATATCATGTAATTAAAAAAAAACATATTTTGCCACATTTCACCTGGGGGAGAGGGGGTCGAAAAATTGCCTCACGTAATTAATGGCCGCTTCCTACTTATTTTACTTTACAAATTAAAGCAAAGAAAATATGAATTCAATCACAATTTGATATGGAGCCCGCCGTTCAGATATTCTTTTTATTTAAAATTTAGTATTTTATAGAAAATGTAATTAAAAACGCACAATTTTGGAGCCTTCTGAATTTTGGCGCTGGGTGCGGCGGCCCCATTGCACCCATGGTTTAACCGGCCCTGTTGAAACTAATCAACCAAAGCTTTAGATCCTTGAAGCCTTATTATTATAAATAACTAGTTGAAGTGCCTTGTTTTCTTTGGATGTGATTTAGGTTTTTTTTTGAACAATTTTATTCGAATTTGGGTTTTCTCGATTTCTTAAAAAATGAACTACTGTGTAGATTTGTATAACAATTAATTAAGAAGTTTGGAGACTATAAGCTTTATATGATTATTGATTATGTAATTGTCAGCAAAAGAGATATTAAGATTATTTTAAAATTAAAGATCTAAATAAATATTTTGCTTTTAAGGGATTGGAATAAAATATTATTTCAGTTTTTTTCATGAATAAAAAACAGAAAATGTGCTGGAGGGCATGCGATACTCTTCAAATAATAATAATTATATAGAGAAACAGCGCTTAATATAGATCCATCTGACAAAAATATTTTGCGTATTATTCAATGCGATAGGTGGATTTTATACTCACTTTGGTGCATGGTGGACACAGTTATCTCTACGTAGCAATTTAAAGAAAATGTTATTATATGGATTTTTACCCGAAAAAACAATTCTGATTCGTCTTACTCCATAAAATTAAGCTTATATACTCTGCGCTGTGAAAAAGTAAATATATGTGACCTGGACTACGAAGAGGGACTTTACGTCGGAAAACTAGTTTCCTGGTAAAACACGTTTAAAAATTTAAAGTATTTGAAAAAAAGCTACAGTTTGTTCCATTAGAAAGAGCGTCTTTTTTTCTATAAGAAACGTCAAAAAAGTGAAAAAAATTTTTTTCATGATTTTTCTCAACTCTCAACTTTAAGAGTGATTTGTGAAGTGAGTGATGAAGATAGAAACTTGTGGTTCGCGCCATTCGAAAGAGCGTCTGTTTTCCTATAAAAATCCCCAAAGAAGTGAAAATTGATTTTTCCGACGTAAGGTCTCTTTTCGTAGTCCAGGCCACATATCATCATTTTGTAAAATTTAACATTTGCTTTTCTTTTCGAAGAAAATCCAAAGAGATCCGATTGATTTCAATATGAATTTAGATTTTCCAGTATTTGATGAGCTTTATTATTTTTTCTCAGTTACGCTATCGTCAGGAACGTGCCCAAGGAGGTAATGGGGGGAATCCCACCATTAATGTTCGGTAATTGGCAAAAGTTGTGAAAAGCTGGCAATTCACTGAGCAGTTAGCAAAACTACCTAGTTGTCTAACTTTTTCTCATTTCTTAAATATTTTTTTGTATTAATTTTTAATATTCTTTTCTATTAATTAATTATTATTATTTCTCTATTAGGTTACTCTATTCTCACAATATTATACGACTTTTTACTATTTGTTTGATATAAGTCCTCCTGTATCTCCTTGGGGTGCCTATATGATGGAGTCTGAAAATATAAACTTTTAAAATCTTACCTTCACTGGGGGATCAAACCCTGACCATCTTTCCTAGTATTTGGAATAATCTCTACACTTGGTAGGGAAATTTTGATTTTGCAGGCAATTCAATTACAAGGATTGAAATGCTACTTGGGTTGGATGATCTCAATTGCAATGAGTTGTAGAATCTGATAATCTTTCTTTTAATCTTCTACTTTTTCTTTTATTGCAATTTGTGTAGAATACCAGAAAAATCTAAAGAAATCCCGAAAAATAATGGAAATCCAAGGAAACTCTCGATTTTATCGTTGAACTGTATCATTGTCGTTGTTTACTTCAATAATTTTTGAAGTTTATTAAAGTATGCGGTTTTGTTTAAATAAATTAATCGACAGTTTGTTTTTATTGAATTTGCGAGGTTACGGATTTGAGAGCAGTCATGGCTAATAAATTTGATTAGTAATAAAATCGATGTGCTATTACGAAGCTGATGAAAGACACAACTTTTTGTGTATTGTTAAGTTAAGCGTCGTTCTCAGCCAATTAACGCTACGTAATTTAGACGTCAATTTCTAAAAAAATGACATTTCTTATTTTAAATTTCGATTATATCGATGTATTTTAGACTAAAATTTTCACATTAAAGAATCTTGGTATTTGTGTTAAAGCTAGGGTATTCAGATCGAGTTTTTAATTTTATTTTACAATGTTTGTTTCATATTCTGGAATTTAAGTTTTTATTTGCATTAGTAATTCTTGTATTTTCTTCCACACCTTCCTTTGGTGGTGAAGGGGAGCAATATTGGGTGTAAAAAGATATAGGTATTTATTTGTTTCCTTTTTAAATTTTTTTGTCTAATTTTCGATTACCGATAACTACTTGATGGGTATCGAAAAGGTTAATTACATATACGAAATTTAAGATTGAATAATTTGAACCAAGTTTTCAGTACGAAGATGCACAGGATTTCGTCTGTTCAGTAGAACGAAATTTTGAATTATTTGAAAGACCTTTAGCCTTTACCTGGAACCTAAATTTTGAAGAAACAAAAGTGTGAACTGAGCAAGTGATTTAAATTTTGATGGAAATGATATAGCAAATTTTACACGCGTCAAAATAGAGTCGTTTTCACAGATAACTAGCAATAATTAATAATAATAAACAGTCTTGAATTTAATTTGCAAGATTCACTAAACATATAACTATGTTTTACTACATAATGCTCCAACACTTCCACAGTTAATAAGCAGCTGCTATAATAGCGACGTGACAAACTGCTTGACCAACGACTTGATTAGTAGCTTGACAAGCAACTTGACAAGAATATTAACTTATTTTAGTTAAGCTGTTATAATTGTTTATAATTAAAATTAAAATTTGCGTGTAATTGTAAAGTTTACTTCAATAATTGCAAAATTTTAAGCATGAAATTTTTCAACACTTTTTCATTTTTTCGACATATTTAATAACCGTTAACCGTCGATAGTAACCGGGCGAAGTTGCGAGTTCCCAAATAAAATATTCAAAACTAAGTAAATAGAAAAGCAATAATCTGTAATATTATAGAGACCAATATAAAATTTATAGCCTCGAGAGGAAATCGACAGTGTTCTAAAAAAAATCTCACACGGATTACCTTCTGAAGCTATTAATAAATCAAACATCAATAGATCTTATATTTCAACCCTTTCTTTAGTTGGCAAACATACATATCCTTACATATATTTGAATACTTAAATAAACAAATTATGGTAAAAACCAGATGCTCACATGCAAATTTTAGTCCCACACTTTAAATATGCGACCGATATTTAAATAAGAAGCTTACCAGTTCAATAGATCAGATGATATATTAAAGGTGCTGAATGGGTTATGTCCTTGAGGCTATAAAAAAGAAGATTTTGGTCGGAATTTGACCCCATTTGAAAGGATTCTTTCAATTGCTCCTTATAATGATAGGGAAATAGGATCGCCGGTTTTACTTTCGTCATGAAAAGACAGGTAAGTGAGCTTTTTATACTTACCTTATATAAGGGTTACTTTACAATTCTGAGCTTTGTGTGTACTTCTTTAATAGACGTTCAATTTGAATTTTTATTGTTTCGGCATTGAAAATTATTGCAAAGTAATAAAATATTTTTTAGGTATCTCAATATATTTTTTAAATTAAAAAAGGTGAGTTTATTTAAAATTCTTCTTAGTAGATTATAATTTAATAATCTGGTTTGAAAATTAATTTCATTATGAAACAATATGTAACTTTTTAATATAAAATTCTCTTTAGTAGAATGTGTTTATCTTGAAAATTGTTCATCCCTTGATAAAAACTTGGCAACGTAAATACAATACAGAATACAGCTAAAACTTAGGTATACACATAAATTTTCTTCTTAGAATTTAATTTTTCCGCCGATACGCAATATTTCAAGTCCCGAATATAACACCTCAACCTAAGAGATTTATGAAAAATATCTTACATGATTGTTGATAAACCTTACGCCCCTACATCGGCCGTCCTCGTCTGGCTCGTAATTTAGTGTATGTGTTTCTCGTTTTTTTGTAAATAGCACGTAGACAACGACAAAATGGATTTAAATTCTGTGTACTCCTTGGAAGAACTGCAATATTTATTGTCACTCTGCGGAATTAGAGTACGAAATGCTATTTTTCGATGTACGAGTGTTTTTTTATCGCCGTCTGATGTAACGATCATTATTATTTATCTTCAAAAACATAAGTTAATTAGTTCGAAATGGAGCAATTTTATAAATTAGCAATCGAAATTTAGATAAGAATTAATTTTGGAATCGGCAAAGTTCAAATATCAGAGGGTATAAAATTAACTAAAGCCTTATAGAATCGAGGGAAGCTACCCCTATTTCTACAAATCATCCATTTTTTTCGATTCAACCCTTCCGAGTTAGTTTTAATTGTTTTAGAGCTCATTGCCAATTTCTGAATTTTGAAGACAAAGTTCGCTTTAAACGACAAAATGCTTGTCGTGGAATTGAAAACGCGACAAGTGTAGTATTAATTTAGTTACAATTTGCTAAATTTGCTTTACACAACGCTACAAATGTACGAAACAAATTTACTATGTATTTCTGCGTTTCCTGAAAAGATAATTAAAATACACTTTAACAATTAATAAAGACCCAAGTGTACTTAATATTTATTTCTTATTTTAATTAATAATTAATATAAGCCGGAGAGGGTTAACTTGTCATGAATTTATCTATCCAATAATTTTTACCGATGCGCAATAAAACAAATCGAAAAAGTCTTCAAGTTTCCAAACCTATCCATAATTGAAATTAAATTTTGCTGTGTAAACCGCGTTTGTGAAGCAATAACAGATATTGGACCGAAGTAATAACAATTAGCAAGGCATATGGCCGATTCCGTTGTTATAATTGGATATCTATTACATTTCTTTACTCTATATCATTCTTAATATCTCTCAATTAGTTTTCAAACAAAAAATTTTTGTAATTAAGAATTAATTAATATTGATTGAAGAATGTGATCAATTTTGTCTCGAATTTATTTTATTTTTTGTGCAGACATTATATTTTACTTCAATAGACGCTTTGAGATAACCAAATAATTAACTCAAGTGGGGTGCAGTATAATTTATTTGGGGTAGGTCTATTATTTTTTTAAAAATCACAATTTTTACTACTTGGTCTTGTAGTTTTCACAAATAAAGTACACTGTGAGTATAAAAAACCGGAAGTGACTTTTTGTACGCTAAAGTGAAATTATATGGCTCAGGTTGATAAAAAACTATTATTAGATAATGTTAAGTAAACTTAAACTTAATATAACCTATCATCAATAATTCCAAATAAACTAAACCGTTGCTGCACTCGAAGAAATTAAACTGTCTTCAACCGAAAACGTATATTATACCGGAAATGTCAGTATTCATCAATAGCTTATTGAACAGGTGTGCTATCATACGTTACAAACTTATACTAACGACCGAATTCTATAAATAACATATTAAAAAACTATAAATACATTTCGAAACGTGTCGGTTCGATGTTTTAAGAATTTTTTTAAATAAAAAGGTTGAGTTTATATTTTTGTAAAATCGATTAATCGATTTAAAAAAATATATTTATTTTTAATATGGCGAAGGAAAACTAGGAACAGCTGAAAATATAAATTGTGACGATAATTTGAAATAAAAATTTTTGAAAAGGTGAAACGTTGAGAGTTAAAATAACTCATGTTCTCTCTACCAGTAATTCAGCAAGTGGTCCCAATAAATCGCACAGTGACAGTGACTTCGGTCACAAAACTGAATTCCAGCCTGCAATAGTTCATTTACTACAGTGTACACCCGAGCTATTACGCCACTAATTGAGAATTGCATTAAGACCGTAAATTTCAAAAGTCGCCGCTTCTGTCTATTGTCCTGTTTTGGGGAATAGAGTTTTGAGCGAACTAAAAACAACCCTTGAGTAAATTGTTATTATTATTATACTTTGCAACAGGCATAAATGTCACTAATAAGAAATTCTAATTAAACAACGCAATTGAATGTAACATTGAAGTATGTACATATATTTTCGGTGTTTTCATCAATTCCTAATGTCAAAATGTCTTCGCCGAACAATATTCGAGTTAGTTAAACGACAATTTCACAAAATTTAATTTAATTTTTACTAAGACGGTTATTGGTAATTTTAAGACTCGTCAAGAAGTGCCTCG
This sequence comes from Cantharis flavilabris, assembly GCA_949152465.1. Taxonomy (NCBI): domain Eukaryota; kingdom Metazoa; phylum Arthropoda; class Insecta; order Coleoptera; family Cantharidae; genus Cantharis; species Cantharis flavilabris. Next base: position 17,792,235 of record OX424438.1, read on the forward strand.
ACTTATTCACCTGTTATAATATATTTTTTAAATTACACGATCTGAATATTTTTTAATCTGTGACTAAATTTACTAAGGTAGTTAAAGTAGGTACACATATTCCATAATAAAGTTGCCATGTTTAATGTTAATTTTTTAAAAATAAGTTGTAGTGTCAGAGTAAAATGTGAAGCATGAATAATTAAAAACACTTAAAAAGTTTAATTTGATGGTTTGAACTTTCTGCATGCATTCGGAAAATTTTATGACAACAATTAAACTTACCTATTATAACAGTAATAAGTGAAAGTAAGTTAAACAAATAACAAAAACAATAAAAGCAAACTTTGGATTAGTATTTTTGAATAATTTTGAATGGGTCTTGTGGTGAGAACGTAGACTTCCTGAGCTGCCAACTTGAGTTCGAGTCTCACCCATGCTGTCTTAATAGTGTAATTTCATTTTAAAGAAGAAAATGTAAAATTTTGTAGTTACCCACTCATCTGGAGCCGTATCAAATTTATTTTATATTATTTGCCTTCATTTTTTAATTTTAAATATTGTAAATTTTACCATGTTAGATTCACTAATTTCAATTTTCCAATTTTCCAATCTTCAAATTCCAACGTTATTTTTCTAATTACCAATTTTATTATTCAAAACCAATCATTTAAAATACCCAATTTCATCAGGAAATAATGCAATTGAATCCAAAATTATCTTGAATAACTTTCAATAAAAAAATTCAAATTATGCTCATGTAAAATAAATCACCTTTATTCACCAAAATATAAAATTTCAAATCACAATTTCAATCAAAATTACGGACTTAAATTTTTCCAACCGTCTACCTTCTTTGAAATAAACCTGGTTTCACCCCCTAGTTGATATATGGTCAACTAGTTAGCGCGAAAACCAGAAAATTCACAATTTTCATTATTTACAAAATTTACAACAAAAATTGTAAAAGAATAAATAAGTCATCATAAAATCTTTGTGCAGTCTCATAAAGTATACAGAACACAAAATTGAAAAGTGATTATTCCCTTGTTGTGAAGTCACGTGGTATCTCTATGAAGTTTCATGAAGTATTGTAAAGTTATCATAAAGTCTTATTTTCCTCTAACGTTACTTTCTAAACCAATCTTGAGTACCAAAAACATCGTAAGCTTTCAACTGGAGTTCTCGATTCTGAAGCCAAAGTCTTTAAAAAATGAATAAAGTAATTTTCTTTACTAAGTTTTAAGTTTCTGTGACTTCAGTGGCGAATTTGCAAATTTGCCGCCAGTAGGCTATTCAATTTTTGCCGCCTCTACTAACCTCTGAAATTCGATACCCTATTTTTTCAATTTATAGCAATGATTAATAAAAAAAAGAGTAAAATTAACTAAATTTAAATTGTAATATTTGTCGCCGCCTAAAATGTGGCGCCCTAGACTTCAGCCTGCTCTGCCTGTAATAAAACATTTTAGCATTTAAAGTAAAAAACTGGGCTTTTTAAAAATATGGAGCATGCATGGAATGCCCTCCAGAGCAATTTAAGAATTTCTAAGATTATTCTCTAATATCTTATTTTCTAAAAGTTCCAAGAACTGGAACGTTTTGTGCGTTTATGTAGGTTGCCCCTTAATATCATAAAATAAAAGCGTCAATCCGGGGGGTCTGGGGGGCGTGGAACGCCCTCCAGTGCATTCATTGTTAATTATCTCGATGGTAAATATCTCGAAACGTTGAAAACTGAATAACCCGTGAAGAAAAAGCAAATAGTGCACTGGAGGGCATTCCATGCCCCCCAGACCCCCCGGATTATTTTTTTACTAAATTTTTGCTAAATTTACAATTTACTAAATTTAAATTGTAATATTGAAAAACTATTGGAATATTTTAAAAATGCATGATCACAAAAGTATATTTTACAAAGCGAGTAATTTTTCATATAAAGACGTAAGATTTGCGGCCCCCTAAAATCTAACGCCCTAGGCTTCAGCCTACTTAGCCCGTTGGTAAATCCACCACTGTGTGACTTACAGTGCAGGTTTTAATTATTACAAAGATCCATACAAACCTTCTGCTTTGTGCAATAATAAATTATTGAATTACTAAAATTGATAATATTGCAAAAGAACCTCCAGACGGCTCGACCTTGTAATTTCCGACTGAGACGATCGTGCAAATTAAACAGATTGCCATGATGAACGAAAACCTATAACAACAAAGAAAAATTTGTTCAACAAAATTTATTTTCTCTTAAGCAATATCGGTTACTCCTTTGAACTTCAATTATTGTTAGAACAATTATGCGTTATAACAGGTAGGATTTGCTGAGAAAACCAAGGTATATCTGAAGAAATTTGGGAAAACCTAAGAAATTCAGAGAAATTCTATTGATGTATGTTAGAAATCGACAACTTTTTCTCCTGGTTTAGTTTTTCATAACAGAAATTGAATTTGGATTTAGCTGGATCTGAATTTTACTTTACTCGTGCAGCGAACTTCTGTCACAATAAAAATTAAATAATCAAAAACAAAACTCATTCGCTTCTAAAATTTACTAAGATAACTGGAATTTTTTCAGATTTCCTGGATTTTCCTGGCAAATAAATAACACTAAATTTACAAAAAGAACCAAACCCAAAAATATTTTTATTGATGAAAATCTTGTTGTTAAACCAAGCAAATTTTCTAAATAAAATATATTTACTCATGAATGAAAACTTCCGAGTTTAGAGAGAAAAAAAGAGTTTAAGGCAAAAGTTACAAAAAAAGTAGTGTCAAACGTTCTGCTAAACTAACAATGACCGGATACCCAAGTAAAAATTCTCACTGAAAAATTCAGAGATTTTTTTTATATATCTGTCATTAATAGGTACCAAGGTTGATTTCAAATTCATTGTTAGAAATCAAAATCAACAATTAATTATTAAAACAGTCAGACTGTACTTTAAATCATGGAACGACACAAGGTACACTTTGTACATGTTACGCTGGTAATTATTATGCAACGCACTGTATATAAATTAATATTAACTATATGAATGCTACTTAAAATATTCTGTTATAAGTTTGGTTATTCATAATTTGTAGAAAATATTCATCAAGTACGAATGTTGTACAACAAGAAAATTAACTTTATCTTTTATTTATTTACAATACAAAAAGGATACTTTGTTGAAGAAGATCGATAAATAAATAAAAGAAGTAGTGCAAACAATACAAAGCTAAGTTTCAAAACTTCTTCGAATTTATTGTCAAACAGAACTAATTCTTAAAACAGATAATTTGAAATAAAATAAAGCAGTTGAAAGAAAATTCAGAATCTTGATTGCGCATATCCAGGATCGGATCTTGTAGGGGTCAAGCCGTTGCCCTTTTTTTCAGGTGGTAACGTTGGTAAAACAAAATTTTATTTGAAAAATTGATATTTAATATTTATTCTCAAAAGTTTCAATGAGCTCACACATCAATAAATTATTTGATTTTTTATTTTTTCAATCAGTAAAATTACCCAATATTTCACATAATCGAGTTAAACTGTAGGAAATCCAGTGACTAATTGGTTACTGACCTTTTCACTTGATGCAAAATACTGTAGTAATGGTTCTGAAGATAGTTGATTAATAATGAATAAACGCAATTTGGAAATATTTTGAAATGTCGCATTCAAATTTTTAATCCTTAATTCAGTTTAACTCGAACAAATTTATATACTATGACTATATTATGTTTATTTTTATTTTGTACTATACATAGTAGCATAATATTATTTTGTGTGTTCATGCTTTTCTAATTTTAAATTACATAAATTTCTTCCTACCTCCAACATTATTTATCTTTATTCTTATTCTTTCATCGGCGAAATGAAAAAATATGGAAATACTGTTAGGTGAATTTTCTTTGCAATGCCGATTAATCAATATTGTACTTACTTGAAATAGCCATGAACCAGCGAGCGTTCCACTAAGAGATTTCTAAACTCCATTAAATGATAAAAAAATAATGATTAATAATTCCAAAATTCAATAGTTGTTTACAAAGTAGACAATAAATATTATATTTTTTGTTTAATAATTATTAGCTAAGTTTGAATTATTTACCATTGTTGTATAACTATGTGGAATATTTTAAGATCCTTCAATAACATCAACGTCAAATAGTGGAAAATAGTTTTTTTTGAATTTTTTAAAATAATTTATTATAAAATAACAATTAGGTATCTAATTATTAAAAGATATCACAATAAATGGAAATTTACGGTAAATATAGTTTTTCTGTTTTCATCTTATTTTTTTGTATATTTACGTAACTCGATTGAGGTCGATAAAAAGAGAATTTCCATAATCATTTCAATATTTTAATAATAAAATTTGAAGCTTCCGAAAATTTTTATGTGAAAAATAAATTTTAATGGATTCTGTTCACACAATGGCAATACTTTCGGTAGTCAATTTGATTTTTATTTTGTATGAATAATATCATTAAATTTATACAATTTATATAATTATTGACGGTTTTAATTAATTCAAAATTATTTTTATTATATCTAAATTTTATTACTTCCTCATTAAATTTCAACAATATCATGGCTAATTAAATAATTTTCTCATTTATTTATTATATAAACTTTTTATTCGAGTTAAATTATTAATAAATTAAGAATTTTTTGAATTGTACTTAGATATTATAGCTTTTATCTGCGAACCTGTTCAGCCATTTATTATATTAAAGGTTATTATTGTAATTAAGTATATTACAGCTTAATTTATCCCATATTTAGAATATACGTAAAGAGGAATTCGAGTAAGGTGTACATCATAAGATAGTCAAAAATTATCATCGAGTAATTAAATTTAATTTAATTAACCGGTTAGTTAGTGTTTATATAAACAATTTTTTACGATTCCAAGTTTCTTTTCTCCAAAAGAAATGGCATTGTTAATAATCATTTACAATTCAATGCTTATTAATTCTTTTATAGGTAAAGGTAAAGGTGCACATATATCTGTAATTGAATAACCATGAACAGATTAAAAAGTTTCCAGCCTAACAAATCCTAAAAACTACCCAACGGGTATCGCTTAAAACACGAATAATTTTTTAATTATCCAACCTAGAAATTTACTTAAAATTTAAATTATTCTTTTTTTTTTGCTAAATCCAAATGATTTAATGTGTAGCAGTTATAAAAACCGTAACTTAATTATTTTATGGTAACGAAGTAGCAAATTTCAAAAGTTAATGATTCTTGGGACATATTGAATTGTAAATAATTACGCACAAAACTAACTTTCGGTAATAGCACGCTAAATAAAATAGCCAGGAATTAATTCAATTTTGCGCAATACTCTATTTGCGGTGCTTCAGGCTACGCTTTATATGTTCGTACGTATACGTATTAAGCTAAAATACTAAAATTGTTATTCTGTTGTTAATCGTTCTCTAAGTTTGTAATGGGTAAATGTGTTGACTTCAATGACAAATGCCTTTTGTTGCTTTGTTTATCTTAAATTTTAAGTCTCGGACCAAAATTTTTAAAAACTGACGGTTCTCTTTACCTATTATGTGTGGTTCCCCTTAAGGGCCATCAGTTATCCGGTACAGAGTCAAATTAAACTACATATATATATACATGTCATATTTAATTTAATAATCCGGCCTAAAAGCAAAAAACGACCTACTTATTTATTAATATTTTTCTATATTTTCATGTTCGTCATTAATTGGTAAAAACCGAATTTAAAAATTGAATGTTTTAAATAGCATTTGAGAATTTTTTTGCGTGCAGGATATAAAACATTAATTTTTTATGCGACATTTTGTAATGCTTACTATAATTTTAATTATTTTAATTGAATTAATTTTAATACTACACGTACTCCAAATATTTGGTTTTTGGTTCGAAAAATATTTAATTATATAAATATGTGTCCGTTAAATTATCTATACACGAAATCATCAAAATGTAAAAATTTCAACAACAGTTGGTTTTGTCGATCCATTTATTTAGTATACTCACAACTGCGTTAATTATTTGTTGCTATGAATTATGCGTACAAGCTAATTAACACAATAATTTCGAACCATAAATTTGGTAATTTTAAAAAGCACCATTTATCACAAAAAATTTAGAACATTTTCATTGTAGTATATCGATCCATCTTTGGAAGAAATAAATATAAACGCGTGACATTTGAAAGTGCGTTATTTTCCTTAATGTCGTTGAAATATGCGAATACTTTTTAAAACGAATTACCTTTTTTGCTGATACTGGCGAATAATATATAGGCGAAACCATTTTTTTGAATTAAAATGTATTTCGAAATTATTTTCGAAAATCTTATTTTCCAATTTGAATCAAGATCGAAATATCCCCTAATATATACGCGAGGTATAACGAAATTGCTACACTTCTTCGAACCGGTTTAAAATAACGAATGGTTAAATGAAGCTAATCAATTAATTTAATTATAAATTTAAATTTGTTCGAGCAATGTGAGAAAGTCTATTCGTTTATCAAAGATTGCAAATCAAATTTTAGTTTTGCATACGATATTAAAAGCTTTTGGTATTTCCCATGCACTCTTATTAGAATCGTTACAAATTACCATTGTATTTTCCAATAATTTATGCACGTATGTTAATATAACCGGATCTAAAAGGTATATCTGTATCTACCTTTTTAATAAGATACCAATATATGGGTATGTTAATTATGATACTAGAAATAAGGACCAATAATCTACATAGTTAATTTCTTGTACGAGAACCTGTGCTCTTGTATTGAATTTTAAAGACTCCCGAAAGTTTTTTCTCGCTCTCTTTATCGAATTTATAAGAAAGGGTTAAAAAAGGACACAAGTTGGTCTTGTATACATCATCAAAGCTAATAGTGAGAACAGCTGTTAGAAACTTTGGCCAATATTTTACCCCCGTTATTTCTTATCCTGTATTCCTTCACCAGCTGGTATCTTCAAGGGCTGAAACGTTAAATGCATAGTACTAATTAAAATATATCGATAGGTAAGTGAGGGGTGAATTTTAAATTATTTTAATATGCGCATTATTTTATATTTGCGTATCAAAAATTTAACTACTATTGTTTTGTATACCTACTACTCTTACACTTCGCAAGCCAACGAAAACCAAACCTGATAAATATTAGGTATGCGAAAAAATTTTAATTTCGTAATTTAACAATTGCATGACTTATTTTGCAACAAAATAATAACAATATTTTGTTGTAATATTTATTTTAATAGGATTTTTTAACAATTAAATAGAGTAATCGTATGTCCTTTTAATGTTAAATAATAATAAAAAGTGTCAATTAATTTATTTTTAGACCTTCATTGTATACAATACATATTATTTACTAGCGTGTTCTAAAATATTTATATTTTGGATAATTAATGTATTTTTTGAAAGGTAATATTATAAAATTAAGATAATCATACATATTTGTAATTATGAAGGACGCTCCGTTTGTGACACATTGGACACTTTAATTAACTAATTTTTTTGGAAAGATAGGTGTATCATTAAAGATGTAAGAAATTTTCTTGACATGAACAATTTGAAGGTCAACAATTGTAAAATTGGATAATACTGCATATTCAATGTTACCTACCACTATTAACATACTAGGTACACTGTAAAATGAGAAATGATAGTATTATGGTAAACAACAAATTTTAATTGTGGCACTTTTAAGGAAACCTTCAATTGTAATTATTATTAAAATGTTTGTTTTTTGTTACAAAGCTTAAAAAATATAGAAATTAGCAAACTGACAAAAAATTAACTAAAACCATAATAATAAGAAAACTTTATTTTAACCATCAGAATTAGTGTTAACATTGAAATAACGCAACATTGACTTACATAGTAAATTATATTTTTATGCATCGGTAACTTATCTCTTTTATAAAAGAAATTACAGATCTCATACTTTATGTAAGTAATAAATGCTTTACTTACTAAAATAATATTATGGCATTGCATTATAGAATATGGTAATAAAATTTACCTTCATCTCGAATTTTCCAGTTTGTAAAATTGGAATTGATAACGAGGTTGTTGATTTTATAATACAATAAGAAATTTGCCAAATTTATAACTCACCTTTAAAGCTTGATCAATCTAAAAGTCATTTATTCCGAAAAAATTATAGTACTTTGCTGATTTTAAAAAATTTGCACGAAAAATTTTGTACGATGAAAAGTTATACGAATAAACATTTTACGAATGTTTTAATAATATTTTAATTCTAATTAACCTTTGCCATACACAACCGGGTTGACTCTGACCCAGAATTTACATTTCTGAATTTAGAAAAGTTGAGAACTTTTAATGAATTCCATTTATATTAGTGAAACGAAATTAAGAAGATAAACAAATTTCCTATAGAGTTAAATCATTGAAATAGAAAATGATTTTATTTATAAAGAGTCAATTACTCTTCCTCAAAGAGGAATCACTGACCCAATTCTAGAATGATATTATGATAATTTGCAATTATTGTCAAACAGATAACCAGATAAAAATAGAGAGTTATTGGAAGGTAAAAAAAAATTATTGCAGATAAACATTCTATGTAACACATTTTCTTGAGTGTTAGTTTCGAAGTTGTTCTTTTTCGAATTTTTGTAAATATATTAGAGTTTATAATTATTGTATTATTTTTTAAAATTAATTTTTATTTTTTTAGTTTTTATTTGTATTTTTTAATACGCAAACAGTACTGTTTAATTTTTTTAATTTTAATTAATTTAATAATAATTAATGAAAAATTTCAGATATTTCAGGAATGGATTCAAATTCAGATACCAAGGACTAGGAACAATGTGGAAATTAATGATTAAATAATTAAAATTTATATAATATAAATAATAAATAAAAATGACAAATAATCTCTTAATTGTATTCATCGAATTTCGACATAATTAATTTTTTTTAAATTATTATTAAATAGTTAATTATTTCCATTAATAAAAAATTATTTTTAAATTTTATATTATACAATTATTATATGCTATTCCGTTCATATACAATAACGGACAAATCATTGCCAAACCGTTACGAAAATACCTGTACCATTTATATGCACAAATGATACCTAGTACAGTAACGGAAAAAGGGGCAAATTAATGCCGTACCGATACGAAAATACCAGCACCGTATATGTACCTAAATGATACATAATACCGTCACGGCAAAACAAGTAGAAATCAACGCCGTACCGTTACGAAAATACATGTACCTTATATATGCATAAATGATACCTCAATACATTAACGGCAAAGTGGGCAAATCAATGCCCTACCGTTATGAAAATATCGGTACCGTATATGTACATTTTTGTCGGTCTGGTGCTACTTGGGTTACTTACATTTACGTGTATACTTAAAAAAAACCAATATGAATATAAATTAGTCATTTAAACAGTACATCCCCCGAACTAAATTTCTGGTTACGCCACTGCATGAAACAATGCAAAAGAAAATCCAAGAAAATTTTAGAAAATCTGGAGAAATTTTAGAAAATCCGTGGAAATCTACAGAAAACCAAGAAATTGTCATTAAAAAAATCTGGTGTATTTTCTAATTTTGTCAGTCAGGGAAAGTCAGGGAAATTAAATTATCAGTCGGGAAAAACAATTTAATTAATATATTTTTTTAAATTTTAAATACATTTGTTTTTAAATTTAAAAATTGAATTTTTTTATTTAAAAATTAATTTTTTTAATTAAAAATTATTTTAATTTTAAAATTAAAAAAAAAGATTAATTTTAATGCAATTGAATTAAAATTAAGATTTTTTTTACATTTTTATCTTCCGATTTATCGAAATGTCAGGGAAATGTTTTATTCTTTGTCAGGGAAAACCTGGAAAAGTCAGAGAATTTGATTTGAAAATTTCAGTGGGAACCCTGATATGTCAATATTATAATAGTAGCTATTAATATTATATTATTATGTTAAGATTTTAATAAGTAGATCGCGAAAAAATTTTAAGAAACATAGTTGATCGAATATAGTTGGTTGGCCACCCGTGGTTATTATATATAGTATGTAGTATTTCTAAAATGTAATATTTAACACAACTAAACAAAACGTTAAAATAATAGAATTTTAACAGTAAAGTGAAGAAATCCAATATGTAGAAAATTATTATTTAAAAAACTGAAAAAGACATTAACGTTAACATTAACATAATATTCATATATTCTTTTTTAAATATTTTTAATTCTAACCTAATGGTAATTAATGTCTTTTTTGGTTTTTGAAATAATAATTTTCTCCTTATTGTATCTCGTCACTTGACTGTTAAAATTCAATTATTTTAACGTTTTGTGTAGTGCTATTAAATATTGAATAAAATAATTTTTTTATTGGAAAATCTGAATAGAAGAAGAAATTAATAAGAATGAAAGGTTATTACAAAAACAGGATTAAGATGTTTGCAGATTACGTTTAAGAGTATTTAATAATCTTTTTTAATACAATCAAATCGTTTCGTTTCAGATAAAATGGATAATAAAATTTTGTTCCACTGCTAGGTTAAACGTTATCAACTTTGGGCCAAAAGAACTAGCCTGAATCGTCTTTTAAAAATTTCATCTGACAGAGTTTTTCATTCTGGATCATTTTTCACTTCATTTTTATAAAGTCTTCGACCTAATTGTCAGTCTCGCTATCAAAATCTTCTGTGAAGATTTCTCAATGAACACTGTCACTTTCGAACCTACTAGAACTATCCGACAAACGACAAACAAAAAATTTGAGAAATATTCTACTTACAGTGTATTTTATTTGTGAAAACTTAAAAACATTTTAATTTTAAAAGTATGTAAGGCCATTTTTTGTTTTTTTTTAAATATTGCTGTTTATTGCTTTTAAATATTGCTTTTTTAAATAAACCTGCTATTATTTGGGTTTCTATTGGTGTAATTCATACCTTGTGACCTTTTCTAAACAACAAAATTTCGACAAGTTATAGGACTAATTAGAGTATTAATTTTATGCAAAAGAATTTGACAATTTTTGGTTTGTTTGTGTTTGAATTTGTATAAAAAGAAGAAAATTCCAAAATGTACCAATGCTTATTTGTAAGCTCAGATTTATATGAACAAAAATACTTGAAAATATGGGCATATAAGCACTGAATTTCTCCAAAATATGCACTAAAATTCACTAAAATATGCACATAAAAACAAAAAAATATTTTTTCTTTGAATAGGTATTTTATTTATATTATATTATCTATAGCTAAATATTTTTAAACAGGTAGGTACTATCTAGATTCATAAAAGTTAATAATTTTAATAATAAATTTTAATTACAAATTAATGCTTTAATAAAATATACAATATTGATTGTATATTGACAATATTGACACCTGTAGAATTTGTTACAGCAAGAGAAGCTGTTGGAATCTCTTTTTAAATTACAAAATATTGTTTACCCCGATGGTGATCTAAAAACTACGTCTAAACACGAATAGGATTGTTATCGCATATTTGGATAACTTTTGAGATAAACTTTTTTAACATCTTGTACTACTGATATCTTAATTGTTGAGAGGTACAGGTGATTGACCTTTGTTTGGGTACCTATTAATTTCTGTATGTTACAAGTTTCATTCGAATTCAAATCCTTTGAGAAAAAATCTTTTAACACCAAATAATGTAATTATGATTATGTCATAATATTCTTAAAAATCGGCTTCTACCACTTTATAAGTGGTCTTCTTTGACTTTGGGCCTGAACCTTCAATTAGGATACGTTTTTATTCACTATATTTGAGACTGTCCTTGGCTTCCGATGCAATTCTTGGCAAGCAAGCTGATCAACTTCCGACAGCTAAAACTTTCATAACAATCCTTTTTGTGCTTTGGAAGGTACGTACTGGTCTCTGTTTGGTGTAAGTTAAAGAAAACAATTCAGTTACGTAGCTCCTGTTTTTGAAAACAAACATTGAATACATTTCATTTTATTTGAGAAATAATTCTTCTGGCGAAATCGGCTTAATATGCATAATTACGTAAATGTTGACTTACGTAACAACCGATATTTTTTGCATACGAAAAAACAAAGTTTGACTTTTAAATTGTAAACAGTGAAGCGTAAATATTAACTAAGTAACTGTTTTTATAAAGTGTTACTTTTAAATATTAGGTACCTACCGGAAAAACACAATGACCTTGAAGTTTAAAAAAGCTTCTGTGACGCCCTTACATATTTTCACAAACTATGACAACCCCCTTTTCCTGAAAAAAAAAACAATGTTATGCGACACTGAAATTACCTGAACTGAAGAACTCCGGTTCTCAAGGCTGGATGTAAAGGCTAATTGCTTTTTCAACAAAAGCTTACATGGGGTAGGTTTAATAAAATTAATATTAAGCTCATCGATGAACGATTTAACACATTTTTTTAAATTTCAGAAGAAGCATCATTATATCTATAATAAACATTCTAGGAACAATCAATGTCAAACCGAAACTCATTTTGAATATTGTAACAAACCGTGTTAAAAAATCTTAATTGATTGTTACGTATTTTTTAAAAGAAAGTATTTTTGGATTATGTCAAACGTCAAAGTTTTAAACATGATACTTAAAATTAGAATATTTTGTATTATTCGAAACGATACTTGGCGATTATTGACTAGACAAGTTTTCATGTTTTAATTTGTGTAATAGTCTTTCAAGTGAAGAATCTTATTAAGGAAACAAATAAAATCATTAAATTGTAACAAAAATCATTGAACTTTTATATCATGTGAGAATGAACGTTGGTCGCCCATCATAACACAGCGGCTGTAAAAAGTAATTACAGAAATAGTATATAAGCGTTATCTCGTCCGTTATCGGCAATTTTAACGCTCGGTTCGAAACAATATCTGAATAAATTAATAAATTATACATTAATTACGTTTAACAACTGGAATATACTTAAAATCAATTGCTTCGTTATTACGTACGTAACAAAAACGACGATTATTTGCTGCATTGCCATCTTACTTTATCCAATGCCTTTTTAAGTCTCAAAGCAAAATGAAAAATGTTAAGCATATCGGAAGCGCATTCAACCATACCGGATATGACTAGTATATAGTCATAAAGTCACGGTTCTATAGTCATAAAGTAAGACATACTATTATTGGACTGGAAAGAGGTTAATCAGATTCACTAATTACTTGTATAACTTTGACTTTACAATTTTGATCTTTTGGTGTTGATTAGTTTGCACCAATGATTTTATTTTTTAACAACGTATGGCTGTTGGCCGACATAAATTATAGCTAATATTAAATACCAAGTTTATTTAAATGTAGATAAGTCATCTAATACGATATGTTGGTACTTATAATACACATTTGGCATGTAATAAAGTAATGTAATATGCTAATTATTAATGTTGGGAAAAATGGTGAAAACATGCAACAGATATATCAACCTAACACTTCGAAAATGTTGTGCTATATTTTTCCAACGATTAAAAATTGTGGGAATGTGTACTTAATATATTTCTCGATTTCACGAAAGGATTACATTTTTTTTTCGCCAAATGTTAACCAAACTTCAGGTGTTTATCTTGGAATAATATTTGTACTGTTATGGCAAGGAACGAAGACTGTTAAGGGATTTAAAATGTAATGGAAAATTTGAACGATTAAATTAAATGGTATCTTAAAAATTGAATTAAATTGAATATTTTTAAGGGTTTCTAATGGTAGGTAGGTACAAGAGGGCAACGTTGTCATCGAGGCGTAAAATGCACACCGCCTAAGCCACAATTAGTAATGTCCGTCTAATGACTGGGCGAGCTGCAGGAATAATTTGCATATGAGAAAAGGAATGCTTACGCTGGTAATTCCTATTTTAAAATCTACTAATGAATTTAGTTTTAGACGTTATCATATTTTCCTTCCGTATATGCATAATTATTATTACAAACATTTCTTGTGCACACAGTATGAAATATTAAAAAGATGTAATTACGAACCTAAATGTGTTTCAAGCTTTGCACATCAAAGCTACATTTGTAGACAACCGCAATGCTATACTCCTTTAATTGCTTTTTTATACAATAAACGATTTTTGACAGACAATTACATTCCCACAGTGTAAATCAAAAAATTGTGGGAATTCATTTAATTTAATAAGAAAATCAAAACTTAACGTTTTCTTTAATTAATATACTTTTTTTAAATTTATTAATGACGTTTAGAAGTTAACCTCGGAATTAAATAAATATATATAAAAAGAAAGTCGTAAAAATTATTTAATATCCTCATTATTATCTAAACTGAAAAAACCTAAAATTGACGTTAATTTACTTGGAGCCGTCTCTGTCGAAATTCTAATCAACTACCTAATTTGCTCTGCTACGAAGCTAAAGGACAAAATTTTAAACACCAATGTCTCTTTTAGAATGTTTTTGGTTAATGGAAACAAGAATAAACACATTTTCCTAGAAAAGTTGTCGAATCAGTAGTTCTAAACGGCCAGTTGCTTAACATTCATTTGGATAGTGACCGCGACTCAACATTTTTGCAATAAAAACGACTGAACTGGAAAATTAAATTTTGCAAATGCCCCATACGCATTAGTTTTTGTTACAAGTTTAGTCGTTTTTATCACCGTTTAGTATTTAGTCGATACTTTCGTCAAATTAGATGTCTTTAGATGATATCGTTTACGAGTTTATAAAAAGGTTAATCAATATTATATTTGTTAATTTATTACTTCGTCTATTAACGGATCGTGCTTCCGTGCAAAACAATTACGAAATATTATTGCAATAAATTATAAATTTCCCTTAATTTACTTATCATTAATTTCTCAATAATAATAAAGGTCTATCAAAGGTTAATTTACTTCCAATATATTACTAGGCTTCCTTTGTCGCATCCTTTTCTATTTGCCGAAGTTTATCTTACCATTTCTATCACCCTATCGTTTGCTATTCCCTACAACTCGAAAGGAAACATGTTTCACTGCAAGCTATTGTCTCATTGATTTATTTTACAATTAGTATAGTGACTTAAAGGTAGGGAAGTGAATTGAAGGTGAAGGAAGCACCATACCTCACTACTACCGTTTTATCGCTAAATCGAGTAAGTAAATAAATTATACAGCAACATACCAATTTTTTTGAATTACTTCTTAACGTTTAGTAGGCAGGTAAACAAAGTTTCATCAGATATTTTATTGTCTAGTGAATAATAGTTGGGTGAGATAAGAGATAAAGCAAATTGATGTAATTAACGGGATTGATAATATCTGGGATTTAGGGTATTAACATATACAAGCAAGGCAAAGAAGAAAATTTCCTATTTAAGAAAATATATTCGACGGCAATCTTTAAATCTGAGAGTATTTATTTAAAAAAAAAAAAAAGTAAAATTTTCAAGTAGGTTCAGTAACCCCCCTCTAAATACAAACATTGCCGGTGCATTTTTATATACGTTGAACCTGGTACGTAAAATTGAAAAAAGTATTTTTAAAATTCGCCACCTTGTCTGGTATAAATTGTAAATAAGTAATCCTTATTTGACGGTCCCAGATTCTAATTTTAACAAATAAATGATTCGTTTTCCGTTAGGTTACCTCGACAATTTTTGAGTATGTATTTTAAATTTGTGCATTTGTTTATTTATTTTGTCTTTAATGAAGATGGACTTGAATTTATGTGAAGGATATAAAAAGAATTCTAAAAAGTGTGAAATTTTATGAGGTTATTTTAGATCAAACTTTAAGTATCTTCGTTTGTAGGTGGTGTTTTTTGAGTGCTACAGGTTGGTCACGTCAATAGTGTAGAATAAATGATATTATACTATATATACGTATATATAGAAAATTGTGTAATAATAGATTTTACGACAATAACAAATTGGTAGTGACAATACATAGATTTGTGAATGCAGTTGGCTGTGAAAGAAGTTTTGCAACACAAAACTGCTTTTATTAAATTTATTTATAAACGTATTACTCCCGGGCATAGATCATGATGCAGTACTCCTACGACACCTACTCTATTTATGTCCTGTTGCAGATACATGACATTCTTGGCAGAAGCTCAGGTTGCTATTATCCCAGACAATAACACATTCTGCACCTTCATAATCATTAATAACCGTAGTATTCTTAGATAGTTTACACCAAACACCAAACAAAACTAATAGGCAAACATCGAATATCGTAATGGCAAGATTATAATCGAAAGTCGTTTAGTTTTCCAAAAATAAGCGTCGGTCGAGGAGAATATTTTAATAAACTACCTAACCTCCCGAGCAAAGCTCCTATTTGTTGCTGCTGAAGCATTCGAGAGAATGAGTTCGTCCTCGTTGTTAACTAATTACACGTAACCAATCTAGTAGTCTTATTTTCAATATTTTAACATCGTGCCTCTGCATCCCACGACACCGCTCCAGGCTCTTCCTCATTAGAGCGTACTTCATATGAAGAGCTGTGACTCTTCAATTGTCTGCTTTTAGGAGAGCCCTTCGTCCGCTCGTCGTCCTTTCCGATATGTTGACAAGGTAAATTCATTTGACATCTGCAAAATTATCTATGTATGCTAGGTACGTGACATCCTCTTGAGAGTTCTATCTACTACAATAATTCACCTATAAAATAAGCGGTTTAATGTATAAGCTGTTGACATACCAAATTTTTTGTATTTGTGTAAAAAAAACTTAAGAATTTTTTAAAGTGAAACATATTTAATTGGTACAACGTGTAAACTATAAATTATTAAACAAATAATCTCAATCCAAATTCAAAGCCAAGTTGGCAATAGTCGATGATCGGATGTTTGTCCAATTAATATTAAGAAGTCGTATGATTCATCGCCAATTTCCTCACCCGCGCCTGCATAAATTTACAAAAGCTTAATTGTGCCAGAGTTAGATTTTAACGTAAGAATATAAAGGCTGTCACTAAAAGTGAGTAAAAAAGTGTTAAGTACGGTGTATCGTGACGGCCAAAAATAACCTTTCAATGTATCGTTAGCGGATTAGACTAAATTAGCTATGAAAAGGAAATAAGTTGTTTTTTAGTGGTCGTTGTCAAGATTTGGAAAATTATGGAAGTTGAAAAGCCGTTTCAGTGGATCATTGAATTTCTATTATTGTGAATTAAAAATATGGAAATAAGGTAAATGAACTCAAAAAATAAACTCATGTAAACGTACCGTACACCTGCCACACGGTGCATCATCCACGGCAATACGAAGTCTAATCTATTCAACAGTCGAGGGCAATCGTCTATATCGACCATCAAAGAGTTGCTATATTTACAAATCTGCACCACTACTTCATTATCTTCAAACACTTGTACACATTGCTTTTGGATTATTAAACATGTACATGTCATAAAATTAAATGCTTATTTACAGAAGTGCCAATTTAGCATTATTGAGATATATTTGAAAAGTTATTATTGTTTTTATGCAAATTCAACGCAGCATTTGCTAATATATCTTGGCAACATTTTTTCAAGCTCTGTTTACTTTTCATTGGAACCTAAAAATTGGCACTTATCTGATAATTATAATTTTCTTGCTAATCGACAACAAAATTGCACACAAGCGCTCTCCAATAAAATAAGAATGAAATTCCTATATTTTCATGATGCAAATAATAAGCTTGTAACATTGAATGGTTATAGTGGTCGGTCCAGATTTTAACTACCTACAAGGTACAAGAGATCTTTCACATCATTCTTAAACATTTACATATTTTGGTACCTATCTTGGGTACAGAAAAATTACTCGAAAAGTCTTACGGATTAAGGTGGAATAATATTGTCCAGTAATTGTATCAATTGGACACGTTCCAAATAATCAATCATTAAATTTCCTTTGGCATTCCAAAATATTCTGGCCATAACCGTTTCCATCTCAGAAACCTGAGCAGTGACCCACTTACCGCTTTGTCGTTTCGATTCCAGAAAGGATTTAATATAGAAAATTGAAATAGCTATCTAAAATGTTAGAGTATGCCAGCAGGTATAGTGTAAATGTAAAACGGGGTTTCTAACAAAATATTAGCGTATTTACTGAATTATAAAACTTTTTTCTAATTTTATTGTTTCGAATTTTTAATTAAAAATTTTTAATAATAAAATTTTCTTTTCATCCTTTCCTAAAAACAGTTGAGTAACATTTAGAATTTTGTTTAATATTAAGGTTTAATATTAGTATATATTTAAAAAATTTCAAAATTTTTCAGCAAAATTTAATTTTTATCTTCCCCCTTAAAACATGTTTTTTTTAAAAGATGTTTGCTGTAACCACAGGATATTAGGACTTGTTATGAATTTACAGCCTTAAATAGTAACAGGTGTAGGTAGTATATCACATATTATTAGGTATTTTGTATATTTACAGAGGTACAAGTTTTTTAAATTTCTAAGCAAAATATATTTTTCATCCCTCACCAAAAACAAGTTCGAGTGCTGTTTTGGTATTGCTATTGAGGACGAAAATTGTTATATTTCATATTTACACTGCATTCTTACGAACAAGCTGCACTGTTTTAACTTTCGACAATGGTAATTTAAAACAATTGCTTTTATAAAAAAGTGAATCTTGAAGTTAGACAATTGACTGATAAATTCAAGTTTTTTATGGAGCAAATGTATAATTAACAAACGAGAAGCATATAAGAGCTCAAATAATAACAGGTAATAACGATACTAATAAGTTGCTACGAAGGAGCGAATTGTTGGGAAAATCTGGTGTACAAACGAAGGAAAATCTGACGAAATATTAGAAACCTTTCCCTTAGAAATACTATAACTGAGCTTTTTTTCCTTTTTTTGTAAAGAAATTTTAAGGAATCCTGGAAGAAATCCAGGAAAAATGTTCTAAAAATCTATTGTATAAAAATTTGCCATACGACTCACCCGATTATTGCTAAATCAAAAATTATGTGGTGCTATAATAATAATAATAGTAATAGGGTACCAGTTACATTAAGATCTTAATGTTTTTGTTTTATTCAAGGGGTAAATATCTCAAAATAATTTTGTACACAGGACTCTAAAATCTAATGATTTCCATGGAATTCCAAAAATTTTCAAAGAATTCCAATGATTTATTTACAAGGAGGAGGTAACAGGGTAACTTCCCTCCTTCCATGATTCATCAAAACCAATAAAATCATTAAATTTTGTTAAAACTTCAAATATATATCTAAATTCTTATCAAAAAATATGTATTTACCCTCCCCCATCATTTACCTCTCCCATGAATTTCTCCTGAATCTGCTCTTGTGTACAACTGAAAAGAAATTTAAGGAAGTCTTAAGAAAAATAAAATAAAAGGAAATTAGAAAATATTAACAATACTATAGATATAAATGAGCTGCTTTTATTTTTTCAATTTTCTGAGATTTTCTTGGCTTTTCTAGATTTATTAAATTATCCTAGAATTTTCTACATTTTCTGCGATTTTCTATTTAACAAGATGTTTTAAGATCCTGAAACTTTTTAGATTTTTCTGAGATTTCCTTGAATTTTCAATGATTTTCTTGGATTTCCTGGGATTTCTTAACATTTTTCCGGTTTTCTGAAGATTTCCTTTCACTTGTACTCCGGATTTCCCCCTAGATTTTAACTAAGTGGAAAACCAACTGGAAATCGTTATATAAAAAACTAATGGAAAATTCGGAAAAAAAATGTATTACATTTTATATTCCTCTTTCTCAAGATTTTCTTGAATTTCTTTAAATTTCCTAGGATATTTTACGTTTCTTCGGATTTCCTATTTACTAAACTGTCCTAGAATTTTCTGAGATTATCTTGAAATTCTTAAAATTTTCATACATTTTTTGAAATTTTCTAAGATTCTGAAACTTATTGATATTTTTTGGAATTTCCTCGAATAAATTCAAATTTCTCTTCACTAGTACACTTCAGAGATTTTGGATGATTTCTACGTAGTTTGTTGCTGAAAAACTGAGAGGAAATCTTATTAAGCTTTTTCAGTTTTCTGAGATTTCCTCCGCTTTATTAAGATTTTTTCGATTTTCTGAAGTAATAGAAGTTTCTCGAATTTCCCGTATTTTACCTGCCAAGAATGTTTGGAAGGGGGAGAAGGTAACGGGGCTATTTAACCCTCTCCTCATGACTCATCAAAAACCAACAAAATCTATTAATTTTTTTTAAATTTTAAAAATATACCTAAATTCTTATCAAAATATATTTATTTACCCCCTCCTCACTACTCCTCGTTTACCCTCTCTCTATTATGAACTTTGCCTGAATCCTCCTTTTATTTCCAAACAAGTTGCACTCGAAAGAATTTTAACGATTTCCAAGAAAATTCCAGAGATTTCCAAGGGAATTCCAAATAAGTGTACACAAAATTTTCGAGATATTTACCCCTTGGTTTTATTAGTTAAAAAATAAATTTTACGTTGGGAGAAAGATCTGATTAATATCAACAAACTACTAAATACACATTTGCTCCGAATAGGGCGGCACTAAAGTAGTACTTTAGCACTAATATTAATTAGTACTACTCTGTTCTCGTCACCGGAAATAAAGTAAAACAATTGTTTACAATAAAAGTAAAACTTACAGTATGATAATTACTATAATTATTATGACATAAATTGACATAAATTGAAGCTTTTATGTCATTTCAGAGAAACCTATTTTTTATACTTTGTTTTAAAAATAAATTTCTTCAATCTTTGATATTTTTTTACACTAACGTGTAGAATACACGTATGTTTGATTAAAAAAAATTAATAACAACACAAATGATTAACACATGATTTTAATTTTAATTCACATAGTATTATGAAAAATTAGTTAAAATTTAAAATTTAAATTGATTTATTTTTGTATTTTAAATACACATTGCCAGTTATTTTGCCCACCTTTGAACATTTATTGCCACTGCATATGAGCATATTTTTTTGTTTACAAATAAAATTTTTACTTTAAACAAAGAATTTGTTTATAAATTTGTTGATTTATAAAGTCAATAAGTTAATTGATATTTTTGGTTAATATTAAGAAATATTATTAATAGATATTATATAGATAATATTTAACAAAACTTACATTTTTGAATACATGTTATACATGTATACAGAAATACATGTTATTATGTAGAAAATTATTAATAGAACTGACAGGGGTGCAGCGGGGGGCCCTGGTGCATCCTACTGTATCTGTATAAATTGTAATGTATAAAAAGAAAAACGTTGGCCACGGCCCCTTGTCTAAAAACAATTGCTGAAAAATAAACAAAAAAAATAGTATCTCAAGAAAATCGTGTGGTATTTAGTATGCATATCTATTCGATAATATATTGTATTTTGTATAAAAATAGTTGAGAAATAGGTCTATTTAAACAATTTTTAATTGGCTTATTTTAAATGAATATTATAGTAAATTATTTTATAATTTTTATTTCATTTTTTAATTTTGTAAAGAAAAATTTTTTATATAAATAAATTATTTAAATAATAATTAATGGCTAATTGTAAATAACATGATAAAATAGAATATACAGTTATTACTAAATATTAAAAAATTTAAATAACTTACATTACTTTGACAATAATAATTATTGTTGACAAATGTCACAATAGTATTATTGATAATTTTAATTATACATAAATATACTATACGAGTAGTCACACAGCATGCGATGTATACAGTATACCCATAAGTTATATATTATATCCTTACATGGTTTGGAAGCATTTGTCTACCCAAAGTATAAAATTGGATTACCCATGTTGTGCGGCCTGCATGCCGTCATTTTATAATACATAGTATCTAAAATCGGGTGCTGTATTTATACAATTTTTGGATTTATGCAAAGTTTCAAACAAATTCGATAATACAATATTATATTCTTTTGTGTTATATGACTACGTGTGTTACTAAAGCCTCCGTCTCACGGTTAAAATGTTTATCAATATTTTGATAAAAACCGTTTTGATTATGGGACAAGGACAAGGATATAATATTATGCTATAATATTCCTAACATATTTAGGAATTTAGTTTTAAACAACAATAAATGTTCGGATGGGTTAAATCTCCAAATTCGAATCTATAAATTTAAACTTTAATTTTTTATTAATTTTAAAAAATTTTTAAATAATTAAATTTAAATTTAATTCTATAAATTATTGAACTTTAAACTATTACTCAATAAATATTATTATTATTATCATTATTATTATGTTCAGAATCGATTCCATCATACAGGAATGTACATAGTAAAGTTCATGTTAAAAGCCGTCTTAGAAGCATTTAAAAATAATTAAATTGCAGACACAATAGTTAATGAGTCAAGTTCAAACCATTAAACAAATGCATATAAAATATATTATCCTAAGAAATTAATTGCTGAATTTTTTAACTTAACTTTAGTTATTATTTTAATTAATATACTTTTCATTATTGGTATACATAACTAATAATATTATGTTAAATTTGTAAATGAAACTTTTTGGAAATATAAAAGAAAATTCGAGAAAATTACTAATAAACTTATAAAAAAGTAATACAGATTAAAATTGAAATTAAATTAAATTGAATTCAAAATAATTACATTTTAAAACGTCATTTTTGTTAATATTCACTTACACGCACTTAATTTTATTGAAATGTTGAGATTATTAATTTGAATGAGATACATAGTTTTAAATTTAAAAGTAATGTTAATTCACCCTACAAAAGAGCAGGTGTAACTTTACAAAAAAAATTGTAAATAATTTGTAAATTTGCATTTTCGCAAAACAAGTTTTACATGCAATAAAAGGGGTTTTATTATTTCTTATAAGTTTACTAGACAATAATTATCATAATATACAATTAAATGTAAATATTACTAAATAGTTGTACATAAATTAAATAGAATATTTATTTAAATTTTAAAACTATTGATATTATAATAATTATTATTGTGTATGTCAATGTAATAATTTATTATCATTACGATAATTATTAATATTTATAATTTTATGCTATTTTTGTAAAACAATTTGTAAATTTTCGGAATATTGGAAATATAAGTTTGTTATGTCGGTGATTGGCATTTAATAACCCGTAATAACTATCAATACCTTCAATTTGCTTTTAAATTTTAATGTTTTTAAATGAATGAAAACAATGGGAAAAATGTAAAAAGAAACTTAATAAAGAATGGTAATGAGCAAACATATAAAATGACGAGAATAAAATTCCGAAGAGGTTAATAACAACATAATGCGCTCGATTTTATAGCCTGTTTGTTCGCATATCACTGTTCGTTTTAATAATATTTTAATATAATGCTTGTGTAGTTTCTGGGCACCAGATAAAATTCATAAAATAATAATAAGAGAAAAAACTTCCGTTATTATTCCATAACTTTCAGGTGTGGTGATGGCATACATTTCACATATGAGATAATCAATCCACAACATTTATTCTAAGAATAAATGTTTTTCTAATATATACAAGAGCTGCTAAGCATTTCAAATACAGAGAAACTTAGAGCCAAAACATGGGCTTCTCTCTATACTATGTAGCAGCCCAAAATTAAACGAACTTGACCAATAAGATTATTATTTACTTAGTTATAAAGCAAAAAGAGAATATGATGACAAGATGGTAACTTGTTTTGTTGAGAGGCTTACATGAGGTGAGAGTGGAAAATTAGAGAGTAAAATGAACAAAAAGAAATAATAGACCGCAATTGCCCTGAAGCAATCCATTGTTGAGATTTCCAAAAAATGATTATTATAATTGACAGGAATGGTAGCCAATGTTAGCCAAAATAAAATGCTTTCAGGATTGGATTAAGCAGCGTAAAGCAATATACTGTCTAAGCCAACTGAATATTTCATTATAGTTTACAATTGAAGAATTATTGTGGTTACAGAATTTTTTTGGGTAAGTTCAATAAATTTGTGCAATGGATGGCAATCTAAGGTCAATTTGGACCCTTAATCCGCCCCTGTTATCTTCTAATTAATATAGGTAACATCATTATGGAACGGTGTGTAGCGATGTTGTATAACACGTGAAACTTTATACGACACAATTAAAGCTAGAAATCTGAAACAATTTTGTATTCCGTTTGACATCATCTTTACTCCAATTAAAAATCGTCTCGTTAGAAATGCTATTGTGACACGAAGGATACATACATAGATCTCTTGAAATTCTAGTACCTTCTACGTAGCTATGCTGTTAAGAGGCGTCCAACTATTGTTAGATCACATTTGTGTTTCTAAGTTGTTTTACAATTCTGCTACAATTTGTCTCTTTGACATACATTTTCCAAGAGTTTGTTAATGTAAAGATTATGGGTACTTAAATTTCAGTGTAGTCAAAATATACAAATATTCACCCATTTGAAATCAAAAAGAGGATTATTAATTATTAAGAATTGGAAATCCCACCCTTTTTCAACTGAATACAAAAAAAAGGGATAATAGATATTTTAATTTATTAGAAATTGTGGTAGGAAACATTTTTACGTTTCTTTTTTGGCAAAACGACAACATTTTCTCATTATTTTCTCATTGATACAGGAACACTAAAAAGGGATATCATATTAGAACGTGTAATTTTAAAAAATGCGATTTCTTTGTTCGCTCGCTCTGATAATCCATACTTATTACGTGTCTTTATTCTTTTTCTTGCTTCAATTTTACTGATGATAAACGATAATAGGTAAGGTAAATGATAGATATTTTTGGCTCAAATCCTAATGCCGTCTGGTGGTTGAATATCTTATCTTTCTGGAATTCATTTATATTTATATTCAAATTTTTAGTGCTTACGTGAAATAAGTACATTTTATTGTAGATAAGGTACCTCGGGTCTGTTCGATTTTTATGTCTAGCAATAAAAAGTAATAAAAGTACTAAAATTGTTCGGGTTAATTATCTAAGAATGATTAACACTCTAGCCAACTGCGATAGGATTTATTTATAACTTCAATAACGAAATGACAGCGATTAATGACCGCCTTGATTAAGATATGGGTGCTATAGATTAATGGCAAATTATTTATTAAAAACTATAAAAGGATCCTTTTATTATATGTGTCGAGTAGGTATAGAGTTTTATAATTGCACGTAGAGACATAAATATTGAGTTTTACAAATATAATAAATTACCAGACCATTAAAGAGGTTCGACTTTGAATTGGTGCTTGGGGGACAAAAAAATTGACAATAAAATAATAAATCTATTTTTTTAAACTATTTAATTTTTATATGGAGGTTATTATTAAATTGTCAAGGATGAATTATAAAAAGTAAGCAAACGCTGGAAGAGACGATGTATTTTAATTATTTCGAATTTTTATGTATTTTAAATTAAAAACATACAGCGTACACCTAATCCGTAAGCTATAGAAGGCCGGTTATTCTTCCTGCTCTATTCCCATCTACGTCTATGTTAGGTATGTATAGGAATCGGTTTTTGTTTGTCCAAGCGACTAAGTAATTTTCAAAATTATTAATTCGTTCACAAAATTACAATTTTATAAAAATAATGCGTCTAGTGTTTCAGTTTTGAGTACTGATACAAATATGGGGGATGAAAACTGTCCAAGTGTAAGTAAACCTGCCTAACTACCCTAATTTACGATGAAAGAAACTCCGAGAAACTGCCTAATGATTATTGGTTGTTTTTACACGCTGTTTTAACATTGAGTGTAGTATCTTTTAAGAATATTTCCCCTATTTTGTTTTACTTCTTTCTGTGTGGTATTTGAAAATCGAGATATCGGTAAACGATTGACCGCAGCAACCACGTCCAAGTATCAGAATGGTCACGTACTCAATGTGATGTGGTTTGTTGAACAAACAGAATTATTGAAGAATCACTCGAGAGGGTTAAAAAGTGCGATGCATGCTAGCAGTCGACTAAATGTTGCTTTTTTTGAGAGTAGCAATAACAAGTAGTAAATTATGTGTATGCTTATTCCTGTATTATGAACGACACGCTATATTTCCATCCGGGGCTGTTTTCTACGCGATCCCCCCCTAATGCCGTGATATGAAATATTTCCCTACTTAAGATGATAGCTTTTCTTAAATTCGTCGCTCGTTGTCGCCTTGGAACTTAAATAAATTATGTGTATTTTTATTTTCGTGTATGTGTGAATTTATCTGCCTCGAAACGGGTCTTCACGATTTATTGTTTGGAAAATTGCTATTTTACTTTTAAGGTTTTTTAATTTAAGATTTTATATAAGCATTACTATCAAAATTTAAGCGAGCCTCACTAAATCATTTACTACATTTTAATAATATCTATATAGTACATATTAATTCAGGATTATTTTTATCATTGAACTAAAATTATTTAGTGTATCGGGGAGAAAATACGGTTCCTGCCATAAAAATTAATCTCTTGTTTATATTGTGTGTTAATAATGCGACATAAAATTATGACACAAATAGGATAACTTAAAAATGCTTCGAAAATATATTCCCTGCACAATTTTTGATTAAATTGCTTTAGAATTTATTGCTAGCATTTAAACCAAATAACTTTCTAGGTTTGTTGGCTCGTAATTTTTCAATTTTTGTCTAAATGTAAAAGTTTTTGAAAATCAATTTGAAAATTACAAATGTTAAGTAAATTTATATAGTATATCGGCCGAAAAACTTTTAAAAAGTACCCTGAGAAAACTGTATATTGCTGACACGATGTAGGACAAGCATATAAGTAATTGCAACTTTATCTAGTCTATCTCTTTATTAATTTATCAAGTCTAGTTATAACTAGACAAATATAACTTAATATGTATAACTTAACAAATTATCAAATACAGAATAGCAAAATCTGACAACGAGTCAAGAAGATTATCAATTGAAAGGTATTTATAAGTCAAATTAACAATATTGTTAACTAACAATACCATTGCAGATCACTGATATTGTTAAATCATTAGATTTATCAAGTAAACTTTCAAGTTTCAAACTTTTAAACTAAAGTAAAAATTTAGATTGGTGGCAATAATATTTGTTATTACTTACAATCTTCAGTCTATTCGTGGACCATTGCCTTCCTGCTCTTTTAAAAAAGTTTTCGGTATTAAGACCCCACGGCTGCTCAAACCGGATTGAGGAATGCCTGTAACCCTGTTAGCGCAACAACAGGTAGAAAATCACAATTTCTTAGAAAATAATGAATGAAAACTTGTTGATAATAGTTGATGGTGGCAACAGAGTCTATTTTTAATAGTTGAGGTTTACATTCCAAGATTACTTTGCCATAGGCACCCAGTAATTTGTTCATGTATTTTTCTGGAAATATCGACAATAACGAACCGAAAATCGTTATGGGGGCTTCTTGTGTGAGCTGAATCCGAATTTTATGTTGAAAACAACCACCCTAACACCTGGTGAGCCCTAACCTGGCCCTGAACGTCATCCCCGAGGGTGTTCCAGACATAATTGAAAAAAAAATTGTGTCTGAAAACCCCTCGGGGATGAAGTTCAGAGCCAGGGTAGGGCGCACCAGGTGTTCGTGGGGTGTTCGTCGGTGCCATATTTGAATCCAGCGACCCGAAAAACCCCCAGTAAAGATTGTTGGTTGGTCTTTTTCAATTGTGTCTGGAAAACCCTCGGGGATGACGTTCAGAGCCAGGTTGGGGTGCACCAGGTGTCTGTGGGGTGTTGTCCGGTGCCATATTTGATTTCAGCGAGCCAAGAAACCCCCCCGTAACGATTTTCGGGTGGTTTTTTTCAATTATGTCTGGAAAACCATCGGGGATGACGTTCAGGGCCAGGTTAGGGTGCACCAAGTGTTCGGGTGGTCGTTTTCAACATAAAATTCGGATTCAGCGCACACAAAAAGCCCCCATAACGATTTTCGGTTTATTATTGTCGATATTTCCAGAAAAATTCTCGAAAATGACGTCCGCATCCAGGTTGGGGCTCACCGGTTGTCCGTGGGGTGTGCGCCGATGGTATATTCGAATTCAGCGACCAAAAAAAAACCGTGTACCCAGTTTCTCTCCTCTCTCGCATAAAGTTCGGGATAGTTTCCGGAGATGACGTTCGTCGGCGTTCCTGAGCTCCAGGTATTTGGGCGGTCAATTTGAACATCATAATCATGATCAGCGACCTCGAAAAACCCCGCGTACCCGACTTGAGTCAATTCTGATTCTTATTTAAGACGTTATTAAATTTGCCAAAAGGCCTCTCAAAAGATGCATTTTTGACTGCAGCAATGCAACTTCCGGTTTGTAATCGGTACAAAGTAGGTAGGAATGATATAAATAATTTTTGCAAGCGAATGCAAAAAACCGCATTCCGATACTATCCTAAAAGATTTCCTATCATAATACTTCATTGCCTCGACTATGTAGATAGTTGGTGTAGAAAGTTTCGTTTATAAACCAAATGTTTGCAGTCTTTTGGTGTTCTATTTTGTGAATTATTATTTCACCCCAGTTTTACAATAAAACAATTCAGAATCAAACTCAAAACAACATTAAGTGTACGTAATAGAGCCGCCGTATTGTTGACATTTGGTAGCATCACGGGTGCCACCAACGGTAAGATAAATCGCGAATTGAATCAAACAAAATTAATTCTTGTTTTTGATTAGGAATAGAGCAAAATTCAGACTTTTTGATCATTTGCAACAATGTTAACAACTGAAATTAATTTATAAAATTTAGATTTTTCCGCGTGGTGGCGTTCACTTAATGTAAATCGCGAATAGATTTTTTATAAGTACACTGTGCAAGAGTTTTAATTTAAAATTGTCAATTCCAAGAAAATCAAAAAAAAAATCATTTTATAAAAAATACTCAAAAATTGTTTGGTGAAATAAATTACACAGAGCAACAAAATTGAACTTTTGTTCAGCTTTAAGAATGGGCGGCGGTAATTCTAGTAGATTTTTTTGCGCTGAAAACGAATCTGACCTTGAAATTGTTCCAGCACGTCAGGTTTTTTGGAAATTTTAGTTTAAATGATCAAAAATGGCTTTTTTAACCATTTTTATGATTTTTTTAGGGAACCTCATTTTTTTGTTTTAATTTTTCACAATTGCATTGCATAGTACTACTACTTAGCATTAAAATCCATTCTTCTAAATCATCCTACGATTTTTTAAAGTGAAGATATACAATTTTTAAATCAAAAGCTTTAGTCGCGTTCAAAGTCACCCGTTTTACCGCGCCGAATTTACTTTTTGACAAGTTTTTTAGTATTCTGCCTACACAGAGGTTCTTGAGCTAACTAATAAAGTAATACTAAAGAACTTGTTAAAAACGGGTTACTTTGCATGACTGAACTTCTCGACTTCAAAATTGTATATCTTTACTCTGAAACATCGTAGAATGATTTAGAAAAATGGATTTTAAAGCTAAGTAGTGGTACTATGCGATGTAATTGTGGAAGATTGAAACAAAAAAATGAGTTTCCGTAAAAAATATTATGAAAATGGTTAAAATAGCCATTTTTTTAACCATTTATGCTAAAATGTGAAAAATTGGTGGGTGATACGACAATTTTCTTTCGTTTTCGGAATCAGTACACCAAATTACATATAAGAATTATTTAAAATTACTGAAAAAGTTTTTCATTGTTGGCCTGTGTTATACGTACTACTAATTACCTTTTCGATAATTTTCTAAAATATTAGTTTGATAGTTTTCTTTTGTTGGAAATGAACCCAAAATAAAGTATGTATTTGTAAAATGCAATATTTAATAATATATAACTCAACAAGAACCTTAAAGTAAAAGAATTTTAAGAGAAAAGTTAAGAAAATACAGTACTTAGAAAATCAATTATTCAAAAATCAAAAAAGACATAATAATTTTCACTTGCCGTAAATGCTGTAAATAATGCATTTGCGCAAAATTAAAAGTTAAAAATTCATAATGCGATATAAGGCTCAATTTCACAGTTATTTCCGATTTTCAGTCGCATGTACTGAGGATTTTAATCATTATTAAATAGGTTCTTATTTGTTTAATTCGAATATTTTTCTTGTTTTTTATTTTTTAATTTTCTTCGTTATTTGTATTTATATATTTTATCTGTACTTTCTCAACTTTACACTTAAAATTACTTTGTTACATGTTACATTTCCCTTTTTGGTTTATCAAGTAAAATATTTTTGCTATGTTGAATTATTACTAAATTTTAATATAACTCATCTATGTTGTCAAATTTAGCAGGTTTCTTTTAAACGGCCACCTGAATTAAACGGACAAATTTTTGGCAAACGCAGGTGTCGCTTAAGAGAAAGTAAACTGTATATTACATTATTAAGTATATAATGTAAACATTATTAAACATTTTGAATAAATAATAAACTTCCTTCCGTTTATAGTTTACAACTTTGCCCCTCCCCCCCTATAATTTTAAAAACAAAAAGATTACAAAAATTGTATAATTTACCAAAAGAAAATCAAAATAAAAAAAAAAAATTCAAAAATACAAAAAGGTATTTTAAAGGAGGGGTGCGCTATGAAAATTATGATTAAAATTGGGTGAAATATACTGAAAGGTTAAGAAATGCTGATTTAACCGGTTGTTATTAAATATTTATATTGTCGTGTAGCAAAAATTTTCTGTTAGATAATTTGAAGAGGTATTTATTTTGTAAATTTAATATTTTGTTTTTTATTTGTTTTATAATATTTTACTATTTTTGTTTTGGCTGTAGTTCAGAAGAGGTAGGAGATACATCAAAAGTTTGTTTGACGAAAAGTTGAGAAATTGAATGAACTTTACAACGATACTAAAATTAAAGTAGTATGTCTCGATTTAAAAGTTCTATGTAAAAAAAAACGAAAAGGGGGTCGCTTTTAGACCACTCTCCCCTACCTATACGCTTTAATATAATATTGCTGATAATATTAAAATGTAATAAACAGGGTTCGGAAGTTATAGTTATAATTTTATTATTTTTTTTATAATGGATTTTTTAAATATTTTATATATAACTGCAGATCATTCAAATTTAAAAATATTTAAAAAATCCATTTAGAAAAAAATAAACAAATTGATTGACAATTTTATTTTGCATATTTTAGTGCTATTTATAGCGCTAATTTTGGTGTTTTTAAGTTTATATTAAATAAAAGAGCTAAAAACTTACTTTTTTAGCACTATAACTTCCGAGTCCTGATAATAAATTACATAAAAATATATTTGCCAATATTTTACAGTTATTGGAGCTGTGTATGAGATCGGCATCATGTCATGGATTATCCTCTGCATATGTATGCCTCTTTTCCATAGCTTCTAAGAGAAATTTTCTACAAAATTCAACAATACAGTACCGAAGTATAGATATATAATTTTCAAAACAATTTAGAATGTGTTTAGAATTTTTGTGTATTTTCTATTATTCAAATTGGGAGAATTCGAGAGCCATGGAAGATATTTATGTGGAGCTGGCTAAAACCTGCAATTTTACTTATATATATATTTTTTAAATTAACTTGTTGACCAAGATCCAAGGATCTTGAGCAAATGAGCTTGATTGAATCAGAGTTTGAATTGAATTGAATCAGATTGATTATTAGGTAGAATTATTAACTTTTGAAGTTTAGGCGATAAAACTAGAAAATTACATATTATTATTCATAATTTCTTTTTCCTAATCGGTCGACTTGTTTTTATACTGCTAAATCTTTGTCGGTTCAGGAAATATTTACCTATAACGAATCGTTTTTTAATGAACCCAGTATATACAGAAATATGTAAAAATAATCTACTATAAACCTAATAGTCTAAAATATGTTATCCGTATATTCCAATGTCACTGTAAATAGAAATAATCGTCGTTGACACAAAAAATCGTGTACCCGATAAACTATAAAACTTAGCATACTCGTGTTTTTAGATGTAATATTTTTATATTTATTCGGTCAACTGTGAAATTTTTACATTATGATGATTTTGTTAATATAGGTATATGTATTACTGTCTACCTTAAACATATATAATTTTCTGTATCTATTAGGAAAATATTTTTATTCTGAAATGGACCAGTTTTTATTATCTTATATATTATATGTAACATACATAGGTTCTCACTTAATATAGCGACTGTTATATTTTTTACCAATTCTCTCTTTTTATCAAGTGGATATACAAAAATTTCAAATAGGTATGCATAAGTGGCAATATAAAATTTTTAAAAATAGGTCAGTGAAATATTTATTTACGTAGATTCGGATTGGAGCGAAACTTTTAATATACTGACACGGCTTTCAAAATAACGCAAAAAGATAAAATCGTTCTGTAGTTTTCCACGGAGTAACAAAATAGAAGTTGCTAAAAATTTAAGTGATAATTAGTGCCAAATGTAATTTGGGAAATAGCGACGAAATTTTTAATTTGAAAAAACGTTCATTAACAAAAAGTGGTGACTCGAGAGTGACATAAACGTTTTATATACATGAAGTTGGAGTTCGATATCGAACCGGGTTGGCTATCGTAAAAAACTCCTATCGGTGACCCCCCTTCTTCTATCGGTGACCCCCTCCGCTCCCGTAACCTCTGACCTCACGACCCGCGTTCGACTTCTTGCGCACAGAACTATAGATGTTCGATTTTTGTGGACGCCGACGCCGTGAGTCGTTTTCCCCGGCGGGAGACGCCCTTGTCGATGCTACTTTGCGATGTAAAAAGTCGAGAGACGGTTTTTTTACGCTTCGTTCCGTTTGCTCTTTGCGGTTATTTGCTGGTCGCTTTTATGAACAGGCAAATTTAAAAGGGCAACCGTTACAAATAAACTTAAACGGCTGTACTTTTCTGTTGACAATGTCGTTAACACTTTAATTAATTACCATTTATATTCTATTTACCATACCATACTTATGCATTAATAAATAGCATTGGTCAATAATAATAAATTTAAAAAGTTGTAAAGTGAAACAGATTTATATATGTATATTA
Source organism: Cantharis flavilabris (assembly GCA_949152465.1). NCBI lineage: Eukaryota > Metazoa > Arthropoda > Insecta > Coleoptera > Cantharidae > Cantharis > Cantharis flavilabris. The sequence continues at coordinate 17,825,132 of OX424438.1, forward strand.
TACGATCTGATAGAATGGCATTCTCATATCTCACGCAACCATAATATAACATTATCGACGTGGTTGATTTGCACAAAAAAATTGTTTACGTTTCAAGTCGGGCACAAAATTGAGCATATCGATTTTAGAAAAATTTCAATTTACAATTTCGTGCACTTATATTATAAGTCATGCATGTAATAATAATTGTACTTGGTTCTGTTTATTATCGCCCGAAGAAGTTGAATCGACGACTTTTTGTGTGCTTATAGCGAGGAAATAAAACGAAAACAAAAATAGCATTTTGTTTAATACATAAAATCTAAACTAAAAGACAAAGAAAATGAATTTGTATAAAAGGGATTGATCTCATTGAAGTAGGTAATATCAGCTGAAACATCTGAAACTTACATATTGCTCCAAAAGTAATTTTACGGAATTGGTATAGAAGTAGACAGAAGAGGAAATATAAAAGAACACAGACATGGAAAATCGATATCCGTTCATTTCTTAAAGAGTCAACTTTTGTTTCTATATTTTAACTTTTTGTTACGAACAATCGCCCTATTATTTATTAAACGTTAGTTTTCCACCATTTCTTTAAGTTTTCGAATTTATTGCCATATTTACGTTGTTTGTTTGATGTTTTAATTTATTTTTGTTGTGCCCACCTATACCTACCTATCCGTCGAAGATATTTAATTAAATAACCTAGTATACCTATTGTACGCGTCTGTCTAGCGCCTCAACTGAGCGATGCAAAATTTACCTTTCGATTACTTTGCGATTGTTCGACACTAATTCTTATTGAATGTATTGACCAATCAGTATCAATATCCTATTCCTATCGATAAGTTTGATACTTGAGTAAACGTTTAAAGCAACGTAGTGCGCTATATACAGAGCTATGTACTCTATATAACAGGTCTGTTATTGGTCGGATATCGCCTATAGGTAGTCATCTATAGCAATGAAATAGCGAACGATCGATTCTGCGCGTTACCCGCCAATCAGCGATTGGTGGAGGAGGGTTGGGTTATTCTGATCGGAATGATCGGTTGATACTTTGACTCTATTGCATCGTTATCGTCGATTTATTTAAAAAAAAAAGTGACAAGAAAATCGTTATCGTTAGACACGCCGACAGTCGAACGCACGTTTCGTTCGAAATTAATACCATAACAAGTTGGTATTTAATTTTAATCGATTTTTTAATTATTTTTCTCTTCTCAAATGAGGGATGAAACGAGAGTAGAATTTTTAATTTTCTTTATTGATTACGGAAATCTTTTACCTTGGGGTGATTTATTAACGCCCTTTTAGAGTAACTGACTTTGAAACCACACAGTATATTTCTTGGATAGTACTTTAAGGGAAATCGGACTTTAGTCTATAGTACGTTAAGATTCCCCGCAAGATCGTTACTGCAATGTAAATCATTGACTGAAAGGCTTCGTCCAAGAAGAAGAGCGAACAATTGCGGGGCTGCAGGATGAAGTGAGCAAGTTTCTACGCGATTCCTAACTGAAACGATATATCTTGAGTTTTTTAAGGCGTTTGGAAACCGAAACATATATAGCGGTTTGTGCCCCAGAAGATCTTAAGTTATAGGCGATGTTAAGATGCTGCTGCTATATCGAACGCTTCTCGTTTGTGGGTGTTCCTGTTTGTATCGTTTATCTTTTTTAGGTACCTTCTCTTTATGGTTTACTTTAACTTGCGTGCGTTTATACAAATTCACTTCAAACTTGCAAGATTAATTTTCAAAACAAATTTCAATAAAATAACTTTGCACTTTTTGTGCAAACGACCACGTAAGTACCTACCTATACTTGTATAAATCTTAATAACAATTTTCGAAGTCATTAAAATTTTAATACCTATTGAAATATCTACTTTTTGTCATAAATTAGAAAAGATTTGTGGAACCGTGACCTACGGAAACGTCAATCTACGAGATGATTTTAAATATATAAAAAAAAATTATAACCATTTCTACCGACCGTAGCGTCAACTATTAAAATGTGCTCAGGTTTTTACTTATAGTTTTTCAGTCGTCTTATAATACGCCTTCTGATCACTTAATGTTGTGAATATTCTTTTTTTTTATATTCATGTATTCACATTTTAGTAGCTACTATATCATGCGCACATTAAATAAATTTTTTCAGGTGTGACGTTGGAACTGTGGATATGTAGATTTTATTATTACGATTTCGTTGTATTTCACAAACAGCCCTAATTTTTATTTAATAATAGGATTAAAAGAAGTGTGGTTATAAAAAAACGTGATACCAGATAATTAAAGATATGATTTTTGATTATATCACTTCTATAATATACATACTTTATATACAAATGTGTAACTAATTTTAAATTATAGGAATATACAGAAATTTACATATTAAAATCACGATTTAATAGTTACAGTTTTACTGGGGCTTAATCTCCAGTACTTTGTTGAAAGTCATTTCGACGTTCAGAATAACATTGCACAAAAATTAAATTTTATTTATATTATGTTGCATCTGCAGACTTGTGTTCTGCATTAAATCAACATTTTATTGACACTTAAATTTTTTACTTGACCGGTTAAATCTCCACTAACTGCGTGCAAAAAACAATTACGTTTTCAGGTATAAATTCAATTGGGTGTCAGTCACATAGAAAACTTTGTAGATATACAACCTGGTCACGTAAAGAATGAGGAAAACGCGCTCGGACTGGCTCAGTCAATGGTCGATTTTGAAGATTTTTATTTAATTTTTACTTACAACTTTGCATTAACCAAATCAGATTTCCTGTGCAAGAACTGTTAATACACTGCACAAACGATTGTACTGAATAATTTTGTTACAATTTCATTAACATATTTTGTAAGATCTCACATCTTGGGTCATCGGTCCGTATAAATGATATTTTTCTGGGCCTGATTATCGAAATGGAGAAATCCAATTTCCTATTCCCAATTTTGATACTATTATTATTTACTAATTATTGATTTTCCTCTTTAGAGGGGGAGCTTAGTGACCTAAATAATATAAATTACCAAATTTTATTACAGGAGATGCTATTTCGATCGAAGGATTGGTGATATCTGATATAATATGGTGGATCGGTCAGTTTTCTTCAAAAAAATATCATTCCACAGTAACCGAACAGGTCCCAAGAGGAAGGCAGTCTTGAAACTGAAAAAAAAGAAATAATTTTTGAAGCAAGACATCCTGTCAGAATTATTTGAATTTATATTATTACATAATAATATATTGCTGTGCTATTGTTTAGAGTTTTTCTTTTTTAAATTACCTATTTAAAATTTAATTCAGTTGGATATCTCAATCTTCAAAATGTTCTTATCACCAACAATTTTAACCCTGCAAATATTACAATTTAAATTTAAATTAATTATCCTCTCCAAAATATTGAATTTCACTTTAATTCTTTTTAAATTTAATTACTAATTAATTATTTATTGAATAATAAAATTAATTTTTAAAATAATTTTCTGATTAATTATAATTTCTTAAATAATAATTAATAATTAAAATTATTTCAATCTCTAACTAAAACCAATTTTACACCAAAATACACAGCAATATAATAAATATGTTATATTTCATTATATTATTTAAGATATACAACCGAGTGTTTTAACAATAAATATAAGGATTATTGCTTTTGGTTTTATTCTAAAAATTGTTACAATAACTTGACCTGTATTTTAAATTTATGTTACAGAAACTACGTCCATTGCTTTGAAACCTCAATTAAATTCAAATAAAAAAAAAAGTTTTAAGTTTGGGTAGGCTAAAATGTTTAAAAGTTAAAAGAGTTAAAATACTTTAGGTAGTTTATACAACAGAAATACAAACGTTTTTTAGTTGAGATGGTTACGCATGCGTAAGTGTCGAAATTCACTTCCCCGCAGTATTAGTTTTTTATGCTGAGTTCTAACGTTTACGAAATCTAGCAAAATTCGTATCGTATTCGGAAAAATGGAAAGCAATCTCAAGAAATGTAACTAACTATACATGCATTGAACCTCTAGGATCTTTCAACCCACTTGTGGACATGTTAACATCTTATCAGCTAGAAAATCATTGAATTATTGTTAAATAAACTAACTGAATTAATGCCTTTAACATTTTTTTAAACGATTTTTGTTCAGAAGCGTTTGCGCATAGCACTTAAAAAAAACAGGTGTTCACTTAACTTTAAAGCTCTTTCAACCTACCAAAGATTATCCCGATCCTACAGTTACACTTGAGAGGACAATAAGAAAAGAGTTTAGAAATAACATACATTTTTTGTAAACTTATATGTATTTTTAATTTTAATAAACTCATTTTTTAGTTTGTTTTTTGAGTTTGAAGTCAAAAAGTATTCAATAATAATAAAATTAAACATAAAATCCAAAATAAACATGAATAAAAATTATTAGATTACATACTTTTTAGAACTACTGAGGTTCACAAAGTACCACAATTCAAAATATATAGTACTTCAGCTTAGAATAAAAAATATTATTTTCTCTGAAACATAAATATTCAATTTATTAATAAACAGTGCTTATTTTTATAAAAAGTTTCTAGAAGCCTAAGACTCTTCAAAGGAATTTCTTGGTACTTAAATTATTACCAGTCCCGGCTTTAGTGGCGTAACTATACACCTGAGGAAGCCCGGAGCGGAAGTAATCTGAGAAGCCCCCCTTACTTAAGAAAAATCCTTATTTTTTTATTAATATAATTTAAATTTAACTCAAAATATTCTCGTCCGATGGTAAATTAGTGAAAACGGGATATCGGGTATGCGGACACCAAATAAAACAACAATGTTATATCGTCGACGTTTCGAAGGTCCAACACACAACACGGACTATGTTATTTTGGCGGTATTACACTTTGTTTTTGAAATTGTTTTATACCATTGGCTGTCGTTATCAAACGGGCCTTGTCAAAAATTTATTGGTTTTTTTTTTACCATTTGTGTTTTAATATTGGGAAATTGTTTTAACTGTAATGTTCTTATTTAACAAGTGTATTTATTTATTTATTCATTTTAAACTGTACATAGTGTTATATTTAGTCAAAGTTAACGCCTGTTACCGTATTTCGAGCCATCAAACATCAAATTATTGCGTGTCCATTGCATATAAACAGACTTTCCATCACGTTATTGAGGTGAGAATTAGTATTATTTTGCTGTTTACCGACGTTCACATGCTTGTCTTTATCTACAGTCCTGAGGATGAAGGCATAAATTAAACCTTCGAAACGTCGACGATATAACATTGTTGTTTTATTTGGTGTCCGCATACCCGATATCCCGTTTTCAATAATTTAAATTCTAAAGTTTGTATTATTATAATATATGAAAAATATATTGTAATGATCTTTAGCATGAGACTCTCAATTTTACTTTTTAATCTAATTCATAATAATTTTAAATAAACCATCATTACATTAATGCGAACATTAATTCGGCTCGCCGAATGTGTAGCTATCGGACTAGGTGCTCGACGTGCACACAAATTTCACAATGCCTTCCAATCGCAACTGGGGTGCCACTCTGGGGTGTAGAATACCCTAAGCCACTTTTCGTTAATTTTAAGTATGTATACCTGAAAAAAGCGATTTATGGCATCATCTGTTGTAAAAAGTTGTCACTTTATCACTTTCTCGATTTTTCAATTTTTTAATAATAGTATTTTATTTATTTTTTTCCATATAACCCATATCAATACAAAAAATTAGCTCTTGAGAAGTAATAAACAAATTTTGGCAACTTAAAATATTCAATAGATTATTTGAAATAATATGTTTTATCGCTGGGTACAATGCCCCCCAGTGTGTTAAGTACGTCATTCCATAGAAGTGTGGCAAGTAAGAGTTAAAAACCAATTATACTATTTTTTATCATCCAATTAACCAATCTTACTTTCTTTCCAAATCCATGCAAATTTTGTCAAAAATAATTCCAACTATGTCTAAATTTCATTTGGACAATTTTCAAATAAAAACACCAAAAAAATTACTCACTCAAATTCAAACTAATCAAAAATCTCAAATCTGAGACTCGAAATTAATACTTTCACGGGACATTCTCGCAAAAGCGTCCGACCATCTCAACGGACTAAATCGGAAAGAGTGGGACTATTGCACTCTTTCGTGCCAACTCAAAAATTGTCGACGCGAATGACGCACAAAGCAAATTTAAATACACAATTTCTTGTTTTTTTGGTACTTCTTTGATAAATTAAAGTGCTTTTTCAATATTTATTAATACGACATGCTTTGTGTAAAAAGATTACACATTTTCAACTCTTTAAATAAATTGGTTTAGATGTTTTGAGTATCTGATTTTAAGGACCAAATATTTATTTTTTATAAAAATTCCATGTATGTAAATATTCTCAGATTCCAAAATATGTTTTAAAATGTCTGAAAAATTTCGCTGAATATAAGCAAGCTAATTTTTAGATTTTTAATTTTTCACTAATTTTTTCAAAATTACATTATTAAATAAATGTAAAAAAAAGTTTGGCTTTATTGAATTTAAAGATAAGAAACGCAGCTGTTTTCGACTTTTATACTTTTAACCTGTACAGGGTGGCTCAATTTCGATCCTTCTTATGGGGAAATCGGTAACTATAGGAGATATCGAAAAATGGATGGCGTATCCTCGATCTCTTTTTTTGAGAAAAGTTTAATGGTGTAAACCTGAATTCGATATCTTTTTTCGTTTTCGAGTTATGGCCAAAAGTTCACTTTTTTGACTTTTCGTTAAATGTCGATATCTCGGTTGTTTGTAAAGTTATAGAAAAAATATTTACACTTTCTCCAGACACTTTTTTAAGGGCAATAAAATGGGCTAAAGAGATTTTTAATATCTTACCTAGTTTTCGAGTTATAATATAAAGTTTGGTTTTTTTAAATAGAAACCACAGTTGGCTATGAAATATTTAAATAGAGTTTTTTATCCTCTTTTCAATTATATGTAACATGTGGGGTCTATTATTTCACTTTCATCCCGTTATATTACAAAATGTTAAATCAAAACAAAAGAAGATCGGAAAATTAAAGGTTGACTTTTTCAAAACAAAACACTATACAAAATCATTATTGACATCTAAAACAATTGTCTCCAGTTGTTTTTAAAGAGTGTTTTTAGTACCTAATACTTCGATACCTATTTTTATTTTTATTTAGTACCTATTACATATTATTTCACAAGCGTGTCAAATGGCTTATCAAAACTATGAAATATTATAATATAAATGTATAATGGATTGTTTTCATAAATCCAACATTTAATTTTCCGATCTTAGTTTGTTTTTATTTAACATTTTGTAATATAATGGGACGAAACTGAAATAATAGACCCCACATATTATATATAATTGAAAATAGGATAAAAAACTCGATTTAAATATTTCATAGCCAACTATGGTTTCTATTTAAAAAAACATAACTTTATATTATAACTCGCAAACTAAGTTAGATATTTAAAATCTCTTTATCCCATTTTATTGCCCTTAAAAAAGTGTCTGAAGAAGGTGTAAATATTTTTTCTATAACTTTACAAATAACCGAGATATCGACATTTAACGAAAAGTCGAAAAAGTCAACTTTTAGCCATAACTCGAAAACGAAAAAAGATATCGAATTCGAGTTTAAACCATTAAACTTTTCTCAAAAAAAGAGATCGAGGATGCGCCATCCATTTTTCGATATCTCCTATAGTTACCGATTTCCCCATAAGAAGGATCGAAATTGAGCCACCCTGTACAGTCAAGTCACATATTAGCATCGTACCGCATTGGATCTAAACAAAAAAATTCGTAATTGTAAAGTACTTAATACTAATTTTATTTATATTATAAGTATTTATTTAAAAATTATTATACTGCAGTGTACTAAATACACCTGAAACGGAAAAAAAACAGACAAATTTCTATTTTCGTAAGGTGCAGGTGTCAAGAGCACCCACCTCCAGCCAATTATTTATTTTATGTTTTGTCTATAGTAAATATGTTATTTAATTTTAATTAACGAATTTTTTATATTATAAAGTTTAATTGTTGCTGTTTTTTGACATTTACATAAAATTTCGGTAAACCATGCTATCAGTAAAAGTAAAAGTTAAAAATTTTTTTTTTAAGATCACTCAACTGAACCTGCCCCTAGTTTTTATTAAAATTAATAAATTGTTAAAAAGTTAGTATGTACATACAATTCTGTATCGGGATTACAGATACCGCGATTACAGGTATCGCGGTATCTGTATAGGTATCAAAGCGTAAGGACTATGGACTTTTGCCATTTGACATCTTGTTTACTTCTTAGCGTAACTAATTATTAATTAAAAACATAATTAATTAAAACAAAATTCTAAAAATATTTTATTTTTTATCCAACACCTCTGTCTTATGAAGGCATAATAATGCCGATTTTACATATCTTATGGGGTCTATAAAACACTAGTGACTTATGGGGTCTATAAGACGCTAGTGACTTATGTAAATTATGAGTACACCTACTTTATACTAATTTTCATAATTTACATCTGACATTTTAAAACGTCAAAACTTTTAATTACATTTTAAACTATTATTACGAGATATTGGATAAAGCTTTGTATTACACACGTGTCTTAACAGCAAATAAGTTACTCAAGAAAAATTAGCCACTCGAGCAAGCTCTCGTGGCTAAACATTTCTTTCGTACCTTATTTGCCTTATAAGACACTTGTATAATAAATAGCTATAATTAAATTATCACTTTTTTGAAATTTCGACTTTTCTAGTAATTTTTGTGTATGAAAGTTTGTTTCCTAGTGTAGAAGGGTTTTGTTATAAACAGCATTTTTGCTCTAAGAAAACTGTTTTCAATTGAAGCGCAAATACCTACCTCAAATCTGTAATACCTGAGGTTTAACGAGGGAATTTCAACTTTGAACTAAAACCAGCGATGACATCAATCCAGTTCTGTAGTTAGAATGTTAAATGTTAAAATTGTCATTTACACAACGTTACCCTATAATTTGATGTTGATTTTTGATCTTTCTCATTTTACTTTCAAGTAATTTTATTTTTTATTCAATATTGGTGAACTTTGGGTTGTGTAGGAAGGAAACTATAACTTTCTATATTGATTTTTAAATAAACTACAATAATTATAACTTATAAGTATCAATACTTCGCACAGCTACAGAAATACTTCTTGGATTGACCATTTTAGTCTAGGTAATATTAAAACGTGCTTAACAAGCATTTTTATTAAACTTAAGAGACATTGTTGCTATTCAGGTTGGCGTTTAAACTTCTATTTAAAGGGATACTAATTTCGTGAATAGCTCGCCTTGTAAATCTGAGCTTTTTGTATTTAATTGTCGTTGCACAATAGGTCTACTCAGTTATATGTAGTGTTAAACATCGCAAGGATTCTCGATATAGTATATGACTGGGTAGATTTTGTTGTTAACAATTAGTACCCACTTTCCATTTTGTTGATAGGTAATGAAGCAGCCTATAGTCAATTTGCTGAGTACAAATTATAACTCGTTTAAAAGAAATTAAGGCTACTTATACTATTTCGGTTGAGTTCATGTAAAAATCTAAAATTTCTTTACACCATTGTTTTATGCCTCAGCGCCTTTAACTGTCATTATAGTTATATTTATTATTGTTCAAGTTCACTATGGCTGTGCAGGCGTGAAATGTAAAATAAAGAATAACAATCCTTACTGCATATAACATAGGGTACTTTTAAAATCACTAATATCAAGTCAACGATCTGAAAAGTGTGATTTTATAACACGAATCGTTAAGATTGTTTTTTCTACAACTTTATGATGTGTGATGTCAGGGAAACAAGTGCAATTGTACATGATTTTCTTTAATACTTGAAGGAAGTACTAATTCTGTTCCGTTGTTTTTCTAGGGTCAATTTATATTTTTATTTTTGTTATTACTTTGTTAAATACAATAGGATGTCGTTTTATAAGAATCCGTTGAAAAGTTTCCGACAATTCTTGTGATTTTTGATTGCCGCCAAATTAACTGCTATTTTCTTTTTTGTTCTCCATACAGGATGTCTCAAAATAAATGAAATCACCATTGTCCACATCTTACAAATTGGAATCATCATTTTGTGTTCGTGATTTTATAAAAAAATGCTTCAACAGCCCTCATAAAATTATATTATATAAATTTAAATTGTACCATTTTTTATTAAAATTTTCACCGAAAAATAAAATATTTTTAATAAATTTCAGTGTCACGGAAAGTTTAAGTAATAAAATTATTAAATTTAGCAACTTTCGGCGTAATGTTTAACAACCCCTACAATTATATAGGTTAGCAGTGGCATATCAAAATCAGCTGTTCGCTCTCACTACGAAGGATCGTCCTAACTAATCGATATGAACTAGTTGTCCTTAAGGGATTTGCAGTATTACGTTGTAAGGACAATAATATTCAATTTTAATTTTATTATTTTAAAATTAAAAAAAAAAATTTAATTTTTTATTATTCCACCAATTTCAATAACGTAAATAAGTTACATTGCAACGTTAACTGAACATAAGGTAATTAAATTGAAGTCGCCATTTTCTGCAATTCCATAATTTAAATTTTAATTTGCATTGTCCGAAATGAACAAATTAAAACGTTAGATCGAAATTACTTGCAGCAATTTGCATTTTAAGTATGAGAGAGAGAAAGGTAGCTTTGCTATTGACAAGAAAGTAACTGAAGTTCATTAGTGGTTTTCAATTAAAACAATATATTTCATTTCGTCTTTATGTACCGTAGTATGAAAGTTTTCTCTGCGCTTATTGATCGAGTAGCTGTGGTGTTTGATCAGTCCGGAATCGTCCATCTGATGTAGCTTGACACTCACTACAAGACAAAATACAATTGTACTTGACAACTTTCAACAAGAACTTTTAAGATAAAATTGCAACTTTTTGTTTTGCACCACTATACCAGTATTATTTACTGTTTCAAGTCTGGACGTTTTTGTTAAAAATTTAAGTTTAGTCAACTTAATTATTAAGGAAACATTCTCTAACACAAAATCGACTTTGATAGAATTTATTTTCTGTAATAAAAAGCATTTGAGATTAAAAGAAATAAAGTTTAGTTTTAAAACGAAATTTTGAAAATATCAAATAGGTAACGGTCGAATGCTTCATAATATAGAAATAAACACGAGTCAAAACACACAGCATTCCAAGTCTAATGAGAAAATTCTCATTTTCTCATTTTAGCATGTGCTCACATACTGGCTGTCCTATAAATTAATATGTTTTTAAGAACATATGTGTTACTTAGTTCTATACCTCACTTAACTTATTACATATTTCCGTTTCTCAATCAAATTTTGCAAAGAGTTACATAATGAATTAAAACAAAAAATTTAGCACACATTACAGATGCACACAAATTTATATTTTATTCAATTTAAACGCGTTTAATTTTAAAAGTTGCATAGTTATTAAACAGGATGTGCTTTGTTATATTAAAATTTGATGGGAAAATATGTTACATTAATTATGTTTTCTCAAAAAAATTATTTTATTTAAGAAATTTCTAACATTAAAATATTTAACAGTTTACAAGCCGATATACTTTAGTTATTATAGACATTGAACTAATAAGATCTACACTATGTCCTGACCCCTGAAGGCTTTTAACGAGAATAATTACTTTAACGACGTAAATTCTTTGACTCAGGTGCTTGTATGTAGGTTCAACAGACCGTAATGAAAATTTTAGATTTGCTTCTATAGGCGCCAGGTAAAAACAATAAAACTAATAGGTGAACAAACTTTTGTACACAAGTACAAAAAGTGACCAAGTTGAATATTCAGAAAAAAATATAAATTACTTGTGTATTTGTCCTGTGTTTCCTCGAATTTACGTATCGTAAGAATTTTCGTCATTTGATGAAGAAGCGATGCTAGAGTGCGTGCCAAATAGAAACAGAACTCCAAAATATCTCCAACCACTTAAAGAATACTAAGTCACTCAGTAGCGCGCCGTGAATTTCTTGCAAATGTTACAAATTGTTTTAGTTTGGTACGCCAGTGTTCATAAAAACATTTGACATGTGTTATGTTTTTAAACAAAATTGACATGATGAACTTTAAACACCTTTTCACCTCATATTCGTGACTACTGAACTGGTTGACTATGTGGGAGGTTCTATAAATACTTCGATACTCCGTATATTAAGCGGGAATGCAACTTTCTCGGTTATATGTATGCAGTCATAGAAAATTTAATAGTATCTCTTTTAAAAATAATAAATTGTACCAACTATAATGATTGACGGTTCTGTTTCTATTAGGCACGAACTCTAGTATAGCATTTAATTTATTATTATTAAAAAATATTTAATTCCTGATTTTCGTGAAGAAAGGTGAGGACTTCGAAAACTAAAGCTTTAGACTATCTTCATAAAAACTACGATCTTTCACATTTTTACATAAGATAACACAAGGAAATAAATTGAACATTGTTCAGTTTAACGTACATTTCCAGCCAATATTAGTGTAATACACTTTATAATATAGTCCTAATAGTTTTTATCAGTGGGATTTTGTAATTCTACCTATATGGTATTTAAAAATTGATATTCTGTTTTGGAAAGCTCCCGAGCATTGTGGCACCTGCAAATACTTAGCTACGACTCTGACCACATGTCATGCAAATCAGTGTTGAAATAACGTATAATTTTTAAAATATATACTCGTAAAACGTAGTTATTTCACAAAAACAAGTTAATTTTGACGTTGAATTAACTTTTTTTAAATTTGATTATTGAATTTGCATTTAATTATATTTAAAAATTACAATGTTAACGTTAAAAATAAAAATAAAAAGTTATATTTTTTGTCTAATTGAATAAAATTTTTCTGTTTAATAAAATCTAAAGTTTCGCATGCGAATTCGAAAGAGAGTCCATTTTACATTATGAACTGAAAGAGTAAAGTACACAATATTCCTCGTAGAATAAGTATGGGTTTCTGCGAGTTTCTGCTAATATACAGTTGTTAACATTTAATAATAGTAATCACAAAACTTTGTGATTTTAGAAAAAATCACAAAAGATTACAGTCGTGGACTAACTAGTAGTTGCTAGCCAATAGCCAGTACTAGAGTATATACTGGATTACTTCTGAAGTACTAGAGTACTGGAAGCAAAAAATTATTTCGTTTTCATGGATTATTAGTTGGACTAAATTAAATATCTATTATGTTCATAAGCCATCAATCCTGACAGGGCCTATTTTACCATTAGGACAGATTGGCCCGAAAAGAGAAAACATAAAATCGTAAAATAAACCCAAAAATTGGGCTTTCGATGCTATTGGTAACATTCGAATATCAGGGGCCCGAAAATTTGCTAGAACCTAGGTCCCAACCCAGTTAAAAATAGGCCCTACCTTTAAATTTTTTCCTTTTAACTTCCTTCCCTGACTTCCAAATACGGTGCTCATAATCAAGGATCCCAGCATTGGCTACTAAGTAACTTTTCAGTACTGAAGAACTAATACTATTAGTGCATGAATAAAGAGTAAACCGTACACTGATCCTCCGGTTTGCCAATGGCACAGAAGCTCAATCAATATTTGAAGTTATAATAATAAATACGTTTAACCTCGGGCCCGTGTTATTATGGTTTTTGCTATCGAACAACGAAATTCAACTCAGTGGATCTATCTCTTTCAATGTCCAAAGCTTTAACATATTGTGAGACGTTTATAACTTCCTAAATTTTGAATTTAACTTTAAGAGACACAAAACGATGAGGATAAACCGGGGGGTCTGAGGGGTATGGTATACCGCCAAGTGCACGCTTTTAATTTATTCACAAATCACTACCACCAACACAACAAACTGGACTACATCATCTATTTCAGGGGTGGCCAACAGGTCGTTCATTATTATTTACTCGGTTTTATTAACCGAGGAGGAAACCGCTGGGGAAATTTGTTGTACGAGTGAAGGGAAATCATAAAACAATGCAAAAGAAAATACAAGAAACTTTTAGGAAATCTACAGAAGTCCAAGAAAATGTCAAAAATAAATTTGGTGTATCGGGTTTGTGCTTTCCTGCTCGAAATAAGCTAATCAAATATGTTTCTTTGCCTACTTTTACCTTAATAAATACCATTCGAGTATTATTTATACGCAGAGTTCCCAATCGTCTGGAAAATCTTGCAAATTAAAGGAATTTAAGATTTTCCTAATTTTGTCAGAGAAAGTCAGGGACTTTCTTATTTTTAGTGCCAAGCCAAGGAAATTAAATTATCAGTCAGGAAAAGAAATTTTTGATTTTGAAAAAATTTTGAAAAATTTTTTTCCGAAAATCGTCATCAAAACAGCATTTCCCTGCTTGTACCGGGTGCTGAATGAGTTAGCCGAACATAGGAAATTAACATGTAAAAACTTATTTATGTAAATACCTGCTTCCCTAATTATTTTAGAGAAAAAATGAAAGACACCAAAATATTGCAGAAATATAAACTACAAATTATAAGACCATTAGATTTCATCTAACTTTTACTTAAAAGGTCGAAAAATGCTTTCGAAATTGTTAAAAATTTTGCTTTATTGCACTGGGCATGTAATAAATTCAATTTAATTAAAACTTTCCAAAATAATTATCATGGAATCTTTCATTAAAAAAAAATTAATTTTAATTTAATTTAATTAAAATTTTTCGATGGCAAATTTCGAGTTGAATAAAAAACTATTTGAAGTTTTTTTTATATCTATAAGAATTATTCACTGTTACCTCTTATCGTGAACACACTGTATACAATGAAGTTCACTCCTGACTACTTAACCTTTTAACAGGGCCTATTTTACCATTAGACGCATTAGGCACGTGCCTATTAGGGTCCAATGGTCAGAGAAGCCCGAAAAGAGAGAATGGAGAATTCCCCCCCCCCTGGAAAATTGAATGGAATAATAAAAAGCAATTTTTACAAACGAAGAAACAACATAATGAAATTTGGAAACTGTAAATATATATGTAGTTGCCCCTACTAAGGTTTATTTCTTCGGGCGCCCATGGATGCTATTAGTTACACTCGAATATCAGGGGACCAAAAATTTGGTAGAGCCTAGTGCCCAACCCAGTTAAAAAGAGACCCTAAATCCTGATGTAAAAGTATAATTTGTTACTGTTTTTTGAAAATGGGGGAGGGCAATTGCAGAAAAGTTTTTCCTCTAAGGTAGATGGTCCCTTCTTTAAATGAACTAATATTTTCATAGACAAAGCAAATTTCTTTAAAACAACGTTATTTTGACATATTTAAGGTAGTAACGAAGTACAAGATAAAGAAATAGTAAAAAAGAAACCAAAAACTGAGTAAAAGTGATAGTTTAAAACTCTTCTGGTTGTTCTGATGTCGTTGTTGTCAACCATTCTTTGATTTCATCTTAGAATGATGAAGTTTTCTGATGTCCTGTATTTTTTTTATATTAATAGGAAGTTTTATATGCCTTAAAGTGGTTTTATGAAAAAAGTGGAGACAACTCCTTTTTAAAATAACCGATTCTATAAATTAGTGTGTCCCTAAAATACTGGGGAGTATATTTTTCCCGATGCGTATTTTTACGTTATTTACAAGTATTTTTATTATCTGTTTGGTTTTGGTATAATATGAAAAGTGCTGATGTATGTTTTTAGAAAGATTAAGAACTGTAAAATGAGCAAAAGACAAATATCGCCAAAAAAACACGCTGCAATATATTGCC
This sequence comes from Cantharis flavilabris, assembly GCA_949152465.1. Classification (NCBI taxonomy): domain Eukaryota; kingdom Metazoa; phylum Arthropoda; class Insecta; order Coleoptera; family Cantharidae; genus Cantharis; species Cantharis flavilabris. Next base: position 17,840,886 of record OX424438.1, read on the forward strand.
ATGTAATTTGGTGGGAAATTTGCAAATATCGTAATTGGGAAAGCTAATATTTAAAATTTCATTTTTTTGTTTTCCAAAATTTCCAATATATTATGTAGAAATAGGAAAGTAAAATCAAAGATAACTTCGTCCACATGTAACGGTATCAAATTTTACTCACAACACCTCCAAATTTTAATTTCAATATTACAAATTTCATTATATAAATCAATTAGTCTTCCACTTTTTTAGGCTAGGATAAATCCTGTTTGCCTTGACCTCGGGCCGTCTTCTATCGAAGACAGAGCCGTAGTCCCAAGTCTGTGAGCATATTTATTGCTTTACATCTGAGGCAGCTTGCTGGGCTAGTCTCAGATGTGCCCGTAACCCTGCATTTTTTTGTTGATGAGGGCAAATCATCATCCCAGGGGGACCGCCGGCTTCACGTGCCCTCCGAAGCACGGAGACGATCATAAGAAATTTTAGATTCTTTTCGGATTCGAACCGGGTACCTTAGTGTCAACAGTTATTCAGATAACATACCAGGCTAATGACCGTCTCTCAATCAATTACAATATTTTAAAATTTCCAAATTAATCATTTAAAATCAATTATTCAAACAACTTAATCTCATCGAAAAGTATATTCAATTCTGTCCAAATTTGGAATAATTCAAAATCCAAAAATAATTAAAATCACTTACCTAAACATCAGAATCACTTTATATGCAGAATAATATCAAAATCCAATGGATCTTAATCGGAATTCTGGAAAATTCAAAATTTATATTATTTACAAAAATTTTACAATAAAAATCATAAATAAAACATGTAATTTACCAAAAAATTATCAAAATCCAATGGAGGATCTAAAAATTGACAAGATTATATTTAATAAAAGCAAGAACAGAATATGCACAGAAAATTTCCGTTTTTGGAACCGGAGGGTCCTTGTGCTTCCCACAGCGTTCCTGGATGAATACTGGAAAAATAAAGTAGTAATTTATGTCTTCTACAATTATTATTAAAAAAAACTTATAAATTTATATTTTTTATATAAAAAATTTTTTAATATAATATAATATAATATTTTTTATATAAAAAAATATAAATTTTTGGAAAATTGTTTCTGATCTTGGATAATTATACACGATGTGGCAGCGGCTTAACGTTTAATGTATTAACAGTCACAGCATCGAAACCATTGATTTCGCATATAGACAAAAAAATTTTGAATTTACCCCCAAAGTTTTTGTTATTTAAATCAAAAGATTTCGTGCTATATATTAAATTGATTAAAAATGTATGTGTATGTACGGTGAGATAGGGCTTATTTTAATAAAAGTTTAGAGCTGCCATATCAATTATCTAAATGGACCCGTAGGCGTAGCAATAAAAGAGAACGCGGGCAAAAATTTGTTTAAATTAATTTTCAACCATAATTAAATACCAATTGGGTATATATATATTATGGTTTTATCATGCATAAACCGAATTTTTTTACCCGTTTCTTCACTAGAGTGTCACGGCCTAGTGGGTAAACCAGCTCTTACTCTCAGTAACTGACTCTTTTTAGTATATCATTTTGCAGAGCTAATAACTAGAAGTGATTATTATCAAAGATTAGGATGTTTATGCTATATTTTAAAAATACAGGAAAAATGCTATGGATTATATAAATGCTTTTAAAATATTTAAAAAATTTGAATTATTTTCTAATAAAATATGCTGTGAAACAAAAGAAAAACAAAAATGATGTATCCAACTAGTAAATAATTAATAACAAAATTTATATTTGGTTATACTTTATGTAAAATAAAATTTTAAGTGACATTAATAAATAATACAACTTTATAAACAATTACAATACATCATAAATAAATTGCAGTTATTTGTCGTTTTTTAAACTTCACAAGGTTTTAAATTTTATATTAATTTGTGTATTTGATGCAGCCTTGTAGTAAAAATTCCTAGATGCTCTTATTTGTAAAACGTAGAAATGTGAATTTGGTTTAACTTTTAAAATTTAAGTAGCTGTATTGTGCAAGTCTGCACATTGTGTGGCTTAAGATCCGCTTCAATATGTATAATATATTTATTTTCTGATTGGAACTGAATAAAATCATTTGAAACTAACAAGTGTGTTAACTAATCTCGTGTTTCTCTTGTCACAGTTTTATATTATTTGTCTTCTACAATATCCTGATTTTTTATTGCAATGTATTTACTGTGTTCTGAGTTATGTAGTTAGCGAATAAATTACCTACACAATTTCTGTACCTTCATTCTCACTTCATCATTAGTGTATGTTGACACAGGGACAATAATTTATTATGCGAATATAACTTGTTCCAATATGTTCTTCAATATTTAACGAGCTGACTTTAATCATTACTCTATAACAGAAGTTCTGATGGAAATTATTTACTTGTAGGACACTGATTGATAATAATTATTTATAAATTGCATTGATGATGCAATGCAAAACATGTTGGTCAAATAGGAAGAACTTGAATGTTTTAATTTTTAAATATTCAAATTTTGTAGATATGTGTTGAAGAAGACTCGCATCATTCGAAACTAGTCAACATTAAATTAAAATTAAAATAACAATTTTAAAAAACTAAAAAAAATACGTTTTTGTCGTTATCTGGCTAAAGTAAGTGGTCGGTGGACCATTGATAATGGTAGATAATTATAATAATTTTTTTTTATATATTACATTGTTAGTTAATAGATCTATAAAATTATATCTGCACTGTGAGAAAAGATTAAATACATTTAAATACATCACCAGCTACTTATAATAATTATTATATTATGTAAATAGTCGTGAAATAACTCAAAACTAAAATTTGTTTAATTTATTTAAAATACGTCATTGGGGAGGTCTTTTGATTATTTTCTGTAACTTGAAATGTATAGCCAAGCCGGAATAATTAAAATATAAAATATTAAAACAAAATTAAATATATTTACAAGCAAAAAAAAAATGAAATTGTACCTGAGTTTATATGCTTATACCTTATAGGTTTACTGCTTAATGATCGAGTTATTTTTAAAGCTTTTAGGGTTAAACATACAACGGCTAAAAATATTATACTTTAATATTTATTCATCAAGTTGCTAATTTTTTAATTAACTAATTAGGAAGTTTTTCTCAGTATTTGATAATTAAATGATGTAGGTTTGATCGAATGTTAACAAATTATTAAATTCGTATTTACAAAAGTAAGCTAGTTGTATATAAGCGATTATATATGCAAATTGCATGTAATTCGGTGTTTACTAACATCTAACGCGTGAATTAACAGGAAACGAAGTTTCCAAAGCAAAGGTTATATTTGTTTTGGTAGTTATATTACGTACAATAAACCCTGGTTAATACCATCGATTAAACGTTAACCTTCAAATTTTCAAATATTTTTCTCAATACAGGAAGCAAGGAAGGCTAAACACATCATTCTAATTTACAGGTCTAGACTTATCGAGATCCACATCTCTATTGTTTCAATTTGGCAATCATGGACGACTTCATCTGACTCATCGTTCATAAGTCCACATTTATCGTATTTTTTCACAGAATGTGTTTTGAATAGTTATTGCTGATTATTAATCTTCAAAAACTAAATTTCCTGTTTAACGTTCTCTCGCAAACGATCTTAAATTCAATTTATCCTAATGTATTTATTCTCATGGCAGAATCACAAAACAAATTTGCCAATTTGATGGGAAAGGATATGAATCGGAGCACCCATCAGCATCCTTAACTAGTAAACGTTAATAATCGTTCTCACTTTTTTACATCAACTTCCGATGATTAAAGGTAGATTAATTTTAGGATTATTTTCCCACATATTAAAGGAATATCAAAATCTCAAATGAATACACGTTCATACATATCTGGACTGGCTTATAAAACGATTCTCATAAGAAATCAACGCCTCTTGTCCACTTGAACCTTCAAGGCTAATTTTTTTTACAAGTTGAACCTGTATTATTTAATTATCGGAAGTGACTCATACCGCATTAGCTACTTAATTTGGATTTCCTTAAAATTTTTTTGCTTGCAGATACCTATGGTGATATTATAATGATATGTAAACATTTCTTCGCACGATCAACGAATTTTGAATAACAACATTTTACTTCATACTTTAATTTAACACTCATTAATAATTTGATTGTAACTGTCATTATAATGATGTCATTTATATAACTGATATTGTCAACATTTCGAATTATGAGTTATATACTAATTGGTAGTAATGTATTTTACCACTTTTTTCAATATAAGAGGAAAACTTTGCTCTAGATAAAAAATGTATATTAGCGATAAGGTTTTATTATTCAATGCTTAATTTCTGTTTTTCTGTATCATTATGGCACGATAACGCTTTCGAGATTGATAATTAGTCAACATTAACAGAATAACAATATTAATGGCAACAACAATCATTAAATAATACGAACAAACTATGAAGCAAACAGTTCCACTTGTGATTACATATTATTATTAATATTTGTATTTAAAACTTTCGAATTAGGATATACCAAAACGTATCCGAAAATTCAATAGCAATTCAACACTTTGAGATTATCTATATTCGTTGAAAAGTTATTGTACATACTAAGGTAAATTTGGCTGTTTAAGGTTTAAGGTATACAAGCAAAAATTAAGAGAAACAATTAAAATTCATTAATTTAATTTGTTGAAACTATAGCTATTGTTGTCGAAGTGGTTTACTTTGTCTTATTACTTGTTGGTTTAATAATATGGAGGCATCAATTGTTGAACAAAAAGGGTAGGTACATTTCTCGTTAAATAATTTAGTAAATGGTAAACAATAACTTATAGTTACCGTATTAATTATGGATACGAGTGGTGTTAAAACGCAATTAATATCATTCAATGTACTGACCCACGAGTTTTTACAAATTAATGAAACGTTGTGTAATTGTAATCAATTAATAGATGCATATTCTATGTGTTATGTCTCCACTAGTTTAATTGAATATATCCGGTTTTAAATGCGTGTGGGTATTCGTTAGTTTGTTAATTTGTTTAAAATGATATTGCTTAATTTATTGTCACGCCTAATGAAACACTTTTTAGTCATGCTGTATTTGACTCGCATAAAAAACCTATATATTAGTGTCATTAATCAAGTCATTTGGAGATAATTAACATCGTAATTAATATAACTACAATAAATTTTACATTATAAATAATAAAATGAATTACGTAATGAATTCATAAAATTAACGGTTTTTATATTCGGAAGGTACCCAAATATTTCATTTCAATTGAAATATTGCTTGTATATTATGCATTAGATATATATCATGTTTATTATTTTTTTTTTATTTTTAAGGAAACCTCAAATTATTAAAATATTTTTACATATGTTTTTGTAACGTTCATTGCAAGGTTTTATGTTTATTTAATATATTTTTTAACTATTTTAAAAAAAGCTCCAACAACAATCACAGCTTTTCCAATTATTATAACAGTTTTCCAGTTTTTTAATAAAAAGTCTCGCAATCTCACAATTCTTCTTATTTATCCTCACAATAATTCAAAATTATTCGACTCATATTATTCGTGAGAACATCAGACTTCTTTATTAGTAGATCATTATTAAAACTGTTAATTAGCTTGGTTATTCGGTTGTAATTTGCTTTCCGTGATACTTGTGTTACTGTCATACTTGTTGAATTTGCTTATGCAGTACAGAGAAGCATGGCTTACTGACACATCTTAAATTACATAATATAACTTTTAACCCGCATCCCTTACTTTGGTTACTTAATTAGTGCATTTTCATTGCGTTTATTATTATAAGCTATGGTTAGTTACGAATAACTAGTTAATTTATTAATTTAAAACGAAAGACATTAAATTAATAATTAATTTGAAACTTAATACAAAATCGCAATGCTTTTCAAACTTCCAAATAACTTCTACCAGCTATAATAGTATAGTAGAGCCTGATAGTTTAGTCTACAAGAGTCTGTTTAAAAGTTCATAATTTTAATGTAGATATTTGCATAAATTAAAAAAATAATTAAAATACACTAAATAATCTTACTAACTATTGTAATAGATACTTTAAAAAGTAATAAAATTATTTTATACCATCCTGGTATGGATGAAAAGTGGAAATGGAAAAAAGTGGAAAATTGTCTGCATTGAAGTAAATTCGATAAAAAGATATTTAACTGGTTTCTATTGATTTAATAAGTAGGTACGTAAAATAATTTAATGGTTTCTCACCAGTCAAAATTTTTTTATGAAAAATTCGGAAAAATCATTACAATAAACAATGCTAACTTAAAGTTATTGATTATTCTCTTAGAAAATTGTCAAAAACTATAACTTGAAGAAGTTAAATTTTTATTTTGTTGTTATCATTACTTCATTATTTTGTTGGAAACGCCGTTTGCTTAGCCTCTTTCATTTGGTACTTGACTCGGTGGTGTCGAAAATTTGGTTTTTCAAAACAAAAACCTCTGGGGTAGCATGAAAGCTCCGTCGTGTCGAGAGAAATATAACAAGGGAAGATCGCGTGAGTAGAATGAATTTCAGTAGATTTTATTTCATTGTGATTGAGAGACACATTAGAAACAATTTTATCTTGCAATTTATTATTGCGTTGCTGTTATTGTTGGTAATGCATATTCTAACACACTCGACTGTTCCTTTAGTCGCAGACGTGCAAAATTGTTTAAATTTTGTTTCTGAAATATGCAATGTAAATGCGAATTTGAAATTTCTTTACGCATCAAGTAGTTATGTATAATACAAAATTTAGTTTACGAGTGCTCGAAGCTATTGCTTTCAAAACTCAAATATTTCTAAAAAAATTATTTTGATAATAAGCATTTAAAGTAAACGTTTCAAATTCAGCATGACTCAACTTCATTTAGAATATTACGTTTGCTATCATATCAGGTGCTAGTACAAAAAAAATTTCTAATTTATAACACCACTAAAAGTCAAAGCTTTCTCAGTTATTTTTAGGGTAGTCATTTGGTCATCAGGATCACGAATAACCATTGCGCAGTAGGAGTGGTATTTCCAGCTATAATAGTAAAAATAGCAGCTATATCTATGTATGTATGTACTATATTAAAAAATGTTATTAACAGTAGGTAATCGTAATAATATACTGTCGTAGAATTGTTATAAATAATGGAAGAATTAACGATTTTTTAAATTTTTTGTTTACAAAATTTTTATGTTTTTATGTAAATTATTATTTGCCTAAATATTTTACTTGAATATTTGAAATTAAAAGTGATTTTATATGAAAATTAAATAAAATAAATGAATGAAAAATAATTACTATTTAGCAGTAAAAGTAATAATTTGAATAAGGAAGAATTTAATATGTACACATTCACTTAGGGAAACTGAATACCAAATTTTTGTACACCAGACTTATTTTTATGAGGTTTCCTTGGATTTCCTTAGATTGCCCTGAATTTCCTAAAATATCCGGGATTTCCTCAGATTTCCTTGGATTTTCTAAAATTTCTTCGGATTACTTCAAGATTTTCTTTAAAAAAAGAAATAAAAAAAATGAAAAATAAAGGTTGTCTGTAGTATTCCTAAGATTTCCTAATTTCTTAAAATTTCATTAGATATCCTAAAATTTCTTAGGATTTCCTAGATTTACAAAAGTTTTCTAAGATTTCCAAAGGTTTTCTAAGATGGTCTAAGATTTCCTTGCATTTCCTAAGATTTTTTTAGATTTCCTCAGATTTCCTTTCACAAAATTTCTCCTGCGGTTTTTTCCTCCACATTCATTTTCAGTCTTTGAAATAATACGAAAAATATATAAACTTGGAAACATCGAGTAAATTCTAAAATTTCAAGTTGACTGATAACAATATGCATGATATATAATTGAATGCAAGGAAATAGTATTTTGGAAGCATTATAAGCAGTGGCGTAACAAGCAGGTGAGGGACCCGTGTGCGATGTTGTTAACGGCGGCCCTGCTTTTTTTGTATACAGGACTCAGAATTCCGAAAATGTTCATGCAATTCCAGTGATTCCAAGGAATTCCTTCCAAATAAAAGCGGATATAGAGACAAGTAACTTTTCCCCTTATTAAATTTAATTAAATTTTAAAATTATACTCTAATTCTTATCAAAAATTTTTAGATGATTTTTTTGGATATTTTTCTAGAATTTTCTATTTCCTCCAATTTTCTACATTTCCTATTTTCAGTTTTTAAACTATTATTGCACAACTTGCATGATTATCTTTTTATTTTTAGATTGTAAAATTAACAAGATTTTGTTGGATTTCCTAAAAACTTTTTGGGATTCCTTAAAATTTTGCTTGATTTCTTTAATTTCCCGCTCATTTTTTTACTAAGTGGAAAAATGATGAAGAAATTGTTATATGCAAAACTAAAAGGAAATCAGCGAAAATTTGAGGAAGTCTAGAATATTATAGACAATTCCTTTTTGTATACCTTAAAATTTTCCATTTACTAGAATATCCTAAGATTTTCTAGAGTTTTCTGAGCATTTCTTGAAATTTCTAAGAATCCGTTTCTTGAGATGTCTTGGAATTTTCCAGAATTTTTTCAGATTTCTCTTCACTAGTACACACAATTTTTCCGGCGATTTTCCCTTAGTTTTGTACTAACTAGAAAACTGAAGGGAAAATCGTGATATACAAAAGTGAAAAGAAATCCAAGCAAATTTTAGGATATCTTAGAAAATTGTATGAAAAAATTTTAGTAAAACTTTAGAATACTATTTTCTTCCTAAGGAAATCTTGGGAAAATTCATAGATTAATTCTTTTATTTTCTTATTCAAGTGTCTGAGATTTTCTTGGTTATTGGCTACCCTAAGATTTTCTAGAATATTCTAAATTTCCCCTTTTCTAAGATTGACAGGTAAAGGCATGAGCTATAAATAACAAAAAAATTTACTACATTTTGTTAATAAATAAACAAAAAAAATAATAAATAAACAAAATACGTAATATAGTTTTTCCCCCATCCATGAACTTTGCCTAGATCCGCCCTTTAGTAATTAATTTAAAAATTAAATTTTTTAATTAAAATTAGTTGATTTAAAAATTAAGATTTTTTTTGCCTTTTCATTACCTGATTTATCGAAATGTCAAAGAAAATTTTTATTCTTTGTCAGGGAAAACCTGGAAATGTCAGAATTTGATTTTGAAAATTTAGTGAAAACATTGAATTTTTGATGAATTATGATAAATGATGCTCACTTTGTGTACCTCAATAAGAGAAGCTTGCCAAAATATTATATTTCATTGTGAATATTAAAACTTAAATTAATTAATTAAAAAAATTAAACAGTATAACTGGTAGTTCTTTCAGCCGTGAAATTATAACTGATTTGATAAGAAAATTTTAGTTACAAAATAAAACGGACCATGGTATTTTAATAAATTAAAAATCAAACACTAGTAACAGTTCGAGAATCAAGACAAATATGAAATGCTAGAAATTTGCATTTGCAACGTTACAATATTAATCCAGATTTTATAATTTCTTCTTTTAGTGATTGAGTGCCATGTCAGCAGTGTATCTACCAGTTTCCAGTTTCTTCATTGGTCGGTGTAGGTTTTGTATTATGTAATATTACCTATTACTGAAAAATTTCAATATATTGCATTGTATCTAATGTCTAACATACTTCAGCTTTTGTTTGATCTCCAAATGATTTATTAAAATTTATGTCCGTTATCATTTATACTTCAGTCTGCTGTGATTAGGAAATTCATAATTTCGGCCATGAATTTTATTTAGTTTCCGAGATAAACTTTAAGTTTCTTATTATATTATTTACTATTTTGTTTCAATCAGGTTAAATTAACATTTTCTAACACTTATTTTTTTCCACAAACTATTTTTTCACAATAAAACAATCACTCTAATTGTTTTAACTTTTTATTTCTTCAAATTACTACAAAATATAAATATTAGAGCTAACTACATTAAGGTTTATGTATCTTTGCTGGAAAATATAAAGTGACAATTAATTTCATGTTTAAACCACAATCAATTTTTGTAATATTTCTACCTAGGTACTATCTAAACAAACTGCCAAATTCAGTTAAGCCAAGAAAATTCTAAAAATGCAATTTCTTTCATATTTTAAGCAAGCTAGGGTATGGTTTATAAAGGAAAATATCTCCATATAATTATATTAACTTTCCTGTTAATATTCCTGACCATACAATAAGTGGGGGGGAGGGGAGGGTTTCTGTACCCAAAATCTTCCCGGTCCGGGGTAATCTAAGGAAACCTCATAAAAGGAAGTCTATTGTACAAAAATTTGGTCCCCAGAGGCCACGGTATAATACTTTGTATTAAAAATTCTAAAGTTTTTAATTATTACCAAAATTGATAATCGATATTCGGGTAATATTGTATCAATATTCGCACTTTGTTGTACCAATATTGTTAGACAATGTCGGCGCAATATTATTAATCAATATTATCTTAATGATTGGGAGGTTAATATTATCAAAATTCAAAAAATTTAAAAAGGAGACAATTAACACATAACAGATCTGGATTAAGAAAATTTGAAAAAATGATCTGTTATGTGTTAATTGTCTCCTTTTTAAATTTTTTGAATTTTGATTTTCTACGTATTGTATTATTCTTACATTTTTTTGAATTTAACCATAAATACATACTAAAAACCACAAATTTACTTAAAATTTTTTATTTTGAGTTCTTTTTCTAATATTATCAATCAAACTGTATATTATACTAATATTTTTAAATATTATCAGAATAATATTGTTAATCAATAATATTGTACCAATATTTACTCTATATTGTATCAAGATCAGTATTGCAGTAGATAATTAGCAAATATTAAATCAAATTTTAAAATATGTTGTTAGATCAATTGTCTATTGAGTATATGAAGAAATCTTGACCTTATTTTATAATTATATTATGTCTATTAAAGACTTTCATGCTTTTTTTGCCAATAAAAAAATGGCGCACAACAAGTATTTCTTTATTATTGATATCGTAATTAAATGTCCCAGATTATAATAAAATCGTTTTAGACATTTTCTCTTTTTCTACTCAGAGTTAAAAATCAGTCAAATTAACCCCACTTTACGGTATATTTAATGAGTTATTGTAAAGATGATTTTGTTCCATGTATGCTTAATTTTTCCAGTTGAATCGCAGCGCTTTTAAGGCAATTGGTATGTAATTCTTGGATCGTAAAAATTAAGTCGAATTTCCATTTCAGGAACACCCGGCGAGTTGAACATTTTCTATTCGAATATAAGTACGTGTAATTTGTGTAAGTAATTGCGCGTTTATAATTTTTTTTATCCAAAATGTACTTACTGTTACTGTATGCTTGGTTATTGGCCTAAGCTGTAATCCTCCGTTGTAGAAAATCTTTACTTACAATAATTTTCATGCTATTTTATTTCGATTATTTAGTGTAACGTCGAGTAGAATTGCAGATTCTATGGATGCCATTAATTTGGATTATAAAAAATTTATTAAAAAACCAATAATTGCACAATTTTGGATAATTAACTCTTATTTTATTAAGTAGCTGTGATTGTGGTTTTTTATGGATATGTGAACTTTTTCTTACATGTTTATTACACACAAATGATTACACGTTGACGTGACCAAAATGACTAATATTATAAAAAAAATAAGTATTAAGAAATTATCAAATTTTTATACAAAACTGGAATATTAGAACGTGCGACCAGTTTGTGCTTTTATCCGTAATCAAATATGAAAGTCAAATACAAGTAATAATAAAATGCGCAATAAAACTAATGAACATACTTTTAAGTTGACAATAAAATCGTAAACAATGCGACATTTCTTTTTATTATTATGTATTTGCCAAAATAATTACGACACTCGTAATTATTAGGCACTAACGATTTAATTTTTTAACAGTTCTTTTCGTATTCCCATGACCAAAAAGTCAAAACAGCACTTAATCATAACCTTTGACTCGAAAATGTTTATAAGAGACAATTTATTTTTAATTTCTAAGAACAATTTACTTGTTCTTGTTGATTTATTTTAGTTAAGAAAACCAGTACCGCCGTGTCAAAATAAATAATAAAACATTTTATATGTTGAAAACTTTAATTTTATTGCACCTTTTTTACCATCATCTTCTTTTAATTTTAGATTTCATACAGATATCACTTTAATTGTGTAACTAAAAACTTTTGGTCACGTTTCGGATATGTTCTATTAATCTATTAAACTTACAGACACATAAAAACCAACATAAACGGTAGCAAGTAGCAACCGTACTTCAAATTCTCAGAATTTCACCGCAAGTACCATTTCATTTTTTGTAGTGTCTTTTTAATGGCAAAGATTTTAGATTTAAGATCTTCATAATATGAAGCGCTCCTCCCTCCGGTCTACTCGTAGCTTTAAAAATTTACATTTTTAATAATTTGTATCGATAATAAAAATACCAATACCAAGTCTTCAAATATGAAAAAGGTAATGGCATGTTCGAGATAAAATTTTTATAATAAAATAAAATATTTATTCGGTATATTTAAAATATCAGCAGCTAAGATCAAATGGGTATAATTTTTAAATTCAAAGAATCATAATAATCGGTGAAATTTAAAAAACAGGTAACAACTTCGTCTTCATAATTTAATAAGATTTATAAAGTTAATATTCTGGTTCTGTATAATATAAAGATGCCAGATAGTGATTAAGTTAACACTGGTGGTGACAATTTTAACCACGAACATTGGATGGCGATGACAAAATAAATAGTACATATTTCAAAAATAAGTTTTATGAGAAATTCTAATATTCCTACATGTATGTATAATATTTAAACATGTTCATATTAATAAATTCGAAAATTTAAAATGATATATTTAGCTGATTCGATGTGAGGCATACCTACGTCCTGCATTTTAATGGAAACAGTTAACAGTTATATTCCTTCGAGATTTTTGGACGATAATTTCGCTAGTGCCCCTTATTTATTTCTTTATTTTAAAAATAAAATGCATCGACCAAATCTCTACCTAAATTTTAGTTAGTGCACAACATTTAATGCAAGTTACAGTTCCTACCCAATAAATTTTATGAATTAACTCGGGCTTTAGCTAAACGACATACCTAAAGAAATATTTTAAATATTTTATTGCTTTAAGTATTCATATAATATACAAATTTGTCTATGCAAAATCGTAAGTAAATTTAACATAAATGAAACACGTAAATCATCATGGAGCACACATTCTACGTCAGCTGGTTTTAAAAAATATGAACTCAAATCGTGTAAATAGAAATTAATTTAAAATTAAATATTCAGTGGACTTTAAAGGATTTTTTGGAAAGTTCAAAGTTAAAATTTATGGGAACAACTTTGAACGCTTTCTGTTTACTTTTCAAATCAATAACAAACATATAAATCTTATTATAATTCGATAGCGATCTGAGCCAACTTTACACCAATGGTTTTTATCGGCAGCAAGTAAAGGGTAGCAAAGTTATATTTCTTGCCTAAGAAATTAACGTAGTCGTAGATCTTATAGCGACAAAAACATTTAAACACTGAATCAAGACATATAGACTTGGATACTGTGAGTTACGCCCCATTTGCATTTACTTCGAAAAATGTAAAGTTCTCTTTCTCTTTCAGATTACCCATCAGTTAAGTTCTTCTTCGAACTTAACGTTTTGCAATTATCGTACATATTAAGCTGGATGAATCCCGTTTACAAGTTGAAATTTACCTTCTTCACAATTGATCAAGTTAAATTAATTTCAATTTCCTTTTCTCATTATTTCAAAAGTTTATTTGTAAAATTTATTAAGAAAAATACTTCAATCCTAATTTCTTTCTTTTTTTTTAGAAAAACGTATTCATTCTTTAACGTTTATGTGTAACTTTTTTAAAGCTTCTGGTATCTGATAGATGCTAAGTTTCTTTGGCTATTACCCAAATTTTAAAGTTTAACTTTATTCACTGCCCGATTTAGTTCGGAATACAAATTCCGTTGTTTTTACTTTATTTATGTGTTTATTGACAAACACAATAAATTTTCTTCATTAAAAACATGTTACTTATTATTTCTTCTTCTGTTTTTGCGTTACTAATTTCTTGCAATATTATGATTATTAATTTTAAGGCAGAGCAATCTTCACTTCACAATTATTTTGTTAGAATTTTAGAAAAAAAAAATTAATAAACTCTCAATTACGGATTTTCCGACTCCAGAATGCGCCTACATTTTCAAAGGCTATTTTGCGACTGGAATTTTTCCGGAATTAAATTTGGTGTTTATGTGATTACTTGTTCTTTAATTTATCATTTAGGAAGGCTGCTCTAGTTTTTCATTTTAATTATTTCAAATTTTTATTTAAATTGTAAAATTTTGAACAATACCTAGGGGATGTTAATTGTGCACCAGCGGTGGGCTTGTAAAAGGAGACAATGGAGGCTTAGCGGAAATTCAGGACCATTAAATTATTACAATTTTCAAAAAAGTAACAAATCGAATTTTAGAATGTGAAACCTACAAATAAATGGATACTTCTCCCACGACACTTATCCAAAAAGTAACGTAAGGCTAACGCATAAACAGTATCTTGGTATTGAACATAGTATGTTCAATCATGCAGATGGTTTAGTCATCTTATGAATTGTAAGGTTTTATAGTTTAATTGCAAACTGATGGTTTCGAGATTAGTCTAAAGCAGCGGTGACTTGGACTTGTCAGAGAAGGCAAGGGAAGCTTAACTCTCCAGAAATTGTGGATTTAAACAAATTATAATAAATTTCCAAATAGATTCCCTAAAAAAATTCAGTGTTTGAAACTGATTTGCCCGGCTAACTTAAAATTTTTAAGTTTAACTTGCCCATATGTTCACGTATAAAACTCCTTGAATTTTAATAATTTTACAATTTAATTATTTTTCTATCCAAATTAATTATTATCAAGATTCTAAAGCTTATTTTTTCTCCATCTAAAATTTCAACTTGAAGTGCTTCTGGATTATTTTAAGTTCTCCAAATTAAACCAAATTTTCTCATAAACTATATATATCGTAGTACAATTTTTGACTGCTGATGACGTCGTCTGAAGTGAAATTTTATTTGTAGAATGATGAATTCTTAAAGGAAAAGTTACCTTAGCAGTTCGACTATTTGGAATAAGCTGAGAAAAAATAATAATTATGTTGAAAACAGCGGCTGATGCTGATACGAGGAGAGAGAAGGGGTATTTTCTCTCTCAAAACAGCAGATTATATCATTATTATAAATATTAAATCTAATATTATTGAAATATTCAATACAAATATATTTATATATCGCGGTAGTGCGCTTCGGGGTGTCCGGAGGGTGTAGAATACTCCACAGTACCCAACACTAATTGTATGAAATAGCCTTCAGAGCGTGAAGATTACAATAGTTAAGTTCGTTTTGATTAAACGAACCAATGTTTTATTCATTTACTTTACTAATACTCGTAGTATTTAAGTAACCAACAGAAAAAAAAGGATTTCAGAGATAATCTACAGCCTGCTCTACAAGACATTTCAAGATTATTAAATCGGATATAAGAGATCGAGGTTTTTCTTTGAATCAAAAAGTTTTCTATTTTTAATAATTATGGATATTCCTGATTGCAAGTTAGAGCATAAATTTGATTTAGAACTTAGAACGCGGTCAAACGCAAAGGTAGTTACGATTACGACTCTCATTTTTATTTTTATTGCATCACTTTTGAAACTTAATGCACGCTTATTTAAAAATTGTTGCAATTTACCTTAGATTTCAGATACGACAAAAGTTTATTGTGCGAACTTCACGAAGGAAAACTAAGCTTGATTGTTTTATCTTCCACACTCAGGTAAATTTATATGCGAGCACAGACTTACGAGAAACATTTTTAAATGAGGTATAATTTAGAAAATTAAAAATTGATCCTTAAAATGAATACAGTAATTTTGCTTGTCGTATAGCTTGGTTTTCACTATTGATTTTATTTGGTAGTTTAGTTTAATTAGCGAATTTGAAATCGAAAATCTAAATAGTAAATTCTAAAATTATTTACACTGCGCTTTGGAAGAAACATTTTCAATTTAACAGTGTGCAATACCGAAGTACTTGATTTATTTTATTGCTTTTAGTAGCGTTAATGTTTATTTCAGTAAATTACAAGAAAGGGGTTTGCATATATTCCTTACGCTGAATTTACGCCGTTCAATGGCATATTTTTAAATTTTACTTTAAGATCAAACTTTAAACTCTGTATACGGTTGTGGTTTGTAGGATGAAGAGCAATGTAACGACGTGAAGAAGCTTTTCGTGGGTACGTAAAGACAGCATATGTGTTTAAAGCTACTAGTCGGTTTTCAGTTCGAATAAAGAATGGTCTTGTAGTTATTTTTGCTTCTACATATACGGGAATAAAATTTTGTTGTAGTCGTGTATCAATTCGACACATTGGCCGTTCAAATTGAATTTTATTTTATCTGTTAGCAATTTTGTTCTCACAAAAAAAATTTTGAATTATCCTCATCGTTATGTTATTATTTGAACAAAAAGAAAAAATTTTCTAACGTACTTCGTATATAATACGAGTACCTACCTATGCCTTATATTTAGATGAGTTTTTCACCCTTCAGATACTAATAATAATAATTGAACCAAAAAACCGCCCTTAGTGCTAAATGTATTAGAATTTACGTTTCTCTGTAGAGTAATTTTATCGCTAATGTGTCTCCTCAAACATCGCTGTTAAAACAAAGGGAAAGGGTTGAGAATACCCGCATCTTCATAATTTTAAATCGATATAATTTTTAAAGCACATTAAGCGCTTCTGTCTCTTATACGTGATAGACGTTCATTTTGGGCGGACAAGGACGAGAAGAAGTGAGTTGTGAAATTTGAAATTTTCCAATACCAATTTCTTGTATAGGTGCACATGTGCTAAAGACCCTAAAAAAGGGCTAAGCGTCAATGATTCTAGGGAATTATTTTAGGGGAAACAATAAGGGCGGTGGTATTGGTAAAAGCAGATAAAGGGTTGCAATCTAACTGCAAAGGAAGGGTGTTTTATGTGGTTTTTTCTTTAGGAAATTTATTTGAACATTTCTAAAAACATTTAAGTTAATTAAAATGGAGAAATATTTTAATTTTTTCGACACGGCCGTATTAGCTTTGATGATTAAATAATTTAATGTGGCTTCGAAATACTAAGGACTATATTTTTTTTATGCAGGTTAAATTAACAATTTTAATTATTAAAGAAGTTAAAATAATGCGAGAATTAAATGTACACAAAATTTGATCTTTTACTTCTCAAATTTGGAGAATTGCTTGGAGGGTTTGTCGACAAATTAGTAATCATAATTGGCGTACGTTGTATGTCCGGTAGGTACACGTCGTTTGAAAGACCGGGTAGGAGGCATGCAACCAAATACACCATTTTGAGTGACTTTTAGTTACCCTAAAGGAATTATACATTGTAGCAGCCGCAATACGCCACTCTCTAAAGCAAAACTTAATTTAACTAACCCCGACGTTAGCCCAATCGAGTAGTCCGCATTGTGGCTCATAGACCATTTTCGACTGTTGACTTGGCGGTTTGTTTGAACAATTAAATTATTTATGCTTTGGTCAACCAGTACCTATACGGAACATAATAGAAAACAAACTTAATTACATACATTTCCAGTTAAGAACAAGCGGACTGTGTGTGAATGATGTTGAATTAGCAATTGTGAAACATTCAATTTATGAATTATTACGACGAGGCTTTACTCGTTTGCTTGCTTACTACTCCCGGTACACTTCAGCCAACATTTCGTTAATTTCGTATTAAATTTAGAGACTTCCAACCGTAAGTCGACGAATTATGACAATTTCCTTCTGGAGCAGATACAGGTAGTCAACATGGGTCGCTAAATTCAACGATAACGCTCTAACTATTCATACCAAGAAAATTTATTTAACATACATGTCTTCTCATTATAATGCTCTCATCCATATTACCATTCAATTAACCGTTTGTAATTGTTTACATTAACAATTAATAATATAATTCACAACATTTGGCATGCGTGACTTGAACAAATTATAAAACAATACAACCCGGGACGAACGATTTCGTGTCTTTCTCAAAATCCCATTTTCCTATCCAGTCCATTATTGGTTACCTTTTACAATTTTGTTAACTGCATCAATTCAAATAAACTTTATAGGCAGAGGTTTTCAAAGTACAATAACAACCACGAGGACCACAGAGGGAATTTTCAAGGGATTTTTTAACCCTCGTACATTCAACAGGTTGCTATTGATATCAGTTTATTGGAAAATAGGGGATTTTACAAGAGCTTTCCGTGTTTTACGCGTTTACTGTCGATTCATCCGCCCCCGCAGTTCACAAGTTCGTTTCGATCAAATAAAAGTGGGTGGTCGTTTATTTGCCATTTGACAGGTTGTTTGTTGTGTTAGAACTGTTGTCAGTCATTTATTTAAAAATTAATCCGTTGTCTACGACCGATGAATCGTAACGAATTTCAATTTTCTTCACGATTGAATTTTTTAATAAAATTTATGAGCGACGTAACCTGTTCGACTTTATTTTCGTTTTTCCGCACTAATGCAGTTATTTCAAAAACTAATTATGCAACTAACTAGTTCAGCATCATAATTAATTAAATTTGTGTGTTCGAAATTGCATTACATTTTGTGAATTTTGTGGGCAGTTTTACAGAGTATGCAATAATTATGATGGAGCCTAGACAAAATATATCTAATTTGGTAAAGTGAAGTACCTAGTTTACTATTTTAGCAAATAAATTCGTTATTTTATGATTTGATTAAGTATTAGGAAGCGTTCGGATAATTTTGTGCTAGCAGAATACTAAACAGCAACAATACATAAAAAGGTTGCTCCCATTTGAAAATGTTTCTTATTGGTTTGCTCCTTTATATTTACAAATCACAAAAGTGGTTAAGATGAAATCGCTGCAAATGAAAAGGACGTGGAAGAAGGTATTAAATCAGATTTTTAAATTAAAGTTTTGTCTGCAAATTAAAGTTTCGTCTGCAAACGTTGCTGTTTATTCTTTGTTTCCAGAGACACGAATTAGAATATCGGATGAGGTTAAACAATTTATTTAAATTTTACAAAAACACGACAACGACTGGAAGTGAAAAAACTCGTAACGGTCACTTAATGCCATTTATACATATTTAAAATTGGTTTAAGTTGTTTTTTTTTGTAATTTTTATCAATAGCGGAAATACGCTCAACTATTTTATAATGTGAGAGAATTTTATAAATCACTTTCTGTGCTACAATTAGTGGGACTGCAATTAGATGAAAATTTTTCAAGCGTAGAAACAAACTCTAATTAATAAAAAAATTGGTTTATAATGTTGACACTTGAAATGGCACGACGATGTATCTGGTTGGAGATGAAGGTGGTGCAAACACGAGGTTTCGGTGTATTGATTCCGGAATCAACTAAGGATAACATTAAAGTGGACACAATTGGAACAGGTTCTGCTTCTGTTACATCAAAGATATTTGGATGCGGTGATTAGTCAAGGACTTATTGTAATTCAGTCTGTCAGTTTGTCTATGATATATGAATCGAATCATATATCAAACAATATTTGTGGGCTTTGCCACCACGCTAAGGACTCCGTCCTTTTTTGGCACCATAAGAAAAGAGTAAGAAGGGGAGATGAAAAGTGTGACGTATGTTATGGATTTGGACAAAGGATGTAATATGTTTTGTCCGATTCGCGACTCAGAATGCGGAGTGTGGGTGAACGGATGTATTGTGCTAATGCTTATGACCAATGATAGTTGACAGTTTTTGTTTTGTAGTATAGAATGTATAATATATGAATGATGGTGGCATCTCAAATGGATACGATTCATTAACAAAATCGTTAAAATTTTGAAACGAAATTAAATTTTACTTCATGGTTTATGAGTTTAAATTCATTAATTACGAGGAAGGAAACTTGCAGCTATCATAAAACGAATGCACACACATTGATTTCCTATCAATTTTCACCGGGAAATTCTTAAAAAACCATGATATCACGACAAGTTCCAATTAAAACGAGTTTAAAAGTCTAATATAAATTTAGAATATGCATTACCGAGGGGTAAAATCTAAAAGCACTAAGTTATTTACGTTTATACTATGAATTACAACATTGCGTTTTGGTTTAAATACGTCAACTGTTGTATCGGTAACAGTCAGGCACAATATAAATTAACAGGGGAATTTAAAGTAAATCATTAGTGCGTATAGTTTATTTCCTTACCGAGAATAAGAAATTGTTTTTGGCATAAATTTGGCTTGTTAGAATGTTAATGACTTATGTTAATAAGCCATATTATTATTTCGATAGCATGTCTAATTGTATATCAAAAATTATTAATTCCTACTTAATATGGGTGTTATTGTTACCTACCACATTTTTTGCATATTCAGTGTCATACACATTTTTGTTTGTCTCTTTTGACTTTCATTTAAATGTTTCACATATTTGCATTATTTTATTATTTTATTATTTTACGATTATGCCTTTAATGCACGACAAGATAATAAAACTTCGAATTAAAGGTTATCTATCGTAAATCAAAATTAGTAAAAAATTTATACAACATCCTTAGGAATTATTGGTTTCATAAATCAGCATCTCGAATCTCCAGTATCTGATTGTCGTCGAAATATTGAAAAAACAAATTAATAGCAATTAAAATACAGAATCCATTTAGTTAAAGATCATTATCTTTCTAAATATTTTAATTCGGCTACTCGAAGAAGCAACCGAAACGTGTCCTCGGAATTATCGACTGTTATTGTCCAGTTTTCTTCTTCTTCGTATAACATATGCATATATCATCAGAAACTTGATTTATTACCAAGACAAGAAATCAATATTTTATAAACATATTTATACTTAAAAGGGTCAGTCTTTCTCTTAGGATTTAAATTTAGGGTTGATAGATAGAGTAATGTCAGTTAAACGGAGAAAGAGGTCTGCTGAATATAAAGGGTTGTGTCGTGATTGATAACCTTAAATGAAAGACCATATAAGCAATGTCAGTTGTGGGGTGAGGAATTGGAAAGATCCAGTTTTGTATACATTGTATATAATTTATAAAGAAATTTAGTTACGTTATAAATATCACCAAGTTCGTCCATCAGCAAATTTGTAAAAATATTTTGCCATAATACATAATAGATATAATACGTAAACTTTTCGAGTTATTACAGAAAGCTATAGCGTATTTCACGTAAACATAATACACCAAAACTTTGATCCGGATACGGTCAAGTTAAGACAGTAGTAGTCAGTGACAAATCTATCCCTTTCAACCCTTTTGTTTCCCTTCGTCGATGTTCATCACCCCCTACCACAAGACTTCACCAACGCCCGGTTTCAATGTAACTGTCAAAACGAGACTGGACGTGCCATGTGAATACAAATATCAACTATAAATTTACAATTTCTTAAAAATAGAAGAAAATCTTTTCAACCAAAATTACAAAATCGTTAGATATTTAAACTTCTTTTATAAATTTAAACATAGTACGACCAATTTCATGGTAATTTTCTTAACCACTGGTTAAATTGATTAGACTTACGTGAAATTGTATAATTATTAAATAATTTAAATGTTAGTATTGTTCAGTTTTTGGCATAATTATTAATAAATTTCATGTAAAATTTTTGATTACCTATGTAGTTTTTGTATTCTAATTTGGTCACGTTTAAAAAAAACTACTTAAAGGAAATTAATCTTACGTGCCGTTAATATTATGTTTGGTATTAGGGACTTTAATTATTATTGTCCAAAATTATTTAATTCAACTGGCACAATTGGTCAATGCCAATGACGTAGCTTTGAATTTTAGGCTCTACCGCTAATTTTACAATATTACAACAGTTGGGGCACAAGGATTTCCTGCCGAAATCAGAAGCTACACCATCCATACCCATACAATTGCAATTCTAAATCGTGACGTCAATTATATATCATTTCATAATAATTATCATAATTTAAAAAAAATTCTAACTTATGCATAAGTTTTGTACCTGAGCACTAGAAAATGTCCAAGAAAGATTCAAGTGATCACAACAACTTTTTCTCTGGTTTTTTTTTTATCATTCTGGGATTAATAATGTGGTTTTTCGTTACCTTTCCCATAGCCCATAGTTATATCTTAGACCTTAGATCACAGCAGTGTATACGATATGACCAGGATACAGGATTTGAACCTAAAATGATTAATTGTCGCTTAATTCGCTTGTCAGAACAAAATATGCTGTGACTCAGTTTGCTGTTTGTACTTCTTTGCGTTTTATTCTTTTCTTCAAAAAAATAAAAAATTTCTTCTTTTTCTCAGCACAATGTGTTTAGTGTGGCTATATGCACACATTCTCAGGTGCTTATAAGTTACAGATTAAAAACAAAATATGGAAGTATTCTTTCTATGTCATTAGCTGGAAAATATTCTATTAGTTCAATAGTCTACAATCAATTTCAAACTAATAGAATATTTTCGAAGGAAGTATAATTCCTTATTTTGTTTTTAATCTGTAACTTATAAGCACCTGAGGATGTTTGCATAGCCACACGAAACATGTCGTGCTGAGAAAAAAAATTTCTTGTTTTTCTTAAGAAAAAGAATAAAACACGAACAAGTACACAGAGCAAACTGATTGTAAGTTAAAACCTTCACAAGTTTTAAAGTTCTGAGTCTTCGAAAGCCACTCCAACTCGAAAACTATAGATTACGGTAACGGGAATCTCATTAATCTATTCATGCTCGTCAGTAATATGCAGATAACTAACGATCTAGATAATTTTCCATTAACTTTCAAGACTGTAACTCGAAACAAAACTAAAATCAATTTTTATAAAACAATGCACTCTGAAAAAAGCTTTGTTGTTGTAACAAAGTCGTTAGTAGCTATGTATAGCCTGATCAGAGCTTTTTGCTGCTACAACAAATTTTATGCTGCCACAACAAAGTTTTTTATGTTCAGAACAAATATTTTTTCCAAACATGACTTCAGTGTAGCTATTGGTAAACCGGGGGGTTTGGGGGGTATGGAATACCCTCCAATGTACTGTTGAATTTATAAAACCTTTGGCTAAATTCATTAGAACTATTGTCGGTTTTGCCGTCATATGAAAATCTTTTGGCAAACATAACAAGGGATAAGCATATAAATGCACACGTAACTAGGTATGTATAAACTGTTTGTATTAGTGATTTCTAAACTATTGGTTTGCAAGTGAAGCAATATTACTCGTGGAGTGCACTTAGATAGGTGACCGTTTTAAAACACCTTGTCGCTGACCTTCTCTAAATTATTAAGAAGGGTCAAGCTATGTAACTTTCCCGTTACTTATAAGATACAAAACTGCATCTTACTTGGGTATCAGAAGACGTTGTTAGAACATTAATATTAAACCAAGCAATGACGTAACGAAGGAAACCTATTGGCTAGAGTAACCCCATGACTGCGGAAGTTACCTAATTTATTGAGACTTAATGTTGGGCATCAGTCTCTTACATTACAATACATTAAGAATTTCCTTAATTAATTAGGTATCCTACTACAGATGCGCTTGTATAGATTAACGAGACGAAGTACATAAATATAAAAATTTATTACATAGAGGAACCGAATATAGTGATGCTGATACTAATATCATCCAAGTAACATTTTTTGATTTTCAGGACTTTCAATTTTCTTGAAAAATATTGGTGAGCTTGAAAGGGGGGGGGGGGAAGAATAAAAACTTGCAATTGAAAATTTTGATTTTCAATTTAAATTTAAAATTGAAAAATGTTAAAATGATTTTTATTTCTTCTCGGACCCCCAAGACTGCGACGCTGATCAATTGACTGACTGCACCAACTCAACTGGAGAAAAAGAACTCTGTTCTGGAAGGTAGAGAAAACAATAAAACAAGAATATAGTAAACGTGTTCAATTGCTCAAATAGGAAACAATAATAAAATGTTATTATAAATAAATACTTATTTTGTGTTTCAATTGTTTTTATGAACACTTAAGGAAACTTTAAACATTAATATCAGTTAAGTAATCTTTCCTATGGTCGCATCAAGTTAATAAATTCTACGGGGCCGTGCTCGATATAATTTTTCGTGCGACATGTTTGCTATAAACAATTACGTGTGACGCCATGGAGTTGTGAACACATCACGACAATTCTAATTATTGCTTATATAAATTACCTCCATCTCTTAAAACTAAAATTTGCCGTTACATAAGCTTCGTGCTCCGCTTCATACGATGAACGCTAATACAAGAAACATTTAAAAATTTTATTGCCTAAGAAGGCATTATTATATTGTATATTAAAAAATCGTCTTATCAGCTTCAATCGTAAAGCACTGGCCAAGCGAAACAAATGACTTGGGGATGTGGATGGTATGGTAGTATGACGGAACTTACATACAATTTTGATCAAGACGATGTCATTTGATAATTACTACTTATCAATCCTGCTGGATGGAGTTGGCTTCAATTAATGATATATTTGGATGGGAAATATTTCTTAGGAAGAAATTATACAAATAAGAACAAAAATGTCTTGATAATACCATTATATTTACGCCATCTACATTTTTTATTATTTTCCCATGATACAAAGGTTATAGGTGACTTCGCGACCCGTAATGACCATAATTAATATATGAAACTATACTGACGAGGACTGGCAGCCATGACATGTCGAACAATTAGGCCGGAAGTTTGTATATGGTAGCAATTAGAATCACGGCGTGTTCGTTCAACCATCGTAATGATTGCTATAACCTGTACCTGTATTGTTATTTCTTCATTAGTTACAAGTGCATCAAAATCCTGATTTAATTTTGATGATAATTAAAAATTTGTCGACATAAAAAACAATATAATATTCTTTTCAATCGGTTATACCATTCTTCGGTTTGAAATTTAACATATACAAGAATCGAGTGCAAGTTTTCTTCGATAATAAGAAGAGTCCGTTGATAATGATAGAGTACACCTTATAGTTTCCGGCGGAAACAGATCATTGTCTGATATACATTTTATATTCTTATTAGATCAGTGTAACGACGTTCATGTTATAATAACAATAAAATTCCAGTACATTTTCGAGCCTACCTCTTTGCATTCTACATACATTAAAATCATCAGGTAAAAAGATAACGAATGATTAGCGCCGAGTTGAAAGCAATCAACTAATAATACACAAACCGCACCTACCATCAAGTAAAAGCAAGAAAAATGAGTCGAATGCTGAATGAAAATAGTTACATGACTTTGGTCCCCATATTAATCACTTATCCATTGAAAGGATGCATTAAAACCAAGGCGACCAAGCTCATCAATTGTCTAACAATAGCACAGAGACATAACACAGCACATGTGAGATTAAGTAATCTGTCAGAGCCCACTTCGTTCTTGTTCAATGCTTTTAAGGCCGATATCGTTGAAGCAGTCGTTTAATTTTCTGAAACTAACTGCCTATAAATTTAGAAGAATAAGAAAATTTTGAAATTTAGAGCTTTTCTATCGACCGTTAACCGTCGATTTTAAAGCAATTTTGTCTCTAGGTGGCACCGAAAGATTCCGAACAGGTAAATCTCGAGGCCAAAAAAACAAGACAAAATAATTTGCCGAGATAAGCAAGCAATCACAATCATCGTTGGGAGTTTAGATATTAATTTTTAGCATAGTTTAGTCAGCGGTAGATCCTTTGAACCCTTTGATCCTGTAGGATATTTAGGACTCATACGAGAATAAGCCTCAGGTATCGGGAATAGTTGATGCATTCCTGCTTTTGAACTGAAGAATTCTATTGCGGTGCACGTTTAGGTATAACATAATATTAGCGAATCTTTTTGCAAAATACCCATTTCTCGGTCAAAGAAAAAATTTAACGATTAACCCTTCCGGTTAAATAACTTTATATTTTGTTTTACGCGCAATACAAAAGATATCCTTTGAAATATTTCAATAGGATTATTGAATTAAAATTAAACATTTCAATAGAGGCTGTTTGATGTTTGGTCTTATAGCCGAGCAGTAAAGACCGCAGACGAAATATTTTATAAATTATAAAATTACAAATGAAATATTTAATTTTAGTAATTTGAAAAATATTTAACTACAGCTTGATTGCAAAATATAAACGAAAAGTTTAATTTGCTGAAATTTTCAGATCGATGGGTTGTGATGCTGTAGCGATTTTATTTATTATTAGCGAACCATATATACGTTATTTAATTAAAAATTTAATAAAATTATTTTTGTTGTGCCGTTTTCGTGAGAACAAATGTGTTGTAAACGTCTTTGTGTACAGGTATCGGTTTGGTTTATTTAGACACCGAGTTGGCAGAATTGGGCACCAGTTAACTACATTCCACCATAACACGCAATATTTCGCTAATTGAAATGTCCGTGAAGACATATTTATAATTGAAACCGGAAATATATATGAAATAAATAATAATACACTGATTTATTTACTTGATGGGTTTATTAATAGATTTTGTGCAAATTTATTCTGCAAAGCTCCGACTTGGAATCATCTTAAAACTTTTTCTAAAGCAAAATTTAATTTAAAATTTTCTTGTCACGGAAATGCCACATAAAATTGATTTCTTCTTAATAACAAAGATAACTCTTACATATTATATTATATAAATGCACCTACAAAGAAGACAAAGCTACTAATTTAAGTTGTTATACAGTGTAAACCATAAGTGATATATAAATTATAAGAGACGTTAAATTGCTAAATTATAATTTATTAGTTGTTTAATTTACGTTCCACATTATCGCAACTTTTATTGCTTATTCTGTTGTGTTTAAAATATTGTACCTATTGAATTTTCATTTTTTATAGTCTCAAACTTAATTGTCTAATGTCTTGTTTGGCGGCAACACGATTCCTTTGGTTCGTCAATCAAATTTTATTTTCTAAACAAATTTATATAGGAAATACGAAATACTGATTTTTTAAATTAAAAAATAATATAATTTACCAATTCTTTACTGGGGTTTTGTGTTAATTTGGTACTATGTGTCTGAGCATTACAAGATACAATTTCTACAGCAGATGGTAGACCTAAATCAAATCAAGTGGCACAATGGTAGATGGCTAAAGAGAATTTTATTCAAAATATATAAAACTTTTTTGAAAATGTGAATTGGTAGTCTTTACAATTTAAAATGGATTTTTACAAGGCAACATTGCAATATAATAAATTATAAAAGTCATCCAGAACCGTAACCAGTGGTGGCCACTTTCATGCCACTATTTTTAGGAGTAACTTGTCCTAAGGTGTACACGTAATACTCATATTTTTGGAGTATTTTACATTTTTTTATGGAAAAACATGAAATTACATTATTTTCAAGATAAATTTACCCTGATAAACCGGGTAATTTTCAGAGGTAAAATTACACCCATATTTTACAGTGAAATCGTTACATAAGACATGTAAATTTTCAAATTTTTCAGTTCAATAACTCTCTGCAATTTACTGGGAAAAACGAATCGGTACGTAATCTTAAGTATATAAACGAAATCAAAATAGTTTATATCGAAGGAAAGTTTGAAGACGGTTAAATTAAACAAACATAGACAATCAAATTAACTTTATCGTAAAACAAATAGATGGTAGACGTATAACTGCAAACAATAATAAAAATTCCGAATAGTTTAAAGAACCAAAATACTATCGCCAGAGGTTCAATAATTTTGATGAATTTCGCAAAAGCTTCAATATTAGCTAGATCAGCAACCTTCATCCTTTGTTTGAAAAGTTTAACATGTTTTTTAAATAATGTTTTATTATTACCTACCATTATAGTTCCAGCGGCGGCTCGTCAGAGGAGGCAAGGGAAGTTTAGCGTAGTCTCTTCTGAACTATTAAAATTTTCAAAAAAGTAAAAAAGTGGATTATCAGTCGCAAAGTTTTGCTATACTAATTATGATTTCAACATTACTCCGAAGACATTTTTCATCATTAAGCACAGAATAACCCTCAGTAATCAAGTATCAACAGAAACCTCCGCATAAATATATGCCGCAAGCGATTTAACGTAGGATTGCATTATATCTAGTGCATAAGAAGAATTCAATTTCTAATTTTGTATCTGACATAGCACGTATAATGCAAAAATAATGAAATGATTTTTTATTATCTCCAAATTTTTTCAAAATTCAAATTTTTATTTTCAAGTATTTTAAACAAACTTTTCAACATTAAAATGGAACAGTAAATTTAATTGATAAATCGCCACACAAGCACTAATGCCAAACATTCAATGATATCTTCAATCCTTCAATTGCTATTCAAAATATTAAAGTTTTCACCATTTGGACCAATCAATGGAGGAGTTTCCTATTTTTTTTATTTTTTATTTGAAAGTAGAATCAAACGTAGCCTTCAGTTTTTTTTTCCAGAATTTTTTGATTGCGTTTAGTATAAGAAAAAAATTATTGAAATTTTAAATCGGAAGGTTTGAGCGGGAGTAGATAAACGAATGAGATTTAAGACAATTCAATCTTGTTGCCGTTGTTTTTGTTGGTAATGCAGGAAATTATAATATAAGGTTGGCGGTGGTCGTGTATTATTGTTTATAAACATTTGATTACAAATTTTTATTTTATGAACAAACTTAACATCGCATTATTTACGTGAAAGATGACTCTGATAAGTGATAACTGCTAAGTGATAACTTACCTAGGATCGATTATGATATGATACATAATTTTTATAACTTGCCATCCACAGTAAAAGAGATTTTAAATCGCACGTAAATGGTTTTTCACCTTTTAATTAATTCAGCTTGTAGAGTTCTTAAAAAAGTAACCAGATTTTGTTAGTTTATTGGGATTAACATGTATACTTGATGTAATATTGTAAGTCAGTTACCCTAGGTTACTCTGTTGGGTTATAATGCACAAGATGGATTAATTTTGGTGTAAATGGGGAAAAGCCATTTAAGTATACGTAAATGGCTTTTTGCCAGAAGATTGCTATTCAGCTTGTAGAGTTCTTAAAACAAGTGAACCAATTTTGTCAGTTTATAACATTGATCAGCATTGATGTGACGAAATAATCAATGGCATTAAATGTAAAAATAACAAATTTTAATTAACATATGATAGCTGTCATGCTATCAATAATAACCCAAGTAAGAACTGACAACATCGGACGGCCATGTTTAAATCTGATTGGTTAGCTATAGCGAGCAGATTAAATATTTTTTTGAAATTCAAAAATTATTTTTAACGTGTACGTTGAATTTTATAACCAACCAATTACATCAAGATGCAGCATTTTTATTACAGTTTCATGTTCATATATTATTTCAAAAAATTACTTCGAGAGAAACTCCCCATTATAATTAATTTTCAACATTCAAAGTAATTTTTGCCAATCTTCGAATCCAATTCCCAAATATTAACAATCCAAGTAATCAAACTTTCATCCAAATATCGGACAAATTCTCAAATCAATTTCAAATCAAAAATTCACTTACTCAAAATCAAATCAATTTATTCTCAAAATTCAATATTTTAAAATACAAACGAAAATATTAAAAATAACAGAGACTACCTTCTCCACAACCGCTTCAAACGCCCACCTTGGCAAAACGCCTCGTTCATTCCGCCAGTCGGCGCCAGTTCTGACAAAATTGCGGTAAAATAAAAATACAAAAATTCAAATGGGGATTTTGGAACTTGACAATATATCAAAAACTTTGTATTTACTTGTTTGAAATTCCCTTGTAAATCATTAGAAATTTCTGGAATTGCGTTGGAATCCCTGGAATTTCTTGAAAATCATTGAAATTCTTTAGATCTCAACTTGTTTGGAAATCATTGTTATATCTTGAAGATTCTTGGAATTTCTACATACAAGATTGTTAGAATGTCTTGGAAATCACTGGAATTCCTTGAAAATCTCTGGAAATTGTTGGAATTTGGAGTCATCTATACCTACAAAATTTTTCGACATATTCGAAAATAGCTTTCCTAAAAGAAAAAACAATTAAACTTTAAATAACAAGTTAAATAAAATAATATAATCAAATTATATTTTTTTGAGCTTTCGACGATTTTTGTCGTCTTCTTCAGAATTTATTTAATATAAATTTATATAATATAAAATAAATAAACACTATAATAGTACTGATTGAAATTCAAATCCAAGTTGTTACTTCCACAGACAAATAAATTTGCTACAACTGGAAATCGAACCTATATGAGGTTGTGGTCCCAAACTCAAATCCTTCAAACAAGTGGTAACAACAAGAATTAAAATGTAATGAAAAATAAATTTTACAAAAAAAAGAATGCAAATAAAACAGCAGAAGCAAACGCGGATTTAAACTTTGGTTTTAAAGGGGGGAGGGGGATAACTAATTTATAATTAAGAAAACATTTCTTTCTTTTACTATTAAGCAGTGTTGTATTTTAGAACTGTAAGTAGAATTCTATACCTACTAAAATTCAAGTTGAAATTATATTTTTAATTACTTAATCATATTTTGTATAATATTTTAAATTTGAAATATTTTATATAATTAATTGATTATATCATAATTCATTCTAATTATAAATAATAAAGACTATAAGAAAGAACTCTAAATTAAAATATATTTATTAATAAAAAAGTTAAAACAAAAAAAATTCAAAAAAGTTTTTATTTATAGATAATTATTAAAAATTATAAAAATGAATGAAAATAAAATGAATAAAATAGTCAAAACTCTCTGAAAAATCCAATTAAATCGATGTTGCTGAATCTAATCGGTAATTATTATTATAACTTATTTTTCGATTTCTTCAATCAACAACAATTTAATATAAAATTTTTTAATTTAAACATGAGCATAATATATAGAATTTTTTCAGCAAACTAAAAATTTGTTAAATATATACACTTCAATATTCCTAAAAAATAAAGTTAGCCTTAACATTAAAAAGAAAAGTTTACAATAAAATCTCGAAACCGAGAACAGCAAAAATTATATTTGCTTTTTCCGAATTTTTATCTTTAAAAATTAATTAAGAATGAAGAAAAAATAAAACAAAAGATAAAAATTCGAATTTAATACTAAAGAAGTAAACATGATTTTTGCTGTTAGCTGTTTCGATATTACCATACTAAAGTTGGTAATATGTACTTCGCGATTTACCTTACAGTTGGTTTGGTGGCGCTCATGACGCTACCAAATGTCACCACTATATGGAGGCTATCTTACGTACACTTGATGTTGTTTTGAGTTTAATTCAAATTTTTGTATATCGTAAAACCGCGGTGAAATGGTAATTCACAAAATAAAACACCAAAAAAATGCAAACGTTTGGTTTTCTATACTTTCTATACCAACTATACTACGTATTATATTAGCTTAATATTTTTTACTAATTTGTTTTAACTAATTTTATATTAAACTTTTATATTAAAATTGTTTAAAATTTGTTAGCTATCATTTAGATTTTTAACAATAATAATTTAAAAACAAGAGACATTGGCACTTTAATAAAATACAATCGATGATGTCATTACTCGAAAACAAAAACTAATGTTAGCAAATTAAATTATATATTTAAATATTTTTTTTAAATATAATCGACATATCCGTTGATTTTTCAATAAACATGTTTTTAATTATTATGAATTAGTTTCATACTTGAGCAGCTTGTGGTAATCGTTCGTACATAACATTATATTGCTTCTTTATTTTATAAATGTTTTGAATTGAAAATATCTTCTTTTTTTTCTTCTGTATTTTTTTCTCTGCCGAATTTTTATTATTTAAGTAATTGTGATGCGTGGCGGTAAATTTGAATATTGGTTAAACATCTTCTTTTGACCTTGATTGGTTTCATGCAAATAATAGAAGGAATTAATGTTGTTGATAGGTTAATACATTAGACGGACTGGTTTGTTAAAATCAAGGTTAAAAACTAGAAGCAGTGTGATTTTTTATGTGGCTATTTTGTTGAAATTTGTTACTACTTGTAGATTCCAAAAAAATACCATTTCACTTTTGTTCCTATGTATGGTGTGATCACTTTTCCAAACAAAATTTTTGGAATTGTTTGAAAATTTAATGTGTGCAACAACATATTCGCGAAAGATACAATCAATAATTCAAAATATTTGCTAATTCTTTGCGAAAAGAATTTAATCGTTGCCTTCAGCAAATAGCCTGACGACTTCTATTATAAAGGAATAATATGTAATTTAAAGTTGTGTTTCAGGTATTTGCGCAATCAGCTTATTATTTGTACTAGCAATACAAAAAGTTGCAGTAGTAATTATAGGAATTTCAGAATTGTCATTAATTACGGAAAGTCGATAGTCGTCTTTGAGTCATCGAGTCCGCTAAATTCCTCAAATTTATCACAGACATATATGTTCATACGCTCATTAGATGGTGCCGACAAAGGATAATTTTGGCAATCAACTTCGGTTTCTTTTTGCTTGACATGAACAGCGATCAATCTATCTGTTCAAGTATTCAAACCTTTTATATAATTGAAGACAGGTACTAATAAGTAATTTTTTGGCTTTACGGGAATCCCTTTTAAGCCTACGCGCAAATTGCATTTGATCGTAATTAAATTTAGTCATCAAATCCAAAGCAAAGTTGTTAAAATAAAATTGTGGAGGTGCTAATTACCTAGTACTACATCTGAAGTGATTTAATTTTTATAAAACAATAATGATATAATTTTGCGTGCGGTGTAAAATTCGACCTTGTCGAAAAAGTAAGGGCATTTTTTGTTGTGTGATTCAAAAACACAAACTAATTACCTACAATAAATTAGGTTAGTGTAACGAATAATAATTTGTGCAAATTTTCCTAATAATAAGTGAGGGAAAGTGTCGAAATCGTATCATACAGGGTGGGAACTTTTCGCAGTTGTGTAAGTCAACTGCATATTTTCGCAGGTATGTCGTCGGCATCGGCAAAGATTAAAGAACATTTTTGCTTGTGTATTTAAGGCGATCGACATTATCGACGATTTTGTCGATTACTTTTATTTTTAAACGTCGCTCTTGTTAGTGGATATAATTTTTCTTATGTTTTAATTATCTCAAGAATTTATTAAATGTTTTTCGATTTTGAAAATGGTTTTTAATAACTATCAATTGAAATAAAACTGTCAGTTAACGGCGATCTAACCCTACTATTATTTTTCAAACTATTTTGTGTCATATTCATAAATATCGAAAAAGCACAGCGTGGTTCCTACCTTTTTCTATAAAAATTTTAATTTATCAAGATTTATCCAATCGTTAATTGTAAATAATCACCCGACCTTTCGATAATTACGATTTTAAAGCGACGAGACGTGCGGAATCGCTTCTTCTTCTATTTTTGGGAATATTTGGCGATTACAGATAAATCAATGAAGGATAAAGGTAATTTTATTTATGACAAATGAGCAGACAATAACGCAATATGTTATTATTTATAAGACTATTCTCGAGCTTAACGTCATTTCTTTTTTCAGCTCTAGATATCATTACGACTATTGGTGATAACGTATAATGTGAATATATTGCAAGTGCTTCCTGTTCTTGCTTTTCCAGATGGGAACTAATGTTATACCTTTTGCTCGATCTCAATGTTATATCTCATATTTTCTTTGTGTTGTTCTGTTAATGGTCATAAGATACCGTTTTTTCTGCTCCAATGGTGATAAAAAATTATTGCATTTTATTTTTTAACTGTATTTGTGGTTTTCGTGGATTATACCAAGAGGTTGTGTTTAAAAATGTAAGTGATAAATTTTTATGTAGGGGCGAAATGATGATGAAGTAATACGAGATTAGTTCTTTACGTATCACGTGCCCTTGCGTAATAATGAAGTGATTTGTTTTCATTAAATTTACCTCACATAAAAATAAAATCATCAAATAATTTTCTTGTTTTGTGTTCCACCTTTAAAATTAACCTTGCGGTATTGTTTTTGCTTAGGTTTTTGAAACGAAAATGTTCATGACACTTTTACTTAATGATATTTTAATATCAATTCAAAAAATATGTATGTTATTGCAGTCTTTAATTTTGTACTATTTTTATTAAAAACCTCTTATCACAATTTGTTCAATTAACCTTTCAATTCACACATTCCAATTTTATTTTATTTCATTGAAATTTAAAAAAGTTTTTGCTAGTAGATCAGTACTTTATGTTATTTTCGGAATATACAAATTTTTTTATACCTAAGTAATATTTTTTACATGCATTCGTTAATTTGCTGTGAAATCGTCTTATCTTGCTATGTTAATTATGTAACACTGTCTGTAGTACCAGCTTTGTTTATTATTAAGACAAACGATCTCTGCAATTCCTTGACCTTACAGTCATTTCTTTAGTTTACCATTTATATTACTGTTAATAATAACCACCGTTTTTTTAATGTAAATATTGCCAGAAAAACTTGTTAAAATTTAGTGCTTGCAGTTTTGTGACTATGTTAGAAATTCCAATTTATCAATTCAGTTCAGATCACAGAATATTTTTATAATTTTTTTTACATGTTCTTTTTTTAAATAGTGAGAAATGTCTTCCTCATAATTTAGGATCTTGCAAGAATATTTTCTCTGATGTGTTTTGTGTTTGTATGAAAGCTCTTGTAGATAAAATGCAATCGGAAAATTTTCAAAATCTTCTTAATCGGTAGGACACTTTGCGTTGTGGTCGTACTAACGAGAAAATGAAATTAACGGTTAAATCTGAGTTTTTGTTTCACCTACATTGTGTATATTATAATTACCTGGTTAGAAGTATTTAAGACATATGTACATCTTGATTTATTTTATTAAAGTGAGGTAATCTTGCTCTGTAGTGTTTTTAGTCCAGTTAATGGTACTTTTAGTCTTCATTTGAATTTTTACATCTTATCATAATACTATATAGAAGTATAATTAACGAGATATTAAAATAACATGATAGTATACATATTTAAAAAAAATTAATTACTTACTACACTTGTTTTTTACTTAGCCTAGTTGGTGTAATACAAACGTATGAGACTCCTACTGAAATATGTAGAATAAAGATCAAATATATTGTTATTCAATGCCTAAAATTAAAAGGTTTAAACTGACCATTGCATGGTAGAGAATCGACATATATATTATCATTTTTCCATCCGAATTACAGTGAAAAACAGTTTTTACCCAAAAAAACTTCAGTTTTCAAGCTGCACGCATCAGCATGAGTAAGATAATACAATTTAAATATTTAAGATTATCAAAAATGACGTTGCTAACTGCTAATAGTTTTTGGTCTAAAACATTTTTATTTATCGAAATAATAACCAAATTCTTTATTATTTTTAATGAAACTTTTTCTATCAATTCAGTTGTTATGCTTCTGACAGAAGTGTCATTAAGCGGCTATCATGGCAAATTGCCTCGCTTCCCAGTCGCAGTCGGCCAATCATATTGCTGATTCTCTCCACCTCTCCATAAACCTCTTCACATGATCATAATTATCGTATGTTGTTTGTAAACTCTTATCTCGTGGTTAAAATGTAGGTTCTGTGATTTTTCAAATTGCAAAAAAATATTTTTTAACCGACTTCTCAGAACAATCCAGCACTTGAATCTTCTCGACTAACTTTAAAAATTTAATACACAAATTGTTACTTCAATTTAAATAAATCGATTTTGGGAACATCAAAATTCAATAATATCAATAATAATAATATTCAATAATATCATCAATTGAAAATTTAATCATTAATCTTCCAAATCAATTCAACCTCATTCACAAATTAGGTAATTAGGTAAATAAATCATGCGTTTTTATATACCCGTAAATAGCTGTGTACACTTGTTTGGAGTACTCTTGGGAATCATTAAAAATCTCTGGAATTTCTGGGAAATGTTTAGAATTTCTTGGAAATCATTGAAATTCGGTAGATTGCACTTATACATTGAAATCTTTGGAATTCCTGAGAAATCTTTAGAATTTCTTAGAAAGCTTAAAAAGTGATTGATAAAAATGAAAGTTTTAAATCTAGACTTGCTCATTTTTAAAATTTTGCTTTTGGTTCAAAATAGTTCGTTCTGAAACAAACACTTAGATACCTTTAAAATAATGTTTCTTAGTTTCCTGAAACAAAAGACCACAATGGTGACTTGGTGTGATCGCTAGTTGAGTTATGAGCGGAAATTCTGGGTTCAAATCCCGGACTCGACAGAATTTCTTAGGTCAGCTCTCTGGTGAACATCAACCTGTGGATCGAAATACTAATAACTTTCCTTAACATCCTAATGGAAAACGGGGTACAATAAGCCTAGAGCTTCAGTACAAAGTGGGCATTGAACCACTACCCGTGCAGCTAATTTTTTTCCTGAAGCAAAACTTATTCTGAAAAAATAAAAAATTTCTTATTTGAAATTACATTTGTACTGAAATGAAATTAGATAAATAATTATTCCCGATGGTATCTGACATCAATGTTATTAGTAGTTATTGTGATGGTGTAAAAATCCACAACAAAGCGGTATTATTTTAATTTTTTATAAAAAATAGCAGAATAATTATTATATTGATTAGCAAACTAGGGATCACGAAATTACCGTTTTATTTTAAGACAATAGTAATAAAAATCTCATTTACATTTCCCTAGAAACTATTCTTGGGTTCGGTTAAATTCACCACCAAAAAATTCATAGCTGAGGAATTTTTATATATTAGATAGGTAGGTACATATTATTATTATAGGCTAATTTCGAGCCAGACAAAGTCATATGAAATTGCCTTCGGGTAGTGGGTAGTCCAATACTCCATACATACATACATAAAAATGTGATCTCCCTGTTAGCTACTTGTTAGATTCAATTTACCTGAATATAGCGGAGTATAATTTAAAAATATCTAATATCTTTTACTGGACACATTTCAACATTTCGAAACCATGTTTTTGTAAGCCTAATTAAATTTTATAGATGCTGGCGTCATAAAATGATTTACTTAATCTATAGATTTGCTACTCGCCTTCTTTGCAATAACGCAAAGGCGTGGTAAAAGCAATAATCGAACAAAAAGTTTGAAAAAATCTTAAAATTTAAAATATCGATGTTGATACGAAGCATATTAGATGCACGAGGGATGGTAGTAAATAGCAATAACTGTCACCTTTCTTTGCTCCGCGGTAATAACCAACGTCTGAATCGTCCTAGTAACAATAAGAATTCAGAAACCGAACACACATATTATATATTTATGACTATTTTTTGAAATTTACCTAGTCTACCTGCTTATAGCTGTTTTCTTTGTTTATGCCGTATTATATTTCCTACACTGTTAGGTAAAATGAAAAAAAATTCACACAGTATCTTCGACGAGTTATGTTAATACTCGAAAACAATTCGGTTCAATACAAATTTGATTTCTTAATTTTAATTATTAAGAACTTAAGTTACACGAAATTAAAAATGATAATTAAGTTCATACATTATTAAATTATAATTGTTTGTTTTGTATATTGTAATGTATTGTGTATAGAATGTGCCAATAAAAATACCCATCCAATTGAAAACGGATGAGATATGTTTGGAAAAACCAATTTAAAGTTAATATTCTCCACGTGCGCGTCATTGCCAAAAAGTTGAATTGAATTTTTTCCAGTGTATTCTATAATGATATGATAATGAACAAAGCAATGGATATTAATTCAAGAATTATAGTATTTTATGAATATAATGTCTGTTTTTATGATTCTTTATGTGATACAGATGATTGGTTAGTATTACAAAAGCAGTTACCGGAAAAAGGTCCTTATATTACATTCACATTAAAGCGTAAAGCACAATAATTTGATGTAATTAAATTGGTTATTTGTGAACAGAAAATTTGCATTTCATATATCGAATATTATTATTTCATATACAAGTTTTATTATTTTTATATACGATTTAGTATTTTGTTTATATCTGCGCTTTCGAACATACCAATAAATTTAAAGGACCTGAATATTCAAAACGACATTCCCATTAAACATTAGGTATAATCGATAAGTTTGTGTAACATTATGAAAATTAATGTAGTTACTTTAGAAAGCAAATAAATCGTAGGTTTGTATCGAAAGGTTGGGAGAATTCATCAAAGTTAGATACGGATATTCTAACAATATTAATTGTGGATATGAGTCTACATTCGATTGTTGACATATGAGCAGGAAAAGCAATTACCTGATAGCAATAGCGAGTATCTATGCGTGTTTAGAAGAGATATCAACACAAAGCAGGGATCTCAATGTATTATTTCTATTAATTACTGCTTCAATCCACATGAGAAGTTATTTTAGGATGTTATACAGAAAATGAAATAGTTATTGACACAATAACGACATTTTCATAACACCTAACATCTATTCCATTTTCAAATCGTACTTCAACTTCCATCCTCCAGCTTCCAACGTTCATCAAATTTCAATGAAACGTCTAATCTAATTTATGGAATTAAATTGGTTTTTATAATATGGACGAATCGGTCGTTGTGTGGCCCAAAACATGGAAACGTAAGTTTAGAAAAATGTCGAAAAACTGCACACGGGAACCAAATTAGGAGAAGTAATTAATGAATCCTTGAATGTAACATAAAACCAACATACAATCGAATCGCGAAATTATCAACCTTCGAGATATCGGTCATAAATAACACATTTTCTCCTGTACTGTTCAAAATACGATAAATTATAAAAGAATATAAATCGATCGCTTTAATTTGTACTTGAAAATTGATAATTAATGTTCAATAAAATAGCAATACAATATCAAAAGACAGCGAACATGTTTTATTGCTTGTTAAGTCAGGAAAATCGTTCGAGATGTTTGAAAGAGAAGGATGGTAAAGGCTGTTGCAAGATTTGTTGTTGCTTAGTACATTGTATTTTAATTTTGACGTTTTATTCCTGCCTGGTCGCTGTATCGCGTGTAATAAAAATCGTTTTCAATGTTATTTCAATATATGGCGTGATGGTAACAAAATATTATTTGTTTTCGAGGGTTGTTTTACAATATTTCTTCTCGGCTTAAGGCTTTAGCTACTCCATCTCGAGATATTTTAACTTTTTTTTTATATTAATTAAATATTAATTGATTTCATTATGTCCCATCATGGAATACGGTTTCAGAATATCAAACACAAAGAAACAGCATTTTGAACGTTACTGTTAACAATTAATTGTCTAGCTCGATATAGGGTGCAGATCTCTATAGACTGATCACTAAAATTCCGGAAAGTTAGGGTGTTTACATCTTAGGAATACTTAGCTACTTTGCTCATTGATTGATATCCTCAATAAAGGTTTATCAGCAGTTCCAAAGAAGTATTCTGTTTGGTTTTCTGCCATCACAGACTATCGAAATGTCTGAGAAAATAATTTAATAATTATTGTAAATGCAACAGAATTTATAATTTTTTTTCGAAATGATGTTGAGCAGGCTGATCGGTTCTAAGTAAAATAAATGTTAATCACCTGAAAATCTCAAATGTTTTTTATTATAAGAATCGATATAATACCTATAATCTGTTTAATGGCATAAAATATGGAATAACATTTGGAAGACAATAACAAGTTAGGCAAGAAAATGCGATATTGGACAAAAACTTTGTAGTGTACTATATAATGACGAAAAATGCCATTAATCCAAAAGAACGCCTTCGATTTGTTATTGATAATGAATGATGTTAGGGGTTGAAATTTGAACATTCTTATGTACACGTAATATATTGCTGTTCCTGATGTAATAGTTTTTGTATAAAGCTACTACTTTATCAAACGACGTGCTGTTTCAAAAATGTGAACACACAAAATACTTAGAAGCAAATAAACAAGAAAACAAAAAATATATATGCTTTGAGGAGAAACTGATAGAGAACGGAAAGCGGAAATCTTAGTTCACTACTTCCGCTTTTGTTGGTGTTAATGGTGCTTTGGACACTAAGCTCGCAGTGGCTCTCAATAGTCTGTAATTTTTTTTGCAATACAATGTTTGAAAACGCATTACAATAACAAATAAATTATAATCTAATATAGATTGATTTACGATTAGAGTGTATTTTAATTTTAAAATTTAAGAACAAGCTGATACAAGGTATCTTTTGTATCTGATTTATATTACCTTTAGTGTGTTTAATAGACAATCGACCTACACTTGAATTGATCAATAGTCGACCACCATTGATTTACGAGGTGTTTACGACACTTTAAAGTTTTTATCCTTAAGATTTATGCGATACATTCCAATCTATATACAACGCAACTGGAGATACAGGTCTGAGTGTGTGACATTATTTCATTTTGCCCTTTGAATATTCCTCACACAATAAATACCTGTCTCTGTCTTGGTAATTGTTATTATAATAATTACCCTTTCGATTAAAATCATAAATAAAGAAAATTTATTCGACTATCTGGCATTGTTATATTAAGTATCTACCGATACCCACATTGAATGTTTTCACTATATCAGTTCAATTTTTTCGTTTCTTCATTTAACTTGTTAGCAAGGTAAATAAAAGGTAAAAATATACTTCACAAGCCTTTTAATTCTTAGTAGGCGAAAACATGCACAATGTAATCGGGAAAGTAAATTATCAATATCATTTTACTGGAAAGGATTTACAACCTACTCGGTTGATTTAATTATTTATTAACAACAATAATAATAATAACAATCAAGACGAAAATTGATAAATTACTTTGTAGAAGATGTTATTGTAACGAAGCAGTGTAGTACGTAGTGTATCCTTCTGAAACAGTAATAATTGCACGTCAACGTGTTTCTGTAAGTGGGTTTGAGGGGTGCTGAAAGGATTACAAAGGAAACGTTAGTCCAGCAAAGGGCAGGAAATTTGACAGCCTCGGTCAAAGGTTGGCCTCCTGTTTAGAGTTGCCTTTAGGCGCGTTGGACCCACTGATGTGCTTCTGAATTATCTAAGCTGCAGCTAATTTGTATTTCACTTTGATTTCGCTTTGATTATGGATTTGTCACGGTCTACTAGATCTTGTGTTTGCTTAAACGCACATCTGTTATTAACAAACAAACTAAGTAAGAAAATTCGAAATTTGCGATATTAGCCGAGATAAAAATGAAAATTAAATATCGTTGGATTATAAAATAAATTTGCGCTTTGGAGTGCAAATGAAATGTTAAAGAAATGAAAATCGGTCTTTTATCGGTAACCGAAATCTACCCCTTTCGAATAAAGTAATATTTTAGGAGTGGAATAATTAAATAAGTTGATTAATGAGAAAGTCATAAGTTCCATCTGCGAATGGTATTGAATATAGCTGAATATTTTTTAGACGTTCTGAAAAATTAATTAAATTGCGAATAACGTAACGATTGAAGACTTGAGTTTTGTTTTGTAATTTGTTTGGGACTAAAAACCACGATGTTGTGATGTTTCAATGAATTTGATTAAAATTTTAATATTGTTGATTTGCTTCTTTTATTCTTTGGAGCTTTTGATAAATTAATGAATTTTTATTCGACATAACGAAGCGTTCTACAATTCTATTCAAATTTCACCAAATACTTTGAATGCTGAAAATAAATTTCGACACGGTTCTACTCTACTCATAACTTCAGCCAATATAATTTACCTACAGCTACATTTTATTTTTAAATTTATAGTATTTTTAAACAATTAATTTGACTACCCTCATCCCATAAAATTTGCAACCCTATCGTGCAATAACACTTCGTTCATGATTTATGTCGATTTTTTCAGAAACTTTCCTTAATAAAAAGTCTAACCCTTTGTTTAACTTCTAAATTACAGCTATAACTCAATTTGTATCCGATCGTATATTTTTTAATTATTCGTTTCAACACTTTTAGGTTCTTTAAAAGGGGTATATTTCTGATAATTTGATTTGTGATTCAAAGGGTTTGTGTGTATACACTGTTTAATTGGTCGGAAGTTATTTTTGTTCAAATTTTTATTAACACAAGGAAATTTTCTTCCGTAGGCTTCATTAATACAAAAAGATCTTAATTCAACATAAGTTCTTACCTAACTAACCACTGATACTACGTCTACGTCAGGATGTAACAAGTAGTTTGTCTGTGGTTTCACTGTGATGAACAAGGGTGGACCTTGTTAAGGTATAGCAGAACATCTAATATTTATTGAAATGTACCAGAAGTTGGTAACATTATTTTAGAGACACAAAAATGCATTAAAAAGTTTTCAAAAATAAAATAAATATACTGAAAGTATAATTTCCCAAACGTTTATCAGGTATATTGAAATAATATTTTTTAAATAAAAATATATACTTTTGTTTATTGTCCAATAAGTTTATTTATTGATTTCTGATTTCATAAGCCTATCAGATCTACGGAACTAGCATATTATGTGAAATTTGGTTATTATCCGAATGGCTCAATCAGAAAATGCTAATGTAACCTTTCAAAACCTTGCAATATTTAAACTCTACAATAAATTGTATTTTCAAACGCCAAAATTTAAAAATGAACTTCCATTTATGTCGTTATTAAAATCAAAATCAAAAAGAAATTTTGCAATATAAATGGAAACGTTAAATTTTACAGATAACTTGCCCATATGCATTGGTATGAAATTTTGCATTGCGATACCTTCAATTATAATTAATTAATTATAATTAATATATTATTATTTAATTTTTCTTCTTTTTAATCATAAAATCTTAAAAGTATTATCCAAATATTAATATTATTATATCATTCATTCAAACTTAATTAAAATCGTATTCATAAATAAATATGGATAATAGTTAACATTGTACCCACCAGAGGGCCACATCAGTGGCGTATTTAGAGGGGGGCAAAGGGGCAATTGTCCCCCCCCCCAAGGATGACTCGGATTGTACCCCTAAAGCCCCCCTTGATAAAAATAATGTTTACCACTAAGTTTTAAAATTTAAATAACTTTAAATTGTTTTTATTTGTTTATTTATTTACTACCTGGAAAGCCCGTCCGCGGACGGGGAGATTACCGGTGGATCTCTTTTTTAGCGGTATAATAAATATATAAACATTTAATTTTGTACTGGATGATTCCCGTTTTTCTATATTTTCAAATCAACGCAAAAAGTTGCTGCTAAACTTATTGATACGCCGTGGGGAAATTAAATTTTTTTTTATAATACAAAAATTAATAAGTTTCTCAAATTCTTACTTTCTTTAGCTGAACGTTTCAATTTCCC
This sequence comes from Cantharis flavilabris, assembly GCA_949152465.1. Lineage (NCBI taxonomy): Eukaryota > Metazoa > Arthropoda > Insecta > Coleoptera > Cantharidae > Cantharis > Cantharis flavilabris. Next base: position 17,884,189 of record OX424438.1, read on the forward strand.
TCACTTTTGCTCAAAAACAAATAATTTCCCAACTTTTTCCGACGAAATTTGTATAATTATTTTGTCTTCTGTAGGTATTCTAGAAAAGTGGGAATTTTATTATATGTACTGGGGGTCTTCACCCCCAGACCACCCGGTTTACACTTTTAAGTATAATTTTGACAGTAACGTAAAAGTAGCTATACTAAACTCTGAGCCGCTCTGAGCAGTAAAGCATTTAAATAAATGTTTTTCCAAGATTTAATATTAATATGAAAAAATTGATAATACGATATAAAGGCCTTAATTTATATATTTTTAATATTATTTTTTTTTTTATTATTAATTTTTTTTTAATTTTGATTTTCTACGTATTGTATTATTCTTAACTTGAATTAAATTAAATTATATTTTTATATTATTTTTATAATTAATTTCAAAGTAATATAGAAAGTTGCTGCTAAACTCTGTGAGCAATAAGGTAATTAAATAAATATGCTTTCCAAGTTTTAAATTTTTCTAGCCGTAGGTTAAACTTCCCTCATTTTTGCCTAAAAATTCAAATTTCCCGGTTTGGATTAATATTGGGAAAAATATTTTTAGTCCTAATCTTAGTTTAATATATTTTTTGGTTGGTAAAACAAATCGACCAACCAGAGTGTTTTTTCCACCTAAAAATGACACGTTGTAGCGTTAGGATTAGTGACAACTGACGCGCATGAATGGATTAACGAGATTCTAAAAATCTTTATTGTGCCCCCCCCCTCCCAAAAGCATTTTCTAAAAACGCCACTGCAAGACATTCCTAAGCAATTGGGACAAAAGTTTGTGTTCTAAATTTTAACTGCGATTTTGATTTGAATTTGATATTTTGTGATTAAAGTAAATTTATTTGAGTGAATTATTTTATAATAATTATTCAAATAAATTTCAAATGCAATTAGTGTTTTTGTTAAATTGAAGCTTGGAAAGATTAAGTTGAAATTAGCTTATATGGTAAAATTAAAAATACTTATTAAAAATTGAAAAATCAAAGCAAATATAAAATAAATTCGATACGGGGACAGATGGATATGGTTATCTATAAAACTCAATATTCTCATTTATATTGAAGAATTACAGAGAATTAAAATTAAAACTTGGATTTAAGACGAAAAACAGTTAAACAGTTGACTTTCCTGATCGTCATTTACATTAACGTATGTTATACTTGTATTGTACCGAATTTGTTTAATATAATTTTATTTTTGTCCAGCAAAAGTTAAAATTTTGGTCGGCAACATTTTGATTTCTGTCAGTATGAATGAATTAATTTTGGATATTTACATTTTATTCACATAAAAATTAATTAATATATTTAGTTTTATTAAGGAAAATAGTAACTAAGTGGGAAAGAAAATTGAGGGTTTATGAAATTAAAATAAAGTTTGGCATATGCCCGTATTTTAAATTAATTTTTGTAATGTAGTATAGTTATTAAGAAATACAAACCCATGGGTGGGGTTTGCACCCCCAAAACCACCCCCTTATATACGGCTCTGGATTTAAGTGATATATTCTCAAACTCTGAGTTAAGACTGCACAAATTCAACAGTGGGGAAAGACGGAGCAAGTTCTGGAAAAATTTTCTTGGTTGAAAGAAGAAATAAAGGTTAATTTTGCTACCGCATAGATTGATCTATTAATTATTATTATAACAATGTTAAATTGAAAAAAGAAAATATTTAGTGGGATAATTAAAAATATTTAGCTGTAAATATTCTTTGATATAAATTATTTTTTTACGACTTCAGTTTACAAAACAGACTTTCATGTTTTGTGAAGATTTCATGGGGTTGTTGTAAGCAGTGCCTTTCTGAGTAATTTACCCTAAGGTTTCTTTAACCCATTATTACATTACCTAAGGTATTTCAAATTTAATTATTATTACAATTCTAGTCTTGTATTTTATTTTAAACAAACATTTAAAAGCTTTTATGTTAAATACGTAAGACTAATGACAAAAATTGTAAACAAACTTAATTACACTTAAAATTTTACTTATTTTTAGAGTTTGTTTTTTCAGCGGACTTAATTACATTTTAAAGATCATTATAAACACTTTTAATAAATATGTTAAAATCTTCAATAAAAGAATTAATGGACGATTGTTTAAGTAAATAAATCCGTTATAAATTAGCGTCTTGTTGAAACACACCTTAGCTGATTATAACTTATGGTACATAATTTGACATTTCTATTGTTGGTATTTCGATTGCTCGTAATTTTTGGTTAGCGTCAACCGTAAAAAAACAAAATATAAATTTATTACCTATAAATTAATATTATTGGATAACTTTGACCGACTACATAATTTGATGCGACGCAAAATTGGTTAATATTATCTAATATTTTCATTAATCGATGCGAAGACAACTCCAAGATTATTATTTTTTATGAAAATAGTTCTTTAAAATTTAACAGTCTAAGCAGACACAACAAAATTTAAATTATTTTAAAAATTCAATAAATGAAAGAAAAATGGATAAAAATAGTAAAGAAGGACATTTTTAAATCTGTTAGTATTATTAATTTAAATTGAGTATTATATAAAAAGGTTAGCAATAATTTATATGTATTTTAACAGAAATGCGATATCACATATAAAAATTACAATATTTCGAGTTAGGTAGGTACAATTTAATTATTTAACTAATTTTAATTTAAAATTATTTTAAATTTCATTTCAGTAATTCATTACAATTGAATTTTATTAGCCGATTTAATTATCTTGTAGACTTTAATTGGTTAAATTAACCAATAATTAATAGACTACAAATTAAAATTAATTTAGTCTGGGCATGTAAGTACATGCGATATTATAAAATTATCATAATATTTTTTACATTGGCTGGTTTAGTATTTTGATAAATGGGTGGTCTCAAAAAATTCTACAAGAAGTAGAGGGAATCAAATTTTTAAAAAATATTAAGTAGTTTATTCGCATCAACATTTCAATCGCTACGTAATTTGTTAAAAATTCGTTGTGATATAATATAGTGGCTTTAATAATTATTAATAGAGAAAATTTGACAAAAATATTCGAATGTAATAAAAATTTGTAAATTTTAGAAATTGATTCATATTTGTGTTGAGTTTTATGTTTTATGTTTTGAGCAATTAAGTTAAAAATAAAAAATTTAAAATTTATGTGTTTTGTTCAAGTTGATTTAATTGCAGTAATTTATTATGTGATTTAAAATTAAACTATAACTTGTTTCTTACTGTATAATTATTTACCAATGAAATGGTACATTTTGACATTAAAATTTAGTAGTTAACTGAATTAACTTATAATAAATATAGTAATAATAAATTTTGGTATTTAAACAGTGTTACATTTTGTGAAAATTTTTCTCAAAGAAATTTCGATTTTGTACGTGGGGTTCTCTATTGTGGCAGATATTGTAATTTTCATATGTTTTCTTAATTGCTAAGATACGAGCCATTGTAATGCAGACATGTGATGTTTGTCCTACTCTTTCGTATAACATATTTGAGTAAAATGCGATGACAGGATTAACAATTTGTAAAGTAGAGTTTAATTCTAAATATGAAGCTTATATATTCTGACATTAAGAAATGAGGAGCGAGAGAGGGAAATGTGTACTATCTAATTTACATGAAGATGTCATTTTCTATTCTCACAGACTTTGGACAAATGGACAGACATTATTATATTAGTAAAATGACGTGAGTTTGTAGGGACACCTATCGACTAACCAATTTATACGCTCGCAAGACTACTCTTCACTCTTGACTTAATTAATTAATTGCAAACAGTAATTGCTGTTGCAATAATTTATCTTAGTCTAGTTTACAATGCATTATAAATTTTGTTTTAAATTATCATCACTTTTGGTCTGGTTTAACCGTCGGCTTTAAAAATTAAAAACATTGGTATACGTATAGCTAACTTAAGATGGATGCTCTTAATATTGCCGTAATTAGAAACAAATTTTGAAATTAAGAAGTACTCTCTATATTTATGTATTGTACTTATTAATTAAATAATAATGTCTGCATAATTAAGATGACGAAAACTATATGCAATTTAAGCAAGACGTGTAATTAATAAGAAATTAAAAGCGCATTCACGTTTACTCTTCATCTGATTATATATTTTTTTCTACTAATGGTGTTAAAACTACTTCTTTGTTTATATATTTGACAATCTTTTCTATATTAACAAAGTATTGCTGTATTATTACATAGCAACTGTTTATTATGTAATTATTACAATAACAATAGGATCTTGGAATACATTTGCTCATACTTTAAATTTATCTAATATGTTAAATCTTCGTAACCTTTCAATAATAAAATGAAACTTCGTGAGAATAACCTATTAACTTCATAAACATATTAGCATAAAAAATTGATTTAGGTTATAAAGTAATACCACCTACATTGATACTTAAAACCAATTTAATAAAGTCTCCACTCCGCAAGGCAAATTATTTTACAGAAGCTCTTTAAACTGGATATTATCGATTCGTTCGGTTACAAATAATAATCGAAAGTTTATTAAATTAGCAGGTTTGAATATAGCTTTGATGTAATCATTTTGCATTTATCTTAAAACCCATCATCAATCGGTAATGTATAATGCAATTCAACATTTTTACGTAAATGGATAAAATAATGATCACATTAAACCTATCGATATAAAATTTTTGCTTAATCTTTAGTTTTGTAATAATTGTAAAGCTAAAAGTAAAATATTACCTGCTAAAACTGGGTTTTTAATCATTAAATTTTAAAAAAAGAAAAAAAACTCAAAATAACAAATTTTAAGTAAATTTGTGGTTTTTAGTATGTATTTATGGTTAAATTCAAAAAAATATAAAAATAATACAATACGTAGAAAAAATTTTGTATTTTATTATTCTTAGATTTTTTTGAATTAAATTTTAAGTTTACATTAAAAACTTAATAATATAAAAAATATTAACAAAAGAAAAAAATATCAGTTATAATGTAGGTACATAAATCAGCAATTACATTAAAACATAATTTTTATTTCCGTACAATTGCAAAACGAAACTAAACAATATAAGCCCGAATTTAAAAACGGGGGGAATTTACTTCACTCCGGCTTCATAGAACAATTTTTTTTTATTGGTCATAATTATGTGTAAAACTTTAATGTAATAAATATATTACATTTATATTGTAAAAGTTAATAACAGTAAAACAAGTAAAAAAAGTTAAAAACTATATATTTTGGTGCGAATTAATCCTAGAGGTCGAAATCCGAGCTTGAAATAATAGAAATTCTTTTCCCACACTAAACGAATTTTTCATGTAAATTTTCATTTTACTAATAATTAAGTTTTAAGATGTGAAAAATATTCAATAAAATATTCAATAAACAAGGACAAAATGTTACTGTTTGATGAAAGCTCTAATGTCAATGTCGACGACGGACGGCATTAAAATACTACTTTATAGTAAAAGTAATTATTCTAGGACTATAGGTATGATTTATTCAGTTAGTGATATCGACGCGATTAACGAACATTGTGGTTCTAGGACCAGTTCAAGGGTAATGTACAGTTTGATTATTTGAAATCTTACTATCGGGAGCATTTATTTACTAATTGGTTGGTTATTAAAATAATTATAAATATGGAAATAAATAAAACTTCAGTGTAGGTACTCTTCTCGCTGTCGTTTTATTTATTTCAATTGTAAAAACTTGCAACACCACAGAGTAAAGATTAATTATAATTATAAAATTACAATTTACTATCAAATTCTAGTCCAGAATTTTAGAACACATTTACCCTCCTAGAATTTTATTGTTCAACAGTGGGTTCACATTGAAATTTATCAAAACATCTTGATTTTGTGAATGAAAAAAATTCTCCAATCGGCTCCTCCAAATTCAAATTAAACCTAAAAAGTTTTGCTGTCCGGTTAACTTTAAAAACATGTAATCCACGAATAATAAAATTCCAACCAATTTGGGAATGCCAAAAATCTAAAACCAATTTCGACTCTCAATTCAAAATCCAAAGGCAGGGTTCCAGAAAAACCTGGAAAATCTGGAATCAGGGAATACCTCTAATTTCTCTTTTCTCTTAGGGAAAAGTGAGAGAAATTTTTATTTTTAGTGCGAAGTCAGGGAAAACAAATTAATTAAAATAAATTTATAAATTTTAAAATAAATTTGTTTTTAAATTTTAAATTAAAATTTTTTTAAATTAAAATTTAAATTATTTTAATTATAAATTTTTTAAAGATTATTAATTCTAAATTAAATGTTTTTTACATTTTTATCTTCCGATTTATCGGAATGTCAAGGAAAAAGTTTTACTCTTTGTCAGGGAAAACCTTGAAAAGTCAGGGAATTTTATTTATAATAAAATTACAATTTTACATATTACATATTACATTTTACATTTTACATTTTACATTTTACATTTTACATTTTACATTTTACATTTTACATTTTACATTTTACATTTTACATTTTACATTTTACATTTTACATTTTACATTTTACATTTTACATTTTACATTTTACATTTTACATTTTACATTTTACATTTTACATTTTACATTTTACATTTTACATTTTACATTTTACATTTTACATTTTACATTTTACATTTTACATTTTACATTTTACATTTTACATTTTACATTTTACATTTTACATTTTACATTTTACATTTTACATTTTACATTTTACATTTTACATTTTACATTTTACATTTTACATTTTACATTTTACATTTTACATTTTACATTTTACATTTTACATTTTACATTTTACATTTTACATTTTACATTTTACATTTTACATTTTACATTTTACATTTTACATTTTACATTTTACATTTTACATTTTATTTATAAAATTCAATGGAAACCCTGCATGGTAAATGTATACAATAACGCCATCCTAAACTATTAAAAAAATGGAAAAGTAGCCTATATAGACTTCAAATATTAATTTAACATGTTTAATGCCTGATTGCACCAACTATCATTAAAACTTAAGTTTCACTTAAATCTTATTCCGACCAATGGACAATCAGTATGTAGTAAAATAGGGTGGAGACTGGGGATTAGCGATTTAATCGAAGCTTAACGTTTAAGGATAGGTGGTGCAATCGGGCATTAAACATATTTAAACTTTTTTTTCTTTCAAAATAAGACAAATTGACGTTATTGTTTAAAAAAACACATTTTTAATGGAAAACAAGCCAAAGAATAGTAGGTAAATATTTCGAGAAATAACATTTCATTATAGATTAATGATTAATGCAAATTATGAAATATATCGCAAATAAGTAATAAAAATAATATAAAATATAATATAAATAAATTCTATATTTTTAAAAATATAAATCGTAACTTGTGGGAAGGCCCTGTTTTCATAAAAGACAAAAATAAAAGAAAATAATAAATAACTCATAAGATATAACCATAATTTTAAGATAAACAAATAACAAAACTACATTAAGGGCAATTTTAGAATGATCGGATAAACTTAGTATATAATGTTATTCCCGGTGTAAAAATTACAGGGTTGCAGGGTTGCACTTGTTTGGAAAACGTTGAAAATTTGTAAAAGTTTGGGAATTTAAGATTTCCCTAATTTTGTCAAGGAAAAAAAAGTCAGAAAAAAAAGAAAAAAAAGTCAGGGAATATTTCATTTTTAGTGCCAAGTCATACAAATTACATTTTCAGTTGAGGTTTAATAAAAAAAAACCTTAATTTAATTAAATTTATTTTATTTAAGTAAAAATTAATTTTTTTTAATTAAAATTTTTAAAAATTTTAAAAAATTATTTATTTTAATTTAATTTTAAAATCCAGATATTTTACCTTTGTATTTTCTGTTTTATCGAAATGACAGAAAATTTCTATTCTTTGTCAGGGAAAACCTGGAAATGTCAGACTTTGATCTGGAAAATTTAGTGAGAACATTGAATTTATTATTGGTAATAATGGTAATACTGGGCATATCGTGATACCAGGTTTATCCGACTATTGTAAAACCGGTCTTAGAGAATAAAAAATACAGTTTTTACCATTTTAGAAAAATTATAAGTTTGTAACAGATGAGTGAAATTTAAATTTCAAGTAACTTGATTTTTAATACGGCATTGCCAAACTGCTTATCCTTCTATGAGGCTTTTTAAGTGTACTTCTACTTTTTAAGTGGCTTATGATTAACTTTAAGTTTGACAATTATTTTTCTGGGAAAGCTGAAGTCACAAATCACTAAGCAAAAAATTGTACTTTGGTGCTGCTAAAATGAGAAATCATTGCATATTCTTTTGTATGATGTACAACTGTCGGCAATTTAAAATAAAGATAAATGATCCCCACTTTGTTTACCCCAATAAAAGAAGACTGCCAAAATATAATATTTCATTGTGAATATTGGAAATTAAATACTAATACTAGATTATTTCCGTACCCCGGTAGTTCCGCCACTGTCTTTAAAGTTAAAAACAGTAGAGATACCTATCGTACCATGGCGGTATTGCAGACATGGAGTTATTGTATACACTTACCTTAAATAATTAATTTCAAATAAAAATTCATGCATAAATGGTAACATTAGATTTTCAAGATAACTCGCGGCACATGCAACGATATCAAATTCTATTTGAAGATCCCTTTAATTTAATTTCAAATATTGTAAATATTACCTTAACAATCAATTATAAGTAATTTACAAAATCATTTGATCTTTATATCTTCGAATTTATATTAATTTCAAAAATCAAATTTATTTATTTTTAATATAAAATATCAAACCAAAATTGCAAATAAATTATTGGCAATAAGCCTGGTTTCCCCACCTAGCTGTTTCACTTCAACTAGTTGGCGGGAAAACCATCAATTTAAAAAAATATTGTTTAGTTAAATGGTTGTTTGTAGCGATCAGCAATCTGTTATACTTTTATTTTATTATACATATTTTGGTAGCTGTATTGTGTTTTTATTTTAATAAATACTTTTTCCACGCAAGTAGCACCGCAGGCGAAAATTGAAATTGACTAACACGAATAAACACAAATAATCATTGCAATCCTTGCATCACAAAGATTCTATCCTTTTGCATTTGAATCCATATCTGAATATATAAATCTCGTAACCTTTTTATGTTCGCTGACCAGGGAACGCAAGATCGATTAACTGATTTGATAGCAAATCGTTTGACACACAAATGGAGGTAATGCGTAGTTTTCAGGAGGCCATAAATTCTTGAGCAAAATGTAGACATGTTTATTATAAAACTAGTGATTGCATGTAAGACAACAGAAAGAAATCACGTAAGGATCATATTCAAGGCAATTTAAATTGAATATCATTGAGCTGTCGGCGTCCTGTCAAACAAATTCTAAAAACTTGGAAAACAAAAAGAGCACAGGTGAATAAGTAACACACCAACATAAATTTATGATCTTACCGTGGTCGGTGTTTGTCTCTTAATCCAACTATTTTCTTTTTATTATAATTTTTATGATACGATGTGCAAAAAATTAATTATGGTATGACTAAAATATTTTAACAAGGAATGCTGGTTCAAGTGTTTATTTTGTTAATTATTTGTATGATTCATTGCCCTGGAATACTTCGGTGGCAATAAAATATAATCAATGGGGTTTACGAAATTCCATCTTGGAGTTGAAACTTGGCTAATTCAGGAAACTGCAGTAATTGATATAGTTTTTTGATTATATTTCTGTATATAAATTTACGTGGATGAGAATACAAATTCCACAATCATAAGGTTGCCATAATAACATATTCAGGTAGCATTTCTCTTGGTCGACCAAGACTAGTCCATACATCACATATATAATTGCGGGTCGAGATGCGATCTTTACTCATAAATTTGTAAAATAAATACGGCCATCTCAGGTTTACGTGCAGCTATGAGATGGAACGGAACGATTTGATTTTGTTTATCGTGTGTTGACAAAGTTACGCACAGCTTTATTGCTTTATTGTTCATTTTGACGAGCTTTTTGTAAAAAGCCGCTTACAACCAATTAACTTACAAATTAATATTCCGATCGAATCGATGATTTAAAAAAATGTCACGATTGTTGTAAATGTTTGAATCACCGAATCCTTGATCCTATCTCAAATCTATCATTAAAATAAATTATTACGTTTTGTTCAAGAGACAACAACGTTTAAAAATTGAATGGTAAATATTTGGATTTGACTATTTTTGGAAATTCAAAAACTTTCATAATATGCAAAGTAAAATAATTTTAATACATGCCGCATTAAAGAAGTCTTTATGATGCTCCATTCCAAACAGTTTAAGTTCCCATCATTTCTCAAGTTAAATTATCCACCCTTAACGGAAGTAATGCATAAATCTTAAAACGAAAGGAAATGAAGTAAATCTCATACACATATTTTTACCACACATTCTATTTCATGAGTATTATAAATTCTGGTGTAATAAAAAGTACAAACACTTAGAGCAAATAAAAACCAACAAAGTACACCTGTAAACTTAATTCAAATATACAATAAGTAAACAAGATAATTATTAAGAAACCACCCAAAACTTAGGCCCTACTCGGAAAAGTGTCGACTATTATACGTACAAGTAATATGATTGTAAACTACAGGTGTAAAATCAAGAAATTCGTGATTCAAAAGCCACCTTACCTTTGTCGGAATCAAATGCCAATATTGGAGTAGGACTAGGCGGAGTATTCCTTGTCGGCATCGGCAGATCAAAGGCGGTCAGGTTTATCAATGATAACCATAACCTACAACAAACAAACACTTCACTAATCTATATACACCATCGGTTAACTTTCAACAAAGATTACCTGAACTACTGTAATTACAGTTCGATAATATGGTCAATTTTAATATTAATGTCAATGGAAGAACGAACCGAGTAATAATTTCGGCTTGTTCATGTGTAAAAACTGTAACAATAAAAAATACCTCTCCATCCTTCTTTAAATTACAATTTTATTATTTAAATTAAACTGGAACATTTATTATTATATAAAAAATTAATATTTATGAGAGTGATAGAAAAGATAAATAAATTTAAAGGTGTAAATTTTCGTTATTTGCGTTCAAGATTTACATAACGATTGGCTTAAAGCTTAAATTATTGTTGATAACCTAAATTAAAGAATTAAACACCATTTTTAATAAGAAAATGTAGGGTATATGCATTTATTTATATGTGAACATACGTTGGTCATTTAATTAAATTTGATTGGTCAGCTTTAAACATTATTTAAAGGTAAAATTATATTTACATAACTTATTAATTTAATAGTGATTTATTATTTGAGTTTATTAATAATTAAATGATTAATTAAAAGGTTTAGTGTTCATCTGCTCGCTTGTTTGTTCGTTCGGTTGTTTGTTTGTTTGTTGGTGCAACTGTTGGGGCGTTTTAGATTCTAATAATCTGGACATAGGACTTATTCTGCTAACAAGAAGGCTGTGATTATTATACCAAAAAGACAATATTTTAATATAAAATAAGAAATAAGAAACAATATTTTGATTTTTATTGATTAAAACATAATTCAAACACTGTATTGTGTACTTTAAATACATTATTTAATTAAATTTTGCATTATATTCTCATGTACCTATTTTGCCCACTTCTGCCTTAAGGCTTCTGCAGTTCTGATTTAGCAGATATGAACGAAATTCTCATCATTCAAAGCTTCGGTTATATAATCTTTGTTTAATATTTTTAGTTATTAAATTAATTTTTCTGTGCCATTAATATTAAGCCCAAAATTGAATTTTTAAAAACTCAGCTACGTCACTAGAAGGTTTTGCAAAACGTAACAACCCTGACAACAAAATGAGTAAGATATATATCTGTATATTGTGGTAAGACAAAGGCAAAAAAACTTGGAAACTTGAAATTTTTTAAAATTTTTTCTAACGTATAACATACTTTTAACCTTCACATTATACTTCAATATAGCCGTAAACGTATGTTTTGTAGATTATTATTATTATTATTATTATAATTTAATTTCTTTATTTTTGTAGACTATAATTCGTCGTACTTGACGTGAATAGAGCTAAGACACACATTTGGTCTTTAGAGATAATTAGCAAAAAGAGTTTTAAATTGCTATCTAAAACAATGTGTTGTTTACATTTCAATTGTTTATTTGCCGATTTTAGAAAAATAAAATCACTTAGCTTTCTTCACCACTATATTCTTCATTGTTTTTTGATTGATGGGATGCAGATAACTCAATTTACCAGTTTTTGTGGTTTAGATCTCTTCACGTCTAATACGACGAATTATTATAGGTTAATAATAAGTTAATATAAGTTAATAATAATAACTATAGTTTACAAAAATAAATAAGTTAAATTATTATGATAATAATATACAAAACATATTTATGTTTGCGGCCATATTGAAGTATAATCTGACGTATAAAAGTATGTTATACGTTAGAACAAATTTTAAAAAATTTCAAGTTTCTAAGTTGTTTTTGTCTTTGTCTTACCACAATATATGGATATATGTATATCTTACTCATTTTGTTTACAGGGTTGTCACTATTTGCAAAACCACTTAATGACGTAGCTGGATTTTTAAAAATTCAATTTTGGGCTTAATACAATATTAGTCGAAAACAAAAATTAAGAACATAATAAAAAAAAATAATCTGGTTTATTTGAATCATATATTATCTTTACGTGGCTTTATTAGAGTTTATTTTATTCAACCTTTACCGATATTTCGCCAAATACAAGTATATTATCGGGTACCAAAATCCATATAGATTATTTTGGCAATTTAGTATGCGTAAATTTTGTAAATATTTTAGCATTGTGCAGACGTTGTGAAAAAGATAAGACGTTTGCCGTTGAGCCAGCCGCAAATGCGGACGTGACCACAGTTGATTATGAGCAATTTTGTAATTGCGATTTATTTGAGTTTGATTCACCAATAAAAATTATATATATTTTTAGAAATAAGAAATTGGTTAAACATTATTTAAAAAAGAGTCTCATACTCACAAAAAATGTATTGCCTGAGGTGAAACGGATCTATTGGAAAGTTTTATAAATTTATAAAAAAATAACATGAGGTCATCGCAATATAATATTATTTAATCACAATAAATACTTTTATTTCAGTGTATGATTCCAATTTTCCTATTAAAATTATCTTCTAATCCTCAATTCCAAATTAATTTATTAATAATCCAGAAATACTAATCTAGTCATAAAAAATGCACCAATTTTATCTAAAATTATTTTAAATTATTTCCAATTCTAAAAAATAGATTAGTCATTCAAAATAATCACTTTTATTCGCAAAATACAAAATTTTGTCCAACCGCTTAGGAGGCTATCTTATCGGAAAAAGCCTGGTTCCCTCGCTAGTTGACACACCGCAACTAGTTTGCGGCAAAACCAGAAATTAAAAAATATTTTCTCAAACAAAAAATCAAATCTATAAAATAAAAATCAAATTATTAATAGAAAATTTTGGAACACGACAATACATACATAGTCTCTAAATTTTATAATTACCAAACTGCCAAAAAAATGCAAATTTTTAAAAAGTTTTGCTCGGCTAACTAATGAAAAATTAAACCAAATTATTATTGATATACAGCTGTCTGCTTATCATTTACTCGTATTTTGTCGTTCCATAAGTATTATTCAAAATTAAGTTATATTATTAAATTAATTTTAATTATGATTTCAATCTTTCGTTCAAATTATTATCATCTTCATCTCAAATTTCAAATCTTCCAATTAATGCTTCCGAATTTAATTAATCAATACTAAATAAATTTTACTCAAAATATACCAATTATCTTAAAATCAAAATTACAGACATACAAAATTTGTCCGTCCTCTCAGTCAGTCGTACCTTTAGCATAGTATGAACATAAATAAAAATAAAATTCCACAATTTGCTCAAAATAAATGTAGGTAAAGAACCAATTTTGTCCTTCCATGACACATTTTTGATTGCCTAACCAACAAGGTTTTATGGGAGAGTGACGGATCAATGCTAGATAAAAACAATTGTTGACTTATGACCGTCTAGTGCGGCCTTCTGGCCGCACAATCTGAGCAATCTAGAGCAAACAAATTACAACGTTTTTGTTTGTTTTTCATTTAGTTTCAGTTTAAAATATTATTATACTTATTAAAACCTACTATTCAGTTTAACCAATTATTTATTCCAATTATTTGAAATTTATATAACTTTCGATAATAATTATATCAAATTTTTTTTCTTTATTATCAAGTAGGTAGTAGGAAAGTCAAAGCCGAGTCAAAACGCTTAGCCTAGAACCTGAAAATTTATTGTAGATATATCAGACACTGCCAGGATAATATTCATATTTATGAGATTAGGTATACTTTTGTATCCACCTTTAGATAAAACAAAATTAAGAATTTCAAATATTCACAGAATCCAGCCCTTAAAACTGAACTGAAATCATTAAACGATTTCCAATATTTAACGGTAATAATTTTTTTAGATAAGTATAATTAACACTTGACATTTTCGAACGACATAAGGAAGGGTAATAATTGATAGAAATCTTAGGAAAACAAATTTACTGACTAATTAGTAAATTCTTGACATTTTAAAAAGATATCTGTTAATAATAAATTATGACTTGCCGTTTACAATAGAATAGTATTGATGTTTAAAATGCTTTACAGGTGCCAAGGAAATAAATTGAATAATTTCGTGTTATCAAACGAATGGCAATAAAGTTATTTTCTCACCTGCTTCCTGAGTATAATCATTAATACCCAATAATGGGTAAATAATTAGCTTTTGAAGGCGCATCAGATAATCCTATTAATATTTAATGAGAATTATCGTGCTGTGAGATCGATAATATTAAAAGCGACTCTCGCATTACCAAATCGTAGTGACGATAAATAATTGCGATGTATTTTACAAAAAGTGAAAACAAGGATTTCGTTTTTATTAATTCAAAAAATTACATTCGAAACTGAAAACCAATAAATCGCCAAGAAGCTATAGAACATGTATCTCTATCAAAACTCTCGCTATCGGAGGTTGTCAGATAACAGATCTTCGATTAGAGCGAGCACTGCATGGGTTCTCTACAGGGAACAGCTGACGATCGGTCATGGCCCACTCGAACATTGCCAGCTTATTGGATCATACGTCATTGTCTAACACTACCAGACTTTTCTTTATTAGATTTATTAACTTTTCTTGTTGTTATTTTTAGTTTTTGTATCAAAATTTTGCTTTTTATATGCCCGAGTATCATAAGTAGCAGAAATATTGTATTTTTTTCAAACCGGTTCCGTGGGTATTGGAAAAATTAAAGCGATGTTCGACTATTTCGATACTTTCTTTAGTTGTAGCTACTAACAAATTTGGAAGCTTCCATGACCTTGGCAAACCGCCAGTTTGATTGTTGCCTAATTACAATGCTCAGCTTTGTGATAAAACTGAAGTAGCTAATCTGCTACGTAACTGCATATTAGCTAAGCTTTCCTAACCCAGCATTGAAAAAGCGAAATTTCAAAAACATATTTCGGTAGCACTTTCGTGTTTGCATAAAAATGCAAATGACTGTACTAGGTAGTGGGTCTATTAAAAGTTTTCAATTATTATTTTGTATCAAAGATAATTTATATTATTTATTGCCTATTAATAATCGAAAGCATTCGTATAATTTAAAAACTTTTGGCACTTTAATAATTCGGAAATATTTCAAAAACTCCATAAATAAAATAAACTATCGACTTCTACGAAAGGTGACACATTTTTTGTGGTTAAGGTAAATCAGTATCATAGCCTTCCTACAGGTGTCCTGATTAGAGATAAGGACTACTACTACAGCATTCTCATGGAGTGTTGTTTTCTACTATGATGATACATTAGGTTAGAAGATAAATTGCTAAATTGAAAATGATTTAGCATAACTACCATATTATTTTAATTGTCGTTTGTTCAAAAAATATATGAATTATGTTTACACATATAATTTAAATAGATTTTTGTGATAACAAGTCGAGTCGGTTGGATATTATATTTCAGATACATTAGTAAGTATGTCACTTGGACTCGGAAGCCTGTTATTTTAGATTTATTTGATACAATATTTTGTTGCTCTCCAGTGTTACAAACCATGTATCGATTAACAGCCGTTTATTTTACATTCCCGTTTTCTACATAAATAATAAAAAATTCTTTTTATATTTTGATTTTAGAAATACGACAGGTTTTATAGAAAACGGCCGCCATTAAGGTTCGATAGAATTGTTTTATGGAGGGTTAAGGAAGCTATAATCATCAACGTAAAAAACTTAATGTTACACATTAACTGATCGGAAGTTTCATTTTCTTTGTATTTACTACTTTTTCAACCAAAAAGAAATTGTGGTTTAGGGTATCGGGCGATCTAATTCGGGTATTATAAGCAGATGCAATCATATTGTTTTTGTTTTGTTTGCACAAACAAGTGCACGACCAATAAATAATTCCAAAAGGAATTTATTCTTCATAAGAATCAATTATAAAACATTTCTCACCGACAAAAGCGTCGGTAACCTCGTCAATAAAAAGTCTGACGTGTGCGGTTACTGATAGACAAATAAAACTGATGATTTTCGTTGGTTTTTGTAAACTATAATTAACCAAAAGAAGTTTATTGACTTCTATCTATCATTCATAATAAAATTTAAAATTTTCATTTTTAATTTCAGTTTTATTTTCTCCAAATCTTCTTGTACAACTAAATTTTAATTTCCAAATTTTCATTTTTCCATTTATTCAAATTTTTTTTACAATCAAAACTTCTATTTCCAAATTTTTATTATTAATCGAAAGTTCTTTATCCAAATTGTCCATTTCCAAATTTTTGTTTTTAATTTCGATCTTATTTTTTTTCACAATGTTTCTTAACTTTTTTCCTTTTAAAAAAAGTTAATTTTTAACTGCATTATTACTGTTAATCAAACATTTGAATGCTTTTATTTCCAATTTTTCTTTCACTGTATTTGAGCTTGCTTCTAAGTTCAGACTTTCGTTTTTCTTTCTTTTTTTTATCATAAATTTTATTTATTAGTTTTGTGTCTCTTTCTCTTTTTTCAAAATATGTCGTATAATATTTGCTGAGTAATGCTTCCCAATTATTTGGATTATCTCGTTATCATTCGTCATTTTTCTTCATCTTACTTGTTTTCCCGTTCTTTTGTTTCTTTTATCACCCTTATTTTAATGTTCAACAATGATTGGGTTTCTATTTTTTATTTTTTTTACAAGTAATCTTAATCTCAGCGTAAAACTAGGTTCAGTTAATATCGAGCGCCACATTTTGGGATGCCAGTTAGTGAAATTTTCCAAACTACCGAATTTTCCAAGTTCGATTTACAAGAAAAATAGATTTAAAATAATTCCAAACTATAATTCAAATTAAACTTTTAAAATAAATAAACCCAAATCCAAAATCTCTACTATAGATTAATCAGTTTTTACGGAAAACGTCCGCTCACATTGACGGACCGGCTTGGAAGGCCCAGATCACTCGTCTCTTCGTACCAACATTAATTTGCTAGCACGAAAAGACCCACCAAATTCAAAGTTTTACAAAATTATTTACAATCAAAATTTAAATTAAAAAAAAATATTTTACATCACAAATAAAAAATCTCAAGTATCAAAATTTCCCAAAAATTGATTTGGTAACTCGACATTAAAGGTGTATTTTCCCAGATTTAAAAATTCTTAAATGGCTTAAACAGAAAAATACATATCTTAAAAAATGTTGCCTATCTAATGTTATAAATATAATATTTCAATACACACTCAATATAAATGAATTTTGGGAAAGCCAAATTTTTAAACTGTATTTCTATTTATTTTATTTTTCTAAATCGAAAATTTAAAATTTTAATTTACAATAAATAAAATTTCCAATATAAAATGGAACATCAAATTTGGCGATAACTTGACCATATACAACGATATCAAATTTTATTCTAAGATGTCTACAATATTAATTTTGAATATTATAAATATAACAACTAAACATTAACTATAATCTTCCAAATCTTCAAAATTAAAGTTCATCTCTTCAATTCTCAATTTCTCAAATTCTCAATCCAAATCATGCCATTCAAAATCCAAAAATTTCAATTATATTTGAAATTATATTCAAATTTTTCCAAAATAACACTTAATAATTTTCAAGTAAATATAAATAACTTTATTTCTCAAAAATATAAACTCAAATGTAAATCTCAAAAAATCTCAGAAGACAACTTTTGTCTCTACCACTCTGGCGGTCATATAACGACCAAATGGCATGGTTTTCCCACCTAGTTGTTGCATCCTCATCTAGTTGACGGGAAAACCAGAAAATTTAAAATTAAAAAAAAAGAATTTACAGAATTTCACAAGATAATAAAATTTTACCAAATCAATAATGATCAAATTTACAAAAAAGAATTCAAATTTAATAGGGAATTTTCCACACCTATGGATCTGATGGAGGGGGAATAAGGAATATCTCATAACAGATTTTTCTGTTTGATGTTTTCTTTTTTCTTGTCTGTAAATGACTGCAATCTTACAGACGATGAAGAAGGACATAATTACTTCAATGCAGAAATCTTTTATATTTCTTTTATTTTTTATTATTTTGATTATTTATTCATTATTTATTTAAAAATTAATTCGACATACAACTTCGACTTTTATCAAACATATGCATCTTAAAAATGAAACAATATTTAAATTGTTTTAATTTCACATAAATCAATTTTAGACGAAAGACTCACCTTATATTTCTATTTTCTTTGTTACTCTTGAATTATTAATCAATTTATAATATTTTTTGTTAAAATCAGAAAACTGTAAAATAATATTTCGTTTTCTTTCTATTGCATTGCCATATTATATCTATCGTGGTCGATGAGATTGCGGCCTTAAATAGGCAACACTATAATTGTTAAAACATCGTTTATTTAGTTTAAATAATTTAGAATAACAGCGTGTAAATTTTTTATCCCATATTTAGGTTGTGAAAGTATGCCCACAATAAAATAACAAATTTAGCAATTTAATTGTAGACCATTATCAATCACTCTTTGACAATACAAAAGAAAATTTATGATTTTCGAAATATAAAGACAAAGACTAACTACTTAATTTAAATTCGTTTATCTGAATATTGCTAATAAGTTGCAACATAATGAAATGGGTTAAATAACAAAGTGTAATTACTAAGAGAACAAAATTATAAATTGCGTTGTGTTTATTCTTTTAAAGTTATTTATATCTAATTCCTTATTGGTATCCTACACAATTTTTCATCAATATAAAAGATGAAAGTTGAAGCTAAAACGTGGAGGCGAAGGTTATTATGATAATGACCAATAATCAATCAATGATTCGATAAGTCCGTGTCATGATATAGACATAATAGACACTCCTTAAGTGGGTAATCCAAGTAAGACATGACGTAATGATCTTCGGCACTCGAACTATAAAAACTGACAGTTTTGCCTTTTGATTCATGAACTCAATCTAGATCGACTTGATTTCATCTGCAAAAGTTCGATTTGATGTATCGGTCTTGAGATTAGCAGTTGTTCCAAAAAATTTATAGTTTCTAACCGAAAAAAAGGGTAGCAAATAATAATTGTGAAACATAAGTCGCGTTGCTTCTGAAGGGAAACGATACAAATCAGACAAATATATCCAGCACCTACCTCTTCTAAAATATAAAACCCAACTTCTTCATTCGATTGCTGACCATAACTTAACCCTAATGTCATACGGCAACTTCTAAACGTATGCATCAAATCTGAACACCCAGAAATACAAAAAATAAAATACAACTCTCATCTTAAATTTCTAAAATACTGCATCCCGTTTTGCATAATTTTATTTCGATGCAGTTTGACCTGAAGTTGTATTAATTTCTTAAGGTTCTTTTTTTCGTAAGAATGCATTAAAGCAGTTGACAAGAATGTATCGAAGATATCTGTGACATACCCTATTGATCAAACAGGTTGTCTTTGTTTAAATCGAGGTGCAAATGGGAAAAGCTGAGTTCAAGACAAGAACAAGCTGTAACAATGGAATGTTATTCCTTTTTAACTTTACCTGAGAAGAATTTTACGTAAAACGTTTAAAATCGAGCTCCTTCAAGTTATTTGTATCGAATGCGATGAGATTTCGTTCTCGTTAGGAGCTTTTACTATTTTCAGTTGACTGTGAGTGTTAATTATTTCACTGTTGTGAGCTTGTGCACTCTCAAACTATTACTTTTAGCAACGACCGAAGATGATGAGATAATAAAAAATAAAGGTTGTTTTTAAAAAAATTGAAGAGTCAACGTTATACGCACGTTCTTACTTAAGTAGATAAAGTAATACCTGTAAATATGTAAAATCTAAGGTGAATTATGAGCCGAAGTTTTCTTTATGTTCTTTGACTCGGATCAGGTTTATTTATTTATGGCTACAACTTTCAATAGGTTTTACATTAATTTTACAAAAGTCAACATCTCCCATCTCGGTGAACCTAAATCACTTTAAATTTTGTAGCCAGTCACATTTAAAAAATTTCGTTTTGAAAATATGAAGCCAAAATTAATCTTTATTGTCCTTTTTTTACCTAATAAATTTAAGTTGTAAGCAATTTAGATTAATTTGTTATTCATAACGTGTAGTAAAAATAATGGTAGATGTGGTTGGTTTTCTTGATAAACAGTTTGACACATTAGATGGTGTGAATAAATTATATTTGTAATGTGCCATATCTTACTTGGTACATCAAACCATTGCATTCCTTTGGCGAAATTACATCTATTACTGCATATAGCACTTTTACCTTATGGTACCCATATTGTTTACTAATTTGCAAGCACATTGTATAAAAATGTCGTTATCTTAAAAGAACTTACATTTTGTAATGCAACTATAAGTTTGAAGATAAAAACAGCCGACTTAATGTAAGTACATATTAGGCGGTGAGAAATGAAAGAACCAATAATAAATACAAACATAGAAGTATAATTAAGATTAAGCCTTTATTAATTATGTTGCCGATTGTCCATATAAATTATCTGAAACAGGAATCGTTCCCTTGGGCTATAGAATCAATTTACTCAAAACGGTAGTCAGTATCTCTCTTCAATATTAAAATCAAAAATATATTCGTCGCACGAATTGGGCGTAGGGTAAAAAAATGCAATAAAACTTGCACTAATTGAACTTTCATCAATACCAATTAGTTTAATTATGGATTACTTGATATCCTAATTGATTCTTTATTACAAACACCCGTATTTCCGTCCGAGAAGTTTGGTCTTTATCGCCTTTTTAAATAAGCATTAATAATTTCTTTACCGATTAAGTAATTAGCAATGCTTAATTTTAGATTCCAGCAAAAATTACCACGTACAAATTTATTTTGCATTTTTGCGCATTTGCGGAGGAAGGATGCAAAACGCATAAAAGTTTAATGGCTTTATAAAAAATAATCGTTTTTGAAAACGAACTTTAATTGAAAATTGATCAACTTAAAAGAAAAATGACAGAAGAATAGATTATCTTGCTTACTGTGTGGGCCACCAAGGTGGTCAGGTACTGTAATGACGCTATTAGGAATCGAAATTATAGTGTGCAGGCGAACAGTACTAGAACTGTGCGCTACTACATCGCCTTTTGCAGTCCCGTAATAAAATAAATTCACAAAATTAGTGTAAACTTTTACACTTCTCCAAGACAATTAAAATTAAACGATTTTTACACTTTCGTTAAACAAAATATAACTTTATACATCATTT
The DNA here is from genome assembly GCA_949152465.1 of Cantharis flavilabris. Classification (NCBI taxonomy): domain Eukaryota; kingdom Metazoa; phylum Arthropoda; class Insecta; order Coleoptera; family Cantharidae; genus Cantharis; species Cantharis flavilabris. The sequence goes on from OX424438.1 coordinate 17,906,028, forward strand.
TGTTAAGCTTCGGGAAAAATAAGTCATTACATATTTCGAATCGTAAAATTTTCGTTACGGTTCTGATCGTAATTGAAAGCGTGTACATACTTTTCTAGACAATTTAATTTAAAGTAAGTTCGTTTTATTATTTGTTACGAATCTGTCATGTAATGAACTTATTCATGATATTTTCAAGATTTACTAAAAAGAATCGGCAAATTGCATTTATTTCCAAAGCAGTAAAAAATTTACTCTGATTTAAAATTGCATGGAAAACGATTCTGAAGTAACAGTTATACACAGGACCCGGATTGCGATGCTTTATAAAGATTTATATCTATGAATGCCATGCAAACATTTTTTTTAAATTAAAAGTGATCTTTGTAGTGGAAATTCAGCTAAGGTTTCGGATTAGATATTTGTTTTTCTTCTTCTTTGTTTCCTTAAACTATTATTTAGCAGCAGGTGGAGAACAGAAGCTATCTGTCGCATTGAACAGTAAGCAAAATATTGTCAGTCACAGTCACCTCATTTATTATAATTCAACTTATGATTAAATCTGGCGTATGTTAGATTCAGAAACAATCCTTATTGTTTTTAAATATATTGATGTGATATCACCCTATTTTAAGAATGGATACAAAAATATTATATTATGTACATATAAAATTCTAAATTTAAATTCATTTTATTATTTTTATTATTAAAAATTTTAATTTCAAGTTTCTGATTTCTAAATGTTATTATTTTTGAATTTTCTAATTTTTGAATGATAATACTTTAAATTTAATCTCATTTGATCTTGGAAAGTATACCTTTGATTTTTAAGTTTTGGTTTTTTTAAATAGAAACACTTCATCTTTATTTTCTTACTTTGCAGTTTTCTATTAAAATACAAAATTTTTAATACCAAATCAAAAAATACTTCTACTTCTCACAATGGCTCATGGTTGGATTTATAATAATAATTATGCTTTTGAAATTAAACTCTGTCAAAAATAAAGCTTGATAAAAAAAAGTTTTTTGAATTAAGTACCTATAAATATATTTATTTTTAAATTGAATATATCATTTGTAATTGCATATAAGCTAAAGCCAATGGCAAATAACCAAATTTTGAAATAATCTCTTTGAATGAGTTGATAAATTCTACTAAAGCTTCTCCAAAATTAAATGCGAAGTATATTCAAATGTATTGCGGATCAAATAATCATAATATTATTATTTGAATAGTAAATCGTTATGTCAGGTAATTGCTCAAATAGGCAAATACAACATTTTATATTAAATTAATATTATATTAAAAAAATATTGAAATTAAAGTACCTCTTCAGTAACTACTTCGGGTAATTGAGGCAGAGTATTATTATTAAAATAAATTGAGCTTTAGATTTCCAATTAATGCTAACTATTATTATTTGTACCGTGGTTCGGATTGCACGTTGAACAGGAAGTCAATTTTACCAGGACTTATCGTATTGCATAAAGTCTTTATATACATTTAGCTTCTATGTTTATTTATTTGGTCAAGAAACAAAATATTTTTTAAAAAATTGAAAAAGTGACGCGAATACGATTTTTACGATTCTTTACAAATTCTGGATAACAGTGGTAATGGTGGAAAATGTTTGCATATTTTACCAGTGACATAGCGTGGACTTCTGGTACCCCGCCCCCCTAATTTCGTAATTAAGGAAAACAAAGTATTTCTTATATCAATTTATTAGATATTATTAAATATAATTATTAAAAATAAATTAAAATAAAAAAATTATAATTTTATTCTGCGTGTTTTATTCTGTCGCCCTCCACAGAAGTGCCGCCCGGGGCATTTGCCCCCTCTGACCCCCCACGCTACGCTGCTATATTTTACTCTACTAAGCGCTACAGTGTACTAATTTTACTAAGCGACATTATGCAATGGGCAGTAAGAAAGATGTTTCCTAATGGAATACATGTAAGTCCAGGATATGTATAGATTGTTCTGTTAAAAAGCTACGGCTGAAAGAATCCAATTGTGTAAATTTTACACATACACAAAACTAATATTCCATTCCAAGTTTAAAAAAAAAACAATGAAATGGGGCTATGGAGAGGAGTAAATTGATATATGTACTATAATTTGATAAAAATTTAGATATATATTTAAAATTTTAACAAATAGTAGTCGACTTTATAAGTTTTGATTGATCATGGGGGGGGGGCGTAGTTACCCCGTTAACCCCACTTAGGGGGAAAACCTTAGGACTTCCAATATAGTAGGGCTAAATTAATCGACATTTGATGTTGATCCATAATTTAAAACAACGTGTTAGTCTCCAGCATTTTGGACTATGGTCCACAGCTTAACATATAATTCTAACCAGGACAAAATCTAAGTTTTTATGAATTACCCCAATTAGATGTGTAATATAATATACTATATAATTGTCTTGTATTTCTATTCTAGTTTTTCTCGGATTGCACTGCAATATTAGATGTTTGATGCATTTAAAACTGATTACAGTAGACAAAAACACATTTTAATTAAAAGTCGAGTTGTTAGAATTAGAAAATTATACATATTATAGTGGTAATTCAGGATAGAAATTATAAACTTTAATAAGAAAATTTAAGTTTTGATAAAAGAAATTTAAATGTAATCAAAGACCATACTGAATAGCTATTTTAACTAAGGATAATATAAGTTTGGTAAACACATCATGAATATGCAAGACAAGAGCTGATCCTAAGGCTAAAACGGAATTCATTAATTATCCTGTCAATTTTCAGAGATTCTTAGTCAACTTTTAATATTCACATTTTATCATTACATTGATTATATTTTTTATTTACCTTTCCGGTAAAAAATCGGAATTAAAATTTTATTATTGTAGACGGATTCCTTTACTGTAAAATAGCAATTATTTACAAAAATTGCTCTATAAAAACAAAGAATTTTAATACAAAATTTTACAACTTAAATTTTATTAGCCAATAGTCGGTCGATAATTACGTTTACGATCCATTTGCAATTTTATACCTACAAATTGTAAGACAATAAAAATTTATCTCTTATATTTTCTGTTATTCATTAATTTTTACGCTTCAATTTTTATGTATTTTACATTTTGTCACGGAAAGCCGATATATTTATTGCTAGACTAGTCGTCCTTTTTAAACTCGAGGATCTTAAATCCTTGCAGGTTTCTTAAAAGTTTTCGATAAAGAAGTACGAATCTTAGTCTCAATTTTTCTTTGCAACGTAGCAACTTTTATCGTACATAATAATATATTTGCACAAAATTGAAGATAATTACTTAAGAAAATCAAACCTTCATAATCGCAAATTTGTTATTCACTGCATGACTGAACTTTCGAAGTATTAAAGCATAACAAAACTTGAGAACGAAGTTCGTTTAATTAAACTTCGAACACGCAGCACCTCTTTCTTTGTTAACTTTATTGTAAACTTGATGATAAAAAGAGTACAACCGATGTACACGTTTTATTATTAAGTAAAGTGTTATAAACATGTAGATTTTAGACAAGAGATCAGAAACAAACTTCCTATAAGTAATTACAATCAATCAAGATTACTTAATCTGAAATAAACGATACATCCACAGGCGTATTGTGGAAAATTATAATGGGAAGCTGAAAGATTTGTTGTTGCAATCTTCACTTCCCCGAAAATTTTAACATAACCTAAAATCGACCATCAGCTCCTTTACGAAGGATCACTAATCGCAGCACCTTTTGCATTTGCAGCACCTCTAATAAATTTATAGAAATTACGGACAAGATTAATAAATAATATAAACAAAAAAAAAAGCTGAAAAGTTTAGTTTATTATAACGAATTATCTTAACTGAAGTAATAATTTTGAAACGTTATCTACGTTTTACACAATATAGAATTTATTTTGACTCGTATGAAAGACGTCGCTTAATATTATTAATAATGGTAACAGGGAAAATTAACGGACACTGGTGAGCGTGGATGACGGTGGCGTCTTTACATATCATTAGTTATCCTCAGAAGGCTACTGTCCGACACTTCCAATCCTTTCTCTTTACACCCTTTACCGCTAGCACATCTCCCCACACCCTTCAACCGACCCAAATAATTAATTAATCATATCTATAATACATCACGTATAGGTTTATAAACGTACAGTATAAGTGTGTTTTAGTAACGTCACTATACTATCTATTTCCGGTTTACTTCTGTAAGGATTTCGAAGAGAAGCGTCTCGGGATTTCGACTATTAATTAAGATTTGCTCGAATACCCGAACAATTTAAAAATATCCCCATTATTTTTAACCGACTAAATTTTAGAAAATTAAAAAACAACGATTTGACATTGTAACGCATTTAAAATGCGAAGGATTAGTATATCTAAATAGAAAATTTGACAGTATTTTGTAGTGACTGCTCCTAATCTAATAAATGACATTGACGTAATAATACCTACAGATTAAGCAATCTGACTCAAACGGACTACGAGTAATACGAGGATGCGTCTCTGTCAAGGCATTATACATTATTTCCTTGTTATTTATTATTGTGATGTACGTATATCATATCAAAATAATATGTAAATAAGATGGACAGCCATTATTAGTTGCCTGAAATAGCAATAGCGTACTGCGACATAAACTAATAAAAACTTTCGTATTTAAATCTTACTTGTCCCCAGAACATCAACTAACGAAGGTGCAAATTAGTTCTCAGTTGTGATGTTCAATATAGAAAATTTTCTAGTTAAATACATTAAAAATTAAGCTTGCTTATTTCAATTAAAATCTATGTAAATTAAAACTTCTAGTTTACTATTTCGTCTACCGTAAATTTAAAACTCCCCGGTTTTTGGGGTCGACGATCAATTTTTACAATTTACATGTGTTACTTTTCTTGTTAAGCTAAATGACACGGCGTTCTCTTTACGCAAAGGTAGGTAGGTTCAGTCGCATTCTCTTTCGGTACCTTGTAACCAAAACGTGATAAGAAAATTAAAATAATAAATTCGAATAGCCAGACGCAAATCAACTTAAAAATTGTAAATTCTTGGTATTTTACTAAATTAAATTAAAATACTACATAAAAAATTTAATTCTTTATGGGACACCAACCCATGATGATTCACGTGTTACTGTTATATTTATAGCATAAACAGCAATTTTAACAACATTTAATTAAATTTTATAATTTATTTTTAAATTAATTTGTAAAACTTGTCAGGGCTGCAACAGAAGAGATGTTACGTTCTGTTGAATTTTCTAAAGTTTCGATTTATTTTGAATAACGTAGGTAAGTACTCGAGCACAAAGCAAACGTAAATGACAACGATTTCTATCGGTTATTATATATTTTGTTTTATAAGAATATTTACATTCAGGTTGACGTTACACATCTGATTTATTACAAAGAAGAAAAGTATCACCTGAGAAAATCAGCTTGTTGACAAGTTGCCGGTTCTCGGAAATATTATGTACTGTGTAGCAATGTTGGGTCAAATAATTTTTTTAAATTAACTCAACTTACAAATTCCTAATTTAATTGTAGATGATTTATTTCGTTTTCTTGTTCAATATAATTTACATTGATACTAATCATTTATCATTTTATTTTTTTTTATTATAACTATCAAGTCATGCAGTAGCGTCATTCTGTCAGTCATTGGGAGTTGATGTAATAAATGACTTCTCTCACCTGTAGCAGCGGCAAAACCGATAGAGGTGGTCAAGCTTCTGTTATATTCTTTGTGATATGTATAGACAGAAATGATGTATTATCGGTATCCGACATCTTAAATTTGATGCCAATTCAACTCTTGTGATTTTTTGATCGAACTAATTGACTATAGAACGGGTTCCTTTCGTATTGTCCTGCTGCGAAACTATTTTATTATCTCACAAATCAAACGAATTCTTTGGAAGTCGATTTTTTGTAGTTTGAAAGTTTCTCTGATCGATCGAATATTTATTTCAGCTTTGAAAAGGATAGTGGGTCAATGCGGGGTCACCACAAATAATCACATCCACGAATGATAAAAATGAAAAGAAGTTTGGTCGCTCGGTTCTGTTAATGCTTCGAAAAGTACAATATTTATGAAGGCCCGTTTTATTGGTAAGTAGGTGTCAAAATATCAGAAAACAATTTTAATGGCGGTCTTAATATTAAATTACAATTTAATGGTAGAATATCAAGTATTATATGTATTATATTGATGCAGGTATAAGCAATGTAATTTTATGGAGATATTAAAAATAATTTCAATGTATATGATGATGGCGCGATAATATTCATTTAATTTTTATCGAGTTGATGCTAAAATCTTCAATTTATGCAAGGATTTCATTAAATCTTGTTGATATTTAGTTTTTCTAAAAAGCTTTCATATTATTTGAATTCTCCAAAATTTAAAAAAAAATGTTTTTGGCAGAACGATCGAGTCAATCAAAATAGTTAACCAATTACAATTCTTAATACCTTATTTTTAAGAATTTTTTTAAAAATGTTAATTTCGTATATTGTAAATTAATTTAATTTACTTTGATAAAAAAAATTATTAAGTAAATTTTTAATTTACGTTTTTGTTTTGATTCACACAATAGTTTACGCTGTACCGCATATAAGAGTCAGGTAAGAGAATAAAAAATTTAAATTTCTACCAGTTTCTTTTTCTTACATTTTTAATTATGATATATTATGTTAAAAATCGATATCGAATTATTATATACTTATATACTATAGCACTAAGAGGCCTTGTAGACCCATGGCTTAATATTTCGGCATTTAATACCTCAAAGATGTTGCCAACATCTTGTGAGAAAGACACGGTCGAAATAGCCAGTTGTGGGGATCGAACCCACGACTCCGACATAGCAATCTAGTATTCTAACTGCCAGCCTACGACCGCGATCGAATTATATACACTAAAACCTCTCTAGCTCGACCCCCTCGAGCTCGACAATTCTGAGAATTTTTCTTGTTGCTGGACAGATAATTATGAGCTTATCTTGCCACGACTCGTAAACACGTAGGCAGACAGATTGATTACCTACGTTATAATGCTTACATGATAATATAAATAATAAATTCTTATAGTAATCAAGAATTACATGATATTGAGTTTGCAGATTTCAGTTACATGTTTTGATAATTATTACTACCGTTTCGTTGACACGTTCGCTTCGTCGACACGTTCGCTTCGTCGACACGTTTGCTTAGTCGACAGGAAATCTGTCCCGTTTATGTCGAGCTTACGAGGGTTTATTGTATTTCAAAAATTAAATATGTATATTAAAAAAATATTATACTTACAGACTCATTCTAAAATTATTACTTTTAAAAACCATCAGGGTATGATTGATACTTAACACTCAAAGTTTTCATTCTCGATCACGTAATTTCTTTATATTATGCTTCGGTTTCAACTTCTGTTAAAATTTATTAAGTTTATTGTATCAGTTGCTTAAATTTTATTAGTTTAAATTGAACTTCAGTGTGAACATGTAAATTAATTCTTGTCCTATAAGTTATTGCAAAGCAATTCACTCTAAAAAGAGATTTGTTGCTCTAACAGAGATATTATTTTTTGTTGTTGTAACAAATTTTCTGCTGTCATAAAAAAGAGATTGGTTGATTTAACAAATATTCATATTCTAAATAGAAAAAACTTTGTTATGTCAACAAAAAATTTGTTGCAGCAGCAAGAAACTCTGCTATAGCTACTAAAATTTATATGAGGCGACGAACCCTTTTTCACAGTGTTGAATTTTGATTTTATGCTGATATTAAACATTGATTGTTTAATTTAATATAATTTTAAATTGTGTCACTTTTCTATCAACGGCTACATATTTTTATCTTCATATTCAGGCAATAAGAACAATAATTGCTCTGTTAAATAATATTTTTTATGCGCTCCCGATGGCATATTAGGTACTAGTTTACTATTTTAAAGCATGTAACTACTGAGTTACATACATTTATTATTCATGACTGCTACCTCAATCTATGAAAGACAAAAACCTACCCCCTTAAGAGCATCTCACAATTTATCTCAAAATAATTTAACAAAAAAATAATTAAAAAAATAAACAAAAAAAATAAGCAAATTTCTATTTTAATTGGCAAATGACGCACTTCCAACTGATGATCTGAGCGCTTCCACGCTTTTGACATCTAGGATGTTTCTAGGAAATGTCTCTAACTACATTTGATTGTACTTTAATTTGTTCTGTTAATTTACCAGTCCGAATATTCGCTCAACAGTAATATTCTAGTTATTTTAACATCTACTAATACCTAATTATGTATTATCGTGAATTAGTGCACGATTTCAAGAAATCTAGAAATTTAAAATTTTGGGTTTTTGTGGTACCTACCTACAATTTCAGTTTTTTGCTTGGCCATCTTGATCACTTTGATTGAATTTTTATTGCCATCAGCCGTATGGAAAATTCGTCTTTTAACGATTATTTTAAACATAAATCTTACCCACATAACACTCAATATCTAATGGATATCCAGTACCAGTCCAGAGAATGTCTGTATATCCAGGACTTTATCTGAATATCTATTAGATATACGTTGCACAACATCTAGTAAATGACATTTAGCAGATATCTATTTTATGAACGTAACTATCCATTGGATATCCACTAGATATCCATTGTATTTAGCAGTCTAACATAGATCTCCTTTGGATATCAGATGATCTATCAAGACATTTAGTGGATATCCCGAAGAGAGCTCTGTGTTGTCTGGGTAACTTGTGAGAATTAATAATATTAAAAACTTCAATTTAACAAGTTCATTCAAATAATATTCTGTATTATATAAATAATAATAAATTTCTGCCGAAAGCGATAACCGTCGCTGAAAGCTCAAACATAATTTCTTTTATAATTTGATTTAACCTGCTCTATTGAAGTATTTAATATTATTGATTATTTTAAACTTCAAGTTTTATTATTTCTTTGTCAACAGAGAAGCATTTGACCACTCTGATAAGTATTTTAATTCACTCTTTAATGTTTTTGTGTTATAACGCAGAGTTTTGTTTAATTATTATTGTCACCGTAACTGTATAATATATTGTCTACCCCTCTGTTTGTATACCTTTTCGACAATTAAAATAACATATAAGAAAACTTGTGCGGGTGACTATACCACTACTCTACATATTTAATTTGCAATAAAAAAATAATATTGTCTCATAATCATTTATCTTCTTTCGAGGGGGTAATTTTATTTACACAGAAGTACCCGCCATTGTCCGCCGCTAACATTTAACTAGTTGCAACACCACTTAGGGCTTTTCACCAGGGCCTATATTTTTTAATTGCAATAAGGCACATGTCTAGGACCTAATAGCCAGAGGGGCCCGAAAAGATAACATAAAATCGTAAAATAAAAATAAAATTCTGATAATATTACCCAAAAATTGGGCCTTCGATGCTATTAGTTACACTCGAATATCAGGGGCCCGAAAATTTGCTAGAACCTTGGGGGCAACCTAATTAAAAATAGGTCCTGCTTCTCAATTTTTTTCTTTCCACATCTTTCTCTCTTCTTCTCAAAACTGTGACTTCCAAATACGGCGCTCACAATCAAGGATCCCAGTATTGGCTACTAAATAACTCTTCAGTACTGAAGAACTAATACTATTGGTCTATGAATAAAGAGTAAACCGTGCACTGGGGAGTATTCCATACTCCCCAGACCCCCCGGTTTTCCGGTGACTACACAAAAGTTCAAACAATATTTGAAGTTTTTATATTAAATAAATACGTTTAACCTGGGGCCCGTTTTATTATGATTACTAGGCGGTCAACAGTTGACTTGCTCGAGTGCTCGAGGACCACACTATGGATTTTGAGTACCACACGGGAAAATACAAAACAGTAAATAATTTGGAAAATAAAACACTAAACACTTGAAAAAATTGTATTTCACATTATAATATAATATTTGTGAGACGCCGGCCCTGTATTCAACTCCCGGGTATGCAAAAATAAAATTACTTATATAATATGTTCCTAGCAGTAGATCTAACTCTTTCGATGCCCAAAAGTTGAATCCTATTGCAGGACCTCTACAACTTATTAAATTTTGAATTTAAGTTTAAGAGGCACGAAACAATGAGGATAAACCGGGGGGTCTGGGGGGTATGGAATACCCCCCAGTGCACGCTTTTATTTTATTCCCGCATCGATACGCCCAACACAGCAAACTAGACTACATCATCTACTGAACCTCTCAACGGGGTCTATTTTACCATTAGACGCATAAGGCACGTGCCTAGGGCCCCAAAAATTGGGCCTTCGATGCTATTAGTTACATTCGAATATCAGGGGCTCGAAAATTTGCTAGAGCCTAGGGCCCAACCCAGTTAAAAATAAGCGCTGCTTTTCACTCAAAATTAAATAATGTTCGTTTACTCAGTGTGTCGACAACGTGAAGTCAACTAAATCGGCCTTCTATCTAACTTATTTTCTTACCATTTATAACTCTTACAGATAGCTTGAGCCGTTTCTGATTTCTGTTCCTCTGCTATCATGTACTATTACCGATATCCTATTATTTGGTTCTTCACTTCAAAATTTCTTGACTTTATATTTTATCAACTCCACGTAGATGGCGCATAAAAATGTCGGAAACTCATTCATAAAGTAATGTTTGTTGGACCAATAATTTATTACAGTTTTTGATGAAGCCAACACCACAGTTGTATAAACGTAGATGATTTAAGTAGTTTTTCTTCCAGTGGTGTAATTAAATGGAACACAATTCGAGTTTCGCAGCATTAAAAACTAGGAGGTCTTGGTAGCCACCTGATCTCATAGTCTGTTTTCCGTAACCCACCTCTGAGTGGTTCATTTTTAGTTACCAATTTAAAAATATTAAGAGGTTATTGTCACTACAACTTTGACAGTGTAATAGCTTGTGGTGTTTACATATGACCCGAATATGAAGCGCACTTAAGCTAATATTTCGTGTCTTTCGGTTGTCGAGCAGGAGCTTTTTTCTGACTCCAAATCCAATTTCAACAATAATTAATTACGTAAACAAATTTTTAAAGCAATTTACCTCACTAGTTCAACATGTTGAAATCTCTGTCAGATTGGAAGCAAAGTTTTCTGAGATGCGAGCTTCTTGGGCAAATTTAAACTATAGACATCTTCAAAGCTCTTTTCAAAAGAGAAGGTGAAATAATCGTTTGTCATTATCGTCACATTTGACTAAATTCCGTAAGAACTGTATCTAATAAATTTAAATTGCATAATATAAAAATACGGCTATATTAAATTATTTATATGTATACTATAATACTATACCAAACCAGATAAGTACTTTTTAATTTCAAGATATGTAATTAGCATTATATTTGGTTGAAATGTTTAATTATCTTGACGTAGTTAACTAGATTTCATGAAACCGTTAGCAGTGTGCATGTCGAGCAATATGGCCATATTACCCTTATGTGAACTTTATGGAAATATTGCTCATACCTTATTGGCAATATGGCCAAATTACCAACACTTTTTAAATTGTCTACTAAATCTTCCACAAATTACAAAACTGATGCTGGATTTGGATTTGAAAATCCAAAAAACTGTTCATGTTCCATTGGAAGTTTTCCATTTGAATTATTTTTTATCTCGAAATACTAAAAAGAGGTTTTAATAAAATTGATTTTTCAAAAAGCAGAGGAATTCCTTCGTTATAAAAGGTTGATTAAAACTTAACTGTTCTTCGTTCTAGCAAGTCTTATTTTCCTAAATAGAATTAGTTCAAGATTTACTTGCAATCATCGATTCACATCCACCGAAACTTTTCGAAAATAGAATATCTGGAAAGATAAATAACAATTTAACCATCTAACTGCAGTTAAAAATAGAATTTCAATTATGTATAAGTCACCGTTTTTTGTCTCCAATTTTAAAAGCGTCAATTTAAAATTTTAATGTAAAATTTCAGAAAATGAAACATGTTTTAATTATCTGCTTAAAAGTTTCGACTAGATCACAGTTAGTGTAATTCTAATTGTCGAAAGCACCTGTTGCGAACTAATTTCTCAACACTTCAATACTAAATAGTTAAGAATTTCAAATTATTCTCGCAAAGCAACAAAACCATTTCCACATTTCCATTATTAGAAATCCATTTAAGTTGGAAGGAAAGTAAAAAAAATATTGTTTTTAACTTTGCAGATAGATAGACGTTATCTTAAAATTAAATTAAAAATCAGAACACAAAAGTTGTATCCAATTATTGCTGTATCAATGCAAGTGACGTTTAAGTAATTGTCGTAGTGACATTTGTCGGAGAGATTTAGACTAACGAGATACCATGTCTTGAACAGACTCAAAGTTTTCAATCTCAGATCGTCGAAAAATTTCAGTATGAAGTTTACTTTTATTTGACTTGGACTTTATTTGATTATTGATTCAATAAATGAAGAGGAGACGGTCGTGTAAAAATTACTTAAGTGCACAGAAGAACATATTGATGAAACACCACAGCTACCGTTTTACACGTCGGCAATTCTACAAATTACAAGGCTCTGCTGATTGCTTTTACATCTACCAATTTATATCCGAGATGTTTGACTTGACCTTCGAAATGCACTTTTTAAGCTTCTCGCCGACTTTATTGAATTTTGATTAGTGCATTATTGCTAACATTATTCCAAGTGATTCGACAAATATTCTTTCGATATCCACAAACACCTTTGTTCCGTCGACATGGATATCCAATAAATATATTCGAAAACCATAACTCAAAAATAAAGAGCAATCTATTATTATCTATCGAGAAAATTGCTCAATAATTGGAATTTTTTTGTGTAACTATTTTAGCAAATATTAAAAATTTACTAGAAATGATGGTAATGATGATATTCGCTCACTAAACGACTTCCTAGTTTAATTTAAGTATCACGATATAAAAAAGATTAACCATTTCGGTAAAAAAATTGCGTAAAACTATAGCAATAGCGAACCCGTTTTTATAAAATTTCTCACGATTATAATTAATTTTTAGGAAACACTGTTGTTTTCCTGCTATTAATTTTAGAAAAGTATCAAATAAATGCTTTAATAGCTCTTCACTTACCACATGAATAAAATTAATTAAAAAAATTAACTATGAATATTACTTGCTTAATTTAGAAGATAATATGCAAACATGTGCTAATTAATTAAAAATATTGCCATGTAAAATTTTTTAAATTAAAAATGGGATTGTTTTTTCAAAACTTTCGAGTACAATGTATTACCTTATATTATACAAAACCCCAGTTAAAAATATTTATATATAATTAATATAATAAAAAACCTTCCATACAAAAAATAGTAATTGACTGGTTTAACTACATTGTTTTGTAATTCAGTGGCGTGGAAAGAAGTTGAACGGTGAAGGAACTTGATATATTTATTTAATTTTTATTAATCCTTTCTTTTCAATTTTTTATTTTGGGCCTCCTTTACGTTACTTTAAGCTAAAGCTAAATATTACAAGTAATGCTGCATATGTATTATAGTAACATTAACACATTATCCTTCTAATTTAACTAAAACTGCAATACATGGCTATTCACTCCGGTGGTATATATGTATTTATTCAACAATATTATAATTCAATGACCCTTGATTAACAAACTTGGAATTTATTAAATTACTAATATTAGAGTTTCCAGCTAAACAGCTTAAAAATACAAAGTAAGTGGCACGAAAACAACAACAATTTGTCATTTATTCGTAATAGCCATATAAGTAACTTTATCTAAACTGCGAATGATATACGTATTGATAACGTGGTTACGCTTTTTAGATTGCACAACAAAGACGCCAATATGTGTTCAAGCACGCAACTTTAAAACGTCTTAAATAATAAAATATTTTATCCCTTTACGTAAACTTAGTATGCGAAAGGAAATTGTTGTTTAAAACCAAACCGTGACTAAGAAAGAGAAGAAACGCAAAAAAAATAATACAAAGTAGGAGATTGATTAATGGCATAGGAATAAAGGGAATAAATTAAGAAGATCTGAAATATAATAAATTTATTGATTATTGAAAATTAAAACTATAAATTACTATTAATAGCCAAGTCTGCTTAATTTAAATACAATTGATTGGATTCAAAGCTTTATCACAAACACATAGTAAATGATGTAATAAATAAGCTTTAGTAAAACAGATTCACTATCAGCGGGAAGCACCTGAACTAGTCACATAAATTAAAGTTTGACGCATTCATAATTGCAACCATTGCATTCATATTATCAGTAGTTTCTGATTTATGTAAGGACCCCCCACAACGTGAGCCACTGCGGGATATGAAATCAGCGTTACGCCTCTGACTATCGCACATGGTTTCTTAACATTATTGGGTGCGTAACAGAGATGGTGTGAATTATTATTTTTTAATGCGATAAATTACAAATACCGCATCTTGAATGGCAAGTCTTTTTAGATATTTACTAATTTGTAAAAAATAGTTTTGGTATTTAAAAAGATTATTTACGCATTTTATTGTAATTTTATTATTAGATATTTTCTTTTTTTTCTTCTCCATCTAAAACCATCTCTTATTATTGAATAATTTATGTATAGGTAAATTATTTAAATTTGTAAAAATGTTAATATCTCAAAAAGCAGTGGCGTAGCAATGAGTAGTCTATGTTACGTTAGGATCGATCATTCATATAATATATTTTTGGTTTTTATGCAAATGAAAATATTTTTATTTTCTTATTACTTTATTACCAAAGTTATTTATATACACCTTGACGAATAAGTTATTGTTACGTAAACCTATTCTTAATATAGCAAAATAAAATGTAATTAATTCAAATGCAATTTATTTCGAGTTTAAAATTTTCCATATTTTACTTTTCAAGGTTTCTTAGCCACGCACTGATAAAAATCGTGCAAGAGTTAGAAAACCGTTTTAAATTTTTTAACTTTTAATCTTTACGTGTTTTAACACCTGACACACAGAATGTTGGCATTAATACTCAGCAAGTTTAAAAACTATTAATAAATTTCTAAAACAGGTAAGTTATGATAACCAGGCCGTTGCAAGGGGGTGCTATAAAATTTTCTTATCAGCTGCGTGCTATAAATATAGTACATACGAAGCAACGAAAAGTTCATAAAGCTTAAGGTGTAGTTAATTTTGATTCTATTATTAACAAATATTTATTAAAAAAATGTCATCGTAGAAGGTGAACACGAACTTGGGTTTATTTTTGTTTAAATATATAAATTACGTTTTTAAAATTTTACACCATTAAGTTAATATATGATGTAGAAATTTTTCGTTTATAAAAAGAAAACTAAAGATAGTGGAATATTTGATGCTTCATGCATTGCTCGTATAAAAAGTACTTACCTATATCATACCTAGTAGCATGCAAAAACCTTTGAATCGCTTATCCTTTAAATTTCAGCACCAGAATATGAGAAAAAAGTTTTCAAAAGGAATACACCGAATCGTAAAATTTAACTTACATAATTCAAAAATATATTCATGTTCATTCTATTTATAATATTGCTACCAATGGCAGAACTTAATTACTCAATTTATGTAAAACTATAAATTATTCAAATTTTGTATAACCATTCAATGTATTGAATTCTTTAATATAATATTAATATTATAGAAAAAGTACACCAAAAGGTTGTAATACAATTGTAACATAATAAATTTCTATCACATAACATCTATCAAATTCAGATCCAATACACTTAGAATGGTTTTTCACAAAACCCAGAATCAGAAAATTCTGTTTCTTAAATTTTGCTGAAATACTTATTACAAATTTTCTTCGCGTATTTTAAAAATTTTGTTTGACAGAAATGGAATTAGAGAAGTATTAAATGTAATGAAAACTAAGACTTGCTGTGAAAAACATGCAAGTACCTAGTTAAACTTGAATCAATCAAGAATGAAATAAGGTATTCAGACCCATGGCTTTGAATGACGTGCGACTATTAGCATCAATCTGTTTCAATCGAGTGAAATAATTCAGAACAACGTCAGTTATCTAGGAAACGAATGGCAGAATATAACTGGACAATTCTCTTCAATCAAAAAAAATATTCAAGGTATTTATGTTTTGGCAGGAAATCTATAACTTCAATAGAGTCTAAACAAACCAAGAATTATTTTTGTTTTATTTATTTTTAACACCGAAATTTCGGGATTAAATCAACCAATTATTTCATCTTGTAACCTTCAATTCAAATATGTTTTAGCCAATTATTTTCTTGTAAACAAGAAATAAATAACTTAATTTTTATTGTATTTTGTGAGCTTTCTAGAGATTTGCTATTTAAAACTTTTATTTACATTTGTAAGTATTTAGCTTCTTATTAAGTTTTATGATACGTTACAAGGTAAAAAGGTACATATAGTGATATAGTTAATAAATTTGCATATTTAAAAATTAGTAGGACCACGTGGAAAAATGGATCGGTGTATCTCGATCGTATCATTATAATATTATAATATTACGTGAAATGGTTGGGAAATATATTTTCTCACTACAGTGCCGTAACTTTTAGCCACATGTCCTATAGTAAGTTACAATGTCTGTAAGTTATTTAACAATTTAACATTTATTTCTTTTGTTCTTATGATTATACAGGATATAAAATCTTGACAATATAGCATTATGTTTAATAATTGTAACTAAAAAACAAACTGAACTATTTTAATTGTTATAAAATTTTATAAAATTGTTTAAAATTAAAAAATGAGATAATACTATTTTATTACTGGACATCACAACAAACCTTATGGTATCAAATATCAAGTATTGATAGTCATTTCAAATAGTACTCAACAGATAATCCACAAATTCAACATCTGAAAGAAAGAAAAATTATCCCTAGAATCAAACCAAAGATTATACACTAAAATGCAAAATTAAACGCCAAAATAAAACTAAAGGGGCTGCAAAGTAATCCCAACTTTTGCATTTTTACAGGAATCGAAATAAATAGTTTTACCTGTAAACTATATTACTTCTCGTGTCTTATTATATTATTTCTTTTATTTTTATTTCTTCTTTCTTATTTTTTATAAATTAAAATATTAAATTTTGATTAAAAGATATTAAATTTAAAGATAAATGTTGAATTTGATCAACAGTAAATAGGCATAACACAAAACAATAAATTCCAAAAAGAAATAATTCTATGGAAACTCATATTGGCATTAAAAAATATTTTTGCAAGTAGAGCATATACGTTTGAAGTGCATTATTACAAAAAAAAACATTTTTTGTAATTCACAGAAAACATAAGTTGACAGTTACCTAATAATTAAATAGCGCAGATCCTAATGGTTTTTAAATTTTTTGAAAATTTATTAAATATATAACAATGTTCAATTCAAATTTGTAAAATATCATCTCTAACTTAACCAGCTCTGATTAACAAATATTCCAAATATTTTAAATTTGATCTTCCAAATTGACATTTATTTTAATAATACCTAATTAATATTCTGCTCTAATTTTGTTTATTTAAATTATTTTCTTACTTATTATTATAAACTTTTCAACAAATTTCCATCTTTTATCAATATTATAAATAAATGTGATACTATAATACTGAAATGCTAAATTTTACTTCAATTATTATACTTGTACGTAAATTCCACTACCACTCATTTATTAACATAATAAAACTAATTTTTAAAATAATATTCTAATTTATATTTATCCAAATTAAAATTGTTTGATGGAATTTATAAAAATCACGGTTGACCACTATAAATTCCACGATTCGACCCCTCCATTAAAAATTTCCCCAAAACATCGATAGTGATGGACACGAGACGAGACGAGACGAGACTTGAACTGGTCTCGTCTCGTCTCGAAGGTGTCAAGTTGGTTCTCGTCTCGAAGTCTCGTCTCGTCTCGAAAAGTCTCGTCTCGTTTGAGAAAGTCTCGTCTCGTCTCGAAAAGTCTCGTTGGTCTCGTCTGATTAAAATTTATTAAGGAAAACGTATTATCATTACATATAGAAATTTTGAGATTTATTTTTATTTTCAGTTCAAGCCATTTTAAATCATTTTGGAATATAAATAAATAATAACGAACCTTCTGTGATACTAAAAATATTTATTAAAATAAATTTAAGAATATTCCACACAGGCCCGTAGCCAGGATTTCATTTCAACAATAATTTTTATTATTACAAATTTTCAATTTCTAAACCTTTTTTTGTAAAATGAACTCATTTTATTATTTAATTTATTTTTTTTTTAACAAACATTAAATTTTTTTTCTTTTCTTTTCATTACATAAAAAAGTTCTTCGTTCGCTAATTTTTTTTATAATTTAAACTAACGCGTTAGACCGCTTAGCCAAATAATTATTACAAATATTGTGGGAAATTCCATAAATAAATTATAAATAAAGTTTAAGAATGGTTTAAGCTTTATTGTTAACAGCTATTATGTTTACCGTTACATGGTATTTATATTACATCAATTCCATGGCTTCCAAGTAAAAAGGGATAAGTAGGGTCGACGTATAAGCCGACAAGGTAAATAACAATAAATTACGGAAAATAAATTTGGAAAAATATTTTTTCCCACTTCAAAATAAATCTATTTACCTTTTTATTTTCAAAATTCAAATTTACTTTCAGTTTTTTTTTTAACCCGTGCCCCCCCCCCCCCCCCGATTACATGCCTGATTTCACATAAATTTTCATAAACAAATAATAGAATTAGTAATATTAAGTAATTATGAACAATTAGTGTACAATTTTCGTTAGGGATTAGTTACCCAATCATTTACGCATATTAAACTACGTGCCGATTTGTTGTTTAAACGATTTTGATGTTTTCTAATTATTGGGGCTGCTTTAGAAAATAATCTTTCAAAAGAAACAGAAATTGCCGATGTACTGCACAAATCTCGAACCATTTTTGATAAAATTGGGAACTTCTGTTAATTTTCTTTCCCCCATGTTAATTTAAATTAATTATTTCTTTATTTTTTTATTTTTTTAATTAACGAAAATCAATTAAAAACAGATAAAAATACATAAAAATAGACAAAAACAATAACATTCCGAGTGCGACTAAAAGTAACAATCGGATGTCACTACAATCGCATATATTATATAAAAAACCAAAAAAGCATTGAGGAAACGTCAAAAACCAAATCCAAGAATCAAAGTTTACCTAGGGGGTCCTCCAGTCTTACTGAGGTGATAAAGAAGCAGGTTTTTGTATCCTGAGTTGATGTAACTATAATCAGTTTGTTTATTAATATTTCCAGTTGTTGTAGAAGTATAGGCTGCTTCCAGAAAAATTCGAATTCAAAAAAAAAAAAAAGAATGCAAAAAACCTGTTGGCATTTGAATCTAAGCATTGTTAACACAAAATCAAGATGATTTTTGAAATCAACATACAATTTTATTACTTTTCCACATAATCGCCAAATCTTTCGAGACATTTATCGTAATAAATTTTACTTATCTACATTATATGTAATTCAAATGCAGTACTTACAATACGAAACAATCAGACTTCAATTTTACACTAATAAAACCACTTATAATATCTTAATAACTAACTTGTCTTAAAATATCACTTTCAATGCTGAGCAAAGCCAAAACGTTGAGCCTGTCTTCTAACATGGAGGTTCAAAGTCTGTTTTTGTTCAAATTCAATTTTGATTTTCAAAATTTCGCCTTTCGCCACTGCTGTTTGTGACCATGTGATAGGAAAACAATCTTTTACGTTTTTTTTTCTAGAAGCAACATCCAACTCTCCTGACCATTAGGCTATTTCATTTTCTTTATCATCCCTTTCTAAATGAATTAGTTCATTTCTTAATTGGTCGTCTAAGTCATTGTCATATATTATATTTCTATCAAGGTTTGAGCTTAAGTTTTAAATGTATCCAACTTGTTGTGAAACCCAAAACGGTTATCAACTAGTTTGTATGCCTCAAAGTCTCTGCTGCAATTAAATTGATCTATGATAGGAAGGAAACTCTGGGTTCAAGATTTTTCTGACGGAGTCAGCTCAACTTCTGGTGCTTAGACACAGTCAAGAGGTGCCAAACGCATGGTTATTTTGCGCTGAGTTTCACTCTCGTACCAGTACAATCAGCTAACTCAGCAGCTTTCATCTCACATTCTTCAAACTAATCTCGTTTTGTTCTCGCAATGAAGCTTTTTAGCGATGTCAGTGTAGAGGAAGTAGAGGAAGCAAGAGGAAGCAAAATACTGTGTAGAGCCCAGTTTCTATCTTTAACATTTTGTTATGCAAACTTAAAAAGAACTTTAAAGGAGGACAATTGTCCTCAGAAATTATGTTTCTTTTCTTTTTATATTGGAAGCTCTGGTTTGGCACTTCCTCTATTGAATTCATCTTTTAGCATCAACCATCGAAATTAAAATTAACTTATTTACTTGATTTAGTTGATGCTTGTGACTATTTGTTATTTTAGTCTATTCAAGATTTAAATTTTTAATCATTTGTTTGTGGTGGGGGCCCCTCTGTTGCGCGGGCTTCTAGGATGTAGCCTAGGTAGCCTGCGCTTAAATAGTCGGCCATTACGTATTTCAGCGCAGGATACATAGGCTACATCCTAGAAGCCCGCGCCACAAAGGGGCCCGCACCACAAACAAATGTTTGAAAAAAACAATCTTGAATAGACTTAATCAACAAATGGTTATGACGCAATTCAAGAAGAGGACAGCGTAGTTTTGGTAGAAGAGTTGAGAATTCATGCACACAAACTTTCCGACTGCAAGGGGGATCAATACTGGTATGGCTAGTTTTACCAAAGTTTACTAAGCCAAGAGTGCTCATCTGTACTGCTTATGCCTCCTTGAGAGAAAACTTCATTTATCAACTCTGAATAAAAACTTTGAAAAAAAAAATTTCCATTATATTTTTTACGGTTTTAACAAAAAAGTTTTAAATAAAAATCAAATGTTTACGCAACTATCATAATTTCATTAAAAAATTTTTAAATTCCGGGTTAGCCTAACCTCCTTAATCTAACCTCTAACTTAACCATTAGCATGGCTAAGAGGAAGCAGAGGGGGGCTATAGTCTATAGCCCCCCCCCTGCTTTTTCAAAAACATATAATATTTAACAATTGCAATATAAAAATCCAAAGAAATAGGCAAGCTTTTATTTTATTCTGTATTTTTTCGATGGTTTTTGTCTCGTTATTTTTCGTTAAATTTTTCGTTTGTTTATTTTGTTAATGTGTAACGTTTTTCTCTTTGATAAAATATAATTTTATTTTATATTGAATTTTTTTTAATATAATATAAATTTTAATAGCGTTTAAAAAAATTCGCCTCCCATGCAATTTTTGGAAGCGACACCCTTGACCATTAGGCTATATCCTTAAATCTAAACTCCTATTTAATCCTAAACCGCAAACCAAACTTTTGAACATCAAATTTTCTTATATGAAGTTTCTCTTGGATTTCTCTAGATTGCCCAGAATTTTATAAAATTTCACATATTTATTAAAATTTCCACAAATTTTCTAAAATTTCCAGAACTTCCTTGGATTGCCTCAAGATTTACGAAATGGTTATAAAAATAAAAAAACTTAACACGAAAGTAGTCTGTAGTACTAGTAAGATTTTTTGATTTTCTCAGATTTCCTAAAATTTCCCGGATTTCCTCGGATTTCTTAAAATTTCTTTGGATTACCACAAGATTTTCTTTCGAAAAAGTTAAAAAAATAAAAAACACAATGATTGTCTAAGGTCCAGTATTTCAGTTGCTAGTTAAACTAAATTCAAGGTTTAACCTACGTTTACGGCTACCTGATTGGTCAGATATTGAGTTTAAACTCTGATCGTAGTTTAAACCACAACTGAAATACCGGCCCTTTAATCTAACTTTTTTTTATGATGTTTCTTTAGATTTCTGTAGATTGCACCGAATTTCCTAAAATTTCCCGAGATTTCTTAAAATTTCCACTGATTTTCCTAATTTTCCTGGATTTCCTTGAATTTCTTAAGATTTCTTTGGATTGCTCCACAATTTTCTTTCAAAAAAGTTAAAATAATAAAGAAAAAACAAAACACAAAAATTCTCTGCAGTATTCCTAGGAAATTTCGATTTCTTAAAATTTCGTTAGATTTCCTAAGATTTACAAAACTTCCTACGAATTCCTAAAATTTCCTCGAATTTCCTTTCATTTGTACACCAGATTTTCTAAGCGGTTTCCCCTTCTTAATAAAGTTAATTTTTAATCTAACCTCTTTATGAGGTTTCCTGGGATTCTCTCTGGGATTCCTAGGATCTCTAGCCCCGGATTTTCTAAAATTTCCACAGATATCCTAAAATTTCCACAGATTTCCTAAAATTTTCGGGATTTCCTTGAATTTTCTAAGATTTCTTTGGATTGTCTCATGATTAATAAAATAAAAGAAAACAAAACACAAAGGTTGCCTTCAGTATTTCTAAGATTTTCCTACTTCCTAAATTTTTATTGGATTTCCTAAGATTTTCTCTGATTTCTTTTTATTTGTACACTAATTTTTTTTTCAAACTTTGTTTCAAACTTTCAATGGAAGTTACATGGTAAAACGCTATCAAACAGTTTCAATCGATTCAATTTCTACTCAAACGAACATAATTCACAATCGATGCGAAATTAACCTATAAAAATTTTATCGCTCTACCTCGTACCATAGGATTGTTAAACTTACTTATTAAACTGTATTTCCAGAAATTTAACATGTCTCGAAATAAATCTTTAGAGAGAGCAAAAGAAAAGTTGGATATGTTTTTAGATTACAAATTAATTGCTTTTTTTTACTAAAGTACCTATAATAGTAATTATTTTTAACTTTAACTGCAACATGCAACTGCAACCTTAACTGCAACTGGAGTTTAACTTCAACTTCTACATCTGCTTCTAACTTCTACTTCTACTTCTACTTCTACTTCTACTTCTACTTCTACTTCTACTTCTACTTCTACTTCTACTTCTACTTCTACTTCTACTTCTACTTCTACTTCTACTTCTACTTCTACTTCTACTTCTACTTCTACTTCTACTTCTACTTCTACTTCTACTTCTACTTCTACTTCTACTTCTACTTCTACTTCTACTTCTACTTCTACTTCTACTTCTACTTCTACTTCTACTTCTACTTCTACTTCTACTTCTACTTCTACTTCTACTTCTAACTTCTACTTCTACTTCTACTTCTACTTCTACTTCTACTTCTACTTCTACTTCTACTTCTACTTCTACTTCTACTTCTACTTCTACTTCTACTTCTACTTCTACTTCTACTTCTACTTCTACTTCTACTTCTACTTCTACTTCTACTTCTACTTCTACTTCTACTTCTACTTCTACTTCTACTTCTACTTCTACTTCTACTTCTACTTCTACTTCTACTTCTACTTCTACTTCTACTTCTACTTCTACTTCTACTTCTACTTCTACTTCTACGTCAACTCTCTTTCATTATCAAACGATCAGATACAGCGTCTTCATTTCCCGATATTTTCGCTGTGAGTATATTATGTGGCTTACTGTATTTAATTTTAGTAAAAATACTTTTCATATAATCGGACTTCGTTTATAAATTTAATTCAATAAAGTTTGCGTCTATTTATTTATATCTTGTTTTGTAATATTTTGTATAAGCTGTAATTGACTTTGTGTGTGCTATATGAAACTGTTATATTATTATGAACATTATATTCATATAGAAATAACTATTCCAATTTTTTGTATTTTTTCAATTAGAGCTTACAGCTTTGTAAAACGAAGCAGAAGTAAATACAACTATATTATTAAATTAAATTTATGTAAAAAGCTAAATATTTTTATAAAATACCGGACCTACCGGAAGCCAACCTGATTGTAAAGCGATAAGAAATTTTGACGCTCTTATAGAATTTTTAACCGGTAAACTATTGTAAGTCGTCTGCTAAGGGTTCAACCTAATTTTGGTCGAAAATGGGGAAAGTATAAAAAATGTTGGAAAAATAAATATTTTGAATTTTTAATGTAGGCTTTGTTGAATTTTTCATTTTTTAGTTTTATACAATTTTGAAGGAAGTTTATTTTCTTTAAGATGGAATAATCTTTACTGCGTTAATCTATCTGATGAAAGCAAATCACACACTAGTGTACTTTTTTTGTAAGCAACAGGTTAGCTGAAGGAATCAAATTTTCCAAACTGAATCAGGACTATTTAGTAGGAATTTTGCTAATCGATTTGGTTCTGTCGGGCAATTATTAAATTACCTCTCGAGAGATTCATTGGTTTCTAAATTTTTAATCAATAAATTTCTTGAAAAAATACTTAAACAAATGATTTTTTAGATGAAACTATTACGATATTAAGCGTTGTGCGTGTCAATACAACATTTCTCGAAATAAGCGTTCTTACTTATCAATCGCGACTAAAAGCTGCTCTCTTGTTTCGAATTCTAATTGTTTAGTTAAAAAGGAAAAAGTAGATCTGTAGTCTGGAGTATTGCAATTTCAATATTGCATGCATAAGTAAAAGAAATAGTAGGAATAATTCTATCTAGATACAACTTGTTCGTCAATGAAAAGTCTGGAATCTCTTGATTGCGTTACACAATTAAGTTTTTATGGCGTTCGTCTGGAAACGGTTCAAAATATAAAAGCACAATGAAGTACTTAATTTTTATCAATAAATAAATATTTAGGTCACATTTATTAATTTATAACAAGTTGCGATAAGAAGTGGTATAATATTAACAACCTTAAGTAGGTATAAAGTTGACTTGGCTTGTGGAGTTGTAAATTTAAGAGTTTATATTTATAAAGTGTGTTATTAATGCCGGTTATATCAGAATTTAATCGAGCTTTATTATTATACAAATTTATAGCCGACGCTGTTACATTTAGCTTAATAATATGTTTCAAACATGCGAGTGTGTTGTCGTTTAACGTATGTGCATATTATGATGATTACAAAATAAATTAACTTGTAGTATAATTGATGTTTATCAATTGATACATGCAACACAAACCAAGATTAGATTTTCTTTATATTTTCAGCAATTTGTCTTACTCAAACTAGATTTTTTAAAGTTGCGTTTAGTTGCTAATTTAGTGCTTACTTTTATGTGTATGTGTGTGTGTGTGTGGAACCACGATTATATTATATTTATTAATTTAGCACGAAACGTCAAAATAAATACCGTAAACCGGAATTATACTTTTTAAAGCGTTATTTGGCACCATCGAACAAAAAGTTTCAATGCCAATTAACACGAATGGGCTTTTTTTTTCATCACAATTCGAAAAGGTAGTATGGATAACAAAGCTTTTAAATATAATTAGTCGAAAAATTATTTCTCACTGGTCACTTTTACATCAACACTCAGATGCAACAGTTTTGTCGACCAATCAACCTGTATGATTAACGTTTTTGAAGCTTCCATAATTAAAAGCGTAAATTTCGTGCACGTAGAGTGAAACATTTATAAATAAATTATAAATGGATGGGCGATATGAATAAAATTTGATTGAAATAGTGGGAAAAGAGACAATCGACAATCACAGACAAGGAAATTTATTTAAAAAAGGTACCAAATTCATATCAGATAGAACAACAATATATATGGAAGGGCCCATAATGTTCATGCAAGCGATCCATACGCCACCACCTGATATGCAAATCATGTATAACAACCTATAGATTTTCAGCATATGCAAGCCGTTCTCACACACGTTCAATCAAACGTTTGGTGAGACAAAAAAACCTGATCCAAACCGAACCGTCAGAGACACCTGGGCTGAATTTACATTTGTTTTAATGCATTATCACGGGCTTATGCGCGTCTCTGTTTCGTACCCCAAAGAAGCTCTTAATGGAAAAGAGACGAAAGATTAGTTCAAAGCAATCCGGCTCAAGCAAAACTAGTCAGAAGTTTGATTTGTGTGAATTGAATGAATAAATAGAATAAAATAAAATGAGGTTTTATGTTGTAATGATTTATTTAGTAAAATTGAAAAAGTCCAATGTCTCCTTATAAAATATATAAAAATAATCATAAGCCATATATCTTTTGAATTCCTTTAATAATCTTAATCTTTATTATTCATCTGCTATTTATAAATTATGAACAAGAAAATAGAAGACCGTTTGTATTAATAAAAAAATTATACTAGTAATATGTAATTATTAAGGGGCAACGACGCATTGATAGTTTAAGGCAGATGGGGATTTTTTTTATTTGCACAATTTTTTTTTGTTTCTCAAACTTTTTTATTATTTATTGTTGAACCGTAACCAATAGTTTTGTGACTGATTTAATTTATAATTATTATCGCATTGTTATTAATTATATAGGTGTCTGGTTTTTATTAAGGGGGTTCTAAATATTTGATAGACACCCTAATTTTTCGATTGTAATTGTAACTTGAAAGAATTTTTTACAAAGCTTTTAAACGTCATAGAAAATTGATTTTAATTTATTATTATATTTTTTAAATAAAATAATAATTCTTGCTTGCAAGGCTCGAAAGGTAGCACTAAAAGTTTTGCAATACAGGTGCAGCAGCGGAGACACTTTTTCGCGTCTATTATATGATAGCTTCCTGTCCTGTGCTCAACACACAATAATGGCGTTTAACAGATACATGCCCAGATATTACAAAAATGATTTAAAATTAATAGAGTATTTTAACAGTTAAACTACAATACCGCCTACCTAAAATATAAAATTTGTGGTTCAAGAAACTTATTTGAAAACGATAATTAATTGACAAGTATAAGTAACATGGATTTTAACTTAAAATTTAATCTGAATGTTAGATTTTGCATTGGATGTATTTGGAAAAAAATAATGGTAAATAGCAGTCAATTTTGAATTCTTCAACTTTTTTAATGTTTTTAAATTATAATTTATTGTTTTATTATAGACATCGTTATAAGGTCGTTAATACTGCGCAGGCAGTTAAAAAGTATAAGTAAAACAGTTTTCTCATAATAGTTTTAAATTAGCACAAAAAAGGTACTTTTATTTTAAAAAACAGTTTGTAGTCGAGAATATCTCACGATTATAATCAAAAATGTATAGCAAGCCATTAAACTTTTCGAACCTACATCCTCTCAATTTACTATTAGAAAACCGTACTCCTCCCTAATATCAATCAGTGCTTGTGTCATTAACAAAAACAAAGCTCAAGGCTAGGTATTACAAATTGATGATCGAGACCATAGGAAGTCAGTTTTGTACATAAATTACTATTTAGCTTTATTAAACTAATTTAATTACGAATTAATTACTGTAATTACAACAACGTTTACTTCGTCCGAAGATAGTGCATTTCAATTTGGTGCACAATAAATAGGATTTAAATATTTATTACTTCATTTTATGATAAATTTGACTCAAAACTTTCTACTATATCCGTAATGTGATTATAATTACAAAGGCTGATAAGGTGGATTGAAGATGGGCCGCCTACAAATATCAAAAATCCTATACGTTGATGATGCCTATGGGGCATTAAGGTAGGTACAAATTGACAAAGAACAATTTTGCCCGACTTAATGCTTTTATGCATCATAAGAAATACACTTTGATCGAAGTCTGATGATCGTTTTTTTTATATTTATTAGTTTTTATTTGTTGTTAAAGAAACGTGTGAACATATTCAATAATCTGACATCCCATTTATTTCCTTAATATAAAATTAATTAATTTTTGTTTCGAACAAAACCAGATTAATCAAATCTATAAATTAATCGAGCTTTAAGCAATTTTAAATTCCACGAACGTAATTCTCTTTTAAAATGAAAAGCATGTTGTGATTAATTTTAAGAATCTGCAAATTTATTATAAAAATCAAAAAACGCGCGAGCAGTGGCACTGTCATGAATGTAATTTATTGAACTGATTTTCTAATAGAACGAAAAAACTACAGCTTTAATTAGAAATTTAGTTTTGATTCTTTCATGCATAAATTACTACATAGACTAACAAAAAAGCTGCAATTTGTTCCTTTCGGCCAATAGAATTAATTCGAAACGGTTTTTGTCAAAACAAAAAATTGAACTGTTTTATAAAATTATCTTTGTCAATACTATACAACGCCAGAATATAATTATTGCTTCCACCTACCTTTTTCCAATTATTTATTATATTTATAGTAATTAATCAATGGAATTTTCTAATAACAATTTGTCACACAAAATTATATTAATAAAAAAAAATTAATAATCAACTTACGTTATCTTAATCGAGAATCTTTAAAATAATTCTTCAATCAAACGTGATGACAAGCTACCTTTTGTATCAAAGTTATGAAGATAATATAAAATTCAAAATGAAAAGTCGTCTGATAAAACATGGCAACGATATTTTTGGTAAAGATTATTGTTTCCCAATATTTGATTGAGTCACAATATCCTATAAGTGATTAAAACTTTTAAGTATTTAATGATCACTTTAGGAAAAATGTCACTGGTAGTCGTGGTTGTTGACAATTTTGTTCTTCAATTTGTGCTTATTCATGTCTAGACCCACACTTTACACTCGATTATAATTGATATTATTTACCTTAATAATCTATTATTTTCTCTAGTTTATTGTTTAGACATACAATATCATATTGTTTAAATCATAATAATTTAAAATAATTGAAAACGTTAACAACCCAGCAAGCATAAGTAAAATACGAATTAAATGTCTATAATTTTTTATTATGAGTAGTATAAAATTTGATTGGCTGTTAGGGTTCGAATTATGGATTAACGGAGGTGTTTAGCTCCATAGATAAATAATATAGTACATAATACATACCTAGTATATGTATTTGCATTTCTTATTTTATTGGAAGTAATGATTTGGATTAGTATATTACATCGTTTAAAAAGTTAAACAGCTTTATAGTTTACCATTATACATTTATTATGTATTACCTATTGCAACACTCCGGTACACAACATTTGGGCGACAGTTAATTAGAAGACGAAATTTGTTCGACGTCAAATAGGCGACCCTCAATATTGGACACCGGCTTTTTCAAAGACGACTAATTAGGCAACCCCAACTAGGCGGACTGGTCAAATCGGCGACGAACGGTAAATTAGGATTTGACGACACTACAAATTGGGCGATGGGAAATTAGGTAAAAATTTTTAATTAAAAATTAATGTTTAATTTAAATTACAATTATATACGGTGGTTAACCGAAAAGAAAGTAAAGAAAGGACACATGGGCGTACCTGTGTGGGGGCCAGGGATAAAATGTAACTGATTCTGCCGATAAATTTGGGAGAAACTAATATAATTATTTTATTAAATATATTAAGTAGCGCCCTTGCAGTGGTTCCAGCCCCTCCTTCCGTTACGTCATTAATCTTAAATCAATAATTTAATTTCCAATTTATCAAATTGGATAAATTAAATGCTGTACTCACTAAAAATATCCCCCTAGACCGGTTCTACTAGTCAAAGTGTGCTACTATGTAGGAGAGGATTATTAAATAAAATAATTAATAATGAAAAGAATATAATACTACAAGAATTTAAAAATACAAGCCGCTAAAATGGCATTCATGAGACGAACAAAAGGCTGAACAAGAACAGATTGAATAGAAAACGAAGACATTTTCTCCATTAATCAGAAGATCTCAGAATTTAGAGAAAACTGGAAATCACACATCGATAGAATGGAAAACGTAAGAATCATAAAGAAGACCCTCTCATATGACCCGAAGAAAAGAGGAGATGAACAGGCAAACACTGCCTATACCTTGAAAGGAAGAAGAAGAAGTAAAATGCAAAAATAAATTTTGTAATTAAATATTTCTTTATTCAATTTTTTAATTAAAAAATTTTACCGAATTTCCCATCATCTAATTTGTACCGTCGCCTAGTTTACCGTTGCTTATTTGATCCGCCTTGTTGGGGTCGCCTAATAAGTCGTCGGCGTCGCCCAAAAAACCCTGTCCAATTTTTTTGGACAAATCAAATAGCCAAATTATGGGCTGTTTTAGCATAGAAGATTCTTTCATGCTGCAATCACTTATGTGATCTAAAAATCTGAATTATAATTTCTTGAAATCACCTACATTCATGAGGGAGTAGCCCAAGAAATATAATTATTTGGAATTGTTCTTGGATACCCACTGTGTCGTTGAAAACGTTGAATATATCACATTATATTTAGGGGTAACATCCCCACCCCCTAATTAATTCATTTGAAGATAATAATCTAAAAAAATGGCAGGTTACACGAGGGTGGCGGGTCAGTAGTGCGGCTCTCAGGTCGCACAATTTGAACAATATAGTAATAATTTATTTATTTATAATTTTGATATAGTTTAATTTATTGAGACCCACACTGAATTTATTTGAAAGTTCGTGTTTTTTCGACATTTTTTTGTGGTTTGCAGTTCTATAAGTCTCCTCAATAAATTATATTATAGAAAAAAATTAAATCTGTTGAACTAAATCTGAAGATGAATAGTGAGAATAGTAAGAAGATAATAAAAATATTGATTGTACATTGCAATTCTGTATCAGAAGCTACATAGAAGAAAAGAATAAAATCCAAATTTTGCTTATAAGATAACATACCAGGGAACTTCACGATAAAAGTATAATCTTAAAAATACAAAGTTGTAATTTGCTGCGTTTTTATTTCGTTTTGCATTTAACCAAAAATAAATAAGAATTTAGAAGAAACTGAAAATATTTTAAGCTTAAACGTGAAAAATTGGTGACTAATCTAAATTATAAAGGAAGGATCATAGCAATAAATATATCCCATTTATTTCAAATAAAAGATTAAAGAAATATCTCTTGATGCCCGTTATTGTCCTAATAATTATCGTAATCAAATAACGCTAAGGTGCGCGGTTCAAATCCGAAGAAAGATTAACTTTCTTATGACCATCTTCCTGTTACGGAGAGCAAGCAAATCTATTTCATTGGGGTTGATGATTGCCGCCAACATCAAGTTTTCAACAGGGTTATAAGTGAGATCTCTCAAAGAAAAAGACTGATTTTTCTGCAATTCTCTGAAGAAAAAACCGCTTAATAATAAAAGGAAACTTAAGACAAAAATAAGAAAATTAATTTTTTTAAATTTCAAAATGAATAATATAATACTTATAATTTGAAATCTATTTTCTACTAATTTCTTCATATTGTAAATCTGAGACCTTAAGTTTCAAAAGGTAACAGAAGCAGAGAGCAAGCATGGCTAATGAATTTGATTTAATTGCTTTAACACACACATATACACAAACAAGTATGTATCCATCAAAATCGTAATTTAAAAAAATTCATAATTTGATCAAAAGACACAATAGAACACACTATTGATCACGTGATGTAATAATTTAATTGGATAATAAAATAAAAAATTCTAAACTCTCCCCTCTTTTCAAGTAAACCTAAACACCTGTAAGTATAAATAATTAAGTAATTATGTCTTTAATAAAATAATTTTTTGAATTTTAACGTATTTAAGGTTCACCCGTATTTACAAATCTCGATAAAATCCAAATAACCATTACCGAGAACTAAGCAGCTATCATTAGTAGTATTTTTAGTTCGACCTCCTGCTCGGTAATCAATCTTAAATTTTAAAAAACTAATTTCGGGTCTCACTTGAAAAATTTGATGGCCTATATTAATTATTGAGGGAAACTTTTAAGATTGTCAGGAAGCATTGTAAAAAACAGCATTTTTGAAACTGTTTAATGATCTTATAATATTTTGGTATCCTTAACTGGTTATTTTAAAGTTTCTATGTAATTAAAATTCAGATAAGTATTAATTATAGACAATTATTTTCTACTATCTTAAATTTAACATAAGTTCTCACAAGTTAATTTAATTTAGATTTAGTCGACTGGTATTTTATGTTGCATTCCGAAATATTATATTTTTTTGAAAAATTGGCATAAAACAACAATTAAACATTGAAAGAAAAATTGTTTATTCTCAAGTCTGATGTAGGTTTACAAAAAACGAGAAAGTTTAAAAGAAATCAAGAAGAAATCAGAAGAGAAATACTAAGCGATTATAATTTGAAAAGATAAATGAAAATTTAAATTCAACATATTTAAGTGAACATTACATAAAAACAATAATTTTCTAAAGGATTTTGCGTGTAAGTCGTGATATTTGCGTTTGGGTAAATTTTTAAATTAGCCTGAACTGTTGAAACGTGTATAAGCGGAATCATTCACGTTAATACCTCGATTAACAACTGTCAAAAGAAGTGAATACCAGGAATAGTGATAGGTACACATACATAGTCTATAATCAATATTTCGAAACATCGGACTGAGTGCTGACTGCCGAAGCCTAATATGATTATAATGATAAGTTACGTCAGATATTATTGATAACCGTACGCGATCACCTAACTTGAAGATAATCAATCAACCTTCTCTATCATTTTATAAAGTTCTTCAATTTTTCAACAGGTATTCTATTATTATATTTGTGGCAAGAGCAAACATTGAAAATCATTTTGATTATAAAGTTTCTTATGAAAAGCAAAAAGTTTGAATTTTAATCAAATTAATGCAAATCAGTTTTTTTTATTTAATTTTAGCGTTTGCAGATAATATCAAAATTATTCATTGATATTTTAGAGTGCTGTCTTCATTGCAACACAAATAGTTAGTTTTAAAAAAATGTATGGCCTTTTATTACCTGTGAACTTCTTTATTCTTAATATACTATTAAGTTATTTTTAAAATGCACTTCAAAAATTATAAATTTGTTTGAGAAACTTGTAATACTAGCTATTGTTCTGTAAAGTGTTGAAATCTTTCAAAATAAGGAAGAGTTATGTTTTTCAAAAAGTCTGCAAAATGCGAAAAATTTAAATAAATTTATTAACAAATTTCGTGAAGTTATATAAATTCGTCACATGTTGATGTAAGCACAAGGTTGATTGAACGCACACCGGAACATTTTTAGGTTTAATAAAGACATCTAACGTTTTCCTTAAAATTATACATAGATCAAAAGATAAAAAAATAAACTCATTGTTTTGTATTTGGTCTTCGGTCACTCCGGATTTCGGAAATATTAAAGCTGACATTGGTCATAGTTATAAAATTAATTGGGTTTGGCAAGGAAGCAACATAATAAAAAAAGTGGACAAGAAATTTTTTAAATGTAAGGAATTTTAACATAATTATAAAAATTAATCAAAAATACTGCTATAGTCGTTAATAATTAGTTTTATTTATTAAGATTAACACACAATACTTGGGTGAAATTTAGTGCCTAATTATAAATTAGACATTATCTGCGTATCTATTCTTGTCTGCATTATTTTAATTATCAATTTAAAAGTTCGGTTTCGCTTCGGTGAATCCCCTAAAGCACATTAGTACATACTTGAATCTTATATTTTTATATTTTATTACAATAATATTATTTTATCGTTAATATAGCATACTTATTTTATAAGCAAACAAAGTAATTATAATTTCAAAAAGAACCTAAATTACGCTCAGTTATAATGTAAACACACACAAAATTATTAAAAAAATTTAAAATACGTCATATTTGGATTGTCTGAAAAAGATTTATAATGAAGGATATTAATTGTGTGAACTTTTAAATAAAATAATTTTGACGTTTTAATGATAATATTATGTGAATAAAATCCATTTTATTAAAAAATATGGTAGGTTTATAGAAATTTAAATTTTTGCCATATTAAAAGTACAATAATTTTTTTTTCATATTTCAAAATTAAGGATAATTACCTATATTTTAGCAAGTAAACTGTTATTCCGGCAATTAATAACAATAAAATTTAATTTTTTTAAAATTAATATCTTTAATTACGTGTATCGTATAGATTAGAAATTTAAATTTATTTAGCGTATTTTCAACAAAAAAAATTAAATTTTAAGCAAATAAAAATTAATATTAAATTTTATGTAAATACGCAAGCTAAATATCTCGCTCAATTGTGTTAAAAATGTATAAAAGTCCAATAACATCGAAAACCATTTATTTAAAGCTATTGAAAAGCTATTTTTCTCTGACAATATTCAACCTGTTGCTTGGGTATCCAGCCAATACCTCAAACTGATTGAACGCCACCCTTCTATAAAGCGATTTGGTTTTGTAATTCAAATCGTTTGTTTTAATTTTAACACAAAAACCATTTGATTTTTGACTTAAAAGCACTTTTTCAATTACGATAATTAAATTTTCATTCAACTTGTTGAATACCTACATTTTTTTAACAAACTTGGGTACTTATGTTTTCAACCCTTAATAATTTACAATTTCGTAATATTTATTTTATCTAATCTAGTGGTATTATTACCTTTTGGATAAGAGAAGGTCACGTACGTCATAAAGAAAAGAAACTTAGGAAAATTTTCAAAAGTTGGGTTTCCACTTAGACAATTTGAAAATATTGTATACTTACTAAAATGAATATTTTTAATGTGTGTTGATAAAAGCTGTGCTTTATTTCTTCGTGTCGATTTAAACCGAAAGGAAAGGAAGGTTTTGCAAGGTTGGGGGATTACAATCGCTTATATTAAATTCTTAATTAATTTGTTAGATAATAATTAGATATTCAATTATAGAGTGTATTCTAAGTAGATTTGATGAATATCAATTTTCCAATGAAACGTTTCTGCACTTAAGTATTGCCTAATAAGCAGGTACCAGTCCTTATTGCAATCTTACAAGTGCTAGTATTTACTAAAATATACATTTAACGATAAATATCAGACCACATTTCCGGAATAGATAATGAGTTGAGGGAAGAAAAGATAATACGTAAATCGGTTCAGTGGCTTTACATCTAAACTAACGATAAATAATTACACACCGAAATCAATTTACATATAATATGCATTATATCAGGCTTTCAGACCAAAATGTGCGCAGTTCAACTACGTCGTGTTAAGACAAATCGTCTTTCCACAAGATAAACATTTGTTTACAATTTACAATTTGCCTCGAGAAAAAATAACATTTATCGACTAAAAATCTGCAAAATTTTCCTTCGCATTATGTATGATGTTTAATAATTATTAAAAGGTAGGTAGTATTAAAGCACGAATATCTTCAAATGCAGATGTTTTTCAAATTTAGCTTCCCTTTCGTTTTGTTATGCTACAAAAATCTCATTAATTAGGTATGTATTTGATTCTGCCTATCGCAGGCTACCTTCGTTTTGATTTTATTTTGTTTTTGCAGGAAAGACTAAAGAATACCAAAAATATTTGCTGATAAATTTTTTATGAAATTTAAGAAATTGGAAGTACATATACATTGTTTTATCAAATGAAACTGAAGTATATTATCTAATATAATAATATTACAAAAATTGTGAAAAGAATACAGGCAGGTTGAAAGAAACATCAAGTTTTATTTTGTTAATAAAATTGTAAAAAAAGACTTTCAATTTTTTTTTAAAATTGCAATAGTTCTGGTTTTTTTGATATTTTTTTATTTTTGGCAGCAATTATTCTTGTTATACTTGTAATACACCAATTTTTTTACTATAATAATATTTATTTCAATCGGTCATCGGGCATCGGGATCGATTTTGGGTGAAGAAAGAAATAAGGCGGTTTACTCATTTTATATTTATAAATAAACAACATATTTTAGCGGAACCGAATTCTGGGACATGAGCCCCTTTTTTTTAATAATAATAAATAATTATATAATTTTAAAAATCAAGTAGGTACAATGTTCCTCGTTAGAGAAAAAAATCATTCTAAAAACTACAAAATTACCAAATTGACATTTTTTAATTAATTTGTCTTATGCTATTTATTATACGCAGAATTTTTGAAGATAACATAAATTTTTCAAAATCTTAAAATGACGCTATCATCACGTCCACTATGCCTGCTCGATTTGAAATTTTGCTAACCTGTTTAGATGCATTTGATCGACTATAAAATTAAATACATTTAAAATTCTGATTTTATTAGCTTTTAGTGACAATTGACCTTATTTTGTTTTTTTTTAAGTAAAAAAGTTTTACTTCTAAATGAACTATTATTTCCACCTTAACCTGCTTTAAGCTGCAAATGGCTAAAACATGGTTAATTTGGTTTAAGCATTTTGGTTTAACATAACAACTAAAAAACTAGAGTTGAAGACTCGAGCTCCAAGGTTACAAAAAGTTTGTTACTCTGTTGAAAATTTAAAAGCAGCTCCCATCAAAAGACAATGCCAGGATTATACGAAGACGAAACTTAGCTCAAAATACTCTGTGCATCTAAATGGAAGCTATGGTGGATAGTTCAACGCTAAACTGAAATAATAAAACTGCAATCCTGACATTAATCACTAAATTCAAAACAATAAACACTGCAATTCAAATTATATAATCACTTTTGTAATTTCTCGTACATTTTACTTGTAATCAGTTGTAATCACTTGGTAGTCACCAGTAATCTCTGTTTTCTACTGTAATAGTAGTAATCTGTGTAATCATCTACATATATTCAACTTTAATCTTTTGAAGGATAAATCACTTCTGCATACTCTTATATATTTTGCTTGTAATCAACAGTAATCTTTTCGTCGTCGGCAGTAATCCTTACATTGTACTCGTACTGTAATACCAGTATTCCATCTTTCATGCAGTGGTGGATTTACCAACAGGCTGAGTAGGCTAAAGCCTAGAGCGGCAGATTTTAGGGGGCGGCAAATCTTACGTCTGTACCTATATGAAAAATTACTCGCTCTGTAAAATATACTTTTGTGATCATGAATTTTTAAAATATTCCAATAGTTTTTCAATATTACAATTTAAATTTAGTAAATTTTTCTCATTTTTTTGTATTAATCATAAATTTGCAAATCCGCCACTGTCCTAGCGTAGGCTATGGTAACAGCAACTTTTAAAAACGCAAAGGGTAGGAATAATCCGGGGGGTCTGGGGGGCATGGAATGCCCTCCAGTGCTCTATATGTTCTTTCCTCACGGGTTATTCAGTTATCAACGTTTCAAGATATTTACCATCAAGATAATTAACAAAGAATGCACTGGGGGGTGCAATCCGGGTGGTCTGGGGGGCATGGAATTCCCTCCTTCACGGGTTATTCAGTTATCAACGTTTTGAGATATTTACCATCGAGATAATTAACAAAGAATGTACTGGAGGGCGTTCCACGCCCTCCAGACCCCCAGATTGACCACTTTTTTTTAGGGTATTAAGGAGCAACCTACATAAATGCGCAAAACGTTCCAGTTCTTGGAACTCTTAGAAACTAAGATATTCGGGAATAATCTTAGAAAATCTAAAATTGCTCTGGAGGGCATTCCATGTCCCATATTTTAAACAGTTTTTTACTTTAAATGCTAAAATGTTTTATTACAGGCAGAGCAGGATGAAACGTAGAGCGGCAGATTTTAGGGGGCGACAAATATTACAATTTAAATTTAGTAAATTTTACTTGTTTTTTTTTATTAATCATTGCTATAATTTGAAAAACTAGGGTATCGAATTTCAGAGGTCAGTAGGAGAGGCAAAAATTGAATAGCTTACTGGGGGCAAATTTTTAAATCCGTCACTGCTTCCATGGCATTTTGTATAATCAGTTGTATTCAAGCAAAAAAATCTTTAAGTCATTTATTGCAATCTTTAGTAATAAATCCATTTATTTGCACCTTAAATAGATTTAAGATCACCTTAAAAATAGTTTTACCGACCGATTGTGGAACCTGATTACATTAAAGATTATAGAAAATTATAAGTGATTAGAAAAATTACTGTTTGAACAATTTAAAGTTTTGAAACATTTTGAATTGTGTCTCTTCACATTAAACCGTTTCTTCATTTAAACTTAAACCTAATCTAGCAGTTTCACTGTTTCAGGATTTTTGCTTCTGTGTTGATTTCTTAGTTTTTGGCTTTAGAGTTGGCTTTCTTAAGTTTATTGGTATTGGCCTTGTTTGGTTTGTTTAGATAAAGTAAATAAATTAAATATTGTAACTAGATTGTCCACGTTGTGCGGTCTAATGGCCGCGTTAACTGATCACTCTTCTTAGGGAGTCTTTTTGATACTCTCCTTAAAAAATCACAGTGTGTGTCACTGTCATAAATAAAATATGTTGCTTTGATAACATACAGACATCTGTCCTCGAGTACCAAACTTCAAATTCAACTACAAGTAGTTGCAAAAACTGGCTGCAGATCTTCCATCAAGAGCCGCTACACATCTTTATGTGGGACAAGTCTAGGTTATTTTGCTGTTATCTTTTCGTTGTCGGATATTAAGCATTTACTGTTTAAATCTATATCCATTTTATTTGACATCTATAAATTACGTCGATACAACGTCGATTTTTAGTCAGAAACTACTTCGATTGATCGAAGGTTATGACGTGATAAATGCGTCTTATGTATGTCACAAATACATCATAACCGTTTGAACAGTAGACGTACTTTATGACCAAAAAACATGAATAGATTAATTAAACAATAAAATTCAAATTATTTTCATTATTACGCCCAGAATAGGGTTCATATAACAAATTCTCGCAAAAAATAGATAAATTAAGATATCAGTTAATATTTTCTGTAATTTTCTGGCTTTTACATTTGGCACAATGGAGTAGTTTCCTATTTTTTTTTATTTTCTTATTTAAAAGTA
This sequence comes from Cantharis flavilabris, assembly GCA_949152465.1. Lineage (NCBI taxonomy): Eukaryota > Metazoa > Arthropoda > Insecta > Coleoptera > Cantharidae > Cantharis > Cantharis flavilabris. The sequence continues at coordinate 17,944,654 of OX424438.1, forward strand.
GGGATCAAACGTAGCCCTCAGTTTTTTTTCAGAATTTTTAGAGTGCGTTTGGTATAAGATAAAAATTATTAAAATTTTAAATCGGAAGGGCAATGACGTTGTAGCCCTAGTTTGAGCGGGAGTTAATCAACAAATAAGATTTAAGACAATTTAACGTACGTATTTGGTTAGTAAAGCAGAAATTTATAATATAAGCATCGCGGTCGTGTATTATTGTTCACACACATTTGATTACAAATTTTTATTTTATGAACAAACTTAACATCGCATTATTTACGTGAAACGTGAATCTGATAACTTATCTACCATCGATTATGATATGATACATAATTTTTATAGCTTGCCATCGACAGTAAAAAAGAATTTAAATTCCACGTAAATGGCTTTTCGCCTTTTATTTAAGGGAGCATGTAGAGTTCTTAGAAAAGTAAACCGATTTTGTTAGTTTATAGGGCTTTACCCTAGGTTACTCGGTTGCAGGGCCCCCGTAAGGGCTACTGGCGCCTGTGTGCAAAAAAGAATTTTGGCGCCCCTTAAGGCATTTTGGATCATGTTTTTTTTTTTTTTGAAGGTAGGTAGCAGTGGCAGATTTGCAAATTTTCCGCCAGTAGGCTATTCAATTTTTGCCGCCCCTACTGACCTCTGAAATGTAACTGATGATAACTGACCTCTGATGATAACTGAATAAACCGTGAAGAAAGAGCAAATAGTGCACTGGAGGGCATTCCGTGCCCCCCAGATCTCCCGGATTATTCCTACCCTTTGCGTTTTTAAAAGTTTGTGTTACCATAGCATACGGTGGGGCAGTGGCGGATTTGCAAATTTATTATTAATAAAAAAAAGAGTAAAATTTACTAAATTTAAATTGTAATATTGAAAAACTATTGGAGTATTTTAAAAATTCATGATCACAAAAGTATATTTTACAAAAGGAGTAATTTTTTATATACAGACGTAAGATTTGCCGCCCCCTAAAATCTTACGCCCTAGGCTTCAGCCTACTTAGCCTGTTGGTAAATCCACCATTGGTAGGTAGGTAGGCAGGTGCTTGAAATAAAGAAAAAAACTGAACTTTAGAAGTCATATTTATTTGTAATCTAAAATATCAAAATGAAACAAACAGAATAAAATCATAACAAAATAAATTAAAATAAATTCTTGTTCACATCTATTTTAAAGCATTTACTTAACTAATGGTACAGACACGTTGTTTATAAATACTAGAAAATAACCCAAAACTAAAAATCACATGTTTTTATTGCCAAATTTCTACATATGTATAAGTACTACTTTCTACTTACTTATATTTAGATATTTTAAAAAATGTGCAGATACTTCTATGTTCTCGCAACATAGGAATCGGCAGTAACTGGATGATATACTAATAAAATTTTGTGTGTATTTATACCTAATCCTATTTATTTTCTCAACTTTTATTTTAAAATAAATTTTTGCTTTTTGTTTTTTTTTGCAAAATTTTTTGCAATTTTTTTTTACTTTGGGTTTTGACGCCCCTAAAGGATGGTAGCGGGGGACCTGCTCTGTTGGGTTATAACGTACAAGCTAGATTAATTTTGGTGTAACTGGCGAAAAGCCATTTACGTATACTTAAATGGCTTTTCGCCAGAAGATAGCCATTTCGCTTGTAGAGTTCTTAAAAGAAGTGAACCAATTTTGTCAGTTTATAACGTTGATCAGCATTGATGTAACGAAATAATTAATGGCATTAAATGTAAAAATAAAGAATTTTAATTAACATATGATGGCTGACAATAATAACCCAATTAAGAACTGACAACATCGCTTGTACGCTGAATTTAAGACCAACCAATTACATCAACATGCTGCATTTTTATTACAGTTTCATGTTTATAATATTCTTTCAAAATTTATTTCGAAAGAAACTCCCCCATTGTTTCCTCACCAACGCTTGTATTTTAAGAACTCTATCAGCACACAAAATTTTATCTAAATCGGTTAAACATTGCCGGAAATGCAATAACATTTTAATTTTTCTATTTTTTTTATTGTGGTAGTCCTTGCAAATATTTCTCTGCCAAAAAAATTTTCACCACTAGAGCGCACCAGGCATAGGTACGTCAAAAAAGTTTGATTACCTTCGACGCAGAAATGCCGAAGAAAATCGAGGGACAAGGACTTTTTTCAAGATTTCGCTAAAAAAGTAATCTTTTTTTTTCATGTTGAATTCCTGATTTTTATCAAACGCCTTAACAACGCTTTGCTTCATGAAATTACACTGAAAAAAGTTATTGTAAATTTACATTATGTGTATGACAAGAAATTGAAGTTCTTAAGATTTCCATTTCCATTTATTATTATTTTAATATTAATTCATAATTATTATTTTATTTTATTCAAGCGGCTTTTAATGCTCGACCATGCGGTTCAATAATTTCACGCAGAGTGTTTTCTTCTATTCTTACTCGCAAGGCAGCGCTGAGCCAATATTTGGCGGTTAATCAAAATCATGACAATATATACAATTCAAAGTTGATAATAATGCGCATGAATAGATTAACAGATTTGCCAACTTACAAAAGAGGAGGTACTGCCGTGATATTAATCTAGTACTTACACCGTTAAAACGGTTATAATTCGTTGGACCACGAAATTCTACTACAATTACTTTTTAAATTTACAGAAGTAAGTAGTAGGAGACCGTTTCGATCAAATGTGCAGTTTTAAAGGTATTTTCTAAGATGTTTAAAGAATAAAGTAACACCGAGAGAAAACTATTGTATAATCTTTTACAATCGGTTTTTCTTTCGGTGTATTAGGTGCATTAAATTAAAAATAAGTTAAAGTAATTATGAAAAATTAGTGAGGCGTTAACCCGAATGCGTAAGCGTTATCTACCTAACCTTTTTTTATTAAAGAAAAAGAGCGTTCATTTATATTCGCATAAATTACTTGAAAAAAATTAACGCCTTGTAGATGTTAATTATAGAACAAGTTTCTATAAAAATAAGTACAAAGGAGACATCAATCCCTATAACAATCTTACTTAACTTTTAGATCACTTGAACAATTGAATTAAGCGGATGCTCCTACTGCGATATTTTACAATTTTAAGCTTAACTGCTAACCACATCTATGATAATATAGAACATTAATTTCCTTAACGTAAATTTTTACTCAGTACATTTGATGATGATCTGATAAGCTGGGAATTCAGTGGCCTTTAAACAATAACGCCGTACTTTAACAGTCTTTATAGCATTTCCTAATAACCACGTTAGTACCGGAAATATTTTAAGGCGTGCTTAAGCGATCGAAAGAACATTTTTCATGTAGGTATAAGCAAAAAAAAATGTCGGAGCTAATGGCTGCAGCTGCAAATTCAGTATTAATCGATTATATCCTTCGGTCGGAATGATAGTTTCCAAGTGAACAGTTGTTGTAAAATTAACTTATTATTATGTGATCAAAACTAATCTCACTTTCAAACGCACACAAACAAGATATTAATGATGGCTAATCTATGTGCGAAATCAATTACTCATATTGATCCTAGCAAGCTCTGATTAGCTATTCTCTTTAATTTCCGCCTGTTTCGATGTGCTGCTGCTAATCCTGCAGCGAAATATTGCTTTCAGAAATTAATTTATTCCATTACCTTTCAATTCATTAATATTTCATACAATCATAGCGGACTCAAAGCTAATCTTTGATCAAAGTCAACACTGGAGATGACTCGGCCTTTACCCTGTTAATTCTTTCATAGCCTTGCTGCATCCTTGCTTCCCAATCACAGCTTTTATATGTTTTTCCCTCAACTTATTTTTAAATGTATTTTTCACTTTTATTTACATTTCGAAAGCGTTCGTTAAAGTGCGTTCTTTAATAATAACATAAATATCAATTACTTAACATTAATACTAAACAAGTAGGTACAATTTGTAGAAATAAACGAAACCAACAAACAAATTGCAACAAGTAAAGCAAACCAAAACAAACAACAAAACGCTCAAATAATTTTGAATATTGTCGATTTGAATTTATACCTAACGGCGATATATTCCATTCCATTCAAAGCTCTCTCTGATAGACAATTGAAGAAACAGAGCCGGAGGTGTATAACTCCATCCATCGCCTACTTTGCATGAGTGTTTCTTAATTACCCGTATCTACTGTTTTGTTTCAAACTGATGTATAATGCCTGCAGGCGATGGCTTTCAAAACGCATTTTGTATTTCCGTAAGTTTTAATTACTCGCTTGGAAAATCGTGAAATATTACCTGGTATTTGTTTTTAGCGTCTTGTTATATTATTACAAGCTTGCATGCCCAAAGCTTTATATTTTATTAACATCTATAAAATATAGATGGAGTAGTCTCGATGTTGTATATGTTCGTAAATATAAAATTAATTAAGCTCTCGACTGCTTAGTCGAAAAAGTAACCTAAGAGAAATTTAATTAATTACGTAAATGTGGTCGAGTAAAATTCTTTTTTAAAATTACCATATTATCTACCAAACATATTATATAATATTATATAGTATGTCTAAATAATAACAATAGAATATTGGATCAATTTCAGTTGTTTCTTCACAAAAAATATTAATCAATGTTTTTAGCTAGATATATAGGTAAATTATTTATGATGCAAGAAGCTACAAACATCTAGGTAGCTTATGGTACCTAAATACTTTTACTACATTTTTATTGCAACATAGCTTCAGATACAAGAAAAAATCATCCCCCAAACTAGCAATATGTACATTTAGGCTAATACATTTCCACCATCTAAAACAAATAAAATCTTAGATCACAGATCTCAACTTCGTAAAATCGTCGTAAACCGTGCGTTGGTAACATAAACCAAGAAAAGTTTAATAAAAAGACCATAGTGGAAGGGCACGTCTAAATATAATCTTAGGACAATAAAATGGTGTGATTGGTCGCCTTGATTGATGTCAAAGAGGACCACTAATATCGAGTCACCACACGTAAAAACTGCTTTAAAACAGTCCATCTTTTCACCTCAAAACTTATTTCTGTCGATTTTATATGACACATATCCAGAAAATACGTCAAAAGTCGTAAAATGAGGTCCTTTTACAACATAAAATGTTGAGCGCAATAGAGAAGTAACCTTTTACCCAAAACGTTCTAAACATTTTCTAAAAGCTTGTTTACTTACACGCACGAATTTTTCATTTTAAATTATATACCAAACAATTAATTTCAATTTAATTTCTTTCTATCGAACCGTTTCCACAAATTTGCCACTTCACTAACTCGAAAATTAAATTCCACTTAGACTTTAGCATTCGAAGCAGCTGCTAGAAGGTATTGTAATGATCACTTTTTCCGATAATTTGCCAGCATCGTTTGGTGAATTTCTGATTTTTCCGGTAGGGGAGAAAACGATGGCTTATTTAATAGGTACCAAAAAGACGTCACCCTTTTTACGGAAATATGCATTTTCTCTCTTCAACTTACCGATCCTATCTGGAAGCGGATAGAGAGGAAAGCAGCGATTGGAAAAACACGAACCGTTATTTAAACTTGTCGACACCTAAAATACTTAAATCTCTGTATAATGCAGCAGGTTGTTCGGCTGACTGATTGAATATTTATTAAAGAGAGCATTGCAAATTTTTCGACAAATTGACATTTTAGCTTTCTCATTTTTTAGATTAAAATTATTGTTAGTACTAAGTAAACAACTTGTGATATCGCCATTTAAAATTTTTATGCCGAGTCCGAAATGAAGCTGAGGTATCCAGAGAGTGGATAATAATTCAAGGGAGACATGTGTCGCGGCGCGTGGATAACTCTGGAATTAACATTAACCGGCCCGGTGACTTTACCATTTGGAAGAGACAGCGTAGTCACGATTACATTTGCATTTACCTATACTCGAATGCATCCATTTTAACTTCTCTCATTCGTAATGTACAATTATTAATATTATTTTATTAAAAACGTAACTTTTGTCTCCAACTTTTAACCCAGAGTGAATTTAAATTAATTTTCGTATGAGTTCACCGCTTGCTTACTCTTTATATTTTCGAGGAAATTTCCAATTTACAGGATTTTCGGTATAGGGGCCCTTAAAAAGTAAAGTATCAAATGAAAGGCGCTTTTTAATCTCAAGATGAAAAATCGTGATTTTCAGCACTTGGAGGCTTCCTGAAAATTAGTAATGTAAATTTAAGTAATTACAAGTGATGTTTGAATTTTGCTGTTCTATCGGGGTGGGATAATGACAAAAACACAAATTACGATTTTTAAATTATGTTTTTGTTATCTCAGAATAGAAATGAAAATGATACGTGCCAGAGGCGTTTTTAATTTTAGAGAAATGATCGCGCATGTTAACGGTAATAAGAAGCTTCAAGAATTTACAATGGTCGTGTCTTTGTCCAACGGGGGGTGAAGCATAAAATATCCTTGTCTACGATCAGGGTTGCTTGTTTAATATTGCCTACGGCCGATAGACTAGGGTGCTATATTACCAAGGTGTATACCTCTTACACTAATTGGAATTCATTCTTATATGCGTTCAGATTTTTCAATATTACGCTCATCTTTTTAAAACAAAAATTTCAGTTATGTGGTATCGAATAATAGCAAAGCTGTGTTTTATTTTTAGCCCTCTTTAAACGAATAACTAAAACACCTCAACCTTTATTTTTTCAATTTTAATAACAATTTTCGTTCCAAACTTTTAATTAAAAAATTGAAATTGAAGAGCCACCATCAAAAACGCTAATTCCTGCTGATGCTGGTTCCTTCTCTCTTGTAACATTCAGACAATATAAAATTAAATTAATTGTCTCTCTATATCTGAATTATCTGAATTAGAAGGGTATTGATGGACTAGAATTCTTGAATACCAAGTTTGGATTCCGCGGTTTAACCCAGGAATGTGCGGTTCACTTTTAGTAAACATCCAATCTACGTTAAGGACATTAATCTGCTAACTATTTACAATCCCAATCGGTGATTCGACTATAAAAAGGGATTCCTTCTTTCGATTAAAAATGAATCGACTATAATTAAAAAAAAAATGTCCCTAACAATGCTTTTCAATTTCTTGTGTCATTTAATTTGAGTGAAACTGCTTCCAGTGGTCCAAAAAGATGCTTTATTAAATTTTAATGAGTATAAAGCAAATCTTTACAGTCATCAAAGTTCAAACGATGCGCCCTTATCTAAAGTCATCGACAGGAAACTGCATGTGTACAGACCCCACGCATCTGCTTACAGATTCGGATTATTAATGTTGTATAACAAATATTTACTATAAATAGAATTAGATATAAGAAATACGTGTTAATTAGGTAATTAAAATGGTGGAGACTTGACAGTTTAATAAAATAATTTTCCACATACCGAAGCGCTGTAAGCTTCAAATTTTCATTCCAGGACTGTTTTACTTTCAAACTCTTTGATACTCTGGCTTATTATCCACCTCTGATCTGAGGTACCTGTCATTTTTGTGCCTATTGGATTTTAACGTGAGTCGAAATTATACGAAATGAAAAAAAAGTTAGCAATAAATTTTTAATTCCTTTAATATAAGCCGTAATAGCCTAAGGTTTTCGTGCATAAATGATGAATTAAATAAACAGGATATCGTTTATAATGTTTATGTATATCATGAACGTTTGGTATCGACCAGACAGATCATAAACATGATGATGGACCACCCACTAATGTTCAGACAAACATTTTTACAACTAGAAACAAAAACTCCAATCACTTTAGTGGGCCATGTGCAAGACAGACATTATTAGTTGCGATATTAAAGGATTCTGCACGCTTCTCTCACAAGGAACTCGTATTAGTTTTATTTTGACCGGTTTAATTTTAATCGAGTTCTAATTTAGTACGACATAAACCTTTAACGATCCTTAAAACTCAATAAAACTAAACTGCATTTTAATGTTTAATTCGTACTAATATTGTTTAAAGTAACATCAAAGCATTTTAATATTAATTTAAGTAAAGCTCCGTTTCGGTCAATAACTAAAATAAAACATGAAACAAAAAATTTTTAGCTGCAGCTAGAGTAGGTGGTTAAAGTACCATCCATAATATTCACCGATGGCTATATGAATGCATTAATATAAATTAAAGTTAAAATTCATATTTGTATTGAGAAAAAGATGCGATAGCCTTTTTTAAAACTTTAATACCCAGAAATCAAGCCATAAACAGCATTAATTTTAATCTTAATAAATGATTCTCGACGTTGTAAAATCAGGTAGCACGGGGAATATAATAAACATCCTGCCTTTTCAACTATTGAGAATTTAAATTCTCTCAAAGCCTATTAAACAAAATTATGAATCGAAAATATGCAAGCAATAGTTGTTCACACCAGCTATGATTTGTGTTAACACCTCCTGAACAGTGTTAAAATAAAAGTTTCTAATAAAAGTTTGTATTTATGGAAAATGCAATAGCTAAATCATCAAGCTAACAAACTGGCACATTAGCGGAAGCGCATTACTACTAATGCTTTAGTAACTAAGCAATATAACATTTTGGTAGCTATAATACAGTATTGGTCTTCATATTTCCTACTTATATCGCTTCTTTGCGGCATCTGCTATATTTATAGAGCAGAACATATTTATATGGTCACATTAATTTCTACCCTTCAGTAGTTTCTCTCCAAGAGAACACTTTTTCTTATTATTTAATTGAATAAAGGAAACATAATAAAAACAAATGTAAAATATGATTTTCCAATAATTATAATTTCGCCGCTATACAAAACCATGACATAAAATTTTATATTAGGTGTATAATTCAGTTTATATGATTTACTCACGATACATTTTCTATGCACTGTTATGCAATTAATTGTGATTTATGCGGTGCATTTAACGTCAAGATTATGTTTTTATAACATAGCAGGTCTCAAACATCGAAGTACATTTAAAATAAGTAATTTTTGTCAAAGAATTGGGACGCGTATTTTTATCCATAATCATTATAAGGCACTGTGCATCTAAGAATAAAACATGCTATGGGTTATCCCTGAACCGGTCTTGTGTGACTTCGTGTTAAGTTTAGAATCCTTTTGATAAGGATTGTCAAAATCCTTTTGACAATGTTCAGCAACATTACTTTAAGCTACAAAAACAACAGAAAATTAAAAAAAAGCTAAATGATCCACCAGAAAATTAAGTGTAAACAATAACAATATAGTAAATAGTAATCATTATTAAGTAATAATTAGCAAAAAAAATTTAATCTGATCAGCAGTTTTAATTAAATTAAGAATTGTATGCAGGGCCGGATTTAGACTTGATAATACACGAGAAGCTATTTGAGAAATGTAGCGCTTTGTAAGTCCATATTTTATATTAGATGTCAATGCCAAATATAATTTTTGGCACTCGGACAAATTTTTTTAGGGGTCCCCAAGAAAGTGGGAACCCTAAAAATCTATAGCTAGTTTAGCTTATACGTAAATTCTTCACTGATTGATTGTATTATATATTTATTTATTTAAGTCTGTTTTTTCTTAAATTTCCTTTTGTATAGATGAAATAATTCCTTTAATATGATACTAAGTATAGATAATAATTAATTATTTACATACTAGAAACAATTGAAAAGTTAGGATGATACCAATCATGATATTTACCAAATTCCATATATCAAGATATGGAATACTCCTCCAGATAAAGAGCGAATAGTGCCCTAGAGAGTATTTCCAGACTTTCGGATTTACACCTACCTTCTATGTCCATAATGTAATAAGTAGAGCTCGGATTTAGATATATGTACAAAAATACTTGAAAGTATATGCATAAATATGCACCGCAGTTCTCCAAAATATGCACTAAAATTGATAAAAAAAAGATAAAATATGCATTGATATGCAAACTAAAAATATTATTTCTTGGAATTTTTATAGGTAAATTTTTTTAAATATGTGTTTACTGACTAAATTCATATAAGCTAATAATTTCAATAATAAATTTCAATTACAAATTAATATTTTACAAAATATACAAAGCTATCTATTTATTTTTATTTTTAATAATATGGTAAATATTTCCATATATCTTAATTTATTGTTTAAATTTAAATTTAAGAAAATGTTTTCATTGCTTCAAATTTTGATAAAACAATTTTCTCTATTAAAATTCTTCAAAAACACCAAAAATGGTACAAATATGCATCATTTGCTCAAATATGCCCCAAATGTTGAAAATATAATATGAAAAATATGCATTTTGACAAGGGGCTGTCAATTAATTACGTAAGGACGATTTTTGTAATTTTTGATCCCCCCCCTCACATAAGGGCACGTAAGATTTTGGCAACCCCCCCCCCCCGTTACATCTTACGTAAGGACTATTAAAATAATTAAAGCTCAACGGGGTACCGGAAAAACAGTGAATTCCAAAAAAAGGGTCGACGGTGTACCAAAAAAAATTAGTTATTAAAAAATTTATTAAAAAAATTTCAAAACGGTATTGTAAGATACTTACGTAAGGAATACGTCGGACCCCCCCCCTCCTCCACGACGTAAGGGTCCGTAAGATTTCCAATACCTCCCCCCTCCCCCTTACGTAATTAATGGACGGCCCCCAAGCGGTATTTTGGATTTCTTTTTACCTAATTCGTTCAGATATCAAAAGCATAAAATCCGAGCTCTAGTATTGAATTTCGGAATACTCTACAATATAAGTTGTACCAACGTTTTGTGTAGATAAGAATCAATATATTGTGTCAACAGAACTTACTAAAGTTTGCTCACCGCTTTTTCCAACCAGGAGGGGGGCGCTCGGGGATTTGCCCCCGGGGCCCGGAATCCCTCAAGGGCTCGGACAAATAACTAAATAAATTTGAATGAATAACAAATTAGATATTGGGTTTTGTTTTTTCTTATTAAAACCTGGCGTTACCTAGGTGGAAAAAAATCCACATCAGTATATACTAGAGGTGGGGTGTGACAAGCCCCAAACATTAAAACAATGTAATATTAATTTTGTGTCCCGTTTTTTTCAAGTTTACATTGAGCAATGTTCTTTGTGATCATCTAAAAACCATATTATCACAAAAGGAATAAATTTTCATATATCGAAAAACATATATAATTTTAAATTAACCCTTAATAACTAACGTCAAATAATTGTCACACTATAACTACTGTGCAGTCACAGTGACCGCGCTTTATTTCCTTTGTTTACTCACGTACAACTTAACTTTTTGATTTATTTGCAACAGATATTTTATTTGGTATTCTAGTAAGCAAAAAAAAATTAAAAAGTAATTAATTTTAAAATTTTATTAACTTGAAATAACACAAAAGAAATTATTAGCATATCTGAACACCTTTAGGTATAGTATACGATATAACTAAAATTTAATTTATTTTCTCAATCTAAAACATATTTAAGCATTATGGAATACTCCCCAGTGCACTCTTTCTATTTGTTTGCGAATTTTTCAGTAAACAATGATTTTTCTTCTTTTTTTTTAAGGTATAGGCAGTTCTTGCCTGTTCCAACTTTATAGATTACGTCATCGCTTTCTTGGCATTGTTGGCCTTCAAAGACTCTTATCTTTAAGTCTTGTGAGGCTTTTAGTTTACATATTACTTAGTAATTGTTTCATTGAAAAATCTCTTGTTAATCCATTTATGAGCATCAGTGGTAGACAAATAATAACGGATAAGTTTCGTATTTACGTACTATTGACATCAGTTTAAAACACTATTTATAATTTGTCGATAGGACTCCCAGAGAGAGCCATGACCCCTATGGGTCTCTGGGATTCTGCGTTCTGCGACACTAAATTTTTTTATATTGTAAAATTGATTTTTATTTTAATGGAAGCCTTAGTTCCGATCAGTAGAATCTAGATTCTGCTAAACCCCCCTAAACACCTCCCGTAATTAATTTAGATGTTTTGTGCGTAGTTTTTCTTAATAAAAATACGAAGTATTTGAGCCAAACAAGTGGGAAAAGATAAGAAAATATTTTTACGAGGACAAGATCATGTAAAAACAGGTTATAAGCCCAGATTGGCCATATGTGAATAGCGGCTACGACAGTTCGGTGTTAAAATTGTTGGTGCACTATTAATTTCTAATATTAAACATATTAAAAAGAATTAAATTAATTTAATAACTTTTAGTAATTTTGTTTCCAAAATATGTTTTTTTAAGTAAGGTAACTACACGTAATAAGGCCCATACCCTAATAAGGCCTAAGCAACAAAAATTATACTTAAAATAACCTCTCTTGCTCGATATCACACTTACAGACACCTATTGCATGTAGAAGTTGCTAAAATTTTGCGGGAGCTGAATATCCCATTTGTAGCCCCCAGTGTTACATCATTTATCATAAAGTGAGACCGTGCAGCCGCAAATAATAAAAATCGGTTGAAATAAATCATAAATATTTTTTGTAATATCACAGTTAGCCATATAAAATTAAATCTTTATCTTCATAAGTACATGCTTCGATGATCTTAAAAATTTGAATATCGTATCGCGGTTCAAATATTTTTTATTGTGGTTTTCTTACATAAAGTGGTGTGCGCTTATTAACCCCTACTAAATTTACCATAGTCTTTACTATTTTTGTTTGCTTTATAATGTATTTTACAGTACTTTTGAGATATTACGAATGTAAATAATTAGTAGGCATATTATTTATTACTAAATTATTGAACGTTATTTTTAGTGATTTCGGCCGATGCTTCCTAAACGAGCCACGTGGTCAGAAATCGATGATTTTGAGTGCTCAAGGCATATTAAAATAAAGCCTACTGGCAAGGCTTTTAAAAATATTTAATTTTGTGTTTGTCTATGGTACAAGTTTACCATTTTTCGTTTATATTTTGTAGAAAATGTACCAAAATTATGATTATTATTAAAACATGTTGATTAAATTGGATATTTTTCATTTTATTGCAAATCTCCCTTAGCTAGGCCTTATTTGGGTCAGGTACCATCTAAATTAATTAATTAATTAATTGGTAAATGTTGAGAGTAGATACGGTTAAAATGGCCGGGTTTATTTAGTCTGAAATTGAACCCACGACTGCGATACAGAAATTTTGAATTCTAACTGCTAGTCTACAACCGCTCTCCTGGATTTAATTAATTACATTATGGTAGTCAAAATATGATTAATTAATTGTTGCGATATTGACTTGGCGTTAAATATTGGAAATCAATATAGCTACTATGCTATACTTATTATTGGCACTCATTATTGGTGAGGTAGTTAAATCATAAGATTGGCAATTATTTAACAGTCAATATATGGATTATTGTACAAATGTTGCACTCCATTGTAGTAATATTCGAAATTGATACATAATATTATCATTAATCTATATTTTATTATTGGCACACACTCGTATTATTGATGCAATCTTGATTGTACAAACTTTTGAATTTATATTGGCATAAGAATCAATGCTTAGTTGAAATTCTACCAATGTTCATTTATTATATTCTCACATCTAAACATTTGGTGAAATTGCCTCTCTCCGTATTTTGGAACATAGGAAAATCACACAAAAATTGCCCCCCCCCCTTAAAAAAAATCTAAAGCAATAGGCTGTACCCCTAACAATATACGTAAGCGTAAGCATAGGTAAGAGCTTCCTTTCCCCATGTCCCTATTTACTCTTGTCGCGGTTGCTTCGATGTGCATGACAGTTATATACAAAAATAAAAAAAATAAAATAATTTCTTATTCCTCTTTGACTATTGAACGACTTATCCTTTATTATAAACAATATAATATATTATAAAAGTATTGCAATCAATCATAGTAAAATACGACAGAATACGAAAGTAAAATTTTCAAAAAAAAAACTATTTCTATAAATTGCTTCAATTAGCAGCGGAATAGTCATTAGTATTTTCTTTATAAATGTTCTAGATATTTAAGTAAATAAAATAGATTTTATTGAGAAATTTTAAATTTATCTTTCCTCGCATATTTTCAAATAAACCATAAATCATCAACATTTAACACTATATTTTATATACTTTCTAAAGTATATATCACTGTGACACATAAATCTTGTGATTTAGATCCCACTCATTGCAAGCTGCAGGTGGACTTTTCAATTTTCTCAATATAAACCATCGAGGAAGTAATAAACAGCAAAAGATTTAAGTTGAAGTGAGGACACATGTACATACGTACCCTCGTACAAATTAAGCAAATGTACTAATAATTTAATCCAAAGTGACTTGTTTAAAAAAAAATTAAGAGTTCTCGTGGTGATGGTATCATAAGTAGCTAAATATATTTTTTAATTTTTATGAAAAGTGATTTTTGGCATTTTAACCCTGTAATATTTTGAACGTTCCTTTAAAATTTATAACTGTACGTGACAGTTTAATTTAATTACAAAATGTATCAACTTTTATGATTTTAATTTTGCAATTCGATAAACCTTGCTAAAGAAATGCTTAATTACCTATACCGCGCACAAGGCGTGAGAGTGCAATTGACAAATTTGTTCAATTTATATGATGATTCGTTTGGACAAAAACCGCCCTTATGCAGGCATCATATTTGGCACTTTCCAATCCGATAAGAGTTGCATCGTCAAAACGTAAACCTATTGACTTGTTAAAACGCTGTTTATGAATTGGATAACGGTGCACTTGAAATTTGAAACATTGATAGGAAGTAAATATGACCAAGTGTCATATGGGACATGGGTGGAAAATGCTTTACCTCTATCAATATTTATTTCCGAACGAATTGAGCGATATTTATTGTTTGTTCCCAACAAATGCCGATCAGAAACAGATATTTATCCCTGATTTATTGAGAGTATGTCGGTGAAATGAGAAACGTTGGTTAAACATTTATGTGCACAAACTGAAACCTTTTGAAGTAAGTTAATTTTAACTGATGAAACGAAATTCTTTTAAATACATAGAGTAGATACAGTAAAACGAATATCGAATAAGCAAAAATTAACAATATTACTTGTAGGTACATAAATATTTTTTTCGAATCCTTATAATCTTTTTACTTGCTAATGTGTGCCCCAGTCTCTAATGTATCTATCTCCATATGAGATTAAAACATTTAAAAGGATTTCAGCTAATTTGAGCTTTATGCAACCAACCCTTAAAGTTGTCAGACACTCGAGCGCTTACCTTTTTCTCCATTAACTTGTTAAGCTTGCAGTAATAAATAACGAATTTTTAAGGTAATCTAATGTACGAATTAAGGGTATACTAATTTTTCAGATACATGTTTGTTTTATACCGATTTTCTACCCACATATTTGCGTTTCCCCTTTCATTTTGCTTTCTTTGCAATCATCCCTTTTGTAACCCTTATAAATAGCTTAGGTTATTATATTTTTACATTAACTTTTTTAGAGATACAATTACAAAATTAAAAGCACTTTCTTTTCGCTAAACAAAAAAATAAGAATAACAAACATTTAAAAATGTTGAGTAGTACTCATTATTATATAATTAATCTAAATTTATTACTTCTTAACAACCTTTGTTCGTAATATTTTCCTATGTACAAATTAGTATGGTTTAAGAGGTACCTACACATCGGTAAATAATGTAGTATTTATATACTTGAAAAACGTGCAGCTCAACATAACACTCAAGCTATTTTATTAACTTACTCGCTTATTTATGTGCTACAAAAATTTTAGATCCCAGATTTGCATACACTCGTTTTAGATTACAGAAAAACTTAAAAAAATTTTCCAACTTGGAAATGTGTGTTTCATGCAATACTAAATTAACCCAAATATACTAAACTTTAACTAATAATTGAACCAGTCGTGTTCGTGTAATCGTGTAAAATATAAAAAATAGAAAAACAACTGAAGAATAAAAACAAAAATGTATATATTATTGCTATTAGAATGCTACTTTTCCCTCTCTTGGGGTTAAAGTGTCACTTGTTCTATTATTTTCAGCCAAGCAAACTGCACTTTAACATCTACCTGTTTGTTTATTGTTATTAATTATGAGTTATTAAAGATTCGGTCATTGTAACAAATATATTATTTTCTTTGCCTAATTTAAAATTTAATTAAAAATTAAAAAATGCGTAAATGTATAAATTTTAGTAGAGTAATAATTCTCTCAACTGCATAATTTACATATTATTATATTATCTATAATCGGTTAAAAAAAATTTAACATTATAATAAGTAAACATTTAAGATTTAATATTAAATTGAACTGTAAAATGTTGAATATTATTGAATCATATCTTTTCCTCAAGTTCTAAAGAAGAATGAAGTTTTACTGATTTTTTCTAAGCAATAATTTAAAAATATCTTATTAGGCATTAAATAAATCACAAAAATGTTAGGGGTAGCATTAGCAAGTAATTTATTAAATATGGAAATTCTATGTAAATTATTATATTATGTATCTAGTATATTATACTACATAATACGATGATTGAGTTTAAGTATTATATCTTAAAGAGATTCTTTAATATTTGTTTTTTTTTAGTATATAAAACAAATTAAATTGGCATGAAAATTATTTTCATGTTATGTATAATTCAAAAATTAAAAAATAAATTAATTTAAGAAACCATAACATATGGGTTTAAATGTATATATTATTATGTTTCACTTTAGTGAACATTGTCAGGCAGGTCAAGAACTGATGCCATAATTAAATGTTCTCGATTTGAAAATATCATCTTTATTTAAAAATGTTTTAAATTTGTTATACATACATTTGCCGGTTACATTAACTTTGCTATGATGTAATGTAAAAATATAATTAAAAATAGGGTAAAATTTTTTTGAATATTTTTTTTAAGTTAAAAAAAAATAAATAAATTTATATAAAAAATATTATTTTTGCAAGTTATTCAATTTTTATTAATAAGAAATTTAATGCAATGTAACTTAATGCAGGTTTGCAGCAGTAATTAACATAAAAGCTGTTTAAAATACAGTATTTTTACCTTTCCTGCATTTAAAACCATTTGATTTTAAATATAGGTAATAGACAAAATACCTAAGTTTTTCCAAAAAATACTAAAATTTAAAAAAAATGGTCATTTAAAAATGGGGTCAATAATCGCCCAGCTTAGGTAAACCGAAATTGAAAATTAGTGTTGTACGGTAAGCGTAAATATAAATCAAGTTTTAAATTAGCAATTATAACAATAAATTTAGAGTTATTTTTAATTTACTTATAATTAAAAAATTAACAAATAAAATTATCATATCATATGGTTTAAGTGTGTATGGTTCACTTTAATGAACATCGTCAGGTAGGTCAAGAACTGAATAATGTAATTTAATGTTCTCCATTTGAAAATATAATATGAGTATACATAGTTTCACTAATAGTTTTTTTTTTAATTTGTTTCACAGACAATTGAAAATATATTTACATATTACCTACTATGAAACTGCGAGTTTCATTGCTTGTTGAGACCGTCGAAACACGACAATTGCAGATCAACGCGACTGTTAATGTTGGTCAGAAACCAATTGGTTTCCTCCGTAGGACAGAAATCGTCAAGTTTCTTCCCGCTTACTCAGTTATAAATATATCGTTTTAACTGTCAATTTATCTGACAGTGGCAGTTTTTATATTTTATGAAGGTTAGATTAATTAATGAAACTCTCAGATTCATTGCAGGTAATATGTAAAATAGTGTGTATGGCACGGGATGAAACACGATTTCAGACCAGGGTGTTGCCAGCCCTCGCTATCGCTCGGGCAAGCAATCCTCATCCTGGTCTGAAATCGTTTTGTTTCATCCCTAGCCAAACAATATACTATTTTGTAATCAAAAATAATTGTAAAAAATATTTCAGAATTTAATAAAATGTATGATGTATAAGATGACCTTATATTGAGAATATTACCAATACCTACTACTACATATAAGAAATATTGTTGATTGATTTTAAGTGTGAACTTAAATTAATTATGCGGTGATTTAAAAAGAAGTCAAATTGTTATTGAAATTTCTTTAATTTAGGTTTAATCTAAAAATTATCAAATATAAAATAATACATGATTATTCAAGAACCCATTACCTTTTTAGTATATAAAATAATTTTCTCTTTTCGGTTGTAAAATATTTATGTGGTCACATGCTATAAGGGAATAAGTCCACTTATGCACATGCGTAAACTTGGCTCCCCTTTTTTCAAAATTTTAATTTTTTGTTGTTGTTTTCGATTGTGTTCTATTTGTTTTCAATTATTTTGATAAATTTTTTTTGATTTTGCAAAAAAATGAAGAAAATCTCAAAAAACTTTTTTTTCTGTCAGCTCTCCTTTTTTCGAAATTAAACTTTTTTTTGGTATTTTTGATTGCTTTTGATTTGTTGTCCATTGTTTTGTAAAAATGAATTTTTTAAATCAAATGATAACTGCGAAAATCGAGAAATAAAATTTTGCCCCAGCTCCCCTTTTTTCGACATTAAAAATTTTTTTTTGTTATTTTTGATTGCTTTTGATTTGTTGTCAATTGTTTTATAAAAATAAATTTTTTAAATCTAACGATAAACGTGAAAATCGCTTAATAAGATTTTGCGCCAGCTCTCCGTTTTCCGAAATTAAAATTTTTTGTTGTTGTTTTTGACTGTTCTTCATTCGTTTTCAATTGTTTTGTAAAAATAAAATTTTTAAATAAAAACCGTTTTGACTGTGGAACCGGCTGTTTTAACGTCTTGCCAAAAATATTTTTATTGTGTTTCTATTCTTATAAGTAGAGACCGGATTAAATGCATTTGCATATTTTGGCTATCTTTTAAGAATATTGCACATTTCGACTGAAATCTACTGATCGTGCATATAAAGGAAAAGTTTCTCTGATAATTTAAAATTTAAATTTGGCGATGTCAAAAAATTTAATTTAAAAAAAACTTTTTTTTTTTAAATTTAAAAAAAACTACTATAATAAGATCTATATCAAAATAGTAAAAAAAATATTAGTAGAAAATAGTAGAATTAACAAAATAACGTTATTTTGTAGTATTTATTGAAATTTGATGTTGCATAATATGTTGGCACTTTTTGGAGATTTTGTTGCATATTTTGAGCATTTATGATGCATATTTGTATGCATATTTCGACCATTTTAAGTTGCATATTATCCTGTCTCTAGTTAAGGGCCGTCCTTTAATCACGTGAGTTTTTTATGCCATTTTTTTACCCCTCCCCTTTGGTGATATATCGTGAGGTTTTAAGCTACCCCTACCCCCCCTTCCCAATATCACGTGTATTTTTTTTTTAAATTTTCTTCAAGTAGAAACGGCGAGACAGAAGAGAGTTAAATATTGTTGTTATGTTGCTTTTTAGGCATAAATTTGCTCGCTCGGGATTTCACGTGGTCGCAAGAAAAAATACACGTGATTGTCACAGCATCCCCCCCCCATCGTGATCAATCGTGATGTTATTCTACCCCCCTCCGCCCCTATTAGAACCTCATGTGATTAAAGGACAACCCCTTATGCGGTTACATCAACAAATTGATCAAAATTTTGATAAAAAAAGGAAAATCATGAAAATATTGACCGTCTGACCAGGACATTATAAAATATTTTTCGAAATTCAATTAAATGTATTTATATAGTCATTAGCAATTGTAAAATAAATTTGGAGTGTATAATATGATTTAAGTGGGTATATTTCACTTTAATGAACATCGTCAGATAGGTCAAGAACTGAATAATAAAAAAAAAATTTAAATTTGTTTTACAGGTAATTGAATATATATTTTTTTAATTTGTGTGTTCTTTATGTAAGTTTGAAAAATTAATTTAATATTTATGAAAGTATATATAGTTCATGCGTAATTAAACAATTTTTGAATGGATTAGTTTCGGTAGTTTACCATCTTCTGGATTCACTACGAGATACATTATTGAATAAGTACTATTTGGTAAAATATTTATAAAAACAGTAGCTTATTTCAACATCAATATTTATCGAACAAAAAGTAATTCTTTTAAAAAATACATCAAAAATGTTTGTTTCTAGTATAGAAATCAATCAATTACCGACAAGAACTAGTTATTTAATTGAAAATGGGGCCATATTAGAAAACACTTTATAATATGCACAAGAAACCATAACTAAAATATTAGTAATAAAAACATTAGGATCGAATTTGTTATTAGTGCAAAAAGTACATTTATTACAAAGAATACAATATATATATATAATACAATATAATATAATTAAATGTACAAACGTACAATATTTTTCTCTATATATTATTACAATATTTTTGAAACAAGGCAATCACATCTACTGCAAATTAACAATTTAATATATTTACCTGTTATATGATATTCTATAGTAGGTAATATGTAAATTATAATTATATTAGAAGTGTATGATTAATCGACATTGATAAATGTATTGGGAACACAATAATCAAAATTTCACATTATAAACGAAACGATAATTTTGTAAATTATTGAATATGAACCTAAATTTTAACAATAAGCTTATACGAAATACACTATAAATTCAATAATTGGAAATTAACCATCCGAAATTTACTATCACTTCAATTGTGAAATTCTATGTAAGACTAAACACGATTCAAAATATAATAGTATATACTACTGTCTAGTGAAGTTTCAATATAAATTGAACGAACCGATACGATATTATGATGCCGAAAAACCCTTAAACAGTTACCTCCATTTAATAATGCAAATTTTGATTGTATTTTAATGACTTATCATAAATTTGAAAATCAAATAAAATTGTAACATGAAAACGTAAACGTTTTGTGTTTACAGAGGAAAAAATCAAATTAGGTTTTGTGTTAATGCGAAACTGAAAACTGAAGAGGACGTGAAATCAGCATTGTATCGGCATGTGACGTCCATTATTGGTAATATCGAGGCGACAAGGCGAACCAGGAGGCGACAGCTGAAACTAATAACGCATTATGCGTGTTGAAGCGTAGCCACTACATTATTAATAAAACAATTATTGGAACGTGTGATTTAATTTTGTTCAATTCAGCGATTAATTTCTACTGAATATTGTTATTGTTTGTGCTTTATTGTATCGATGTTTGATGTACGTGGTTAAGGGTTGGAATTTGTAATAATTTGCGCGAACGCTGTTTTCACAAAAAAACCTTATACAAAACAATTTAGGAGTAATAATATTGGAAAGATATAACAAAAGTTGAATAACAATAATAAAGAGTGACGTGAGTAATTGGGAAATTAATTCTTTTATCAAGAAATCAAATTAGGGTGGTAAATGTTTCATATGTGCGGTTTTCTCATCAAATGCAGGCGTCCAGCGCTCACAGATAACCAATACGGGCTCATAAAATCTTTTATAGCGGTTCTGCTAGCGGTCAGAGACATTTTATAAGTCCTTGTGGACGTTGACGTAAGGATGATATTGTTCCAGGCAGTTTAAGTCACAAAGTAGCTCAAGAAGACCGTAATCCGTGTATTGGTGGCTTATTGACAAATATTATGTGTAATGTAATATCAAATGACGACGGACGCTTCGCAATTTTTAATAAAATTTTCCTTTAATCGATATCTGCTTGGGGAAACGTTTATTATTTCTTAAGCTATTATGTAAGTTGACAACTTTTATGATGCAGTTTTTTTGTTAATCGAATTGGAGATAATTAGAAAGACGGATAAGCGTAAACGCAACAGTGGTTATTACATTGCCTGTAGACATGTAATGGCTACGACTTTTATAGGTCAGAGTATTGAAAAAGGGCTTCCAACATAACATTGCTGCACATCAACAAAGCCACACTCCCTTTTATTTTTATTGATATCGAGAAAATGATGTTTGTACTACAACTTACACGTCTCCTGGTGTCATCAAAGACGAAGGCGAGTATTGATCCCGAAGCTTCACTTCTGAAAAAATAAGGAAGCGTTTGTTTGCTCGTTACAAAGTTAGTTCGCAGAAAATGAAAGTGATATTTTTAAAACCACAAGGTTCATAAAGGGCGACCGTAAAAATTTAAATTAAACTCGAACATCTACAAAAATTTTAAACTCATAATTGGGAATAATTGGCAAGCAATAAAATGTATCGCTAATTTATCAAGATTGCATAGTGCGGTTAACCGCGACTTGACGCTCTGAAGACAGAGTAATAAAACGTTAGGTTTACGAGACAGCGGCTTTCAGAACCCAATATCTTCTGCTCAATACGAACCCAGCAAACTATTAGTTGTCATCGGTTATTGGAAGTTATGATTCCTTCCTGATCTTATGTCCAGTTATTTGATTTTAACCTAGGGGGAAGCTTTTCAAATATTGCTACATTTTCCTTTCCAAAGACTTTTATTGCTAATATAGAGGTGGACCTCGACACGAAATAATTAAAAATCAATACCTTTCAGCAAGAATCGTCAGCCTCGTCGTCGTAGTCGTCATCGGATAATGTTAAAATTGTATGCTTGCATTCGACATCGACATTTAATAGTTTGAGCAAAACTTTCGTAAGTTTATAGTAAAGCGTCGATGTCAATTCCTAGTTTACAAAATCAGATATAATCCATAATACTAGTCCACAGGCGACAACCGGAACTACCCGTGCCATTTCCTGTTCGGAACGTTCTTATCGCTATGAGAATTCGTTCCCATTCAGATTCTGCATCCCGATAATAAGTTTATTTCTGTATTTGTTTTCATCGGAATGGGCATTCAAATGTGTCTATATGTACTATAAAACTTCAAGTCTTCGGGCAATATACATCATATATAAAACAAGATCGTCGCTTTGATTTTTTTAAATCTGTCGTATTTTTCTAGTTTTCCTTTTACGATATTGCAAGTGGAGATTAAATATGGAAGTTATAAAAGCATTTTCAGAAATTTTAAATTAATGATTTCGTTCTGCAAATTACGAGTCAATTTTCATCAAAGTGTCAACCGAAGGATTTTAGTGAATAACGTAATGTGTGGAGAGTGCGATTGTTAATGTCCAAACGAGGCCGTTATCGGTGAACACCATTAGGGAACATCTAAGAGGGCTTCACCATTATTGGGGTGGTTATAGCATTGACCAAATTATAACTTACAGTTCGCTATAGTGCTCACATCACCTTATTATTGCAACTCATGGCGGGGGCTGAAATAATTTTTAAGTAAATTTTAGACACAAAAGTCAAAGTTTTTGCAGAGATAACATCGGAGCCCAATCAAATCCTAAAAACCGCGTATAGATATTAATTATTTGCCAACATTGCTACGCAGCTTTATTAAATTGGAAAAAGAAATTTCGTAGCCGCCGCGGATCGTATTGGCGGCGTAAGCCGATGTCAAAGGGGACTGGGTTTAATTGAAACTTCAAAACATATTAAAAAGCGGTTCGCTTGATACTATCATAAGCGAAATAAAAAACTGGCAGAAAATCGCTACGTTTGTTACCTTAGTTTGAATTGGAACGATTAAATATTAATTGGGATTTGAAAATTTTAAAAGAAATCCGATATCTTATTCACTTTCTTGTTAAACTCGAAATCGGCCAATCAATTTATAAACGCGTTAATCAAAGTACAAATTTGTTTTTAACTTCTTAAAGTGAATATTAAAAAAATTATAATAAAAAAATATTGCAAAAATTCTTTAACAGCGTAAAAAACTAATTAGCCATGCTAATTGAACGACTCTCATCAAATATACAGTTCTTTTTTTAATTTGAAAGAAAAATTGGTCCCAATCTAATCAAAAAAGTCCCAAGCATAGCGCATAAATTTATAATTAGACAGACTTCTTGAATAATTCAATCCCTCTCATGGACACTGAACAAGTTATGACGAAAAGATATTCTTATAGATTAATATTCTTGAACAAATTTCATATTTTTAAATTAATTAAAAATTGTAAAATTATTTATACTATACATATTATTATTATTATCGCGAACAAATATTAAGGATGTAGCATATAAAAATGTCACTACAATTTAGTGTATTAAGTAATAATTACAAAATAATTTCGCCAGAGGATTCCTTTACCTTTAGGAGAGCCTTCGGGGCAACAATTAGGAACTAATTTGTGATAAATTTGCAATAGCAAACCATCAAATTTTTTTATTTTGGTCTTTAAAAATTCGGTTCGTCACGAGCCTTGATGTAATAAAAAGAAAAATTGACGATAAAATTGACGTGCTTGTTAAAAGGATAACGCATCAATGCTTTCGATGCTTCAATAGTCCAGCAATAGTCCGATTTATAAGTACAATTACATAAAGGGTTTATCGACTGAAAACGATTGATGAGAACCTTGTTAGTGGATAAGAGGGTATCGGGATTAAGATGTTCACATTGGAAAATATTGAGATGTTTGGTTAAAGGATGAGTGGCTTCGAGTATCATAAACCGTACAAATTGTAGATGGTAGATTTTACGATGCATATTTTGCGTTTATTTGCAATAAGACTCAGCATTGTATTTTTAGTGTTCTTATTTTAGCTACTTTCGTGGAAATAATAAAGGTATTTTAAAAATATTTTGAATTTGAACGATATCGAGGGTTCGATCTGCATTTTACGTAAGTCAATGGATACTGCTTGTACACACAAGGAATTTCGCATCAGTGGGTTGTCTGTGCATGGCTGGTTAACGTACCCCCAAAATCTATAGGAAAATTGATTATTTATTATCGGTTTGATGTGCTTTCGCGTGTTGTATAAAAGCGTCTGCTGAGGAGTAGTAACTGCTTAAAGCTGTAATTTGTTTTGGCGCATAAAACAGTTTACGATAAAGTTAAGAGGCCATAGAAACAATAATGTCGTAAAAATAATATGAAAATGCACTATAAGGATATCTTATTGATGTCTCCATTATTCTGCAATTCTAAAATTTTATATTCAGAAACAATGTAAGTGTGTAGAGAAAAATCTCGATGTATTGTTTTTCTCTATTTTATTATTTAAACAAAAAGTGCTTTTACAATTTGTTAGCGATTTGACACACATTAGCAGCGAGGGCAAGTTATCTAGGTCAGGGGTGCGTTGAATGTGTGATCAATTTCAGGATAAAGTTTGTTCGGACTTTAAAATTAGGTATTTTTGGTAAAAAAAATTATTGTTATTAATTAATATTTTTTAAAATTGCAAAAAACAAATTCGGTGCATTAATATTAACGGTGGCATTCTCTCGTTTTAATAAATCAAATAAGTGTATGTAAAGTCACACTCGGTTACAATATTCAAAACACATCTCCATGAGTAG
This sequence comes from Cantharis flavilabris, assembly GCA_949152465.1. Lineage (NCBI taxonomy): Eukaryota > Metazoa > Arthropoda > Insecta > Coleoptera > Cantharidae > Cantharis > Cantharis flavilabris. The sequence continues at coordinate 17,969,850 of OX424438.1, forward strand.
AATTTTAAATCCGTTTCGCAAAGATGGCCACATTTTAATGTAATAACAGCGAACGACGCGGCCGCTAACCGAATAAACCCCAAACCATGTATCCACAATTACAAAGAAAAGGGTTGAGCGGCGTATATTTGTTTTATTTCTGCTTCTGCATACGATAACGAATATTCCTTTTTACTTCGCGGTTGTGTAATAAAATTATCGTTTGTGTTATTACTAAATTTCACCTCTACGTACCTACAATACATCCTTATATGTAAATTTTCGTGAAAAGGTAGGTATTTGTTTAGGTGTCCATTAATAATACACTTTGTTACACTTTTAGTATTCAAATTGTTAGTCGACATTCTTGACTATTATATTAAAATTTAGTTTTAAAAACACCATTGTTAATAAATTTAATTAATTTAGGTAGTGTAAAGAATGTGCTACATTTTATATTACCAAGTTTATTACCAAAAGTTTGCTTGTAAAATTATTTCTGTAGAAAGCATTCAGGAAACCATTTAACATAACCAAAATAAAAACGTGCTACGAAAATAAAAAAAGGATGGATTACACAGTAGGGGGTACTTGTATGAACAGGGGTGAATTTTATATTTGGAACATTAAATTCTTTTAATTACTTTTTGTATCTACATATTATACGTGTAGTTTAACCATTATATTTCAAATACGTAGTGTGTGTTTCGTTATTTAGGCCCACTCCACTCACTGTTCATTTCGGAATACTCGACCATACCGAATAAATAAATCAAAAAATCAACGCGAATCTTAGGTCACCTTTCTCGTTCAAAAAATCCTTTAAATTTGCTGCACTCGCAATCCCAAGATATTATTTTATCCCTTGTGCGATGGTATTATTTTCACGATAAGAGAATGAAGCTGATACGAATTTTTTCAATTTCACGTGGACAACATGTATTACGACTGTTACAAAGTAGCAAGTACGATTTTTTATAATCAGAGATTAAAAACACAAAGTCTCAAGATTGCGAGAAACATAATTTGATACCTGGTTACAAAATGCTGGAGCATAATATATGCAGATAGACCCACACATGCATCACACGATGGATATTTTTGTTCTTCATTGTAGCATACATTTCTGCAACTCGGTGATTACCATATCTTTGCTATTACGAAACTGCAAATATCGAGATTTTTTATCATCTTTATCGCGTTGGAATTATTGCTCGTGGATATTACTAAAATCTTTTTCACGGTTTTTTCTCTCAAGCTCCAATTGCACTTATAATTATTATGCAATTTTGCAGTGGTAAAAGGATACTTGCTGATTACTCCCTCACTCGTGAAAAATCAGCATTTCCTTACAATGTATCAATTAGTAGTACTTAGTAAGTGGCTCAATTTCGAAAGTAACAAATAAAACATTTACCAATATAAAAATCCCAGAAATTGTTATTATCCAATAGTTTTTGAATTTGAAAATCTGGAGATGAAGACTGATCAGTCACTAAAGATATAAAGGAAATTGCGCTTTCATTGCCCAAATCTATTTATTGTGCCAGACAAGTGTATTGCAAAATTATTGAAGTTACTGTACATTTTATTCTTCATTTTGATCATTTCTGGTAGTAAATTCAAATTTTTTATCCAAAAAGTCCTGATTTAGTCCAGTAAAACTAGTAAAAGCGGGTTTTTCAATAAAACTCTTTATTAAGTGATTAAAGGTAAAATTAAGTTTGGTAGAATAGAATAGAGTTTCGGAAATATTTTGAAAAAAAAGATCCCAAAAATCTTGTATTCATGAATTATTGCTGTTTATCAAATTTTTTTGCTTAATGTCTCAGAGAGCTTAATTCTTAGAGAGAATATTATGCTATAGACATATAATTTCAAAAAGTTTAAAAAAATTAATATTGTAACTGCAATAGATTTCCGATTTATTTTTAGGAACTAAGATATCCACTTTTTAAATTTATCTGTAGCTTGGAGTCTGTTAACTTCTTTGAGATGAATTAAAGTATAGTCATAATTTCTAGTAATTCTAAAAAAACTAATTGTCTTAGCCCTAATACACAGGTCATGATTTATGACTTCTCAAAGTTGATTCTTCTTACAGGACATCGTATTCTCGATGTTAATAATACAAAAACGTAGTTTTTGGTTTGGTAGTTTTGTGTTAGAACAGTTTTTTCAAAACGTTTGGTGCATACATATTCTACAAAAAAAAACAGTAACAAAATAAATTATAGAAAATAAAATTAGAGGGAGAATATTATAGCTCTTGTGAGTCACAAGTATAATCTATCATAATTGACTATATCCAATCGACAGGATTACCATGTACTTTAGCATTTTGTTGGGTAAAACCTATAGTTTGCTAGTTTGCATTAACAAAAAATTAATTAAGGACTCTTCGATACCTTACTAATTCAGCAGACCTGAAGACCTGAAAGATGTACTTAATCTAATATTATTATTCAGAAAAAATAAGAATAATTATTACGTTAGTAACATAAAGATTAAATAAGAATTTGCTAATTATAATAAGTAGCATACTATTTACTTTGTTTGTTTTGTACACCTACTACACTTACCTAATATTGAAGAACGCTTAATTATTTATAACCTTGTTGGATTTACCCCAAAAAAATAATTGTTTAATAATTGCTTCAATGTAGTGTAAATTTTAATTGGTTCGTACACAATTTCTGCAATTTTTGGTGAAAATAAGCTCCAAAAAATGTATTATTGTTGATAGTTGTTCACGAAGGGAAATTTACAAACCTGGAGGTAATTTCCACAAAAAATACTGAAAATATAATAATGTACGCAGCAGGCAATGTTCAAAATATTATTTCAACTTTTATTTAATAACTAATATTTTGTTAATCGAAAATAGCAAAACTGTACGGCTTGTACTAAGATTGTACCTAAAATTTTAGATATTTCTTTCTCACCGAAAGAATACTTTTAGGAGATCATAACTTGTGAGCAATAAGAGCTACAACATTCTCCACAAATTATCCTGTGCAATTTTATCGTAAGACTTAACTATAACGTAATTTTATTTAAAATTGCATTACAATTTTTTTTTGTTCTTGGGCCATTATCTACGGTACGCCTATGGGTGAGATTTCCCGATGTTGTAAAGCTTTTCATTGTGACCGAAAAAACGAGTGGTTATGATTTTGCTTTGTGAAAATTGTTTATCGGTTGTATCCTGAATATTTGATAAAAGTCAGAAATAGTTGTGAGTTATTTAGATAAACAGTATTATTTCATTAGCTTACGTATTTTAACAGATTTCTGGATACCAAATCGTAATAATAGAAAGCTATAAACCATTTTCAGATATTAATAAAAAATACATTTTAGATGACATTATTCTAGTCGAAGTCACGTGTTATTTTTTGTTGAAATGTTAATTGAGAATAAAACTGCTGTTTCAAATTTTTAACATATCAAATTCTTTTACTGTTTGTGCGTAAATAAGAGACATCAGACAAGTAGTCTGATGGACAGGGGCGAATGGGTTCGATGTCACCGGCCCGGGAAAAATTTGTTGAAGCGGTCGAATAACTCTAATCATTAAATAATATGGGTAATAATTAGCCTCGGATCTAGAGGAGGGGGTCAAACCGGTGTATTTGCCTTAGTGGCAATTCAAGAGGGCGTCAAAGAATCGCAGATCCGGTGCTGATAATCATTAATAACATTTTTTTGTAAAATTTAAGTTTTATATACTAGCAGAGGCCGAAAATTTGAGTTGGGTTACTTTGTGTAAAGTTATTGATGCAATAGTCAAATGCGACATTTGAACTAGAGATGTTCGCTCTGCGATTTTGGGGCACCGTTTCTGACTGACAGCGACTTAAACAAAACTGTAAAATTTAAAATATATTGATACCTGTATCTCAAAAACGGTGCAACAAAATTAAAAAATCAATAGGAATTTTTTCTTGTAAAGTTCATTTTCTACATTTTTACATTTTTCTATTTGTCGCATCGTTTCCGAGATACAGATGACAATATGGTTTATATTGTACAGACTCCTTTAAGTCGCTGTCAGTCTGAAACAGTGCCACAAAATGGATAGGAACAAAATTGAAGACAATAAAATTTGCAACTAAAAATCTCAAAAAAATTTTACTGTAAAATCGATTTTTATAAAACAAAAATCGGCTTCAAAATGTACAATTTACATTCCAAATTTTAGTTTTCCAATGATTTCCATGGAATTGCAAAGATTTTCAAAGAATTCCAATAACTTCCAACAAGGGGCAGCTAACGGGGTAACTGCCCCCCCCCCAAATGACTCATCAAAACCAATAAATTACTAAACTTTGTTAAAATTTAAAAAATATACATATGTATCTAAATTCTTATCAAAAAAATATATATTATTTACTCTCACTAGCCTCATTTCAGATCTCCTGGATCTGCTCTTGTGTACAACTGAAGGGAAATTGAAGGAAATCTTAAGAAATAGAAATTTAGAAAATCTTAAAAATACCTACTATAGAAGAATTTTTTATTTTTTCAATTTTTTGAGATTTTTCTGAGATTTCTTTGGATTTTCTCGAGTTCCTAAGTAATCTTAAGATTTCCAACATTTCCTTGAATTTTTCAACATTTTCTTGATATTTTTATTTATTAGGATTTCCTAACACTCTTTCCGGTTTTCTGTAGATTTCCTTTTAAGTGAAAAACCAACTGCAAATCGTCATATTTATACAAAACTAAAGGAAAATTTGAAAAAAATTTAATTTTCTTTGATATTCCTCTTCCTCAAGATTTTCTTGAATTTGATAAAATTTCCTAGAATATTTTACATTTCTTAAATGTTCTAGAATTTCCTGAGATTATCTTGAAATTCCTAAAATTTCCATGAATATTTTCAAAATTTGAAATTTCTTCGAATATCTTCAGATGTCTCTTCGCTAGTACATCAGAGGTTTTTGATGATTTCTCCGTATTTTGTAGCTGGACAAGCGAGGGAAAATTGTGAAATACAAAAATTAAGAAAAATCTTATAAAAAATAAGTTTCAGTTTTTAGCATTTTCAATTTTCTGATACAATACAATACAATCATTAAATATGCTTTAAATTATATCTAGCAACAAATGGGGAGCGAAGCGCGACACACTGCTAAAAATATATCAAACAATGATACGATCGAAATTAGATTACGGCTCCATTATCTACGCATCAGCGCACAAAACACTTTTACAAAAAATAGAACCAATACAAAACTCATCATTGAGGATGATACTAGGAGCCTTTCGAACCACACCTATAGAAAGCCTAAGATGTGAGGCGGCGGTGCCATCCCTAAAGACACGAAGAAGTATCTTAACAGCGAGATATGCATTAAAGATAGCAACAGACCCAGCACACACAGCGTACACCAACGTAATATCTAGAAGAAACGCCCTTAGATATAATCATTATTCTAACTATCCTAAACCATTCCATATAAGATTCCAAATAATCCTCCAAAACCTACAATACGAACTACCAAAAATATACACGCATAAAAGAGACAAGACAGAACCATGGACAGTAAATTCAGTGACGGTCAACATGGAATTTGCAAAATACAAAAAACACATCTATGGCAACGAATTTAACATAATATTGGACAAATACAAACAGTATGAGCGCATATATGCATATAAGCATATATGCTTCTAAGCAGGACGAACTGGTGGGGTGTGCCTTTGTATATGAAGACATGGATAGACAATACCGTTTACCCAACAGCACGTCTATATTTACAGCGGAAATTATCGCCATATATCAAGCCCTAAAATACATAAAAAACGAACACAAGAAGCAATTTTTAGTTATCACGGATTCCTGCAGTGCAATACAAACAATTAGTAAAGACAATTCAAATAACATCATAGCAAAAAGAATACAAGACATCTATCAACAAATAACATCAGAAAAAAAAAACGTCGTTCTTCTATGGGTTCCATCACACGTAGGAATCCCAGGAAACGAGGCAGTGGATAGACTAGCGAAGAAAGCAATAACTAACAATAACGCAAAAATAAAAAACTCATGATCCATACTGACATATTATCGATTCTAAAAAACAAAGCTTACCAGCGGTGGCAAGAGGAATGGAACGAAACTAACCAAAAATTAAATAAAACAAAAAAGACCATAAAGCCATGGAATTTTCAACCACAAACTAGATCACTAGAGACCACACTGACCAGATTAAGGCTGGGACACACCGCAATCACACATACCCACAAATTAGCAAAAGAACCACCACCACAATGCATAAGATGTCAAGTCAGCCTAACGGTGGAACATGTAATAATTGAATGTCCTGAATATGATCAACAAAGAAAATAAAATAAAATACATCAACTAGTTGTTTAAGCACTTAATCCTGAAGAAAGCAGTATTACTAACATAATAAAATATCTAAAAGATAATGAAATGATTACAAAAATTTAAAACGAGGGTAATATACGAATTAATTATAATGTAGATAATGTAGGTGCTAATAACCTAGATGTTGATGCACGTTAATCAAAATAAAAAAAAAATAATAGAATTTCCTAAATCTCAAATTTCCCAGATTCAAAGTTTGCTCGTCAAGGATTTTTGGAAGAGGGAGTAACGGGGCTATCCAACCCCCTTGTCATGACTCATCAAAAACCAACAAAATCTACCAAAAAAAATTTTTAATTTCAAAAATATACCTAAATTCTTATCAAATTATATTTATTTACCCCCTCCTCACTAGCCTCGTTTACCCTATGCATGAACATTGTCTGGATCCGCTTTTGATTTCCAAACTAGTTCAAATCTAAAAAATTTCTATGATTTTCAAGAGATTTCAAAAGGGAATTCCAAATAAGTGTAGACAAAATTATCCATATAATTACCTTTTAAATTTTAGTAATCATAATAGGGTATTCTTAGTTAATTTGTAGCACGAATTTAACTTTTTCGTATAAACCATTGTAAATGCGGATTATCCATTAGTTTTTGAGAAAACGGAAATTTTCGATATGTTTAACACATACATAATATGTGGAGTAGAATGGAAAGAATCCTCGTACACAAATATATAGAGATATAAGAGAAAAAGGGAGTATAATTCTTTATTCACAAAGATCTCTTTCAAAATAATGAAAAAATTTTAGTTCCTACGACTAACTCAGATCATATGCGCAAATAGGGGGGGAGGGCTTAGCTCCCTCAAAATTAAAATTAAAAAATAAAATTGAGATAGAAAGCGTAATCCACAAATTTGCGAAAAAGGAAAGGAGAATTCTGTTGCGCTTTTAGTTTTTTTATTTTATTTGTCAATAAATTTATATTAAAAAATAAATTTACTGTCTATCGTCTAATTTTGATTTTGTTAAGCAAAGAAAAAAGTCTTCGTTTTGGCCCCCCCCTCAAATATTATACCTAGTTGCGCCAATGATTGAGATGATGCTTCGTAAAACTACTGAAATGGTAGAAACTGTAAAAAGAAATACGGAAGAAATTACTGTAAAACTCAGAAATTTGACAAGAAGATGCCCTGTCGGATCTTTTATTTAAAATTGTCATCGAAGGAGCAGTATGAAAAGCAAAATGTGAAATAATTGTGAACAATTGGGTATTGCGACATTTAAATTCATGAACATTTTAGCAAATTTAAAAAAATATATTTAATATTTCGCTCAAACAAACAATTAATTTGTGTTTTGATGATAAAATTCACCGACATTACACAAAATTTTTGGTTAAAAACTTAATTACAAAAGTTGCATCTTACAATTTGTATTGTAATTTTTAATAAAAGAGTGAGTACACACAGTAATAGCCTTGAATTTTCCCGATTGACGAGACACCTTATTTTTTGCGCTTTTCTGAAAAATATGAAAAGCAATATTTTTTAATTTCTCAAATTTAATAAAGTCGACTGGAAAATTTTAAATAAAAATTTTATATGAAATACATACATAATAATTTATCAAAGAGTGCTTATTACATAAACTTTAAAAAAAAATTACACGTATTGCATCTCTCGTATTCAATTAGTTGGTATTCCTATGTTATGTAAAATTGCAAAAATGCAATATTACGTTTTCTCCCGAGTTGAATTAACTAAATTACAATTAAAATTTCTAGTTGCATCTAGCAATTTAAATTTAAACAATGTATCTAACAACAAAAACGCGAAAAATTAAATAATTTTTATATTCCGCCCGTCAAAATAATTCATTATTAATTTCTTCTGGCTTCTACTTTTAAATGCGAATTTATGAAAATGCAAATTGCATCGGTTTTTCTAGTGTTGAAATTTTACTCTACGTAAAAATCAATTTTTCTATTTGAATGTTGAATCTAAATAATTGCAATACATAAATTTTGTGTATGTGGATTTACTACGCGTCCCGTTAGTAAAAAGTGAGCAATAACAAACCAAATAAAAGCGATACGATCAAATCCAATTTGAGTATAAACCGATAGAGGATCAACTAATCTTATACATGTGCCTAAAGGCTAAACACTCTTCAAGAATTGAAGTCGAATAATTTTTTCCCCAGAGAATCGAAGCATTGCGTTTCTTTACGCAGCGACAAATACCAATTTCCTCTTATCAGTTCCAAGTTTTCTCTCAAGCCTGTGACTCACAACTAAAAAGTCGATTCTTTCCTTTGTTGCGATTAATAAAACAATTACATTATTTAACCCGTTCAAATTGAACGACAAGAATACTAAATAAAAATTGTTAAATTTCTATAAATTGATCTTTAACTTAGAAAATTAGATTTAGTGTTTGAACTAAAATTAAAGCTATGTAAAAAAGACTTCGCTCAATTCGTCTCTTAAGAAATCCATTGAGAATAAAAAAGTTTAATTTTTACCCCTATCAGAAAGTAGCAACAAGAAATAAAAGTTTAAATTGTCCTATATACAAATTTTCATTACTTTTTCTCCAAAGGGACAAGTTTTTCGAAATACGACAGTATTGAAGTTTTAAAATTTTTAAATTACTTTAACAAATTTAATAACTTGGGTCGAAAATAATATTGATTTGTGTTCTTAATGCAATGACTTTTTTGTATTTATTTATAAGATTATTTATTGAAAATTATATTGTTGAAAATGAAAAATAAAACTTGTACAACTTCAAAGCCATATTTCTTCACGTGATCTCTCTTAACAAACGTTGTTATCATCAAATGCCGAAATGCACAATGATTATTTGAAGTATAGAGAAATATCAATGGAACCGTGTGCTGACGGTCTGCAGGACGTGTTAATGTAATTATCATTTTAATTAATTAATATTTAAACACAAAATTTTAAGTTTATCCCGAATTTTCTGTTAAAATAATTTTATAAAAATCGTCTGGAATTCAAAGCAATTTTGTTTAACCTTTAACACACCAGTCGGGGTCCGTATGGACTCTACATTTTTTAAACTTTTAAACTTCAAATTAGAAAAGTTATTTCAAAAACTCATTGCCCGTTAAAGGTTACTTTGAAAGAAAATTGCCTCTTAGCCATGAAAAATTATCAAAAATCTGACTGTCGTCTTTGTGTGTTCCTGAAAATTTAATATACGCAGCAAATATGTTTTTTTCAATCAATTGCTTCGTGACTACTATTTAGATTTTGAAATTTTGGTTCATGGAAACTCTACGAACGAAAAAAATGAACAAGAAAATGTTCAACGAAGCTGAATTTCTGGGAAGCAACTAAAGGAAATTACGACCGTTTGGATATCCGACTGTATCGAGAAAAACGTCAAGGTTAGCCGAGCTGTACTTGCCATCTACGATCACCAAAAAAGTAGGATTCACAATTAAAACAATTTTTAGTACAACTTTCTCTTTAGGGTTTCTTACCTATTTTTTTGTTTTTTTTTTATTTGCCATTGCTTCAAATTGGTTCTAATTTTAATTATTGTGTTATTTTTGAATTTTTATATAATTTATTTCACATTTCATATCACATCATATAGAATTATTTAAGGTTTGGTTTGAGAAGGTAACGTTCCATCGTTCTTACTGCAAAGCTCTTTATGTTCCAAAATATTTTAATAAAATTATCTATAGTCAACAATCCACAGTTTTTAAGCAAAATTTGGTTGTGAAATCCAACTTAAAATAAAATTAATAAATGATAATACTTCTTGTCTCGTTCTGCCACAACTGTAGCAATAAAAAAACAAATTAAGTTCTTACAATCATCCACCTCAGCCAACAGAGTTTAGAGAGATTTAAATAACTTGTAAAATTTAATTTTAAATTGCAAAAATATTTTTTATATTTTACCCCCAGGGGCTAAAATTACCCTAGGAATTTTTTACCTTTTTAAGACTTTTTAAGATTAAGACAGATCCGAATTTATTAGCGGTTTTTTAAAAATTTATAATAAATTTGTTAAAATCAATTATAAATATAAAAAGTCTTTAATGGAAAACAGAGTGATTTTTTTAAAGAAAATTGTAAAACAAAAATAAAACAGAAGGTATTGCAAAAGTTTATTTGGGTATTGCGTAATTAATTATATAAAGACTTATTTGGATATTTTTCTTCAAGTACCAAACATTAGCACTTGAATTTGATATTAGAAACTTTATTTAGACAATAAAAATAATTAAAGTCAATTAAAGTGCTTTTTTAAAAATATTTTATAAAAAGTTTAGGATTGTACTTCTAAATTGGTATGAATTTCTTTAGATTTCCTTGAATTTCTTAGACTTTTTTTACTACATTTGTACAGCAGATTTCTGTCACAAAAAAGTTTACTAACAAAAAGGACTCATCAGCTTCTCAAATAAAGCAATAGCATTTTTCTAGATTTTTTTGGATTTTCCCAAATTTTCTCAGATTTTTGCAGATTTTCTCAATGAATCTTCCGGTATTGTTCTTAATTTTTTTGAAAGATACAAGTATATACATATTTAAGAAAGTCTATTACAGATCTTGAAAAGAAATTGCCAAAATTCTGGAAATTTTTCAGTTCTCAAGTAAACTATCCTGAATACTCAGTAGCGTGGGGCACACTCAGTGCTCCACTAATTTTTATACACTTTGCTGTCGAATTGTTACAAAACTTACATTAATTTAGAAGACGAATGTCAAGAAAAACAAACAGACTAAACAGATGCTTTGCTTTCAAAATATATTTTTTAATTTATATTATAAATTCTTAATGTAAGGTGAAATATCTCATCCAACCGTTGATAATCAATAAATATATCTCAGGATAATAGGAATGGAAAAAAATAAGACTACGGATACTCGTCAGCCGACGTTTCGGTGTTATATAATATTAATTATTAATAAATATTAATAAACAAACTGACTACAGTTATATCAACTCAGGCTACAAAAACTTACTTCTTTATCACCGTAGTAAAACCAGAAGACCCACCACTTGAACCCTGACTATCTGGAGTTGGGTTTTTGGTTGTTTCCTCATTCATTTTTTTAGTTTTTTTTATATTATATTGATTGTAATGACATCCGAGTGTTGATTTTTCCCACTCGGAATGTTAAAATGTTTTCATCTGTTTCTCTTAATATTTTTTGCGTCAGTACTCACACTGTAGTCGCAGATTTTGTTCTTTGTATTTTACATCTTATATTTGTACTTACCTGTATATTCTACAGTACAATTTGTTTGTAATTTTTATATCTATAGGTTTGCAACAAACACATTCTGTTATCTCATGTTTGACAATTTTACATTTTGACTTTCTGAAAATTTTTATTTATTGTTATGATTGTTATAGTTTATATTATACTATTGACGTCGTTAAATATTGTTGCATCCCTTGCTAACCATCCACCCCATTTTTGTGGAATTGTTGAAGGCTTTTATATCATCTCTACTTGTTGTGATTACAATTATTTATGTCTCTTCAGTTAGCTAATATATGCCGTTTTTGTAGTGCCATGAGTATGGTGATTATATAACACCGAAACGTCGGCTGATGAGTATCCGTAGTCTTATTTTTTTCCATTCCTATTATCCTGAGATATATTTATTGATAAATTCTTAATCTTCAGTTTCACTCAGGTGTTCACTCACAGTGTTCAGATTGACTTGGAAGAGTTATGATAATATCATGTCATACATTTTCAGACACGATAGTTGATTATTGGGTTATTCCATGTCAAACCAACTAGTCACTCAAATTGACCATCACAGATTTCTTTGAAACTTTCGTTAATTATACTATTTAACATCCTGAATTCAAATATAATTTTTAAAAAATTCTAACTCTTATAGTTTTTGAGTTATTTAATTCTAAAAATCGCAAAAACGATACTTTTTAGGCTCACTCTCAATCATACAAAATGTTATAACTTCAGTTCTATAAGTCGTACAGAGCTGTGCTATAGCTCATTTAAAAGAGGATTTAAAGGGATTTAATTTGATACTAATCTTGATTATTTTCTAATAAAAATGAATTTTTTTGGAAACCTCAAAAAGTGTTTTTGAAAAAAGGTTTGAGTTAGTGTTTTTGAAAATTATAAAAATAATTTATATTTATAATGGTTACTTGGTGAACACTTCATAAAAATTTCAGATTGGGACCATGATGGGATCAGCAGTTATGATAAAAAATTCACCTCTATTTGAATTTAGTTAGAGTTAGAAGTTAGAATTTTTTAAAAATTATATTTGAATTCAGGATGTTGAAAAGTATAATTTACCCAAGTTTCAAAAAAATCTGTGATGGTCAATTTGAAAACTATCTATTTTTGATTGATTTCATAAGGAAATGACCCTATTGTTGATTAGTTGATAGTTGATTAATAAAAATAAATAAATTTTTATATTTTTTGATTATACATTTTTAATCTAAAATTAAGTAAATTATTGATATTGCATAAGTTAGATTATTAAATTGATGATTTTGATCAAATTGTAATTTCAGTAGTTCAGTAGTCGAATGTAATGGTAATTAACTTTTGAAAAACAATTAACAGAGGTCGTTAATTGAATAATTTTGTATAATAATTATTTAATTGAGTAAATTTATTATTGGAAAAAACTATGTAAGAAATTTTTAAATAAAGTTCTACGAATATTTGCAACCAGATGATTTGGTCAACTTGTGAACCTTGAAATGCGTGGATGGACGAAGAATCATTTTTGGTAGACGATATACTAATTTTTGAATGCGGTTCTCAAATTTGGTTTAAAAAGTGTAATAAATCCGAAATTAAAGCCAGTATTCCGCTTATTTGTAAATATTATTGAATTGAAAAGATAGTTCAAATAAAATGATTTAAGAAAGTCAAAACGAAAATAGTTATTGATGAGTATGACATTTTTAAATTTAAATCAAATTAATTGCATAGATTTGGTAGTTAATGGGTGAAATTGTTAATGATCGAATTTAAAAGTATGAAAGTGTATTGTGTATTTCTATAGGCCAATGGATGATTGTTACGTTTGGAAATTTTCTTGAAGTCATGAAATTGCAACACGAGTGCAGTTTTATATGTAGTCGCCGGTTGCAAGCGACCAATAAATTTATCAAAAAACTTTTTTTACTGAACAAAAATTTTTATTTGTAAACACAAAATATGATCTTCATTACTATTTTTCAAAGTAAGTCCCATGCTAATTATTTAACTGACTGAGCTATAAGTCTAATATAATAAGTAATTAATTTTTTTATTAATAATATGAATTCTATTTGTTCAACTTTTGGCAGTGATAAAGCTGAAATTGTTTGATTTGACTGTGTACAGAGTGTATATTTGAAAACAATCCACCATAAATGTCGAAAATATGTAAGAAAAATTTTTTTTCTAGAATGGAAAGGAAAGCTTGAAAATGTTTTCAAATTTTTTGCTTCTATAGTCATGTAGACTATAGTTGATAAGGTCGACTTTCGAGCTTTTTTGGACATTTATTTTTAAAAATGGTAATGCCTTAATTTATTATTTAGGAAATTGAGCTTGTTCATTGGTTTAGTATAAACCAATCCCGATTGTTTGATGAGTAATTGAGTGACTGTGTGCAATTAATTTTCAATCCACTGTATGGTCAGGTTTTCTCAATTTGCATTAAAAAAAGTAGTAAAAGAATTTGTATTTTTTTGAAATTAAAAACAAATTATAATAAACAGAGAAATGTTAATTTAAAAATTAAACTAATTTAAAATTCAAGTTTAGCTCAAAATAAACATAGAACGGTAATGCCCATTACTACCGAGAGTTTTAATAAAGGTTAGTCTAGTTTTGTAGAAAGAAATTTCTTATGGAAGTTTCTTTTAAGTAGTACTACGTTGCGGAAACCCACTCATATGAGTGAAATTCAAAAATAAATGAGGTGATCATACAAACTGAAAACAATTATTAGGACTTGTATTTTAGATTTTTGACACATTCGTGAGTAACGCATGACCTAATCGATCAAAGTCAAAGACTGTAGACAGAAAATGATAGATTAAAAGTAATTAAATAAGTGACCAATCATATACCCGCCCTAATTTTGATAGCCACACCATTGCGAACAATCGCAGCACGTAAAACTAAAACTATTTTGTAAAATATCCAGGCGTTGAAGTTTTAAGTGAAGTGCGTGTTCTATATTTTCACAAAAGATTAGGATAACGTGTAACAAGCACTCCAAGAACACGTTTTATAATAGTTAAGCTTGCCTAAAAATGAATTTCCCGCTTCTAGTTCCCTATTTGAGTTAAACCGTTGTTAATTATCAATTCATATCGATTAATAATAAAATGATGTACTGCAAAACAAAATTTTAACTTCATTAAAATTCAGGACCAAACCAGTGCTAGGATGAAACTCGAAGCCATGTTGTGTCTTCATCAATAATAATCAAATCTATTGATGATTATACAGTAGCGTCACCTTGGAAACAGACAACAATTAGTATAAATTAGAGTAAGGTAGGTGATCAGTAAAAGGATGGGGTGAAAACTTTCATAGGGGTACGAAAGGGTAAGTTTATTAATATATATTAGCTGTTTTGTTTCTTATGCATTATTGATGCATCGATGTTAATCTCTTTCCTTCTTCACTTTGGCTACGTTTTAAAAACATTCTCTTTACTCTCTATATTATAATGTTATAATATATTGATAGTAAAATACATGGTAAATTTTAGCCAAACTTATTGATCAATCGCGAACATA
Source organism: Cantharis flavilabris (assembly GCA_949152465.1). Taxonomy (NCBI): domain Eukaryota; kingdom Metazoa; phylum Arthropoda; class Insecta; order Coleoptera; family Cantharidae; genus Cantharis; species Cantharis flavilabris. The sequence goes on from OX424438.1 coordinate 17,984,972, forward strand.
AACACTGCAAGTAACGAAGCATCCTCATACCAAAAGACATTTTTAATTTATTCAGAGTTAACCCTCCTTACACCACCGATATTCCGCATTGGCAATGATTCATTGATGACTTAATTTACTGGTTGTCATAGTTACAATAGCCTCTCTCAATCTTTCTTATTGAAAACACACAATTCCGTCCTTCTCATTTCATTTAGAACATCCTCAGATGAATATTCAAAAGTTATTAAATCTGAACACACTCTTATGCTCTATAGACTATTTTAGCAGGGTTTTTGTTTTGACAGCAAATTAAAAACTTCCATTTTTCTGATAGAAAATTAAAATTTCCACATGTTTATTACTTTAGTTGGGGAAAGAGTTACTGCATCGCATAATTCGCATCGGACGTGCATCTAATTTTAAAAAATTTTATTTTATCCATAAAAACTCTTACACGTCTCTTTAAGATGGGCATTATTTAAAAATTACGATATAGCATACCAATTACACGGTAACTTGGATTCACGAATCCCGATAGGACATAAAAATGCACCCTCTTTTTAAGAGAAAAGTTTAAAAACGATTAAATACCCACTTATTGCTTCTAGGTTAATCGAAAAGTATCCGATGGAAATTGATATTAAAATTTTTAATCCGATTAAAATTTTACCACTGAAATTTTTGATTAGATTTAATTTATGATTTAACAGGAATTATTTTCATCTTGCTTTTATGATTTATTTCATCATTTTCCAATGCTTTAAACATTAAATGTAAAAGTGTAATTATTATTATTGTCAATAAATTTAATATGCACAGAAAATATACAGAAGCAAAAGGTATTAGCACTCAAATTGGAGAATTTTGACAAGCTTAGGGATCTTGTTGCATGTGAGAAAAGCTGTTAAGGTGTCAGAAAACAATTCAGCTATGTGGCTTGGTTAGATGTTTAATTTTTCAGTCATCTATTTAGTAAATCTAGAAAAACTAATAAATGGTGACCCCGAAATAGTTTACTTTAATTAGTTCAGGACACATCTTTACATTCCTTCCAAGACACATGTGTTTTACGTGTTGCATACTAACTTAACAAATGCAAATTGTCCAAATCTTTCTAAATACATTTAGCCTTGCTTGCTCTATGAATCTAGTTGCTTAATAAGTAGTAAACCCAAAAAGAAAAATGATAAAAAAGAGAAACACTTTTTACTAAACCACGAAGAACATGAATTAATTATTATAACATTATTTTTCTATATTTAAAGATTTTAATTCTGAAATTGCTTTTTAAATAGTATACTGTGTTTATAGGATTTTAGGATTCACAGTTTTTCTGAGGGGGGGGGGGAGAGGCGGGGCACAAGGCTCAAGACGGGCAAAAAGTGTTTTCAGATTTGGGATTGTCTCGTTGTTTCCTTGTTATTTTTAAGCGTCTGGGGAGGGGGGGGGGGTACGTGCCCCCGTGCCCCCCCTAAATCCGCCTATGTATGCAAATGATAAATTTTGAGCGACTTCTGCATTTTTATTTGTTAAAAAAATTAATTGTTTTTCTAACCATTTAATTTTTGTTTCAAAAAATTAATTCTTTATTTTGTGGTCAGATGGAAGACGAGGAAATGAAAAAAATTACAAATAAAATAAAGCTTAGAACCAAAAAAAGTGGAAGTACTAGGAATAGTGAGCGATCATATGCTTTGCTTCGCGCCGCACCTGGCGGTAGGGACAGACAAAGTAGATAGATGCTGTGTAGCACTGCAAAGACTGATGCCTAATATGGGAAGCCCTAGATACACAAAAAGAAGTGCAGTCAATCATACTCTACGGGGTTCCATTGTGGGTGCAGGCAGTTCGAACACAGAAGTATCAAAATTGAATATTCAAAATTTAAAGAAAACTTCGATACGCATTTCGCATTTGTGCCACATACAGCACGATCTGGCGGGTCTGCTCCCATAGATAGCTAGAAGAAAAAGCTGAACATTACACCAAGAAAAAGGATAGGTTCAACGGAGAACATGATTGGCAGCAAGCTCATCGCATGCTCGAAAGCGAACAAAACTAGAAAGCTATTTCATTAATGGTCAACAAGATCATAAGATATAAAAAGATAGAGGAGCGTAACATCCATAGCAATAAACCTGAAGTGCGATGAAGCAGTGGCGGCTCATGGCTTTTTCTTTTTGAGGAGACTAATCTAAGATTTTTTGTAGGTCTACAGGACTCAAAATTTCAACGATTTACAGGTATTTCTACAGAATTCCAGAGATATCCAAAGATTCGAGGGATTTTCAAGGAATTCCTGTAATTTCCAAAAAATTTTAAAGATCTCGTAGGAACTGCAAGGTTCCTAACCTAAGTGCTAATGGAATATAGTCTTAAAGCACCGAAAGTTGGAAGCCCCCCCCCCCAAGTAACATTTCAATCTTGGTAATTGTCTGTAAAATCAAAATTTACCTGCTAAGCCGTAGGCAGGCCTGGCTGACACCAAATAAATCGCAATGGACAGGTTATTTAACAATACTCAAGAAAAGCCTAAAGAAAAAAAAACAGTTTGCGGCGGGGGTGTTACAGGTTCTATTTTACTCAGACAGCACCTGTAGTTAACTTGCCAGAGGCTTGCAAAAGGTTTGCTTGCTGCAGGTTTGTGCCAGCACCAGCTTGCTTTCAACCGAGTTTGGCACAGCGTTGTCGCAGGTAAATTCATGCGCCATTTTGCTTAGACAGCACCTGTGACAGAATTGCCACAACCCTGCCACAGAACAGGTCCTGGCTGAGTTTTCACTGACAGGGAATTGTCATGTATTTTCTGGTAAAAATGTTGCTTGGGCGACGATGCCCATAAAATTTGTAATTGTGTAACATTTACTCAAAATCAAAAATCTCCATTACATGTGACATCATAGTGCATGATAGTCAAAACCACATTTTTTGACAGCTTAATAATAATTATAATAACTATAATAATTAATAATAACTAAATTAATCCAATTCCGAGGCCATTTAGGGTGCTGCAAGTATATAAATAATAACCTCGGGCATACAGTTGAACAACCTAATAACTCTAAAGTTAATTTTATACGCAGACGATACAGCAATTATACAAAAAAGTGAAGATGATCTGCAAAGAGCAATGTATTTGTTGTACCTTATATGCAAGAATTACAATGTCAAGATCTCAACACGTAAAACGAAAACCATGGCATTCAAGGGAGCCCAGCCAATCAGAACAAAGATAGTTGTAGACGGAAACAGTATAGAACAAGTACTACACTTTAGATATTTAGGATGTGGATGTGTTTGTGGATAAAGACTACGACATTGACGATAAACTAACTAAGTTTGGACAGATCTGTGGAACTATACATAGATTTTTAAAGAATAAAACAAAAACAAGCACAGGCATTAAACTATATAAAACAATAGCTGTCCCGACGCTAACATATGGTAGTGAAACCTTGGAACCTACATCCAAAGATGTAAGTAAAATACAAACTAGCGAAATGAAATTTTTGAGAGCAACCAAGGGATGTACAAGAGAGGACAGACTCAGAAACAACGATAAGAAAGATTAAATGCTAACAAAATACAAGATCAAATTTGGAGCAGCAACAAAAGGTGGAACGACCACCTAGAGAGAATGACAGATGAAAGGCTACCACTAGCAGCCCGAAGGTATAAACCAGCTGGAAGGAGATGCATAGGTCAACCGAGGAGGAGATGGGTGCCGGAACAGGCAACATAGCCTAATCCATGAAGCGAAGAAGAAGAACTAAATTAATAACTAATATTTGACTTCATTCGAATGATTCATCTTCTCAGACGAATACTTTCTTCATAAACCCTACCAAAGCTTTTCATATCCGACAGTAGCAGTAGCCAATCTTTTGTACGAGATGCAAATGCAGATGGTTTGGCAAAAATCAAGATCCACACTCTTATGAGATGTGTCTCCTCAGTTGATCGTTGGCAATTACGATACTAATTAATACGATTATTGTTTTCGTTAAATCATCTGCATTTGCATTTTGTACAAAGAATGACTACCGCTACTGTCTAATTCAAAAGCTTTGATTGGGTTTAAAAAGAAAGTATCTATCTGAGAAGATGGATAATTTGACCGAAACCAAAAGCGCTTTTTTAAGGGGAGCAATCCATTTAGATGCTCGGAAATAAGTCATTTTTTGGGATATTTTTTACCGATGAAAAAATAATCACATCTTTTTAAAGTTTCAACATCATTTTAGTCCAGTATTAAAGTGTAGAAAAAAATTTTATTTTAAATATTTTTTAATAAAATGGCGGTTCGGTAAAGTGTTCTTTCAGGCGTCTTGTATATGGCATCAAAAAGTGCTGCATCTATAATTTCTTTTCTATTGATCTGAAATAAAGAAACAAATTTATTTTAAATTATTGACATGTTTAGGGGAAGGATGAACCTCAAAAATTATGAATAAGTATAAAATCAAAAACTAAGTAGGCTGTTTAACTAAATATTCAAATTTTCAACTATTTTTTCGATAGTTTTTACCCTAAAAAAACTATTTATTTACTGGATATCTTTAAAAATTTAGGTTTATCCTTCCGATAATAATTTAGACTGAAGCCTCCTAAAATTTGAACCAGATCGATCAGTAACTTTTTGAGTTACAGCACGAGCAGTTTTTGAAACAAGATGTCTCAGAGAATACTTTACAAAGCTGTTATTTTGTTAAAAAATATTTAAAAAAAATTTTTTTTCTACATTTTAATACTATAATAAGATGACGTTGAAAAAAAATATGATGTGATTACTTTTTCATCTGTAAAAAAATTACCAAAAATGACTCTTATTTCCGAGCGTCCAAATGGATTGCTCCCCTTAATATATCTAATTTTTAGCTCCAAATTACTGTGGATGTCCTGTAAAAAAAATAAATATGCAGATCAGTTCGGATGATGTAATTACTTTTTCATCTGTAAAAAAATTACCAAAAATGACTCTTATTTCCGAGCGTCTAAATGGATTGCTCCCCTTAATATATCTAATTTTTAGCTCCAAATTACTGTGGATGTCCTGTAAAAAAAATAAATATGCAGATCAGTTCGGATGATGTAATTACTTTTTCATCTGTAAAAAAATTACCAAAAATGACTCTTATTTCCGAGCGTCTAAATGGATTGCTCCCCTTAATATATCTAATTTTTAGCTCCAAATTACTGTGGATGTCCTGTAAAAAAAATAAATATGCAGATCAGTTCGGATGATGTGATTACTTTTTCATCTGTAAAAAAATTACCAAAAATGACTCTTATTTCCGAGCGTCTAAATGGATTGCTCCCCTTAATATATCTAATTTTTAGCTCCAAATTACTGTGGATGTCCTGTAAAAAAACGAAATATGCAGATCAGTTCGGAGGTGATCTTGCAAAAATATAATTTAAAGTATATCTGGGATAATAACAAAATCAAAAAGATTACATTAGAATTGAAATCGAGAGTCAAGCCTTGTCTGTATAAAAATATATTTCCATTAAAATAGATTAATAATAATTATGTAGAAAGTTCGATAATTCAGACGAAGAATTCGATTTCAGGTTATGATTTATGATCAAACGACATCAGGTTTGTAAATACTTTCATTTTTATAATGATAATAATGAAGAGTTTGGAATGGAATTTTCTTGTAAAAATTAATTTTTAAGGAAATATACGATAAATTGTTTTGGTTTAAAGAAAATCGTTAGGTATTATTAGTATTAGTCGACGTCTAATCTGATAGTTCTACCGATAACTGTCTGATATCTTGTCAAACACAAAACGAAGTCTTTGACGAATTGGAAGCTTGCATGACTTTGGAAAAAGTAAAACCTTTAGGAGCGATTTTCCGTTATTAATAAGGAGAAATATACTAAAGTGAACCTAACTATCAAACACGCACGATACTAATTAAGAAAATCATTAATTTAACCTATAAATATGCTATAATTATATTTTAGAGATTTTGGTAAATTGCAGCAAATGTATTTTATTTTTTGATTTATATTACTGATATGTTATTAAAAAATTAATTATTATGTAAACAACGCTAAAGTTTTAATTAGATATTATCTTAATTGTATTTAAAAATAATAATTTGTGTGCAGTAAATTTTATAGTTAAATTAACTGTTGTTTTTTATTATTTACAAAACTTAAATAGTATTACTGTTTTATAATCGCAATGTAAACTGGAAAAAATCGAGTTATTTTATTAAATTAAATTTAATTATGCAAATTTACAGTTCTATGCAACAATTAGGTAAAAGTTACACCAGACTTTCAGTGAAAATGTTTTTGCGCTAAATTATTAAAATTATTGTTTCAATAATCATGTAGAATTCTTCTTGCAAGGATATAAAAAACGCACTGCAAATTAAAAGCCACCGAGAGCGAGAGAGAGAGAATAAGTCACCCCTATGAGACTATGTGACCCAATTGTAGGTCTCCACTGACCTAGTGAGTAATAAAAGAAAAATGAAGAAAACTCGAGCGTTTCTTGCCTTCGATGTTTTTATAAACTTGCACACCGGGTACACCATAATTAATCTAATTTCTTAATAATTCTTGTTAAATATCGAAGATTTCATGTCGAATGTTCGTGCTTACCGATATTTAGAACTTCTAAATCGACTAAATAAAATAGTTAGTGTCAGCTAAAACTCGTAAATTAACTACAATTGGGGATGAACTTTGATAAATATTGCTACGATACAATTTTCGCTTTAATTATTTCTCGTTTTGTCGGGAGGGGAAATAAAATAATAATTATGAAAAAAATTAAGTGAAACTTTGTTTATCAAAAATCGGCATCTTAAAATGCGATTTAATTAAGCATGTGCTCGGAATATTGCTTTTCTTTGAATTTCAGTGAACTTCAATTATATATTTATTCTTTTATTGTTTGGATACGTTGTACATAAATAAACCACAGTGCAATAAGCGGTGACATCAAAGACGGTCTGATTTCTGTAGATGCGTTAGTGACTTTCTTCTTCTTTTGCATAAATTCACAATCGGAATATGAATAAATGACGTGTAAAAATTTACTTACAAACACGAAACAATTCAAATAAGTACTTAACGTCAGACGAGATGGAAAATTTTCAACCATTTACTTTGTTAATTTGTCGGTGCATTATCCCTAATAATCGTTCCAAGAAACCAATCTCGATAATCCTGTATGTAGTATAAATCCTGATAACCAATTAATTATATAATCTTCTCCTATATCAACCCTTTAGATCCTAATACACTAAAGTAGAACCTCTTACACGCTATATATCAGTAACAGGACATGCCGACCGGTAATACCAGGATATCCAGGAGGTCCTGCAGGATTAGTGTCTTATTGGATACTGTAAGGGTCACTCGTTCAGATCCCGTCTAGGCAAAATAATCCTGTAGTTGATAAAGGCGCGTGGACGATCGCCACTACTATTCAATGTAGTATTCAGACGTAGTAACCCAAACAAGCTTTAATAAATCAGGTCCTTCTTATGCTGAAAATTGAAACTCGAAAAAGTCTTATAAAAGTTAAAATTAAGTTTAATTATTTTCATTTCACGCAAAGCGGTTTGTCAAAAACCGTTCGGGTCTTTATGTGTATTTTTAAAATTTTTTTATTAAAAAAATATTATTTAATAAGAAAATTATAAAGTCATAAAAAGGCGTACCTCATTAACGATTAAACAAATTACTTTATTTAGAAGTACAGAAACTAAAAGGTAAGTTATAAAGTTGCTTTGATGTTCGCAAATGCGTGAATATCCACGAGCGCACAATTTTCTATATCAAAACTTGGTGCTAACGAGAGAAAATCATATACAAACGACCTTTTATGCAGGTTTGCAATTAAAAGTGAATCAAAATCGATCCTTGAACGTATTGAAAGTATTTGATTTGGAAGAAATTAATTGAAGTTATATTTTGTAATGTAAAAAAAGAACAGCGTTCGTATTTGATGTCTGTGTTGCTTTTATAATTTTTTAATAAGAGTGCCACTCGAGTTAGCGCCGAGTTCTTGTTTCTATTTCTTATCAATAGACTTGTAAAGCTATAAAATAGATTTTCCTCATTTGAAGACTTAATGAAATTTTTGTATATTATACTTCTATGTAGTGAGAAATAATTATAAAAATTTCGCATATCGATTTGTTCTAATCAAGATTTGATTGTAGATTACTCAATCACAACAGAATCCAATATCTATATAATAATATGTAATACTTGGTAAGTACATTTCGTTCTCTAGTTAAAAAAAGTTGTGAAAAAGATCAGATTAACAACCATTTGTTGTTAGTTAAAAAATAAATTATTTTCCGCACTTGTGCTGGAAATGCTCGATTTTTTCACCTTTTCGAAAATACGAATCTATTACATAAATTAATTAAGTATCCAATCAGACAACAGCACCAAAAGACCTAGCTCTAATTTTTAAAATTTTATTTAACATACAAATTTATTTAATTGCCAAATTTACTCTCACTTCCCACTAATCTGCTCTATCCTAGACATTAGCATAGACTCTTTTGAAAATTAATAGTAAATAAAGATAATAAATTCAAAATGTAGATACATAGATAATTTAATTAAATCGAAATTGTCAAACGTTATTTTACATACCTCACTAAATATTTATCTTAAGATTTTTATATTGACTTAAATTTAAAAATTGTTCAGCAAATGTTTTATTGCGAGATAAACTTTTATTTAAGCGATTGTAATATTTATGTATTGGATGATCATTCTTAACTTTTTATTTATTTCAAAAATTTATTTCAAAATCATCCATCGAAAAACAAAATCTTTCCCAACACAAATTAATCATTATTTTAGATATACTATATTCAACAACTTTTATCAACTTTCATTAACTTAATTATCTAAACCTTCTTAAAAATGTGTGTGCTATTTACAAACTGTATATTATATAGTTTATACACTGAAAAAGTGTGATTATTGTAATTTATCTCTCAGATCTTTAAAAATTGTACATTTCAGTTTACAAATCATGAACAAAGAATTGCCATGGTTCTTTCTATAATAATTACAAGAAATTATTTATTTATAATTTTTTGACATTTTATTATAATTCAACTACTCTCTGAAATTGATAAGATTTTGATGGTGTCATAACTTTGTCATAAAATTAATTCTACTGGCGAGAAACATTTTTACTTCGTGACTGAAGTGAAAAACCTTTAACTTAATTTTTTTATGATTCTGATGTTTGATGTTTGATGAAAGAATCATGACAATATACCAAACTACGTATGTTTCAAAAAGTATCATTTTGTATGTTTTTATAGATCTGGCAATTTTTATCTTCATTCTTGGTGTGGATCAGAGGTTTCTTTCTTTCACCTGAAGACTTTCTTTTCCATTTGTGCGACTGCTAATAAAATTAAATTCGTGCAAGTTAATCAATAAAGGTCACAAAAAGGAAACAGATTCGATCAAGAAAGCTGGAAAGTTTGGAAGCCAATAAAATGAATAACAGATGAAGGTTTAAATATAGACAAAGTTAAGTTAACCACTCACCCCATTAAGATATATTCGGTCCATTTAACACCATATATTTCGTTGAGAATAGCAATTCAATCACCTCGAGGATAGTGAGAAATCCTATAAATAGAGAATAAAATTTAAGAACATCAAGTTAAGTGCCGACTTCAATAAATTGATCGTCTTCGTGCTTGGGACACAAAATCATATTTATTTTTATAATTATAAATTAACAATTGATAGTTATTTTGATTAATTAAGCATTCATTATTATTTCATCAGCTGCAATCAATTACTGAAAACACATGGGTTACATATTATTGAAACTTCTTTTTATAAAGATAGACACTTAATTCAAAAGGAATTAAATGGCGTGCTATAAATAAACCAAGCGATTGAATCAAAAAACAAATAGTTGAACTATGGCAGAGGTCGATTGATACCAGGTTGAGGTTAAATAGCAATTTTTTTATTAACCTTCAACTTTTCATGTGGTATGCAGATTTAATGGTAGTTAAATTCGAGTCAAATTGAAATTTTGGCTATTGATTTGCGTAAATTTGAAGTCTTGAAACTATAAACGTGAGCCTTTAAGGAAAACGCCAAAATAATATGCAAAATTGTATAAATCTTTTGCATATTCATTTGAAAATCAGTAAGAGATTCAGTTGATTGCAAACACTAAACCTTATAAAATTAATCTACGAACGTAAAACGCAAACAAATTAGTAAGAAAATTACAATCAATGATTCGGAAACGTGCTCGTTAAATCGCTAATTCAAGACTGTCTTTAGTTGATACTCTCTCCACTTCCTTTCCCTTGGAGAAAATATGTTAAAATTAATGTTGCTTCAATATTGAACAAGAACTGAATACAAATTAAGGATTTTGCTTTTGTATGTAAGTTCCATGTAATAGTTTTAGTAAGAAAACAAATTTTAGTCTAGTAAAATAAGTTAAAATGCTATCATAATTCGCATGGAAGACAGTAAACGAAAAATTTCGCATTATTTAATGGTGTAGTTTCAATTGGTAAACCGAAGCAGATCGCAAAAGAGCATTCAAGAAACACTAGATCGGCCGCTGTTTAATGTCGTTCCGGGCCATTTGTAAGTTTGTTGCTTCATTTCCTTTATACCCTGAAGCTCTAACCACCCCGAGAAAAGTAAGAGCCACCCTCAGATTCTCTTTCGAAGCATATCGTGAATATTTCCTATCATATTTTCAGTTGTATTACTTCAAAGAATTTATATTACTTACTCCATACTTATTTCGTAAATTTTCAATTAAAACCAAGTATCGTTTCAAATCAAAAACAAAAATTTATTTCTGACTGCATTCTTGTAATATTAATTCGAGTGACAAACATACAAGAAGTTTTTGAGTAAAGATATGGATTTCTGTAGAGTAGTTTATACATTCATAAGTTTGTAAGATATAAACTTTATATTGCTGTCTCGTTAGTCAAATTCTAAAAGACGGAAACGTTCTGACAAATATCTTTGCATTCTATTTCACATCTTAAAGAAAATCATTTTAGATATTTCCTTTAAAAAAGACAACTTTTTTTACTCTCTTCGTTTAATGGGAACGCTTCCAGTTCAATATTCCAATGTTATGGAAATTCGAAATTTTTTTATTCGAGACGAGAAGAGTTCAGAAATTGTCTAATAAGTTCAGCTGCTCTTCGATATTAAATCCAAATTTTGATGAATTACAAAATGTATTATAATTTTTGTAATTTTTTTTCTGACGGATGCTTATAACTGACACTTAATTATCCAAGAGGAATTGTTTGAAATTAAACTCGAGAGCAAAAGATATCAATATCGCTTTCTACACTTTATTGCTTTTAATATGTACACAATATAAAGTTTGACAAGTTGCAAGCGAAATTCATTTTGAATATTGAGAATTTTACGCGAAAGGCGTATCATTTCATGTAGTATTTGTTGAGAAAGCTCGTCTTCATGCCTTATTGTAAAATCTTAGTTAAATTGAAAGCTGACAAGAAAGAAAAGCTCTGACGTGCCTATAACTAATAGCGACTATGCAATATTATACAATTTATTGTGTAGAATTTTCGCAATAATTTATTCGATTTCCATTAAATTTTTATTCAAAATTTGTACAATCCAAGATTAGTTACATCCGAAAGAAGTTGTATTGTAAGATGGCGGGGGTGATTGTGTTTCTCTGATCAGCTGATAGTTGATAGCGTGTTCGACGTGTTTGATGGGGTGGGTGCACTATTAAGGGTAAGCAATGCTACGTTTGTGGGGAACAAGACATTTCAAAGAAGGGTGGAATATTCTTTAAAAGCGATTTCAGTCTTTTGTAACCGATCTGTTACAGATGTCGATTTTATATTACATCAAAGCTCTTTCGAACGACTTGCAAAATGCTCAGTTTTTTGTTTTTAAACTTTAAACAAAACTCAAAGTTTAACAGAAGTAATCGTTTCATTTTTGATAATATAAGTTTGAGCAATAAAGGAAAACTGATTTACTTAATTTAAATAAAGTTGACAATTAGTTCGTGCCTGCCACCTTGAGCTACTAAATTGGGGAGTATAAATGCTTACCTGTCAAATAGAAAACAATTTAAATGATTGTTGTCTAATATCAAAACATTAATTATAAAAAAGTTTTAATGTTCGATATCATTAAGAAATCATTTTTCCAGAAAGAAATTCTATTTTCTAAAGAAAAACGCTTAAAATCCTATCAGACTTTCTTGATATTTGAACATCATCGATTTGTATTCAAACCGACAAAACATCATTTTTTCTGATCCATTTCACCGAGTTTGGCCATTGTATCATTTAACATCGTAAGTAGGTATATCTAATGTACTTTAGATTATGATATTGGAATAATATAAAAAAATGTAGAGCAAAGTTTTAAAACACTCTTTAATGAAGAAGTGTCGGAGAGAAGATCCAAAAGGGTTTCATGAAAATATTAAAGAATCAATTTGAAGTATTTGATGTGGAGTGTACATATTTGCGTGTTTTCTTCCAGAGGGCATTAAACTTGCATAAAGTATTGTAGTAGCATCTGGAACAATAGGACCGGAGGCGATTACAAATATTGTCAGCAACATCGAAATATTGATTTTACAATTTAAAATGCGTCACAATCTTATATTGCTCACGTTTTTCTTAGATATTTTACTTGCAAAAGTTTAAGACAGGGATTGAATTATGACAATACATAATAAGTTTGGTGCACTAGCGGTTTTCTAAGGTTGCAATTTATTTTGCGTATAATCTAATAGATTATGCCAATTTGTATACTACTCGGTTAACTTATTGAATATTTAAGAAAATTCAAAAATATAAATGTAGTTTTCTATTTCATTTGGCTAATAAAGAATACATTTTTATTGGATGTAGTTTTTGTTTATTTGTATTACAGAAAAATCACCCAATTTTATTAATAAATATGTATAAAAATATAACAAAAATAAAATAATAAAAAGGATTATTTTTTACTTTTCAATTGCAGGGCTTAATTTTGTCCACATTATCATGGATTTGGATTTATCTAAAATTCACAAACTTGACGTAATTTAGTATCTATTTATTTCTATAATTTCTAATGCAATTTGTTATTTCTAAAAGTGTTAGTGTCCTATATAAATACTAAGCCTAAGCAAACAGGTAATTATACTGAGGTAAGTTATATATTATAAAATTGCGTTTAAGCTCTTTTTTAATTTTGCGCTATTGTGAAATATATCTTTAATTTCACTTAGGTAACCTATTGATAGGTGTAGATGTAGGAGAAAGTAACGAGAAACCGCCCCATTAATTAAATTCCCTAGCACGTCATCTTGGTTTCAGCCAAGTGGTCGTTTACGCATTATGATTACTAATACTAATGATTACTTTCTGGAAGAGATTTAATAAAACAAAATCTGCACCTGCACTATCGACCATGGCCTCCTCTATAAAGGTATAAAGTGCAATTTACATTGTTAACATAGGAGGAGGGTTCGAATATTTTCGTTAACCACTGTACATGCTCACCCACGTTCGACTGGCTATTATATTATATCAAGTCGAAATTGTTTTTTTCTTATTAAATCTGGTTCTTTTGGAACTTATAATTCGGAAACTGCTCATTACATAAAGTTGTGTCCAGTGAGACATGGCGATTGCAGAAGAAGTGACAAGAAAGTTTCAAAAAAAAGAGAACACAATCGTAGAAAGTATAAGAGAGGAAAATGAGGATGGGTGGGGCACCACGGCTTTAGTGCAACACCACATTGATACGGGTCATGGTTTCGATTTTGATAACTGCAAGATTCTGGACTGTGAAAGTAACACTTTGAAAAGAAATATCATCGAAATGTTTTTTTATAAAAAAGAACAAAACATGCGTAAATTACAGAGAAGATACGCAAAAACCTAGCATTTTTTATGGGGATCTCATCAACACCTAGTAGTTCCCAAATTGTTGATATTTATTTCTCCAGTCAGTTTGTCAAGAGAGGGTTTGCAAATATAGTGGAGTCCGCTTATTGGAATCACGGTTAATGTTATCATTCGGGTATTGTTATCACTTTTGCGAGGAACGGGCCGGACGTATATGATTACATACCAAAAACATAGCTTATAGTAATCAAAATTCGGTTTATATTATCAAATTCTTCTTAAGATTATTTTCTCCCATGAGTAAAGGAGTTGGTTTTCAGTTACAAGCATTTTTTTTTCTATATTCTGCATAACATACCCACATATTATATGTACCACATATTGATTACGCGACTTTTAAGTCAGAAGTTACCAAGAAAATCTATCTAGTTGCTGTTAATGTGTGATGTAATTCAGTCCTACGATTTTTATATGTGACTTAATAAATCACTTAAAAAAGCGTCGTGATTTGAGCGCTTAATGCATTACCAGTATGAACTTTTTATAAACAATTTACTCCTCGTACAGCATTGGCAAACAACTCTAGATAAGTTTTTTTAATTTATTTTTTCTTATTAATTCATTATTGTACTAATGAATAACGAATAACAATTTTTTTCTTTTTTTGTTATCAATCGGTTATTGTTATCAAAAACCCTAAGTCCCGATGTGATCACATTAAGCTTATTCCACTGTATTACTGAGACTAGGTGATAACTTTTCGCACCTTATAATTTGATATCTGCATTTTGTTATCTTGCTTTTATTTATTGAAGTTTATAAAATTTTATATTTTGACCGGAATATTTATAATTGCGTTTTAATTTGGATTAGATATTTTAAATTGTGAGCGTTTCGAGGATCTGGATGACTTGTGAATTTGTTTTCACTTTTTGTGATGCTGAAATTTACTTAATTGTTAACCTAGAACTGAAGGTGAGATGAACACTTCTTTGTAACCAATGTAATTTCTTTGATATTTTTCTTGTAGTCCTGATGAAGAGTAAAAAATTGACTCGAAACGTATACTGAAAGTTTAAGGGTTTGTTTTATTTAAACCAAAGTCCACATTCCCATGATATTGAGACATTTGTTAAAATGATGAGAAGTACAACATATTCAAAAATCAGCCAAATCTACAGAAAGACATTTTCGTAAAAATGGTGCGGGGTCCTATACAATTCAATTGTAATTCTCAAATATTCAATTCCAAATTTCAATCTTCAAATTTTTAATTGTAATTTAATAATTATTATCCAATGGATTATTGGACGCAAAAAATTCCTATCACGAGCCGACTGGAGGCATTTGAAATTTAGACCTTCAGAAGAATGATGCCGATATCTTGAGTGGATCATGTGTCTAATAAAGAGATGTTGCGGAAAGTTGTGATAGAGAGACAGCTACTGTCCATGGTTAAAAAGCGAAAGACTGCATTTTTGGGACACCTCCTCCTACATGAGAGATATTATATGTCTTGTTAAAACAAATAATGGAAGGCAAAATAGAAAGCTGAAGGGGCCCAGGAAGAAGACAATGCTCCTGGTTCAACAATCTCAGAGACTGGACGGGACTCGGCTCGCACGAACTACTCAAAACAGCACAAAACCGAGACGAATTTGTCAGAATTGTTGCTAACCTTCATTGATGGAGATGGTACCTGAAGAAGATGAAGAATAATCCAAAATCACTTTTTTTAACAAAATCAAATGAAATTTACGAGCCAACTTTTGTCTAGACCGCTATGCCTGCCGTCTCTTAAACGACAAAATTCTAGCTTTTTCACCGCGCCATCATAATCTCTACTAGATGGAGACAAAATGAGAAAATAAAATTTTTACATAAATAATAATAAAATAAAAATATTTTTAACAAAACTGAAAAATTAATTAACATCTCCCTATACATAAAAATTCCACGAAAATATGTGATTGTAGTAGTTGATTAAGTTACATAGTTGTTAAACTAAAGGGTTATTAAGTTACCAATACTGGAAAGTATTTCATATAACCAAAACTTGTAATTTATCTCGAGAATATTGTGGAAAATTTACATTAGTTCTTTCAGTCGTTTGGAAATTAAACAATGGAAGAGTCACAAACCCACAACAAATTTTGTAAATTTTGACATTGATACCACTGTAAACAAGAAACTACAAAAGTATTTCATATTTTCATGTGGCTGTCGGATAATGTTTTGAGAGGTGCATGCTTTTCATATGGATTTTGTCAAGTAAAAGTAAAGGTGTAATTTAGTTTTTCGAGTATACTTATGCTTTTTTAAAAAAGTTTATATGTACCTTTTGCTTTTTACTTTCTCCATAAGTATACATATGTATAAGGAAAAGTATTGTAATCCACTCAAAAATCAAAAATCGAAATTTTGGTATTAAAATGTTTCTTATCATGCCCTGATAAATTTTTGATGAATTTTAGTTTGATGTTCGTCTGTATGTCTGTATGTGGTTACGACATCACGAAAAGAAATAATATCAATTGCCCAGGTTAAACTACGCAACCAAATGTCAAAAAATTTGGCATAAATGTACATCATAGAGTACATCATACATGAAAATTTGTTGAAAATTACGGAAATGATAAAGAAAATAAAAAAAGTTCAAGCGTCAATTACTTTTGGACCACCATTTGTTATACCCAAATTATTTAATCGTACCGTGTCGCATCTCTTTCTTTCGAGTCGCAACTCGATTCCAAAAATTTTCGGAAATTAATTCAAGTTCGATGTTTATGAAATTTTGACATGAGTTCGAACGTAGCGCGATTTTTGAGCCCAGCAGATGCGACCTGTCGCTTCCTTGAGGTCTTCCACGTCGAACAGTACATTGCAAGAGGGTGGCGAACGAAAATTTACTCTCTAATTATGTGTGCAAAGAAGTAAATCTGCACCTCTAATTTAACTGGTTTTCAAATTTTTCAACTTTTTGACTTTTTGATACGAACGAGGAGGTTGAACGATAATTTTTATACCCAAATTGAATGGGGAAAGTTATGCAATGTTTACATACTCAATC
This sequence comes from Cantharis flavilabris, assembly GCA_949152465.1. Taxonomy (NCBI): domain Eukaryota; kingdom Metazoa; phylum Arthropoda; class Insecta; order Coleoptera; family Cantharidae; genus Cantharis; species Cantharis flavilabris. The sequence goes on from OX424438.1 coordinate 18,001,928, forward strand.
TTTTATAGAAGTTGTTATCGATATATTTCTATTTTATTATTAATTTTTAATTTTTTATTTATTACTTGAAATATATTTACAAAATAAACATTGTTTAAGCTTTAAAATAAGTAGTATAATATAAAATAAATTATTTTTTTTGATTTTTGACACCACTTCTCGGTGGTTTAACCTTGAAATATCGTTATTTTACCGAAGTTACCTCTGCAGTAAAATAAATTAATTAATCTCATCAAAAATTACTAGTTACAATACAATTTTAACAGCTTTTATTTTCAGTTTTTCTAAAGAACAAGAACTATTTCCTGTGCAGTTGTTACAGTGGATGGATAAGTTTTTTCAACTAGGTATTACTATGACGAATGTACCGCAAGCTCACAGTTACTAATTTCCATCTTAGAATCTCGAGTTAAGTGGTGCATCAAACAAATAATGATGATGATAAGTCTGCAGGATTTTGACGGGATAACTTTTCCCTAATATCAAAGACCATACTAGTAGTTGTTCCAATTACTTAATTAATATACAATACTATGGAAAACCGTGGTCTCATCACCAGTTATGTCGACTACACTCAATATCAATTTGTGGGCTATAAAGGAAAGGTAAAGGGAAATCGCTTTAGTAATAAAGTTTTTAAGTTTTGTCAATTATAGTGCAACATAGCTTAAGGAAGTATAACTTTGGGTAGTACATATATGTAGGTAACTGTTACAAAAGAAAATCCATTGAAAACTTCAACGTTTAGTATACCACTTAACTAATATCGTATTCTCACTAAGGTAGGTACGTACACACATCATAGAAAGTATTAAAGTTTGTTACGAAAATTTCTATCTGTCAAATGCTGACTGCTGAATATTGTATTAATAAGTAAAAAAAAGAAATATAATGCATGTACTAAAAATTCAAGTCGTACATTATAGCGATTACTGGAAAAACAATTTTGACATAGCAATCGTATTATGAAAAGTTTATATCTCGAGGGGTGAAAATATTTTGCATATTGGCTTAACATTATTCTGCATCAAAAATATCAAACATGGCACTCAAGATGAACATATTTAAAGTTTACGGGCCGAAAGTCGGAATCGAGTGTATATGAATAAAACAAAACGAGCTTAGGTTGGGCGTCAGAGGCGGTATATGTTTGGGAATAATTTAATACTTCTTAAGAATATGGAGTCACGTATAGGAAGACGTCGGAATATTTAACTGACAAAAATGGCAGATATTATCGGTGATGAATTTTTCAAAAGCTCTTCGCTTTGCAAACGAGAAACAATACAAGGATGTTCTCTCTCTAAAGTCACTTCGACTGTCTTTAATAAAGAAATTTTCACTTAAAAGCCGAATAAAATTTAACCGAAAGGGGAATAATTAATTGAAAATTTTCTAGTATAAAAGAATAAGATGGTAAACAAGAGTTCATTGAAATCAAGTGGCTAATATTAATTAACACTCGAGTATTGCACCAATTTCGAACCGCTCTTCGAGATTTATTCGGCATTTCTTGCTGCACCCCTTTTACAAAGTAACAACAATATTTTGGACACAGCGAACTTGTTTAATAACAAACATTTGTGCAGTGCTGAAATATAATGAACGTCGGTAACACCTATAGCCCTTGATTTCTAATAATGCCGGCTAAAATAAATATTCCTTTTTTCATTCTTAATTATTCATTCAAGTTAATTACTTTTTTCTTGTCCTGACAGTTTAGATGTCATGGTTCAGAACGTCTCTTTTTTCTTAATTTACAGATACTTCAATTAGAAAAGTTCTCCGGAAAAAAGGTACGAATAATTTGTATGAGAATAATTAAGTTGGGGTGAAGCAACTTCTTTCTTAGAGTGTACGTAGCGATCAATATGCATATGTGAGGGTAAGATTATCCCTTACCCTTCTATATATAGGTGTGTGTGTGTATATCTATACTTGTTTTTATTACTTATTAAAATCTATTTCCTCTCCCTTCTCGATATTATTGTTCATCTCCTGGAGGTTGCATAAGCACTTGAATTTACTATGTTTGTGCTGTCACCAGCGGAGAGTTAGACGATAAACTAAATTTACTTATTAACTCGAATGGACACTTTGGAGAGCATAAATTTTAAACATTAAATTGAGGAATTTTTGTAGGTTGTCGTTAAAAAAACGACGATGAAACGGTTTTGGTTTTCTAAATTTATCATGCAGATTTATTTTTGAATACCTAAAAAAAATGTTAGTGTAAATTATGAAATGTGTGAAATGAAAATGTGGATTAAATAAAAAAGGAAATTCAATGAAGTCGTTTTAAAGTAACCTTTGTAAACATAGTAGAGAGAAATGTTATGCAGATATGATACGAAAGGGAATCAGTAATTGACTAGATGATATTTTTGAGGGTTGCTAGTGGAAGTTACTAACATTGAACTTGTTTGCGCTCTTTTCATGAAAATTTCTTACACCATACGCTTGACTGGCTGTACTCTTTGGCATATGTATAGCCGATTTCTCTTTGCATATAATCAAAGTCATGATGTGAAACGATTTTGCCATTGGTGGTTAAATTTTAACGACTCGAATAAGGTTGCTATATGGGATGAGATGAAGTGAAGTGCGAGGCTTGTTTGTAAAATATTGATTATAAGATCATAAAATTTACTTTTTAGAACAGAGTGTATGTAGATTTACTTACAACGAAATAAAAAGAAAGCATCTATGGAAGTCGCAATATAAGGAAAGAATGTAAATATATTCAAAAGAAAGCTTATTGCTTGTGCAAAAATGTTTTATTGGATCGTGGTGACCGCTGGCTAGTGACATTCCATTTGTAAAGTTGAATATATTGAAATACCACATTGACATTCGTATTTTCAACAAATTTGAGATGCCTACAATTTTTTGTTCATTTTAAATTAGTTTTTTTTTTCATAAATTCAGTTTAGCTAAATTTTTGGGGTAACTTTCTGGGAGATAAACTGATTGTTGAAATGTAATAAACAATAAATGTTATGATGCAAACTGACACTGTGCAGATCAGACAGATAACCGATAACTGATGGGTAAACGATTCTGTCTGGTAATAACTAATATGTGCTGCAGTTAAGTGTAACATAACTACGATAAACTGCTACAGTTGATGTTATAATAGCAAGATCTCACGCAACGCTATAGCACAACAATATCACAACGAACACAGATATCGTACGCAAAAATGTGTGATGTATTGCCACCTTTATCCATTCTCCTGCTCATGTTTAATAAACAATTATGCAAAATACAGTTAACATTGTGATTATTAAATTTATCGGCCTTCTCATAATAACGAGAGCTAAAAATTAAGAATTTTCGCAAGAAAATTTGCAACTCATTCAATAATAAATTTTGTAATTTTCTATATTTTCTAAACATGGCACATACTTTCACACACAGATTAATTTAACCTACATTTTTTAAGGTTCAAATAATAAATCTTTTAGGAAAAAGTTAAAGCAAGTAAACATATAATGACGTCAATTAGTATTATTTTTATTGTGTTCTAACCAATTTAATATGAATTATTTGAGAATATTTTTTATTGTGACAATTTTTAATATTACAAATTTGCACATAATTTTTGGTAAACTAATCTCACATTATTTATCAAGTACCTACCTAATGGGTACGTGTATACGTAAACCTATAGTGTAAACGCTAATTTTATAAATTATTATGCTGAATTTGTATAAATTAGTAATGAAATAACTGTGTGATGGTAATTTTATTTATTTAAATTTTTTATTATAAAATACAAAACAATAATTTTATAAAGATATAAATGTCAACAGTTGATGTGACCTTCTTTGCGGACATGTATATTATATTATAGTATTTTATTTGGTTTTTTTAAATGTAAATCCCAAAAAAATTGAAATGATATTATAAAAACAATATTATTTTATATTAAGATCTCGACGTTAGATACCTTTTTGAATCTCTCGAGTTTATTGAAAAGAAAATAAATCGTAATATAGGTATTTCAATAACTTCGAATACCATCCTTGAGACAAGTGTTCTTCAAAATTGCTCACTACATACCTATACATAATACATTGTATTGGAGAAAAATTTGAACGAGAAGTATTAATAGTCATCGCATTTTATTAAAAATATATTATACAAAATTTCAACATATTAAAAAATTTATATTGCTATATCGCGTAGTTATCTATAAAAAATAAGTTAGGCATAAGTTAGTATTGTATATAAAATTGAGTACATCGTGCTTATTATTACAAGTGAGTATTGTAATGATAAAAATGAAATTTGGATTTGGCGCCAAATGTACGATTTGAAATTACCGCCTAGAATGTGGTGAGCGCTGGATGAACTAGCTCGGACACAAGAAAGAAGGTGCAAGCAAGCCAGTTTTTCTTTGTTATAATTATATTAGATTATCATGATTGTAAGTTTTTTAAGATTGATTATGAACAAGTGCAGGGCTCCTTGCTCGCCAGTCGTAAAAAATAAACAATTGTGTCCATTGATTGTGAAGCAAAAATTGTATTTATTAGCAAAAGATTTGAGATATTAGCTTGAAAAAATTGGTATTTTGCCTTGCAGAAGCAGGTACCTATACGAAAAGCAAAGCAAGTGATTCGATCTTTTGGTATTCTTGGTTGGGGATTTTCCACTTGTTACGTTTCTGCAGATGTAAGGAATTTCCGATACCAATCGACTCGTATTACGAATTATAATTACATCTTTATGGCGAACCTGAAGTAAATAATATTAAATATTATGAATTTTATTCGCAAAGCAAATTATGTATTTTTAAGATTTCTATGAACTTTTACATGTACTTACTCGTATAATGACATGTATGTGGATTTTTCAGTTTTCAGGTTTGCCGTATGGAAAGCCACTACGACTTTGAGTTTGTAGTATTCAGGTAGATCAGTTTGTGCAAAATTTAAAGATTCTAAGTATCATGCTTTGCTCTAAGGAAGTTTGAGTTAAATTCTGGTAGCAGTAATTTAACTAATCTAGTGACAAAACTTAAAACTAATCCACTTGAACTTTTGTTTTATAAAATTGTTGAACTTTAACATTTTACGGTCCTTCTTACTTTATTGTAGCATTTCTGACATTAATTTGCCACATCAATATGTGTTTATCTAAATTTCTGGAATTTAATTCATCATAGCTTTGACAATAACTGTAATTTGAAGAATATCCAGAATCCAGATAGTTCAAAAGACAATGTTTTTCTTATTTCCTTCTTGCACCAGATATCAGAAGCATAACATCTAAGTGCGTCAGATAATTTAGAGCAAAAACTAAACCTCCTTCCATTTGAGCAACTACTTTACTAATGAAATTTTATTTTTTAGTTGAAATAACTCGAAATGAGATTGGGTGACAATTTTCGGAGAGCGCGCATGTTGAAAACCATGTTTTGGGAAATCAGTTGGTATGGAACGCTTCACGGGGGAAGACCATGCTCTATGCTTAAAAGAGTATTACAAAAATGGCAATTTTCGAAACACGAAACACTAATCGTGCTCTTTCAGAGAAATTGATCAAGGGTTGGGTTGAAACATTTGAAAAAAACGGGTTACAGAACGCCAAGAAAAGGAAGGGGCTCTCGAAAGGCTACCAGTACGCCGAAAAACATCAACCGTGTACGACTCGCCGCTATTGAACATCCACGTCGATCGGTGCGTAAACACGCATTTGCGCTACATTTATCCAAAACAGCTGTTCATAAAATGTTGCAAGATGATCTCAAGTTGCATCCGTACAAAATTCATCTCGTATAAGACCTGAAAGTGGAGGATTATCCGGTTAGAATGAAAGTTTTCCCAAATCGCATCATTTCAAAAAGAGGAACCCTAATTTGGCTTCCCCGAAGTCCGGATATGACACCTTTGGATTTTTTTTGTGGGAGTACCTTAAATCTAAGTGTTTGAGGTTAGGCTACGCAATTTGAACGAATTAAAACAAAAATTAACCCGAGAAATTCGCGCCATAACACCGACCATGCTTGTTCTCGTGATTCAAAATTTTAGGGTCCGTTTAGAAGAGGTCATATCCGCTGTCAAGGGCATCATTTGAATGTTATTTTTCGTAAATAATTTCCCAAAGAATAAATTTTAATTTGTGATTCTCTGAATAAAAAATGTTGAAGAATAAAACAGTTATTTCACTAGAAAATCGGAAATTTGCCACGGGACACCCTGTATTATTAATTATGTTAAATTAAAACTTTATACAACGAATGGGTAATGGCAACAGTTAGGTACTTAAATAAAGTCAATAACTAAATAAAGAAAAGCAATAGAATTATATGTCAAATTAAAATCTGAAAAACTGACAAATCAGATTAAATTATCAATTCAACTGTTTTTTATTCAATCAATATAATATATAATTTATTTTTGCATCACTTATTTTGTCTTTCTTTAAAAGTCCTAAAATAAAAAAAAAAGACTTTATATAGGTTTGAGTTTTTTTCCGTAGGAATCGTCTGTCCAATCAAGTTATTTCTTCGGTTATTATAAAATTGTGTACATCAAAGAAACTACTAGTTATTTTAGTTTAGTTGCAAACGTTTTTTAAATCCAGAGTTATTTTATTAATTTAAAATTTAAAATTTAATTAACTATATGTATACTGTACCTGCACAGTATATTATATTGCTGTCTAATATTCATCTATTGTTAATTTTACTGAATTTTAATAATACTTTATTTAAAATTGTAGTTTATTTTAAAATAATATAAAATATTATTGTTACTTCAGAAAATTTAATTATTTTTTTAAATTACTTAGAATAATCTAGCTCATAATAAATTCAATATTGCTTGCATAATGTAATTGGATTTTCTATTAGACAATTAACATTCTCTTAGATGCGCTTATTTAAAAGGAGAATTACTGAATTTTAATACTATCCGTTTTTACAAATTTTCCTATACGTATTCGTGTATGGACTTCACTGTACACAAACATGGCTATAAAGTTTTCTTTTCGACATTTATGAGTTTAGTAATCTTGAAAAAATATAATTATATACAATTACGTACATACCTACTAATACAAGAAAGAAGAGCAAGAGTCTACTTGGCAATGTTGTGATAAGTTATAATCTGTTAAATCTTCGAAAATGATAATCCTGTTACACTAGTTAATTTATGTACATTGTAAACAATTTTTAACTATTGTAACAATAAAATAATTTGCAAAAAAATAAATATATCTGCCATTTGATATAAAAGACGTAAGTCAGAATACGTAGTTTTTGATAAACCGAAAGAATATTCTATTGCAAATTGTGATATTAAATCAGGCAATTATTATTTATATTCGTTTCCAGCAATATACGGTTGCAGATTAGATTTAGTTTTCAATTGAAGATAGTATTGTGTATAATATATTGTACATATACCAGTCCAAAGAGCATACCTATAAAATATGTAGGCTTCACTCCAGCAATAAAACAATTTGCCAATTTTTGACTTAATCCGTTTTTACCAAATGGTAGATAATTAATTATTAAAAAAAAACGATTAAATATAAAATAATAATATATTCTATCAAATAGAAAAACGGTTCATATTAACAAAATAAACAAACCAAGTAGCTAATAGGTAGGCACCCACTACTTATGTAATAACGAAAATAAAAACTAAAAGAAGTAGCTTTCCAAAAAACATAAAATAAAGGCTTGCCTATTTCTTTGGATTTTTATATTGCAATTGTTAAATATTGCATGTTTTAGCCCCCCTCCTCCTGCTCCCTTGGCGACGCCCATGATCAACGCAATAAAGAAACTAGCAGAAATTAATCAGCTACATAATATTATGTATTGCCAGAAATCAAACCAATAACAAATTCGAAAATAGAAGTTGTATGTTTCCGTTTTAGAAGTTTCTTCAGAAGAACTTGTGACTAAATCAAAGCAACAAGATTAAGTTTTCTCTTTGTTATTGGTTTCGAAAAGTTCTGATAGCGGAGTATATCCAATGTTTCTTTTTTTATGTCATCGCCATATAAAAAAACTTGCAAACAAAATTGCAGCTACAAAATACATGGCAAAATAGAATTCTTTCGAATTCATTGTCATACTGTGATCTACTGTTAGCATAGTACAGTTTGCTTGTGGGTTTACCTATTCCTGATGGGTTTTATTTTCTCGATATTAAACTAATTCTGTCTAGATTAATATCTTCACCAATGATGACAACGATATCAAATGTAAAGAAAGAGATGGAAATGGAAATATTTACGATTAATACGTCAGCATCTTTTTGCTGTTGAAATCAAACGCAGTTTATTCATATGGTAACAAATCTTGCTTGTAAAACTTGTACAAGCTTGATTCGTCTGAACATTTGAAAAGTAGAAGTGTGCTTTTTTGATCAGCGGAAAAACATATACAGCAATATTAAAATTTTTACTTTCCCCATAAAGGAAAGTATTGTAATCTACTCAAAATCAAAAATCACAATTTTGGTAATAAAATGTTTCTTATCATGTCTCGATAAGTTTTTGAGGAATTTTATTAGTTGGATGTTCTTCTGTATGCTGGCATGTCTGTATGTCAGTGTGTGGTTAGTATATGAAAAGAAATAGTATTAATCGCACAGGTTAAACCACGCAACCAAATGTAATAAAATTCAGCATAAATGTGCATCATAGTAAAACTTAGAAGCCAGGCAGAAATCATCTTTCTTGAAGAAAAAAGATTAAAAAAAGTGTAAGTGTCAATTGCTTTTGGATCACCAATTTTTATACCCAAATTAAATGGGAAAAGTTATACGATTTTTACATAGCCAATTTTTTACTTTGTTTTATAGTGGCCTTTTATGACTGCCACTATGGGGATATGATTAAATGATTACATACAAAAAATAAAAGTTCGTTTTTAAGGAAAAGGTTCTTTATCAGATATTTATGTTTTCCTCTTCTTCATCAGAATTTTTTTTTTTGCAAATAAATTTTTGTGGCAGTTTGATTTTTGGTTTTTTTATATATTTTTCTGTTTTCCTTTTGCTCCCTACAGTTTTTCTTTATTAAAAATTAAAATTAATATTCTAAATTTTTTCTCGTCCGATGGTAAATTAATGAAACAGGATCTTGTTTTATTAATTAAAATTAATTATAAAAGGCTTTATTTTCAGAATAACAAGTAAGTTACAGTAGGTAGAATAATTTATTTACTTATAAGTGGAGACGGTCATTAACCTAGTATGTTAGCTGAATAACTGCTGACACTAAGGTACCCGGTTTAAATCCGGAGGGAGTCTAAAATTTCTTATGATCGTCTCCGTGCTTTGGAGGGCACGTAAAGTCGGCGGTCCCCATGGGTTGATGATTTGCCCTCATCAACAAAAAAATCCAGGGTTTCGGGAACATCTGATACAAGTCCAGCAAGCTGCATCAGATGTAAAGCAATTTATATGATCAGAGACTTGTGACTTCGGCTCGGTCTTCGATAGAAGACAGTCCAAGGTCAAGGCAAACAGGAGTTATCCTATAACCTAAAAGTGGAAAAAGAAAAAGAAGAAGAAAATTTATAAGTGAATGAATACAGTAGATCTGGATTGACAATTCGATTAGTTGCGAACTCGATTGATGTACAACTCGATCAAGGGCGGATAACAGAGAGGGGGATGAATGCAATTCCCATTGACTCACGATTGAAGCATTTTATTTTGACCAAATTCAAAATTTTGAAATCGAATAACGAATTTTTTGGAAGATAGGAAAAAACAATCAAAAATTCCTCTTCTCTTTTAAACTGTATCCGGGCCTGAACTCCATTGATAATTATTTTTAAGTAGCTGTTATAAATAATTAGCATTAATAATTTAAGATCAAGGACTCCTAGTGATAGATCGATATTATTAGTGGATAAAAAAGGTATATCCAAGAGGCAAATATCTCAAAATAATTTTGTACACAAGACTCGGAATTCCAATAATATTTCCATGAAATTCCAAAGATTCTCAAAGAATTCCAATGATTTACAACTAGGGAGAGGTAATGGGGTAACTGATAGGTACCCATTAAAACCAATGAAATTACTAAATTTTGTTAAAATTTGAAAAATATACCTAAATTCTTATCAAAACATGCTCTCTCCAGGCCAGCCACACTTACCTCCATAAATTTTCCTGAATTTTCTCTTGTGTACAAGTAAAGGGAAATTTGAGGAAATCCCAGGAAGTCTTAAGAAATAGGAAATATAAGGAAATCTTAAGAATACTATAGATGAGCTTTTTTTATTTTTTCAATTTCTTGAGATTTCCTTGGCTTTTTTAAGATTTTCGGAGACTTCTTAAGATATCTTAGAATTTTCTATATTTTTTCGGATTTCTCATTTCTGAGAATTTCTTAATATCCCGAAACTTCCAAGAATTTTCTGATATTTCGTTGGATTTTCTTGAATTTTTCTTTTTTCTCGATTTCTTAAGATATCTTAGAATTTTCTACGTTTCCTTAAATTTTCCTCGTTTTCAAGATTTTCTAGAATTTTCCCGAATATCTTCAGATTTCTCTTCACTAATACACCGGAGTTTTCTAACGATTTCTTCCTAGTTTATTGCTGGGAAACCGAGGGAAAATTGTGATATACAAAAGTGAAGGCAAATCTTGGAAATTTTAAGAATACTCCAGATGAGCTTTATTTTTTAGCTTTTCAAATTTTCTGAGATTTCCTTGGCCTTTCTAAAATATTCTGAATATTCTAAATTTCTCATTTTCGAAGTTCGCCTGGCAAGGGCGATTGGCAGGAAGGAAGATAACGGTGTATCTAACTCCCTCATCATGACAAAAACCAACAAAATCTACTAAATTTTTTTTTAATTTCAAAAATATACCTAAATTCTTATCAAAATATATTTATTTACCCTCTTCTTACCAGCCTCATTTACCCCCCACATAAACTTTGCCTGGATCCGCTCTTGATTTTAAAACTAACTTAGATCTAAAGAATTTCTATTTTGATTTCCAAGAATTCCAGAGATTTCCAAGGGAATTCCAAATAAGTGTACACAAAATTTTCGGGATATTTACCCCTTGGGTATATCATTGCAATAAAGCAAATTCCTTATAACAACCAGTTTAGTTCATTTTATTCATCAGCATTCTCAGGATAAAGTGTCATTACTTTAAATTTGTAAAATGCTATGAAATAATTATGTATCCTGTAGTCAAATTTCGTTAAAATAAAAAATTTGTATAAATAAGTAAATAAATCTGTGGATTGACTATAATAAGTATTAAATCCTATTTGGTTGTTTGGGCTACTGGTTGGTTTGATTTATTTACAGTTTTAGGAGATTCTTGAAATATTTCTACAGATTTCCTCTTGGATTTTTTAAAGAATTCTTTTAGAAAAAGTAGAAAAAGAAAAAAAACATTCATCCATACAAGATTTCCTAATTTCTTAAGAATTTCCTTAAAATTCCTAACATTTACTAGGATTGCCTGAAATTTTCCTTTCAGTTCCTCAGATTTCTCTTCACCCTGAGTATTACACTAGATTTCTACAGCGTTTTCTTCCTTGGGTAATAATTATGAAAAAACCAAACGACTAAATTTTTCAATTGGTATTAAAAGTTTCCTAAATGTTCAAAATTTAAAATAACATTTTCTGTTTCTCTTCAACTGCATTTTTTTATTAAATTTATATTAAAATAAATTTTTATTGTTATTATATATTATAGTAAATTAAATTAAAAGAAACCCACGACAAACAGTTTCTGGTCTGTTTTGAAGAGATTTTTTTCTGAAGTGAAACTTTCCTGAAACGGGTCGGGAGACATTGAAATAGTAGTTTCTAGAAAATCAACCGAACCCCTCAAAAGTGATCCAATCCTTTGATACAATAAAAATAAACTAGGGAAAGTGTGATTTGCAACCTGGTGATCCACACGTAGTATTTATCATAATGCAGGGTAACATGAATTCTTAGCGTTTTTGCACGAATTATAAAGCAAGCACTTTTTAATTTAAAATTTGAGATGCTGTGTTTATTGATAATAATCAGCGGTCACATCTAATCGCATTATACTTGTGTAAAAAGTAAATTAAAATGTTGTGAGTAGAATTTAACAGCATGTGTCACGTTTTTCATCTTTTGTTTAATTATTAAAATTTTTGTATTTTTGTGTGTGTATGTATAATAATATAAACTTATCATTCCAAAAGTAATGAAATATTTAGCGAGTATTTTTCTTTAATTTGTAAGTCCAGAACACGCTCAGATTGTTAATTAACATTTTGATTTTGTTATCTCAGCAAAGGCAATTAAAAATTCTCCTGATATCACAGCGCACGTCTGCGACGAATGGCTGAACAATAAAATGACAAATTAAATAAAAAAGAGAAAAGGGTTTCTTCAAACAAGCCAAAGGTTAAATTAAAAGAATTTCAATCGAGATACGAATAATATTTACCCCACATAACTGAGGTTATCTTTATTTTTACATATTTTTGTCAAGTCGTTGATATCTCTTCTGCAGAGTACCGTATACTTAAAAAGCTATGTTGTAATTTTAGTGATTGTTCTTATTATTTCAGCGACTACAAATAAAATAATTAAGTCAAACGGTTAATTATGTTTGCTTTGTCGTTTTTTCTTTTTTAATTTTTACATCTTTCATTGCAAATATTATAAAGTATAAATTATTTTCGTTTGTTGAAAAAAGCTTGCTTCACATTTTTAATTAAATACTTTACATTTTTATTACACAAAATTTAAATTGATTTCTTTACTAATTTGTAAATACAAAAATAATTATGTAAACGCGTGCTTTGATGTGTAATTAATAATTTCAATTAAGCAAAATATTTGGTAAATCAACAATTTCAAAGGAAATATTTCTATTTATCCGGTGTCCACTGTACCTATAACTACCTAATGAGTAGGTTTAAAATTTGATCACTCATTAATTATCAGAAACAGTAAGAAATTGGTCGTTTTTGTGTTAGCTTGTAATTTGTCATCGTATTAGATTTATGGCAATCAAAACTCACAGTTTTAACATGAATAATAATTTCAAACGAGCTCACATAAGCATTTTAAAATTAATAATAATTTTTTTCACAATTTGACAAGTTATTAATTAAATAAGATTATAGACGACATCAATAAAATATTTGTATGTCCGTTTACATATTTAAGCCATTTATTAAAGCTTCTTTAATCTCACGATAGTCATGTACGTTAGGTACTTCAGAATTTCCTTTCATGTTGCATGTTGTATCCTCGATCTGTCTACTCTTCTACCGGTGAAATGTCAGATTCGTCGCTTTTCAGTCCAAAAGTATAATTTGTATTATTTTAATGTAATTAGAATAAAGCGATAACTTAAAATTTTTCAGGAAATACAATGAATACGGTAAATATAATTACATAACTTTTACATAAGCATTAACCAAAATAAATCACACTTGTTTTACGAAACAATAAACTTTTAAATCATTATATTTGCATTAGAAAACCTTTTACTGTTGGTTTTTCTCACAAAATTTGCAATACTTTTACATTAACTACTTATAAATAGCTTCAAAATTATCTACTTTCTTGTATAGACAAAAATTTGCTAATTGAATTATTCTCCACCGGTACCATACATTCCAGTCATTTTTGAAAAGTAACTTAAGTTAGAAACGGAATATTTTCAATTTTGCATTGTTTCGTTATTGTGTTGGCGGAATTTTTGATAAACAACATGAACATTTTGTTTCATTAATCGTCTTCGAGCTTTGACAATATTCGATATGATGTCCATTTAAATTTCGTGTACAAAATTGATATCAATAATACTGCTAACATAAATAATAATCTACCTTACTCAATAAGCAACTGGTCTTTAGTTTGACAAGACCACCCATGAATATGAATCTTTAGTGCTAACTAAAACAAGAACGATCTAAAGATGCGCTATCGTTTATTTAGCTTACCAGATTTCCCACTCTAGATATGACAAAGCGATCATCAATTAGACAAGAACGGTCATTTGTCTCATGTCATTGGCGAATTCTGATATCGTGTCTAACCCTTTGTGCGGATCACTGAAAGTGTCCAACTATGTAGGGATGGTAAACGCTAAATGTTCAAGATTTTGATAGAATTACAAATAGTTAAGGGTTACAAGAAGGATGACTTGATCGATTCAATGTCGTCCAGGCCCATTATAAGAAATTTGGTTCTACAAAAAATATTGAAACTTACAATGTTATTTCTCCAAGTTTTGATTTTTAATTTTCGTGGAAAACCCTGTAACGGAGACAACATTCTTCTAATAAAATAGTTGACGTACAGGACAGCCATTTGCAATGTTAAACTTGGCAATTATCTTCTCAATTTGAAATCAGGTATCACGAAGCTTTCATAATTTCTTATTTTTCATTATTGGACTCAATTGAATTCGACGCCTTTAAGTAGGAAATGAGTAAAACTCGAAGCATTTCGTCATTTATGAGAAGTAAATACACTACTTATATTTCTTCCTACATATTTCCTGTTTTATGCAGACAACTCGTTAAAATAAAATTATTCCTTAAATTAGGAGACAAAAGAAGATTAGAGATATTTATACAAATTTAATATCATTTGCATAACTTAAAATATTTGGTTTTATATAAATAAAATACATTATACTATGCCCAACCAAATTGTATTTTTCAGCTGAATGAATTTACCGTATAAAATAAGTTGAGGTGAGATTGTTTACCTACGGTGAAATGGATCCAGTGCTTTATAACCAAAAGCACCATAACTTCCATAGACTTCCTTCTCTTATTGATGAGTCTGTGAGACAGCATCATTACACCAATAAAAACAAATAAGTACAATAAATTCCAAAGCCAAACTTTTTGGCAAACCAAAAATTTATATAAAATTCCCTAAAAAAGTTTTTATTTTGGTAAAGTTAGTTAAGTAATTTGTTGGGTAATTTACTTCAAGCTCCAAAATACTGTTCAAGTCAGACTAACAATAAGTGTAAGTTCATTAACTCATCGTGATGTAGTAGTACAATGGTATAGATGTAATAATTAGTAGTGATTAGTTAGTTAGTTTACTGTGTTACAGACGACAGCTGTCAATGATGACATCATATCCTGCCAATGATCCGCTTATTGACGCCCGCTCGGTTAACGCCCGTTAACACATGCAAGTATCGACGCATTATCTTATTATGTATCATTATACAAAATATGAAATGTACACAATCGACATCATCATTTTCATTTTTGAATTATTACGTGGTTGAACTCAATTTCGTTATAGTTCTGCAGAAATCCTTTCTCCTGATCCATACACTTATTATTCTCGGGTTCCAGTTTTAAGAGTATTTTTCGGTAGGTATTGACACATTGAACAATTTTGATTTTTGTATCAGAATAAAAAACCTAAAAAAAATTTAATATATTATGAATTAATTAAATTCAAAATTTGATGTATTCCGATAGTGGTCCAGGTGAAGTAATTCTACTAAAACTTAAAAGTACATAGTAAATAATTGCAGATATATGGGTTGCCTACTCAAGAGTTTACTTATAAGAAGGCCATAGTATTCTATCCTGAGGTGCATAATCTTATTTACGGAACAATCCATTTGAGTAACATCTAGATAGATGGCGCCACTTTCTTACAGCATTTGAGTTTAAAGATTTCTAAAGATTCAAGACATGAATTTCGCCTCCTTGTATTGCCGCCCGGGACAGATACCCGGATTATCTCCCACCTTAGATCCGGAGTTGGATGAAGGCGCAAATTACAAACATAACATTTTGAGAATCATTAAGAAATTTTAGTAAAACAGGGCCAAAAACCCTACAATTGTAATGCGAATACTGTATTGACAATTTCCATAATATGGTTAGTTTAACCCCTCTCAAACAGAAAAATTATAAATAAAAGTACTTTCAAGTAAATGTTTTCAGTTTCTACTTTGCTACGGTACTCGTTTAAATCGGGTCCGTTACTTTGGCCCCCCCCAGTTAAAATTTTTGGCCAAAAAGCTAGCTCCCGAATCGATATAGCTAGCACCGGCTAGCACCCTAATATTAAAGCTAGCACCATTACAGTTTTTTCACAAATCCACATTGAAACTGGGGGGGGGCTAAAGTAACGCTAGCCCCCCCCAGTTAATATTTTGGCTCCAAAAGCTAGCTCCCTAATCTATATAGCTAGCACCAGCTAGCACCCAAATATTAGAGCTAGCACCATTACAGTTTTTTCACAAATCCACATTGAAACCGGGGGGGGCTAAAGTAACGCTAGCCCCCCCCGTTAATATTTTGGCTCCAAAAGCTAGCTCCTTAATCTACATAGCTAGCACCAGCTAGCACCAAAATATTAGAGCTAGCACCATTACAATTTCTTTACAAATTAGTATTTGATAAAAATGATAAAAATGTTTAAATGTTTCATTCCACTGCGCATGATCCGATATATTTCACACGCTCCGCCCATTCTAAACTTGACTAACAATTTTTTAACAGCTATGGCTTATTGTTAATCTATATTATGTCATTTATTTAAGAACAAAACGATAAAGTTAATAAATACAACCTTAATTATCATAATATATCGCTTTGTATATAGTAGACAAAGTAAAATAAATTTATTTAAAAAAATATCAACAAGACAACTTTATGTGAAAATAAATCACAATTTTCCGATATCTCTTATAAGGTATAGATAAGATAATGACACCTGACTGTTTGACTTGGCGAAACATCTTCTTTATTTTTTAATAGGTCATTATAAATTTCCCATTTTCCGTTGTGTCGTCTCCCATAAGTCAAAAAATGTCCGATACAATTTGGAGTACTTTGAGAAGTTCCTTGAAATGCAACTATACCACGTAGAACATATTTATCGCCATTTATAGAAAAATGTGGAGGTATATCTTCCAAATTTGTTGTGAGTTCTAAAATCATATTACTAGTTGCAATTGGTTCTATCGCAATATATATTCGGTCTAAAATTTTCTTTCGCAAGAACCCATTGTTTCCACATTCATTGCAAGTTTTTCTGATGACATGTTCGGATATATGTGCCTCTAATTTCGTCGGCAGTTCTTGAATAGTATTAAGTTCTACCGATAACCATTTTAGATCACTTTGTTGAATATTTTTGCAATTGTTGCATTCATCCGTTTGCATTCCTATCTTAAAACTTTCTAAAGTTGTATTAGCTATATTGGTTATACTATCTTCACAGTTAATTTCTGTAATGTTTTCTGGCAATGAATGTTTCGGAAAATGTTCGTACAATAGTTCTGCTCGAGTTCTATATGTATGAATGTTCACACCTTTATTCACAACTTGTACTACTAATTTTGCGAACCTATTGCTGTCTTTAATTGATTCTATGTATTCTTTGATAACTAACGAATCACAATATCCAATACAAAATATTTGAATTAGTGCATCTAGTCCGCAAGTGTTTCTTAACGTTATCAATTGCTTGAAGATTTTTAGTGGTTTTTGATGAACTATATTACCATTTCGCAGGAGTCCAATTGTCGTTATATTTATTTTTCTCGTCCAATCGACAACAGCCATTTCTGACTGTGGCTCTAAATATGACTTTCGGGGTCTCTTCTTGGGAGGAACGTTCATTCTCATCCATGATTCTTCAGCGACTCTTTCGGATAATGTTTTATCTTGTGTACCTCTAATATAACATTCTTTACAAAATATATCATCTTCGTATGAGACAGTGCAGTTGTCATTGTTATGCAACAGCAAATTGCATAATTTACATACCACATTGGCACTTCCAATTCCTAACTGACAAGAAGCACACAGATTATCAGGCAACAGAAGATTACGTTTTGGTTGTGAATTATCTGTTTCAGATTGGAAATTGTTAACTACGGATGATTTTTCTACTTGGCTTGTAGTAATTCTATCAACTTGAATATTATCGTTCATATCATACTCTACAGCTAGCTTCATAGCACCTTCGTAGTGCCTGATGTATTCGCTAACAAACTCATCCACACGTAGGGGAAGTTTTTCGTGAGCAAAAATTCTGTTCTTGACTTGATTAAAATTACTTTCAGCCGATGCTGAGCTGGCAATTCTAGGCGAAAATGGAAAATTTTTACACATAATACTGCTCCATAAAGGCAAAAAGTTCGAAATCTTTAAAAAATCGTCGACGAAATGTGGTAGAACCTGTTGATTTCCTCGGTCACCTGTTTCTTCTGGTGTGTTGACTCTATTTTTTGCGAATTCAGATATGTTCTTGCACCAACTTGTAAAATTATTATCGGTTTTAATTTCTTCCTTTTCTTTATCATGTAGCTTTCCCATAACGTCTTCTTCTGCAAAATTTTCCTCATCCATCATCTTGTTGAGCTCAACTGTCCCTGTAGATATACGTCCAATAAGCCACTTTTTATTAATTTCGCAAATTGTCGGGTTGCCATTGTAGTGCCCTTCTGTATCGGAATAAGCAACAATAAACATAGCATCTAATAATAACTGCAAATCTTCTATTCCTTGACATTGTACAACTTGTCCCATACATCGAAGATAAAATGTTCTTGTTAGTTTATGCTGATTTCTAAGACTAGGCCATCTAGTAACGAGCTTTATAAAATGGGCCACGTCAAAACGAAGAAAACATTTAAAAATTTTATCATCATTTCTAAATAGTACCTTGTAACATTGTTCAATGTATTGGTTGAGGTTCTTATACTGAGTAAATGTGTTTGCGCACGAATGCATTAAAGCAAGAGACATATCAGTTACTACTTCTGACGGAGTACATCCTGCGCTTCTAAACCAAACGGATAGCCAATGCGTTATTTCTTCTGTGTTTTGCGAATCACTAAGCATTGATCCAACGGAATATTGTTTTTGATTTGGATACAATATTACAATATCATATAAAAAGATATGCCTTGATTTGCTTCCATCGGTGTAGATAATACGTTTTACAACTGATCCTGTGGCATCGATAGCTATTCTACTATAATTGTTTTCACAATATCGACGATACACAAGAAGCTGAGAATTTGACCACCAAAATACAAAAAAAGGGGAATAGCCAATATTGCGAATAACATTAGAAAATTCTTGAACGTTTTTCATTTCGTAAAGAGAATCAATAGGTTTTTCATTAAGGTAATTCTTTTTCTTTTCTTTACATTTTGCAGCTCTAAGTGTACTGAGTTCAGGCATCATTTTTCCTGTTTCTAATTCGTTATTAATAATCATACTTTGAATTCTACTAGATGAAAACTTCTCATTCACCATTTTATTTACATAGTGAGATCGCAGGTCACCCCGAAGTGGACGTCTGAAATTTAATGTGTGCTTCTTGCTAAAATTTCCTTGAACAGTACAATTCAGTTCCGAAATTTCATTTTGTTGTGGTTCGTTAATCAAAACGCATGTAATTCTTGATTTGCATTCTTTGCAAACTGCCCAAATCTTTAAAAACAGTGGACCAAACGGAAACAATCTGTGCCTGTCAAATGTTAACGTACATGTAAGTGACGAATTTTCTATTAATTTCTTGTGTATTATATTTGTCCAATTTGAATTTGCGAAAACATATGTATTTCTAATTTCACCAGTGTGCTTTGATTTTCTCACAGACTTATCCTTTCTTTTGTATGTAACAAGTTTTTTATCAAAACTTACATATTCAGTCCATGTCAAAGCAATATTAAACCGATAAGTAGTTTCCAGTTCGTCAACACAGTCTTCTTCAATATCAGTGCTAGTATCACTGTTACTGTTAGTATTACTGCATGATATATTACCGATAGAAACTTCTTCGTATATTGCTTGTACATCTTTAACATCATCCGGATAAATTTGTAGAACATTCCATAAATCATAATAATTTTTTGAAACTGCCGTGTAAATTCCAAGTTTTGATATGTTCAGATTATAAAGTATCATAAAATCTTCCGATATTTTCTGCCAAATTGCATTGTGTTTTGAAACAAAACATTTTTTCTCTCTATCGTACAGTGATTCTAATGGAAACTTCAGCAATCCTTCTACAATTGTGTGAATATCAGATTCAGAACGTTTTTTTCCCATTTTAAGTTATATTTGGTATAATTTTTGTTACTTTTCCTTCCCAAATCTCCTATATAGACTAATCCCATTATCTGTTAAGTAGATAATTCCCTAAGCGTATTATCCTTTTTAATCATAACTCGGGGGGGGGGTGATAAGAAGTAAATCTTCAATCTTGCTTGTAGCGCCAGTCCTGGCTATTATCGAGACCGAAATTATCTTATTTATGACGTAGTCTTATAATTATAAATAATAAATAAATGATGTCACCCAAGTACGGACCTGATAAGTGAATATTTGAACCTTTCCATACAGGGCGGTTAAATTAAATAAAATTTATTTTACTTTGTCCACTATTATAGTATATCTACGTATTTACTATTTATTTCATATTATACGATATTAGTGTATTACAATTTGATATAGAGAAACCGTGTCGATGTACAAAGCGATATATTATGATAATTAAGGTTGTATTTATTAACTTTATCGTTTTGTTCTTAAATAAATGACATAATATAGATTAACAATAAGCCATAGCTGTTAAAAAATTGTTAGTCAAGTTTAGAATGGGCGGAGCGTGTGAAATATATCGGATCATGCGCAGTGGAATGAAACATTTAAACATTTTTATCATTTTTATCAAATACTAATTTGTAAAGAAATTGTAATGGTGCTAGCTCTAATATTTTGGTGCTAGCTGGTGCTAGCTATGTAGATTAAGGAGCTAGCTTTTGGAGCCAAAATATTAACGGGGGGGGCTAGCGTTACTTTAGCCCCCCCCGGTTTCAATGTGGATTTGTGAAAAAACTGTAATGGTGCTAGCTCTAATATTTGGGTGCTAGCTGGTGCTAGCTATATAGATTAGGGAGCTAGCTTTTGGAGCCAAAATATTAACTGGGGGGGGCTAGCGTTACTTTAGCCCCCCCCAGTTTCAATGTGGATTTGTGAAAAAACTGTAATGGTGCTAGCTTTAATATTAGGGTGCTAGCCGGTGCTAGCTATATCGATTCGGGAGCTAGCTTTTTGGCCAAAAATTTTAACTGTGGGGGGCTAAAGTAACGGACCCGTTTAAATCTACAAATTTATTTAAATTGGAGTTTTTATTATTCTTAGCAAAAATAGTCACGTAAGATGACAAATATATAAACAAAATCAGAAAGGTCTCAGTAAATAGGTCTACGAACCAGTCCATTCATTTAATACCACAGATGTTTGAAGACACCGATCTGGAAGAGCAGAAATCTTTGTTTTTAAGTAAAATTTGGCTGTAATTAACAAAATAAAATTATGCTACGAGGTTAACTGTTGAAAGTACAGCATCCATGAATGGCAATTAAAAAAAGTGAGATTGAGTTAGTAGAACATTTTTTTCCTTATATTTATAAAATCCTGTGAACCTATAGTTAACGTGCTAGACAGATTGCATGAAATGTTAAAAATAAATTTTTGAAAACTTCGAAAATAATACTTTATTTAAAAAAATTTTGAGACTTTATGTTATGCTAGACTAAATAATTTGGATGATAGCAGAAGAAAGCTTTTAATAAACTTGTCGTTTAGCTACGCAAAGTGAAACATAACTGGCGCTAGGTAATAAAACATAAAAATTTACTGGAGTGCAACATTTTATTTTAAATTTAAAAGTTTAGGTTAACAAAAAAAAATTGAATTCGTTAAGTAAAGGCGACTCACAAACTGAAGGTTTTTATTACAACATTACAATGTTTTACACAATACAACTACAATAGTTATATCATCGATGGAATATACAGGAGTATAAGTAGAGCAGTAGAGGACTGTTAGTAGATGTGATATTAAATTTGATTATTATATTATGATGTATGTACATATATGGTAGACTGGTTTTATATGTACTATGTAGTTTTCATACATAATATACTACAAGGACGATCGAATGTCTGCGATGAATTCCAAACCACACTACAATATTCCAGCTCGGGCAGAACAAACGAATTAAATAAACATACTAGAATAGACGTACTTTTAAATATTTTGGTATTCTTGATTATTAGAAACCTTATAGTTTTCTAGCTTCAACTATTATCCAGTTATTTTTGCTTTTCCCTCTTTTTCGTAAGAAAATCATTAGGCAATTGGGATGAAATCCAAGGAAATCTCTCGGCAACCTCATAAAAGGAATCTTTGTGTTCCATCATGTAGTGATTCACCTTCTTATTTATCCCATAGCTCGAAAACCGTTGATTTTAGACTATAACCAGCCAATAAAAATCGGACTCATAGCGGCCTACGGCCGCCAGTTGCTAGTTTGTAATCCTCTAGTAGTGCACAAGGAGCGATCGTACCGAACCGAGCCGGCGAAACACTTTACCACTTTATTATTATATTTAAACATTAAAAGTGTCGATAATAACTCAAATAATTTAAAAGATTTAAATTTAATTTAAATTAAACGGCCGATTTTTTTGGCTATCTCTGCGGGGTACGAGGCCTGCGGCCTCGTTAAGTTTGGTCCCGGTTGTAGTTTGGTAGCTGGAGCCGAAGAGGGGAGAGGAGGGGGGAAAGAAGGTGATGGGAAAGGCTTAGTTAAAGATTGCTTTTTTGGACCTGCGAGGATGGGCAGACCTGCGATTGCATATTTCAAAAACCTATTCCATAGGTATTAAAGCATGTCTAAGGGAAGGTATTGTAATGGACTCAAAAAAAATAAGTGTGTTTGGTTGAGGCTTAAAAATAAATAATATCAATCGCACAGGTTGAACCACGCAACTGAATATCTTCAAGTGTGAAATAAACATGCAGCATAACTAATCTTAGAGGCCAACTGAAAATGGTGAAAATTTGTTGAAAATTGCGGAAATGATAAGCAATATAAAATAAGTTCAAATGGCAATATTATTTGTAACCCATCCATATCTATTGTTTTTATTAAATGTGTGGTTTTATGTTAATTCGAAATTAATATAGAATAATATTTTGATAGACCAGTGCAGTTAGCCGAAAAACAAGCTAAAAATAGAAAAAATTAATAACAGCATGACAGATGGGAAATGGAAGAACATGTCGTTAGAATTATAAGAAAAATAAATTCAAACCGATCCGAGGTAGGAAGGATGAAGGGGGCGACTTATAGGGGTGGAAAGTCGTTTTTTACGATTTCCGTCGAAAGTTGACTTCCGATCGAAAAAAGTTGTATGGAGATGTTGTAGATATTAAAAAGATCTACAACTTTATTATAAATCATTTTTCACATAACCTCAAATTTTCCGAGAAAAATCGAAAAATCCGTGTTAACAGTTTTTAATTTTTTTCTCCCACAAAAATATTTTTTTTTTATGAAATTTAAAAGAGACTTGCCTTTTTGTGTCCCAAAAAAACTTTAATTTTTTTGAATAAAAATATTTATTTTTACATTTTATATTTATTAAAAACCGAAAAACTATTCTTATTTTAAAGCAAAAAATCTCATGTTAAAAGTCAATTGTTTTAAACTGAATATGGGGGTATTTATTCGCTGAAATGTCTACTTTCAGATGCTGTAAGAAACTATTTACATTGCTAAGGAAAAATGTGCCAGAAAACGCGAAAAACTGAAAGTAGGTACAAGATTTTCAAATTTTATTTTTTGTAAAGAAAAGTGATAAATTTTGCGTATTTTTGCAACAACACATTCCTCAATGATTTTCAATTACTTTATTTGTTAATAATATTAAATATCACTGTAATCAATGACTTAAACTGTAAATTTTCATAAATAATTGCAAATGTTGAACAAAAAATTAATTTCGAAATTCTGGTAATTACAGTTTTTCGCGTTTTCTGACATATTTTTCTACAGCAATACAAATTGTTTCTTACAGCATCTGAAAGTAGACATTTCAACGAACAAATCCCCCTCATATTCAGTTTAAAAAAATTGACTTTTAACATGAGATTTTTTGCTTTAAAATAAGGGTATTTTTGCGGTTTTGAATCAATATAAAATGTAGAAATAAATATTTTTATTCAAAAGAATTACATTTTTTTTGGGACACGAAAAGGTAAGTATCCCCGAAATTTCATTAAAAAAAATCAATTTTGTGGGACAAAAAAATTAATAACAAAAAACACGGTTTTTTGGAGTTTTCTCAGAAAATTTGAGGTTATGTGAAAAATTATGTACATAAAAGTTGTAGAACTTTTTAATACCTACAACATCACCATACAACTTTTTTCGATCGGAAGTCAACTTTCGCCGGAAATTCTGTGAAACCACGTTCCACCTCTATAAGTTTTTCATCCCTTCTACCTCGGATCGGTTTGAATTTATTTTTCCTGTAATTCTAACGACATTTTATTCGGTTTCCCATTACTGTCATGCTGTTATTAATTTTTTCATAAAAAAATATTAAATGCACTGGTCTATGAGTATTAAATAAGCTTAAATGTTTAATAAAATATCTATTGTCAAGATATTTAAAAATTTATATTAATAGTAGTACCCGTTCTCGTCCGTAAGATGAATTAAATGTGTAGGACCAAACGGCACTGCTTGATAGCACCGAATGGTCAAACAATTTAGAAAATAAAATTTTAATACCTATCTAAACTTGTTCCCATCAGTCAGACAATGTCGGGCGCGGTTATTACTTAGATGGGTGACCCCATCCGCTTGCCGTTGCCAAATTATTGTTTTTTTATTTGTGGTTACCTTACGGTGGGAAGGAAGCTTCCAGAAAACTTCCAGGAAACTTCCACCAAGCTTAAAGAAATTTTTATCGTTTTTGCCTTTTAAAGCAAATTCCTCAAATTACTATAGCTAATATTACAAATTCTTTACTAGGTTAAGAATACTAGTACATGTTATTTGTTTAGTCAGCAATTGTTATTACTCCAGTTATTAGATATATAAGCAATGTAAATTTGTTAAATAAACGATTCTCATTCAAATGATTCAAATTTATTTTGAATTTACCGAAAAATTTGGCTTTGAAGTAACAAATTTTCAAAAATTTACACACATTTTACTTTTATTTGGGTCCCACCCTAACGAAGAGGGAAAAAGTTAAAATTTTAGACTTTAACTTGTTATCGACAATTGCGCGCATTTTTCTCGGCGATTGATAATAACGGCCAACTTTTTTTCGAGGCGTCCGCCTGCTTTGGTGTCGAACGATTTTTCTTAAATTTTAAAAATTCAATTTCTTTTATTTTCACGTGGATAATATTCGTGAAAATAAAACGAAAAATGGATTTGATGTTTTTCGAAAAAACCGCCTCTTCGCCGTTAAAACTCCTACTTTTGGTTTACTACAAAAATGGCAATGATTTGAACCGAAATTCTTCGCTATTCGAGATTTCGTCGCTTAGTTGGTGTAAGGAATCGTTTTTGAAAAAATTCGCAAAGGAACAAATGACATCACGATGTTTACGAGTTTACGAGTTACGGGCGTAAGAAAGTCAAATTTGAAATTTTCTTATTTCAGCCGTTGCCGCCTTATTTATTAGCCGATTTTAAATTTTAAAAAAACAAGTAAGCGCATGGCAATTTTCTCTAATATTGATATGGTTTACTTTTTTCGTATATTAAACAGTAAAGCCGAAAAAACAGATTTTCCCTAACAAAGAATAAAATATTTCGCTGACATTTCGATAAATAGGAAAAAAAAAAATAAAAAAAAAATCTTAATTTTAATAAAATTAAATAAAAGTTTTTTGATTTTGAAATTTAAAAAAAATTTAATTTTTAGTTAAAAAAGTTAATTTTTAAATAAAAAAAATTCAATTTTAAAATTTAAAAACAAATGTATTTCAAATTAAAAAAAAATTGTAATTAAAGTGTGACTGATAATTTCATTTCCCTGACTTGGCACTAAAAATGAGAAATTTCGTGACTTTTCCAGATTTTCTAAGTTTTCCAGACGAGTAGGAACCCTACATATAAATAATACTCGAATGGTATTCATTAAGGTAAAAGTAGACAAAGAAACATGTACATATTTTCTTAGCTTATTACTAAACCCAATACGCCAGATTTCTTTTTATGACATTTTCTTCTATAGATTTCTCCGGATTTCCAAAAATTTTCTAGATTTCTTCAAATTTTCTTGGATTTTTTTGCATGGTTTCATGATTTCCTTTCAAAAACGTTAAAAAGCAAGATTATTTGTAATTTCTAAGATTTCCTTAAATTTCTTTAGATTTTCTTAAATTTCCCTTCACTTGTACAACAAATTTCCCCGGAAGTTTCCTCCTCGGTTTATTATGAATCACCACTTGTGTCGACAGCTATGATCGACTAAATATTGATTCGCGATCGACAGGTGTTGACCACCCCTGCTATAACCTATATCATACATTTTTAATAATCGTCATAAAATAATTATCAATTATTTATATATTTATAATTTCCTGTATTGCTGAAAACTTATAAATTTGTTTAACAATACAATAAATTGATTATCGGTTTAAAATTTAATTAATTTTTTTATCAAAATGGTAAATTTTTTATTCATATTCCTGCTGAGGATTTAAACCTTGGATCATATTCCAAATTTAAATTAAAAGATCACAGCATAGGCGGATTTAGACGCTTAAATAACAAGGAAAAATGAGATAATCCCAAATCTCAAAATAACAGTTTTTGCCCGTTTCGAGCCTTGTGCTCCTTCACCCCAGAAAAAATTTTGGATCCGATGGTGGATCACGGTACGAAACCTTATGAATTTTATTTTAAAAATTTGCCGCCCCCTAAATTCTACCGTCATAGGCGCGTGCCTACTGTGTCTAATGAAAAATCCACCACTGTTTTTAAACAAAATTAATTCAATCCAGAACAAAAGCTGATTTTACTCAAAAATATACAACAATATTTATACAGAGTATCTAGTATAGTATAAGTATACCGGGTGCTGAATGAGTTAGCCGAACATAGGAAATTAACATGTAAAAACTTATTTATTCAAATTCCTGCTTCCCTAATTATTTTAGAGAAAAAATGAAAGACATAAAAATAATGCAGAAATATAAACTACAAATGATAAGACCATTAGATTTCATCTAACTTTTACTTATAAGGTCAAAAAATGCTTTCGAAATTGTTAAAATTTTCATTTATCGCACTGGCCATGTAATAAATTCAATTTAATTTATATTTTCCAAAATAATCACCATGGAAACGTTCATGGCAAGTCCGATAAATGAAACTTTTAACAATTTCAAAAGCATTTTTTTGGGTTTTTAAGTAAAAGTTAGATAAAATCTAATGCTCTTATCATTCGTAGTGTATAATTCTGCATTATTTTTGTGTCTTTAATTTTTTCTCTAAAATAATTAGGGAAGCAGGAATTTGCATAAATAAGTTTTTACATGTTAATTTCATATGTTCGGCTAACTAATTCAGCACCCGGTATAAGTATCACTATATCTAGTATATTTCTAAGCTGATGACGAGGGGGCACTATTGGGGTAGTCTGGGTGTACAAATAAAGAAAAATCTGAATAAATCAGAGAATATTGGAGGAAATCTCAGGAAATCCTAGGAATACTACATAAATTCTAAAGATGAGCTATGTATATTTTTAACTTTTGTAAGGAGAATTTTTAATTTCTATAAAAATCCGATAAATTTAACAATTAACATTAAAACTTTGACACTTTGCATTAATCCATCCTGTATATTCGTTCCGTTACCTAAATAATTTAGTTTAATAGCATCGTAAAATTTCTTAAAATACTTCTTCATTTGGTCTTTATAAATTTCTTCAAAAACTCACAAACTTGTTTGTCATTGATAATTTCGTGAAAAATTACGCGTTGTTATTAAAAATGTTCTGAAAAACACCTACACTAAACCTTAACCTATCG
Organism: Cantharis flavilabris; assembly: GCA_949152465.1. NCBI lineage: Eukaryota > Metazoa > Arthropoda > Insecta > Coleoptera > Cantharidae > Cantharis > Cantharis flavilabris. The sequence continues at coordinate 18,029,795 of OX424438.1, forward strand.
ATGTCGTGATCCAAATTACCAATGGGAAACTTTCCTTCAAAAATTCCAAAATTTCATATGATTTCTTACATCAGATCACGAAGTCAGTCTTGAAGTCGATTTTTCTCAATTTAACAACGAGACTCCGTTCCGATACTTTTTTTAAAGTAACGCCTAGCACGGATAGGAACGTAAAAATTTAAAAGTTTTAAGTACTATGTCAAGTGAGTTCGAATAAAAGTAATTCGAGTGGTGTAAGTTCTCGCTGGAAAATAAGCTCGTACGCGTTGGTTCCCTAATTTTTTTTGAAGTTGCATGTTGCAGTTTACAAATTACATAAGCATTTTTAGTCAATGATATTATCTACAGGGATTATTTTTTTGTGTCGATACTCTTTTTTTAATTCGGTGTACAATTTATTCTCTTACAGTGGCATTACTTTTTAACGTTATTTGGACTTCAAAGACTTGCAACAATTTTTTTAATTTGTTGTTTTAAATATTCTTGACTAGAATATTTATTTGCATTATCCTACCTGTATGTTTCATTCCCATTTAGCCGAATTTGCATTAAATTTTTATAAGATACTTAAGAAATTTTTATATTAAACAGTAAAATGCAATTTTGCAATTTTCAAAATAAAAAAGCAGCTCCTTGAAATCATTAAATTGAAAATTTTTATATTTCAAATTGTTTTCGAAATTTCGTTTTTGCTATTTTCAATATTTTTACTAAGTAGGTAAAGGCCACTAAATAAGATGGCCAGCAGTCAAATAAATTTTCCATCTTTAAAATAAAATATTTTATAATAATATGCCCGTCATGTTTGTAATTTAAACCTCCTTCCATTTTCCCATTTGAGTAAATTTAAGCATTAACTCAATTAGTCAAACGATTATATGTATACATTATTTCCTAATTTTGAAAACGTGAGTGTACCTTAAGTTTGGTAAGTTGGAAGCGATAAGGAAATCTTGGGACAATTGAATTGTCAACTTCAAAGCTATACTTGATATGAGTTTAGATTTGGTGCTATAGCATATTGAATAGTCGATGACAATACATGTCTATTCCATGTGTATGATTTCTGAATCCGGGCCCATTGTTCATACATCCGTTTAATCAAGAAACCTTCCGTACAATTTACCCTTTAAGACGCAACTAAACGACGTCAAGAACTAATGCAATAATCGTGTTTACTTTAAATATATAAGTATCAGTGAAAGTAGTTTGCTTGTTTTTCCATTATAATTTATAATCAAATTTTGTATTTTCATCATCCAAAAATATTATTAGTTAAATAATTAAACTGCAAGATTTTTCTCACCTACTTATATCAACAAAAACCGTTGTCGTCAAGAAAATGTGCAGTAAATCATAGTTAAGAGTCCATGTGACTGGTAAAGCCCTAAATTCAAGGATTAGTAACATCCTCAAATATAAATCTATATACGTCTTTCTATATAAGATCTCATAAAATCTGGTCAGAAAGAAAATCTACTGATCTTTGATTTGATATAGCGGATTAACGAAACCCTCGCACATCTTACATCCCCAAAATGCATTATTCTTTCATTTTTTCAGTGGTAATGTCAACTAAGACTTTGATGTGTGATTCAATACAAGTTTCTTTGATATTGTCAATAGTTGCACAAGAAGTGCATTAATGACGTTCGTGTATAAATCAATTACGAGAACGCAATTAAAATTGCCCGTCTTAAAATTGGAAAAACAATTTTCACTTAAAAGTTTTAACTAAATCAAATATAAGTACAAATAATCTTAGAATAATATTGAAATACAATAGGAATAATAATCAAATCAATTATTCCATACAAATTGGAATTCAAATTCGCAAACAACAAATACTAATTAATTGAAAAAGCAAATATTGAATCCATTCTGTCTACAAGTTTTTGAAAATTAGTTTTGATTCTCTTCACGGTTTCGTATTTTCTTTGCACTTTAATTTCCATGGAAAATTAAATATTAAAATAGAATAACCTAATAGTAAACATTGTCATTGTTTCGCAGTTGCAGTTTAAATTTTAATTTAAAGTGTGTGCATGTTATAGAATTTGCACAAATCCTAAGTAAAGCAAAGGAAGTTACTCAAAACCGCATTCCGATGCTCGTTTGCGACTCTTGTGTTAGAGCTATTGAATATTCATTGACTCTAGACTGTTCCTGTGCGCTCTTTCTCAAAACCACCCACTTATATACAGGGTTTCCATAAGCTTGACTTAACATACGAGATCAGAATGCACTTTACTATTTATACTATGTATTTTTAAAATTACAACTTGTACAATTTGACCTAGAAATGTACGAGAAAAACAGCACGAAATAAGACAACTTTGGGTTTTTACTCCTCGACGTTTGATTAGATTAACAGAAAACTCAGAAAATTAACCTGCGTCGCTATTTACATTTCGTATTCAAGTTTTTGTTTGTCATTGTATAACTTAAGTAAAACCACCCCGAACGTGTATTGAATTTTAAGAGCTTTCGTTAAAAATTGGTACGACAACGTCAGCCAACAAATTAAATAAGTCTACTTAAATAAAAACCAGATTACTTGTTAAATTCTATGCATACATCACTAAATGTAATTTAATTTTAATCAGAAGACTAAACAATCGTAATGAAAAAATTTCTTTCTTCCGTCTATTACTTCGAACGATTGATTCCAATTACGTGCGTAATTGAATCTCAGAGGCGTCTCTCAAATAAAAAGACACATCGAACTTGGCACTAGGATTGACAAGTGACACCCACGCTCTAATCCATCTGACAACCGTGCATTATAGATAATGGGAAACCAACCTAAATTATTTTTCCATTTTTGATTAATCTCCGCAAGAAGTGGAAAAATTTAGGTGGGTTTCAAAAATAATAATAACTTTGCGAGCCTTCATTATAGCTAGAGTATTTCGTATTATTTCAAAGAGTGTTAACCGATATTAACGGTTAAATCGATACCCCTTAGGTAAAAGCGAGGTTAATTATAGACTGTTAATTACCTGACAGGTGTCCTATAAATTAGTACCTCGGGTTATTATTGTTAATCACCAAATTTATTGCTTCGAGCATTTATTAATAAATTTATGTTTTATCACTCGGGCTCTTTATCTAACGAATAAAACAAAATAAATTCTTCTTCTTGAAGAATGGCTAAAAAATTGCCACCGTTCGTAGCGATTGGTTTTGCTACCTACGACGAACGCTCCTAAAAGTAGTAGGAGCAAGATGAGTTCTTTTATATTGATATGATTCATTTTTATCTGTTTTTAAATACTTATGAAATTATTATTACTTACTCCTACGGTCTCATAAATAATAAAAAATAATAACAAGGAAGTGTTCTTTCTAATTTAAAGCCGAGAGTCGATGAAAATTTGAATATCTCTCTCCACGAACATTTTAATGTGGAACGAATGGTATGGTGGTGAAGACGAGCTTGTACTAAATTTTTTAACACATTCAATTAATATAAAATAAAAAATAAGTATCATGTCAGGTTGAAGTCGGCAGATGATTATTGCATTTATAGCAATAAGGTACGATTTGAATAAGACAATAAAAAGGTAAAAAAAATTTAGCATCTAAAGTTAGACAGACACATCCCATCGAGTTGAAATCAGATCGAATAACAAGTTGACAACCAATTAAAAACCGTTTAACACAACCGATCTCCATTTATAATTAAGTGTATCGGAGGAGGTTGTGTAATTACTGGCTGACTACGATTATAAGAGAATCTCGAACTCAAGACTTGGGCAGTTTGACGACTTGGATAGACAGACAGATACTGACCATTGGTTCTCTTTATCTTGTATTACTTTTTTATATTTAAAGACCACCTGCCTCGGATCGTGTGCTTATGTTTTTTGATTGTTTTTATATTATTTTATATTTTATTGAGAGTTTACCTTTGCAGCCATTTATAAATTATTATCAAACTCTAGTGCCATTCAATTATTATTTTAAAATTTGCATAAACGTTTATTGTTGATCAACAGTTACATTTTACGTCAACTGTTCCTCTAATGAAAACTAAACATCTTATGCTTACATACATATAATTATCGCTAACATACACTCATCAATAACTAGGTGCCTTCATTAATTTGTAAACGACGAGCACACACTTAAATGAATATTTATGTTTAAGAAATATTGCCAGCTTAACTAGCATAAAATTCCTTCCTTTTCAATTTATTTTTTGCTTCATTATTATACAATTGATTTTTTGTTTTGGCTAATTCTCACAATTACCATACCATAATACATTTTAGTAAGTTCATTTAAAAGTAAAGTTTGGCAGGTAATCAAAACCAAACACTCCCTTTGTAGTCTAATGTTTGTAGAAGAAACTAAGACATTGAAAGGGTTATTTCCTCCTTCTTCATTTACATATATTAAGATTAACAAAGCAAAGACGAATTAAACAATTTGAATATGTATTATTGAAACTGAAATAGGAACATACTATTCTAATAGGAATAAGTAGATAACTTAAACATACATACATACATAAATAATCACGCCGGCGCCGTTTCTTTAAGGGGTAAGTAAGTCAGAAACTGCATAGGAAAACAAAATTCTATCTTACATCTTTAATTATAAACTTTGTCGAATGACTTTGTATAATGACTTGGATAGTCAAGGTAAAGAGCGGAAAATGTTTCATGCTATTACGAAGTCATTTGGTTGTTTTTTTTATACAGTAGCTCTTGGTACCATACTTTATCTGCCATAAAATGGCAGCCAAACAATACTTTTTATGCTCAAATGTGTTGTTCATTGATATTTCTCCGACTCTATGATGTATAAACTGTGCTTGGATGCGAGGTGCCATTTGGTATGGTGCTTGCAAAACCTCGCCTGTTAAAAAAATAAAAACATGTAGCGGTTGCGACAGTATTGTGCACAGTATACATTTACTGCTCTAAATCTAGATAACGACAAGAGTGCACACACGCAAGAATGACACCTTGGCAACACAAGTTACTAAGAGACTTGTTATTCAGGAATAAACAAGAGTTCCTACAACAATTTCACAGAGACCACACGTATTTTCATTGGCTCTCCATTTATATTATTTCATTAATTTGTATATAATAAGTTTATGTAACAATCTTTCGTAAAGAATATTAAACTAAATTATTATTGTAATAAATTAATTAAAAGATTTATCAAGTGAATCATCTAAGAAGTTTCAAATCAAAAGCAAAAAGCAAGTTACTTATAAAATATACTTACAAAGGTATAAGTATGGGGCAATATTAAGCTAATATAGTTCATATGTATGTAAAATGTTGGCGCAGTATTGCAAGATTTCACCAAAATTGGTTCAATATTGTTTTCCAATATTGGGCCAATATATTGCTATGACCCGAAGCTCTTAATTATAAAATTATTTAATTTGTGCAAAATCTTTAATTTGTTTTACATTTCTATGAGCAAAAGATTCAATTTTTTTATTTTGAATCAAAATTTTAATCAAAATTTTTGAAGTTACTAAATATAATTTTTTTAAATTTTTCAATTACTGTATTATCCCTTCTCATTTCCCAATTTCCAATTTCTTATTATATTTATCAATTATCCAAATCTCCACTTAACTTTAATCTTAATCTAACTAAATCGCTTATGAAAATTTCCAATTTTTGTACAACTTCGAGGCGACTTCCAATTAATGAATATAGATCAAACAAATCTCACTCACTCAATCAAAAACTTATTTATTCAAAATTTTAAAAATATCGAACTTAAATTCCAAAATACTAAACTTTACAGGAACCTCCCGTAAATACGACCACTCGGTCAAACGCCTCAGCAAAAAGAAAAAATTATTGTGTGTTTTCATACAAACTTAAAATGTTAACACGAAAAAACGCACAAATTCAAACCTTACAATATAAAATTATTTACAAAATCATTCTAGATACACAATATAGTATTAGAATATATTAGACCCCCATCATTGAGAGCTCCATAGAGGTCCCCAAACCTTACTCAATATTTTATAGAATTGAATTTGTTTTTTATTTTTTTTATGGCCCAGATAGCACAATAACGTATTTTGAACATATCTAGGACAAATATTTTTATCTAAACCGACGTACCACGTACGTACCAGTATGCAAGTTGCACGTACTGTTTACGTACCCAGTACGTACATTATGCACAGTGTTGTACGAATAAGGTACCTCCATTATTCGTACAAATGTGTATGTACTTCGTGCAAATATTGCACGTACCTAGTACGAACGAGAACGTACCACGTTAGTACGAGATTCGTACATTCGTAGGAGGTACGTACAAATTTGTACGAATTATGGAGATATATGATTCGTACAACCTTCTACATAATGTACGTTTTTAAAATAAATGTTAAAAATAAAACAATATTTTTCAACAATTAAAAAAATATATTTTATAACGATATGTGCATTTAAATTTTTCATACATCAAATTCCTGATGGTAGTTTTATTTAGAATAATCTCTTAATATTAAATTCGATTTTGATAATTAATTTTCTGTACTTGAAATGCTTCTGATGGTGGTTCAGGTTTTATTTGTAATAATCTGTAATATTAAATTCAATTTAGTAAATTAATTTTTTTTTACTTACATTCTGGACTGGGATTCGAACCACTTACCCTCGTGTTGCAAAACTTCCTCTTTATCTGCTTGGCCATCTCTGATACACGTTAAAATTATGAGAATGCAGGTATAGTGAACAACCTCGGCGCACACATAATGATAACTGATAAATAAAATTATTGAAATAAAAACTAATTTTTAATATATCACGTTTTTCATTACTAATAATTACTAGCCCCATACAGATTTATAACCTAAATTTTTAATAGCTATAAAAATACTTTAATAATAATAATATAATAATAATAATAATAATACACATTTATTAAGAAAAAAAGTACAGTTTCTTAATTGGATGATTTCTAATAAGATTAGATTTTCAAACCATAAAACACAAAAAAGCTTTCCGTACAAGCCACGGTTTACCCAAAATTATGAGTTCCGACTTACAAGGAGGGGACTCCACGTGCGGGTCACGGAATTTAAAACCCTATTGGGGGAGAAAAGTACTTCGTAATAACAAACTCTAGGCCAAGCGGTAGGACCCACTTCTCAAAAATAAGAAAGTTTTTGAAAAAATTTTTAAGTAAATTTCTTCATATAGCTGCTCGGTTGCATCAATTAACAAGTACCGGCGATGGATGCGAGGTAGATCGCTCGACTAGCACCCGGTAGGTCTAGGTTTCATTTCCAGCAAGAGTAAATTTTTTTAAAGTTTTTTTTTATTGTTTGATTTGTTAATTTACCTACAAAATGATTGAATTAAGACGCTAGTATTTTAAATTATTTAACACTGATTTATATTATTCAGGAGTAAGACCTGGCATACTCCATGGTAAGCATGCCTCTGCAGTTATGCAGTTATAAAAACGAAAAATTTAACAAGTAGGTGATAATCAGTGTTTAATAATCTAAAATAATAGCGTCATAATTCAATCATTTTGTAGGTAAATTAACAAATCAAACAAACAACAAAAAAAAACTTTAAAAAAATTTACTCTTGCTGGAATTGAAACCTAGACCTACCGGGTGCTAGTCGAGCGATCTACCTCGGATCCATCGCCGGTACTTGTTAATTGATGCAACCGAGCAGCTATATGAAGAAAATTAATTAAAAATTTTTCAAAAACTTTCTTATTTTTGAGAAGTGGGTCCTACCACTTGGCCTAGAGTTTGTTATTACGAAGTACTTTTCTCCCCCAATAGGGTTTTAAATTCCGTGACCCGCACGTGGAGTCCCCTCCTTGTTAGTCGGATTCAAAGTCAGACCATTTATCAACGACCACATGCGCACTTGTTCAAGATTGCGATTTAGCACATCAATTGCAGCATCAATGTCCGAGGGCAAACACAATACACGTATCCGAGAATCATCGGCATAGAGATCAAGATGGCAATCAGAATCAACCACTCTTACTAAATCAGTTGTGTACAGTATGATAAGCAATGGAGCAAGGATGCTTCACTGCGGAACGCCAAGAGAAACAGTCAACGACTGAGATAAGTTTCCCGCTAACTCAACCATCTGGGATCTATCCCGCAAATAACCCGCCAACCATCCACACAGCAAATCATCACAGCCATAATAACGTAACTTGGCCAAAAGACGATTGTGAACAACGGAGTCAAATGCTCTGGAATAGTCGAGAAATGCCAATATGGTGACTTCAGCCCGATCGACTGATGAAGCCACATCAGACGTGAGCTGCAACAGAGAAGTCGCAGTGCTATGGTGGGGCCTGAAACCAGACTGGGCAGGCGACAAAACCTTGTAGAGTGCCAGGTGCTCACATAGAGCATCTTTAACAAGGAGCTCCGCTGTTTTTGCAAATGGCGACAAGATGCTGATTGGACGGAGATGAGAAGGTTCCGAAGCCAGTGGAACCTTAGAAAGAGGTCTCACATGGGATGCCTTCCAAACAAATGGCACCTCCCCGGTTCTAAAAGAGTGATTGAACAAATTACAAATCACCTCACTACAAAAAGGAAGAATAAGTCTAAGCATGCGAAGACTAATACCATCCGGACCAAGAGCATTAGAACGCAAAGCGCCAACAATGGTACTTAACCCCTCAGGAGTGACTTCAGGAATAGAGAGTGGCTGTACTTTAAGATTTTAAACGAAAATCGTGGGAGACTTACTATTATCTATTGCATGCGCTTCATGTTTTCCGTTGATTAAATAAAAATTTTCTTTTATATACATATTTTAAAAACCCAAAACATGCACACACTTTTTAGAATTAAAATGTTATAAAGTTATCACATGTAGCAACATATCACAATTTATGATGAATGAATAACATTTTAGTTCTGGTGTGTTTTTTGGCTTTTCTAAAATATTGATATGGTTAAGTTATACTACTTAAACCACGTGTCAGTCGATTTTTAAAAAATTATTTTTTGTTTTTAGTCTCGTGTATATGAAATTTTGGATTCTAGGTAAATTAGTCTAAGGAAAAATAGTCTAGGAGTAAAACAGTCTAGGTAAAATGGTCAAGGTAAAATGGTCTAGGTAAAATGTGCTAGGTAAAATAGTCTAGGTAAAATGGCCTAGGTAAAAAAGTATAGGTAAAATGGTCTACGGCAAAATTCAAGAAAAGATACTACGTATAATATAGTATGGGCAATGATGATGCAGTTACGATTCTGACACGGAAATACAAGACCGAATCCAAACCTTGATTCTGGAGAGAAATTGAGTTTTAGAATCTACTCATGAATCTATTCATGAGGGTAATCCCCCCCCCCCCGGCGTGGGTCCGCACTTGGTAAAATATATGTTTACACGTTTAAAACAAAAATCTATATTATTCAATTTATTATTTATTATTAAACTTTATAATTAAAATTCATTAGTTAAACCTAATAGTATGACCAACAGCGCGAATAAATTCGATCATATATAGTACGAGTATCATCGCGATATTTCTCGCAAAGCGTTTTTAGTTTTCTCTGCATGTTCTTGTACACAGCAGATTTTTTAAAATTTATTTGAACTCTAATCCTATGTTGATTTAATTTTATTTCATAACATACTTGTTCCAATCTCATCTTTTTAATTTTTTAAAATGCGTATTTTTAGTGTAAATACTTTAATCTGTGCTTGATTGCGTTGAATTTATTCAAAAAATGTAATTTGCTTAATTATGTTCTCCTCGTGAGATTTGGTGAGATTCGGTTAGATCCCCTCCCACCACTAAACGTCTTACGTAATTAATGGACCCCCCCCCCATACATCTTTGGATAGAAATATAGACTTTTTTACCTAGACTATTTTACCTAGACTATTTTACCTAAACGATTTTACCTAGACCATTTTACCTAGACTTTTTTACCCGTAGACTTTTTTCCGTAGACCAATACCTAGACCAATTTAGCGTAGACTTTTTTTCCTTAGACTTTTCTACCGATTACCGAAATTTTGTAATTTATTATAAACAATTATGACAGAAACACGTGGCAAATTTTCGGTTTATTTTAGTCTCTCTTTACCTGAACTATAAAATTGTTCTACCTAATTACCAGCAATAAATCAATCTGTTTGATAGTAATTTTCTTACATTTTTTTCATTTTGAATTTTCGTCACTTATTCAGTAGCGGATCCAGACAATTACCATAAGGGGGAGAGTCACAAAATAGAAAATTATTAAATAAGAAAAAGAAAAAGGAGTAATTTTTCAAAAATAACTTTTAATTTTGTTTATTAATTAATTAAAATTGTTTTGATGTAGAAATTGATATTTCTTTAGCTCTAGGGGGGGGGTTAGCACCCCCCCTTAAATTTGCCACTGAGCGTATTACATTAAAACAAACCAATTTACACTATGTAACGCTCTCATCTTCCTTTTATTATTTAAAAAATTTCCCCCCTTTTATGTTCCATATGTTTTTTACTTGGGGTGCTGGGTACGTGCAATAAACTACATATATACCGGTACGTAAATGGTACGTCTTTTTGTCAGATAACATTTGTCGTAGATACGTACTCTGTTTGAACGAGGTACATACAATGTTTGTACGTGGTATGTATAATGTTTGCTAGAGAAACGTACAAATTTGCACACACAAAAATTAATTCACAAAATTGAATTAATTATTTTATAAATAAAAACTATCTGGAATTTGATGCGTGAAAAATTTAAATCCACATATTATATTATTTAAAAATGTTATAAAATATATTTTTTAAATTGTTTAAAAAATATTGTTTTATTTATAAAATTTAAAACAAATCAATTAACTGGCAATTTGTTTTTTTTTCTGCATCAAAATGTTGATTGAGACGTACATTATGTACAAGGATGTAGGAATGCAGTACCTCCATTATTTGTACGTACCTCCTACGAAAAAAGATGTACAAATTTTTAGGTACTACCTCACGCAAATAATGCACGAATCTTGTACTAACGTGGTACGTCCTGGTTCGTACTAGCTACGTGCAATATTTGCACAAAGTACGTACACATTTGTACGATTAATGGAGGTACCTTATTTGTACAACACTGTGCATAATGTACGTACTGGGTACGTAAACAATACGTACGACTTGCATACCGGTACGTACCTGGTACGTCAGTTTGGATAAAAATATTCGTCCTAGATATGTCCAAAATATGTTACTGTGCTATCTGGGAGAATTCAAAGTCCATCTGAAGTAGATATTCGTACATACGTGGTACGTACTTGAAAGTACCGGATATGTACGTCCACTTCAGGTTCATAAGTGTACATACGATGTACTTGCTTTAAATTACAGCATACGTACGTCCAAGTGAGATACTTAAACAGATGTACATGAGATGAACGATAAACGTATGAAATATGTACGTACTTACTTACTTTGAAATACGTTGTATATACGTCCGAGTTTTGTACATGGACGAATGTACATAAAATGAACGAAATTTGTACGTACTGAGGACGAAGCGTGCTATTAGGGGGGAATCAGTTGCTTTTATTTGGTTTTTTAAATTATCTATAAAATAATGGTCGATTGATACGTGGTTTAGGTAACTCGGTATTAAGCATATACCATTTAATTGTTGTTCGGGGTGGTGGAAGCAAGTATTTTTGAAAAAATAAGGACGTTTTTAAGAAAGGATTTAATAAGGGTAGGGGTATAAAGAATAAGCGTTCTTACAAGTTGAACTTAAAGGGGGGGGTTAATTACTTTTTGAAGATGTTTAATAGACATGAGTTTTTTTACATCAAATTTACTGTTTAAAAACAAGAAAGATTGCCTCAATTTATTGATTTCCATAGCTTCTAAAAATTCTAATATTTTACTTTTTGGCTATAGGTACATATAAAATTTCGTATCCCCCCTGTTTGTGAATAATGTCTAATTGGTTTAATTGATTTTCCGTCTCCAAATTAAGCCTATATTACCATTAGGCGCATTAGAAACGTCCCTAGGGCTCAATGGCCAGAAGGGCCCGAAAAGAGAGAACATAAAGTTGCAAAATAAAATTCAAATACTACTGATAAAATAACCGATGCTATTAGTTCACTCGAATATAAGGGGCCCGAAAATTTGCTAGAGCCTAGGGTCCAACTCAATTAAAAATAGACCCTGCTCCAAGTCGGACGTAATTGGAAAGCTCATAAACCTCCCGATTTAGTCAAAATGTTGGACATTTTTCGTAACAATATATTTTTTATACTTTTAGAATTATATATTTCTTTTTCTGATATTTATGTTTGATAGTAAGAATAAAGTTTTTTCTTATCTGTTACATATACCATTATTTTTATATTAAACAAACGTCAACACCCCCCCCCCCCGTAATATCCTACCAGGGGCCTCTAAAATGTAATTAGCATCGGGCCCCAAAAAGTCACCATCCGCAACTGGGATCAGATCAGATCAGATCAAAAACTTGGGTCTTCAATCCAATCATTCTGCTTATTTGATTCTTTATGTTTTTTGTTCTATATGTTTTCTTGTTTCATACAGGGCCGGATTTACCAGTAGGCACAACACGCAATCGCCTGCGGCGTCAAAATATAAAAGGCACAAACCGCCAGGCACTTCCCGCATTTATGTTCAACAATCATAAAATATATTAACATTAAGTTATTTATTTATTTGTCGTTTATTTTAATTTTTGAAGTGTAGTCACCTACCTACTACCTAAATTGTAGTTAATCTGAGTAACTACGATAGGCGCCTGAAGTTATTACACAAAAAAAATCAATGCTCGCAATAATTTTGAAGTAAATATTACATCAGTTATAGTAAATTTTATATCAAATTTAGTAAAATTTACATAAAATTTAGTAAATTTTACTTCACATTTAGTAAAATTGGTGTGAAGCTGATTTTAATTTCAATTATAGTAAAAATTACTTCAAAACACCAAAAAAATTTCTCTGTGTAGCCTGGGGCACTAGACTAGCTAAATCCGGCCGTGGTCTCATAGCTAGATTTACTTATGACTTATGATAATTAAATTATCTTTGGTTTAATGTTTTTTTTTATTTATCTGGGATTTCGAGATTGCTCAGAAGGACTACGATTCTCGCTCACCGTCGGAGTTTAGCCATGGAGTAGCAAGGAGTTTTTGCACCTTGAAGTTTTCTAAAGGAGCAAAATTGAGTATTTTTTTAGAAATTGAAAGTTATAGTCAACTTTGGGATTTCTTGGATTTCTGCTTTGTTGAGCTCTAAACTTGAACAGTAGAAGTAGTTAAAGACAATATTTTCTAACAGTAACAGATTTTTCACGTTTTACCCGTAACTACTGATATACATAGTACATATTACTGATGTAATACAAATTAAATTAGAATAACATTTGCCTAACAGCGCAAAGCTTTTGCAAACTAAGCGTATAATCAACAATAAAATATCAAATGACTTTCCAATGTTACTGTAAAATACATTGAAAGGATATTTATTCAAGGAGACACGAATTGTCGCGATTGTATGATTTTTTTATGAATTACTACCTGTTTTAAAAATTACTGTTCAACTTCCATATTTCGCAAGCGAATTTGTTTGTTTTGTTGTTGTTTGTTAAAAAGCGTTTCACCGTAGGTTAGGTACCTACATTTAATAATAAGAATCCGATTCATTACAATAATACCAAGGTTTTTGACCTTCTTAATGTTGCTATTGCCATACTTTATTATTGGTTTAACGCTAAGTAACGAAATTTTGGGATCTACACAGTTGGCGAAGTTTTCTTTTGCCGAGAAGACTTTAAGTTTGTAACAAAAATGTTATGAAGTCAACGTTTTTACTTTCATATATACTGAACCGTTTAAAGAAATTTAAGATTCAACATCTACTTTCGGTTTCATTATGTTTAATTCTGAAGTAAGTTTCGTCTTTCATTATCTTAATTCAAAAACAAAATTTGTGTTGAAGAAACTCAAAACTACTTTATTTAAATGTACACCTGCATAAATCATCAATAAGATTGAAGTTTATTCATATTCAGATATCTAAAGTTTGGTTTTCAATTGAAGTCTTTGATTTGAATATTTGAAAGGAGATAAGCTTTTGAAATAATGGTTTGCGTATGTTGGTAGCTATAGATTGAAGATAAATGGAAAAAACTTTTGTGAATGCCTGTCTAACTTGTTCTTGCATGGACAAAGGCTTTAATTTACGATTATTTTGAGAATATTTAATAAAATTTTAATAAAGCAATACTACCTATTTAATTTCAATTTTAAAAATAGCGAATCGTGATGGTAAGAATGTCTTAAATCGATTTATAATACGAAATTAATAATACCATTCCTGAATAGTGCAATTATCTTCAAAATTGTTTAATGCATTAAAACCAATTTTTTATATTAATACCTATCAATTTTGTTTTGATTTGGTAAATACAAGAAAGAAAAGCCTCTGAGCTAGTCTTCTTGGTAGGTTCACAATTTAACCTTGAACTGAACGGTTGCTCATTTAAGTGGCACTAAATTTATAAATGGTATAAAAAAATCATTGAATACAAAAATATAATAAACATATTGGTTGATGACAATCAGTTTTCGAAATGACAAAATCATGCTTTTTAACGACCATAAGTTGTTTGTGGCGACACTGTTCATTGTCGATAAATAAATCCAGTGTATGTATATAGCAACAATTGACTGTTATTTTCTTCTTTAAAGCTCCATCGATTTCCAAAAGATTAAATTGATGACAGGGTGCAGTTGTTGTTATTTTGTGCATGTTAAATTTTAAAAACATTACCTGAAGGAATCCAGCGACGAATTTTGTTGTGGTGTGATTTCATTTTTCAATAATTATAACATTTTTTTAGTCGACATACGTTGTCCCATGAACAATTTAAATTTAAGGCCATTAATGTGAACTTTATAATGCTAGTCGGCTATTAAATTGTCATTACCCATTACTTTGAGGCTTTAAGAAGTTATCTAAATATTAGTAAAAAAATGAATCCCTTTAGGCCTTCCTATTACCACTAAATTTGATTTTGATTATATCAAAGGAAAATTTAAATTATTATATATTTATTTTAAACGTGTAGTCTAGTTTGGTCGTAGAAAAGTACTTTTTTTAAATTATTTAAATGATTTCTATAATTAAAGCAGTAAATTTTGAAAGCGAGTATTTAAAAATGTATTATAAAATTAGCGGGACTCTAAAATAATCAAATTTCAATAAGTCATTAAATAAATATCAATGTAGAACATCCTTTAAAATATGCAGCATAACTTCAAGCTGAATTAATTTCAAACTTTGCTGAAATGAAAATAAATTATTATCGGATTTTTAAATCGCAATTTATGAGAGATGTTCCATATTTATTTAAATTTGCATTAATTTTCGAGATATTGCCAATTTATTCTTTAAGAATTTCAATTTTCTGTCCGCTTCTGGGCTTTTCAGTCGAACGCAATAATTAAAAGATTTTAAAAACGTAATATTTTTGAAACCATTTAATACAAAATTACCTAAATCGAAATTATGAAAGTTTATATTCCAGCAAAACTAATTTTATACTTCAGTTATTAATAAAGCACCTACGCATACAAATTCGATATGTGAATTCCAAAAACTTAAGTGTCAGTTTAATTTAGTTATGGGTTTGACAGATTTTAAATTCAATAAATAAAATCTCACACAAAAGTCTCTCTTGTTTATCCAAAAAGGTATACTACAATGGGCTTAAGTTTTTACGTATAGATAAAACAATATTAGGTAGATCACTATTGGATATAAAAGAGTAAGGCTATCGTATTATTAATATGTCAGTCACTTTTCACTATGCATAATTTAAAAAAGTAAACCTAATTATTTCACGATTTTTAATTTATTTTAGAAAATCAACCTTTGAGCGTTTAATATTATAATACACCTAATTAATTCTGAAGTTTAATTTTTTTTTTAAATTAAAGGAAAGGCACAGCGTTTTAAAAAATGAAATTTTAAAGTTGCCACAATAATAAAAGCAACAATAGCAAAGGTTGCCTTTGTAATATCAACAAAAGAATTAAAAAAAGGTGCTTTACGTTTCAATAAAATTATAAATTATCAAATAAAATTCTGCACATTAAACAGCATTCAATAAAGTAACACCACACATTTTTTTTCATAAAACCTAAAAATACGCAAGCACCCGAACCGAGTCTGTTTTAAAGATTATTGAACTTACTCTTTGAATACTATACACAGTTTTATGTCGTTCTCTGGTGGAAAGATCGCAATTATTTTTTAATCACTCTGTTTATAAAATTATATTCCATCAAATAATTTATGTTGCAGGTAATCGCAACCTGCGGCCATAATTTCAGCCCAAGTCACTTTAAATTTTGTTTGATATTGTTGAAAAATTATTAACATCAGAAAACTAGCAGATTAAACAAATTGACATTGTGACAGGCTTAATTAAGAAATATCGATAGAGACAAATTCTTTATTGCAAAAAATTCGAGTTAAAACATGAAAAATAAATTAATTTATAACTCAATGTTTACACCAACTAATAAAAGCAATTAAAGTGGCATTTAAAAAATTAATAACCTCTGCGTAATGTAATAAAAATTCGTAGAATTTTCATTCGTAATTAATACAATCGAATTTTGGTACGAGAACAAAACCCAAGTGGAATGACTTCAGAAATCCTGGATAGTATCGATTTAATATCAGGTCAGATTTAATTTATGTCCATGAAAAAACCTAAAGAACACAATAAAACACTATAATCTCTGCTTTGATCAATGGTTTTGACGTACATTTGAAGGTGGGATTTGTCGCTCAAGTAATCTTCCAAATCACAGTAAATGTCGTTTGAAACCGAGCGATCGGTTGCCCGTTCTTTAGAGAGAAAGCACCTGGCTTGTCACGTAAGTCCGGATTCTATTTTTTATACTAATCCATATCTTATTGGAGCTTTATCATAATTTGATCAAAGGAATCGATCTACCTTTTTTAGATCTTTCTCACCTTCCACTGTAAAAATTATAAAAAATTATGTAGACATATATATTTTGTTTCTCACTCCGATACAAAATTTTTAATATTTAAAAAAATTAAGTCTTCTCCAGGAAGTTGCTATAAACGTTTACAATGTGTCTCGATCTCCTTTGTATATTTTAGAAAATCGTCGATCCATAAAGTTATATTTGTTCTATTCAGATATAAACTTCAAATATCCACCCTCTCTCATGCTGTGACAAACGTCTACATTCTTCTCAATCTATTCCTGACAATAAGTTATTGATGATTCAAAACGGCATTAAAGCCAAATAAAAAATTATGTGAAGATTAAAGAAAGCTTCGGGTATACAATAGATTGGCTAACATAAGAAGAGATCAAAATCGTTTAACCTTAAATTTCGAGTGGTTTCTTATACCCTTTGGATTTCTCACAAGCAGCAAAGTGGATGGCATTAAATAAAGCGTGTAAAATATTTATTTGCTATAATATATATAGTCTAACTGACGCGACATGTCGATTTTAGAATTCCATTGCAGCATAACAGTGTTTATGGGGGTCAAATATTTCAATTTACCGACTACGTGCAAATTTATAGTCTTATTTTCAGCACTAAATATTCTCTCAATATGAAGCTGATGCTAGATTAAGTTTTTTGCATAATTTTATGACCAATATTGAGACCATCACAAACCTATGCGTTAACTATTATAACGATCTCATAAAATGTTTTATTACGAAATTGAATATTATTCCGAAAATAGATGGTTTACGTACTAAAATTAATAAAAAACAATTGAGTATAGAACTAATAAAATAATTTATATTTAAAATACAAAATGGCTTTAAATATTTATAAGCACACATAATATCGTGGGAGAATATTCTAATACAAAGTCGTAAAGCAGTAACGATGGCATAGTCGGTCATTGCGGTAAGGAATTCTGCAATATTACACATAGGGTGGTTTTATTAATACATTTAAATATATGAAAAGTGAAACTAATTAAATTTAAACACTTTGTTTCAATATTTCTATTATTACTATTTAAATAAATAGTACTAGTATTTACCTTTCAGCACAAATTATATAATACTACCGATAAAGAAATTTAACAAACATTTAATTATTTATTTCACAAATTGGTTTTTCACAGATTTCAATGGCGAATTCGATCAATAAATTTAAGTTTTCCCACTTTTGACTATAATGATACCTAAACTTTTCAATCAGACTTCCAACTGACAAGGAATGGAAGTAGTAGAATTATATACTGTATTATGGGTATTTTAATTTTACTAGTGAATCTGTAATATATTGTCATGTTCATCAATTTTAAGATACTGAATTTTTATTTAATTTGGGAAATCCATATTTTAGCAAAAATTTTATTAATTTTAAAACTTGTAAAATTTTGAATTTTCTTGTTTTCTCGCCAACGAGTTAAGTTGGCAACAACTAAGAGAAATACAGGGCTTTTTGTCGAAAATGGCTGCTATAAACGGTTGACACGTCTCTTGAACTTAATTACGATTTTGTTAAAGTTTTGATGATTTAGTTGTCAAATTGGACTATTTTGAGATTGATTTAGATGATTCAATGCTTGGTGATTTGGTAGAATAGGAGATTGGAGATTGGAAAGATTGAAATTCGATTAAAAAATTTTAAAAACGAAAATTATAATTGAATTTTAGGCATTAAAATTATCTTGAAATTAAAATCAAAATTCGAAGAAATAGGAATTAAATTTCATATCAGCGACAGATGCCCGACCATCAGTTGCATTTAGCGTTCCCGTTTTACTATAAATTTTGGTATTTACATTGAAAAAATTTTTAATATAAAAAAAAATTTTTTAAAGTTTTAAAAATTAGCACGGCAAAACATTTTGGAGTGTAGTTTTCCAGAAGAAGTTTGTTTTGAATTTTGGGGAAATATCGGAAAAATTCATTTTAATATTGTGTCAGAAGTGTGTAAAAATTATTAATCAGAATTAGCAATAGTAACAGTGCCCTTGACGCATCAACAATCACTTAGCTTAAATTTTGGTTTTGAAATAAAGAATTAAGTGTGCGTAAAAGTAGAATTTAATCAAATTACGTTTGTTGAAACCTTTTAAAAATTTATGGAAAATTACAATGATTTTTATTGTAAAATTTATGTCGAAAATCTATGTAAATAAATAATTACGGTAACGTTCTTGTAAAATTAAAAAATTTGTGTAAAAATGATAGCACAATATAAATTTACTGATTTAGATAATTTAAAATTAATTTCTGTTCTGTAAATTTATAAAAATTTTGTGAAATTACAATGACATAACTAGTATTTTTACAGTTTCCACATGTGTATATTACTTTGGTATGTAAAATTACATCCTTATGTATATTTACATAGATTATCATCATAGATCATAGGTCACAAAGTTGCCAATGATTTTCTATGTAAATTTACATAAAATTTTCTTACAGTGTACTCTGTGCCTTTTAGTAGTCTATTTGCCTAGAGGAGATAATTAAGAAATAATACTTCATGAACATGAACATGAACATGAACATGAACATGAACATGAACATGAACATGAACATGAACATGAACATGAACATGAAAATGAAAATGAATATGAATATGAATATGAATATGAATATGAATATGAATATGAATATGAATATGAATATGAATATGAATATGAATATGAATATGAATATGAATATGAATATGAATATGAATATGAATATGAATATGAATATGAATATGAATATGAATATGAATATGAATATGAATATGAATATGAATATGAATATGAATATGAATATGAATATGAATATGAATATGAATATGAATAAGAATATCAATATGAATAAGAATACGAATACGAATACGAATACGAATACGAATACGAATACGAATACGAATACGAATACGAATACGAATACGAATACGAATACGAATACGAATACGAATACGAATACGAATACGAATACGAATACGAATACGAATACGAATACGAATACGAATACGAATACGAATACGAATACGAATACGAATACGAATACGAATACGAATACGAATACGAATACGAATACGAATACGAATACGAATACGAATACGAATACGAATACGAATACGAATACGAATACGAATACGAATACGAATACGAATACGAATACGAATATTAATATGAATATAATAAATAATGTAATCTTTAAGTTGAATTTATTTTATAAAATATTATATTGTTAGTTACTCTAGTTACTGGGGGGTGCGATGTACATAAGATAATAATTTTGATTAATTGGAAACAACTGCAGATTGGAAAAGATTACATAGTTGAAGACTGAAATAGAAATGAAAAATTAAATGATTTACCTTAAAAATTTCTTTAAAATATTTCATTTAAATGCCAAGGAAAAATTATTTTATCAAATTTGATAAGAGGACATCTGGTTGCAGGTATCTGTTTGATTTAAATTTTTCATGTTGTATTTATTAAATTAAAATTTACTATAAATTCAAAGTGAGACTGGTAAAATTTTGCAGAGTGTTTTGAAGAGTGATTCTGATAATTTACAAATTTATTAAAATGCATCTCAAGTGGCGATGCAACCTGGGGTTCCAAGTAGGTGTTTTTTCCAGATAATTTTTTTAAAATATCTTTGAAAATTGGCTTCCCAATTACCATTAAGTATTGAAATTAAATTGAATATTAAAATTAGAAGATTAGCCGGACAAAATTTAAGGACTGTGATTTTTTTAAAAGTGATATTGATGGATTTTAAGAAATTATTAAAATACATCTGAATTGGCATCCCAAAAACGTGAGGCTTGATGAATCAGAACTTATTTTTGGTCTCTGAAAGTTGACACAAAAAAATTCAAACATGGAGAACAACGAATATAATGGGATTGCGCAAATGATTTTGAAATTAAAAGAAGAGTATAAAATAAGTATCATTCAGAAAATACTGCTTAAAAAGCCAAAAATGAATAATAAAGAATTAAAAATATTACACATAAGCAGTTAAGAAACAAATAAACAATTATATATAAAGGAATATAGAAAATATAAAAAAATTTTGATAAAATTAATTCACGTTTGATGGAGGTATTTTGATTATAATATAGGTAGGTATGATGGATTCACGCCAAGGTATGTTAGTTTGGTGAATTTCATTGTAAACTCTCGGTTAATCAATGTAATTCAGGAGAGTAAAAATGTCGTGTTTCAAAATCTTTTATAATAATTTAAATTTATTTTGAAAATTTGATATTTTGTTTCGAAAACATTAGCAAATGTTTGAAATTTCTGATTTTCCCGTTAAATAGTTGACATTATACCAAATAGAGGGGGAAACTAGACCTTTTGCCGAAAATATGGACGCTTAAGCGGTTGAAGGAAATTTTGTTCGTCAGTTTCTGATTGTAATTTTTATATTTTGAGAATAAAATATTAATTTAATTTACGTATAAGCATTATCTAACATAATTGTAGATGAATTTGGCAATTTTTTGGTGGACAGTTAATTTAGATTGATAGATTCAGAGATTAGAGAAGATAAAATTTGGAAAAGAAATGTGAAATTGAGTTTATCTGAATGATGTAATCTATAATACTGAAAATTAAAATTTGAAGGTATCTTGGAATAAATTTGATACCGTTGCATATGGGTCATTTATCTCGTAAACTGAACATTCTTATTTGTGTATATTGAAAATTTCTTTAAATAAATTTCAAAAAATTCTAAAAGACTGAGTTCACTTCTCGGTTATTCCCAAATTATTTTACTAATATTAAATTGGATAGTTAGATCGTAAGGAACAGCAAGAGCAAGTGTTGATTTGTTTAGTTTATTTTCATGTCCTCGACAGTATGGTACCTAGTGATCATTTTTAAACTTTACTTTTTAATTTCTTTGGCGAGCACCACAAGTGGAGAAGGGCGTGTAGACATCACTTCATGATAATTTTTGCTGTCAAGTTACACTTTGATTAAAACATTCTTCAACTTGATGCTGTCAATACGTGTAGAATAATGAAGAGAAGAAGCAGTTAAAAATATCAGATAGATATACAATTGACAACCACTAATTTAGAAACAGACTTAGCCTTCTAAAATAACACAGTTGTATTTCTTACAATATACTGCATTGTATAACTGCTCTTTTTAAATTACCATTGATTATTATTAAACTTTAAAAAAGTAAAAATCAATGAAATAATTGGTTTGAATGCATTTTACGAACCACCTAATAATTATGCGAGAAGTAAAACTGCGTCATAACAAATGTGCCCTGCTCTAAATAGACAAACCAGTAGGTAAGGTTGGTAGTTTTACCTATATCACGATACACAAAACCCCGCTGAGTTTGAATGAGATGCAACAAGTATGGTGTCCACCCCCGTGTCCGATAGAACAGAACGGTGTAGTATAAACGGGGTCGTGAAACTGTTTCATGCAAGTTTCCGACTAAAAATAAATAATTAGCATTTTGGTTAAACCTTTGTGTACGAAGGCAAAAATGAATGAAATCTTTCAGAACAATTTTCTTATGAGATAATTTCTAATATCCGGTGTTAGGAATAGATTTGGGAATCTTTATTACATAACACCGTTCAATCAGAGTGCGATTTGAACGAAAAAAATTCCGATAGAAATTTTTGACAGTGTGGGTTGTTCTGTTGTCAGTCAGTCATTTTGATCCCTCATCAAACTAACCGCTTTCTTTACGCCTGATTTATCAAAAACGCGTTATTTTTTCCAATGTTGATGCCCTATCTTAGTTTTCGGATCGGGAATTAAAGCGAAAGAGACAGAGAGGCAGTGAATTTGACGTGATTAAAATCGGTGCGAAGAATTTTTTTTTGAACTGGGTATCAATATCATTCCGACTGACACATATAATATTAAACGCGTTATTAGCTGTAGCAAAGTTATATACATATTTATTAGATTTCTGTCTATCATTTCATGTCGTGCTCCTCTCCAAGCCATCAAGAAGAAAAGCTAAAATTTTAATTTTTAATAAAAGATTATAAAAGCTAACCGAAAAGCAATAACTGATCATAAACGGATCATTTAATGACAATATTAAAAATTGCGGGTCAAAAGCAGTAGAGTTAGTTATAATTTTGTGCAGCAGGGAGTCGCCGCCCAAGAAGAATACGGTAGCAATAACAATACCCGCTATTAGTCCGTGCCATGATAAGTAATGTAATATTGTCGTACTCCTAGACACTCATATTTGTCAGATATATATATTTTTAATTTATTATTATAAATTTTGTGTTTTAATATGTTAACCATAGCGATTCACGGGGCGTAGCACGAGCTTTGCCCTTCACAATTGAAAACATGCATTTAAGAACGACCGCATTAAAATTTTTATTTTTATTTAAATTTTTAGAATGCATTTTCTTTTCATAAAATATTCCAAACATTTTAAGCAATTTATAATAATAATGGCACATTAAATAATTACCTGTGTAAAATACGGGTCACGGTTCTTCGTGATGGAATAATTTGGTATCACGATCGTTTAGAATTTTATTGTTTTGGTGTTTATTAACTTAGAATAAGCAAAATGACGTTTTAAAAACACATTAAAAATAATTTCCACGTGATTCCCTCAAATTTGGAGCGATCAAAAAAAAACAACCTGTTGTTGGTTTGTATCTTGGAGTGTACAATTTTCGTAATGTTAAAGAACTATAATCAAAAGTTGCGGACTGGTGGCTTTATGCTCCATTATATCATGCATATTTACTAGCTTACATACAAGCATATAGGATGTAAAACACGCCGTTAGTGTAACCTAAATGCGGTGTAAAACGTCACCTGTCAAATAATCCTACAAAGCGGGCTGCTTACCGTAAAGTCAACTCATTTAGCATACCATTATCTATAATAACAGCTAAAATCACGTGCAGAAGTTCCTAAATTGCTAAATTGACAATATTTAATACCACCTCACCTTGGTATAATCTTAATACAGTTTCCAACTTTGATAATTAGTGTTCTTAAGCTTCAGTTAGACAAACACTAGACTAAGGATTTATTTTGCCCTTTATTTTAACCCTTCATCTGTTTTATCTTACTCTAACTTAAATTGCTCTACGACTTCCTTTTCACTTTCACCGCAACATACGTGTATATTGCTAAGGTTAAGTCGTTTTCAGATAATCTGTTTACACACCTGATCGTAATTTAATAAGTTATTTTTACGAGTGGCTGTTTGTGTACCTTCACTTTGTTAAGCTCATAGTAATCATCTTAACTTTGAATATCTATAGATAATAATAATTGGGAGGAAAATTCGATAAGCGCGCTTCTTGGTAGTATGTATGTATATTAGGCCTAAAATTATTTTTCGTCCTGCCCGCCTTAACGTACATATGACGTTAATTTATGTTAGAAACAAAATATGTACGTAAATCAAGAGACTCGATTAAGTTATAATGAAGACTAAAGCCAGCTAATTCCAAATTACCATCCTTGAATGATCACTGATTGCCTATAGAGCAATGGATCGTTGATGACCCTATAAATAACGGTTAATCTCAAAGTCAAAGGGTCTCCTGAAGGCTACGTTCGTCTTTTAATCTCATAATTTCTCTCCTCTTCGGGGATTATTCGCAATCAACTTCTCTTGGACGCTTTCTCGTTGAAACTTTGTTTAAAGACACATTGATTAGTCGCAAAATTAAAAAATTTGAATATTTTCTGCTAAAAACGTATAAATTATGTTACTTATGCATACATGATTAAGGGTTTTATGGAAAGGGTTTGTTGTGCCTAAAAGAGATTCACTACGAGTCACGTTAAGAATATATGTGTATTTATTCCGGCAGCCGACATTTCCGGATTCGAGAGCATTTAACCGGTTTCCGGTAGGAAATACCTTTAGAATTGTGGTCTTGTCCGGATTCGAATTTAGTTCTCTTACTTCGGAAGAGTTTACTGAAGGTAGAACTAATTCAAAACCGCAACTCGAAAACTCTTAAAATTGTAATCGCGCATTTAACATTAATTAATCTGAAAATCATACGCGAAGCACTCACTCTTTAAAACAATTGATATGAATTTTAGATAGGATTTAATAAAACTTGCAGAGAACGTTATTCGCAAATCAGATATTATAAATACCATTGGTAATGCTGATAGCCGATATTCAAATTAACTATTGTAAGTTTTAAAACAGAAATGCACGAATGTAAACTTTAAAATATTAATTTATTTATTGCTTTATAAGAACAATAGATTGATTTTATTAGATTGAAATCGAACACTCTTAATTTGCATATAACATGTGCTCCCCATTACAATATTAATAGATTTCTGTATATGGGTAACTACATACCTGCCTACCTGTATGCAGCAATAAACCTGATCGTTTATTCACAAAGGTTTATCCAAAAAAATCGGTTCCTGAACTACCCAACCGTTCGTCTCAATATAAATTTTCCAGATATCAAAATCAAATACGATTACCTATATGACAAGTTTGAAAATCTTGTTCAAATTCCGATCTCTTGGTTTACAAGCCAGCGATACAAGTTTTAGATAAAATCTAAAATAACTTCCAGCTACTGGTATAAGTCCTGCAATTTCTGTATGCTATAATCATAATACGTTAACAAAATTTGCAGAATTTAGTACGAAATGTGACGTTTGATGTGTAAACCGATGTTATAAAATAAAATTTTATATAAATTTTCAGAAACGATAACAATAAATGTTTGTTGTTATGACCATGTAAATATTCAGGAATTAAAGTTTTAGTGCATCGATTCCAGATTCTTTCGGTTGCGGGTAAACTAGCGACTTTAATATTGTTTTACATTTTATTACCCTTTCGTTCGAAAAATATTTAGATTTATCTTTCATCTTTATTAAGCCTGTGCCATACTAATAGTATTACTTTATAGATATTGGTTAACATTTTAAACTATTTGCGTACATGGAATGTTAATAGAAAAAACATCTAAAATTTTTTTAATCCCGTTAATTTATTATAGTAGCAGCGAAAGTAATTGGTACGCGATTGAGGAATCTTAAGGTAAAACATTAGTAATTCTATCAGTTTCTATTTTATTGAAAGATTTTGTTCCGACATCGACAATTAAATAATAATTAGATTCAGAAAAATTATGATAATTTTCTCGAATAGAACAAATTTCCAGTTCAAATATATTTTTATTGTTTTGAACAAGTTTCTGAAAAAGTTTTTATTGCTTAACAGTAAATGTTATAGTTACATCTAATGTAACAATAATACTTTTCAGAATTTTTAATTTTAACTGTAAGATGTTTTCCAAAAATTAGAGAAATAAAAATAAAATATCAACAATAAGTTAAATCACTTCATAATTTATAAAAATATAATACATCAATGGTTTCATTCTGATAATAAACATTTTCAGAATAGACAAACAAAATTTTAATAATGTGGAAACTAATTTATGATAATGATACTCATGATACTACGAGTATTATAGAATGAACATATTTTAGTTTAACAATTTTGCCACCTTTGCTAAATTAAAACAAATTGTGATGATGTTTGACGCATTTTGCCAAAAATAATTGGATATCAAAAGAAAGGCTTATCATTCTATCAGAAGCTTTTGCAAAATCGTGGATTCTCGGTCAGGACCGTACGTAAACAGAAGTTAAACATTTTTTACGAGGGCTATGCCACGGCTATGCCATTCTAATTTATACACTAATTTTCAATCATGTAATGGCAGCTCAAGCCTATGTCGGACAACTTTGGAGTGTCCCGATTGCTTTTATTATATTTAAAACAAAAACTGAAACTTTTATGTAAATACTAAAATTTTAATTTTCCAGACGAAAAAAACCTATAAGTACTTGATCAAAATAGACAAAACATTTCTCCAGTCTGCGAACAGTACGTGCATGCAACCTACAAAAATAGATAAGAGTTGCACCATATCAAATTGGAACAATAGCCGAATTCCGATCCATTTTCCCCTATAAATCTTTAAGGGTGAAGACAAGCCAGATTTTACTTAGAAGTAGATATTCCTACTCTTCTAAATTCGAGTCTTTTAATTATCTGTTGTTATATGCGAGTTTTTTTAACAAAGGTCTGTTTAAAAAACAGACCGAATATTACTTAAAAACAGAGATTTCTATCCTTCCAAACCGGTGAATTTTATATACTTGTCGTGTTCGGGAGATTTTCTTAATAAGTGGACTGATTTATTAACCTATAAGCTGAACTGCAATTGTTTTTTTCATGTCAGGTTTTCGAATAATATTTTTAAGAAGCTATACGTGGACAGCTTTCAAATTTTATTGATTTGAATATACCATTCTCGTGGAAACAGAATTTTCTCTACACGCTGGTAAAGATAATCAGTTTTAAACCTGTGTAGAAGCCCACGATATTAAGGCTAGCTAGCTTAAACATACAGCTGTATGTTTCGAAAGCGATGGCGTGGCTTCCATGAAAAGAAAATAACCACAGGTAGTTGCTGCGGGTAAACCCACAGCTATCAGCTCAAAAGGTGAAAAAAAACAAAGTTTTTACTTCACTAAACCATAGTAGCTACTTGTCTTAATATTATCGTAAATGGATTAAGATAAGAAGACAAGTAGGCTAAACCAAAAGTAAAAGAAAAACTATCAATGGATTCTAACTTACGATGTTGTTGGAAAACTAATGTGAGAAATGATAATTAATAATGGATAGTATAGCTCACCAAATGTCATCGACATTTGCAATCACCTGCATGAAATCAAAGTTTCCGATTTAAAAATTATTAAAATAATCTTTGCAACAGAATCAGAGGCGAATAAAAAATAAAATTAAAATCACTCAGCTTCCTGAGGCTGCGAAAATTTGCAAAACCTTGAACTCTCACAAATCTGTAGTAAACACGATTACCAAGGTAATAAATTAAGTTGTTAATTAGGGCTTATGAAGTAAGGAAATTAAGGTGTTTCCCAAAATGTTTCAAGTCAAAATTTAAATAAACGAAAATTTACCCAAAATAGAGACGTGATCAACTTTAACAACCACTACCGGTCGAAAACGTTTCAGGCAAAAACGATTACCTCTAGCATCGAAATCCTCAAGTTTTATCCTAAATCAAGACCGTCACAAGCGCACAGTAGAATAAATAAAGGCAGTGGCGTACTCAATAAATAAAACAAATTACTAAAATTTGTAACAATTTTTAATTGTTCTTTAAAGAATTTCGAGCAATAAGTTCTCGCACTCTTGTCGGATATTCTCTTTGAGAACTCCCAGAGGTGTGGCTTGTTCACCTAGATTCGTGGTTTTAAAAAATTCCAAAGAAAGAAGTCTGGGGCGGTCAAATCGAGCGATCTTGCCGGCCATTGCAAATCGCCAAAACGAGACATTAGAAAACCTTTCCAAAAATGAAATAATTTTGCCCCCGCACAGCTGGTCTTGAGCTTTCCTACATTTTTTTTATATTTTCACAAATGGTGTTTACGTACAATAACAAATTTAAAAATTATTAAACACTTTGACATTTGATGATTTTTATTTGCGTTTTATTTGTGAGTTGGTGTAATTAAAATTTTGATTGCAATGAGAATAATTTCAACTACATTTAAATTATGTACCAGATTTTGTCAATTTGACTTGCATTCTTGATATTTAATTATATGATTATCATTTTCTATTAATTTTTTGGTTTGGCATCAAGGGAGCTCTAGATTCCCTTCTGTCTGAAGGAAAAAATCTCAAAAAAATCTGAAAAAGCTGAAGGAAGAATAACAAAAAAATAGGGAAACTCCTCTATCGAAAACTCTCCAGTATCATTTTATAAAAATTGGTAAGTTAGGATAAGATTGGTTTATTTTAAATTTAATTTAAGTTAAATTAATTTAATT
This sequence comes from Cantharis flavilabris, assembly GCA_949152465.1. Taxonomy (NCBI): domain Eukaryota; kingdom Metazoa; phylum Arthropoda; class Insecta; order Coleoptera; family Cantharidae; genus Cantharis; species Cantharis flavilabris. The sequence goes on from OX424438.1 coordinate 18,058,696, forward strand.
TGGAATATTAGATTAGAGAAGATAATAGTCTGGGTGCCCGCCGACATATAGTTCATTTCATACATAACCGCTTATAATTTCTTGTGTGGGTTAATTGCGTCTAGTCTACCATCTTTTCTCTCTTTGAAAATTTTCGCAATCGCGGCGTTTCCTTTGCAATTTTCCCGAAAGATTTCCGCGCGTCGGACTGGAAAATGGGAAAATGTATTTTGTCGGACAATTCAATAATTGGATTCCACACATTTTTATTAAACAATCCTGAAAAACTCAACTGTTTATCAATAAATTTTTCAAAGTTACATATTTCAAAGTTTACATATTTCTTTTGGTAGACGCCCTTAAGGTTTGAAAAATGTATTGATAACCAGTTGATTTTTTCAGGATTGTTTAATAAAAATGTGTGGAATCAAATAATTGAATTGTCCGACAAAACATTTTCCCATTTTCCAATCCGACACGCGGAAATCTTTCGGAAAAATTGCAGAGAAAACGCCGCGATTGCGAAAATTTTCAAAGAGGGAAAAGATGGTAGACTAGACGCAATTAACCCACACAAGAAATTATAAGCGGTTATGTATGATTTGAACTATACATATGTCGGCGGGCACCCAGACTATAATGTTTAAATGGAAAATTGGAATATAAATTACAATTGATTGGAATGTTAAAATTTATAATATTTAAAATAAAAAATTTAAGCAATCGCAAGGTAGAATTTGATACCAATGCATATGGGCGATTTATCTTTTAAATTTTATATACCGATTTATTTAGGAAGTTATATTTAAATTGTAATTTTCATTTAGATTTTAAGAAAAATATGTAAGTATATTGAATTATATTTAGTAAATTTAATTTTTAATTTCTGTGGTCGGCACTTAAAAGGTCATAAGTAGATAGGGAAACAATGTATACTTATGACCTTTTAAGTGCAGACCACAGATTTCTTGTATTTATTTTGGACTAATAATTTTTTAAATTTCGAATCTGGAAAAAAATACATCTCAAAATATAACAGCCTTAATTTATTTAATCGATTTATACGTGGTTTAAGTAGTGTAACTCGATATTACCATATCAATACTTTAGAAAATCCAAGAAATGCACTAAACACTTTTCAGAACTAAAATGTTTTTAAATTATCAGATGTAAAATACATTGTATAATAAGTATAAATTCTCAAACGTGTTCACCATACTATGGCATCATCAGACAATAAACTAGAAAGGATACTTTGAAAGTAATTACAAAAAGGGGGGGGGGTACAAAAATGAACCCTCTAATAGGTTCGAATAAAGGGAGGTGTGATGATTTATTAAAAATGTTTAATAATGGTGAATTGGTTAAATCCGATTGACTATTTAATAACAAAGGTAAAAGTTTTAATTAATTTATTTTTAAAGCTTCTAAAAATTCTAATTTTTTACTTTTGGGCTTTACATGTAAAAATTTATATAAAATTATTATAAAAATTTAATTAAAAAAATATTTATAGTTACAGTGTATTTTACATGTGATAACTTAAAAATATTTTAGTTCTGAAAAGTGTTTAGTGCATTTTTTGGGTTTTCTAAAATGTCTTTGAAGACATAGGTAATTATTATCATCTTTTGCAAAGAGTAAAAGAAAAACAACTAGAAAAAATAGTGTAAAGACGAAACAAACAAAATCTGAACGAAAGTAATTCCACAGTTTCTAATTTGCTTTGAAGTGTTGTTAGTTGGTTTTGGTGTGGTTTAAATTTGGTTAAATTTAATTGTTTTTGTCGCTTGAATTTTTAATAAATTAGTTTAAAACAATTATTATTTTATATTGAAACATAAAAATAAAGCCACGGCTTAAGCAATAATACAAAATGTAAATACAAGTCAATGGGCTTAAATTACAATTTTGTCTAAAAAACATAAAGGCTTAAGCAACAACATTAAATACGAGTTCAAACCAATGGTTTCAACAAATCAACAATTTTATTTAAATATTTGTTTTAAAAATAAATTGTCACAAACAAAATTAAATAATATAATTAGTAATAATTTTTTAATATCGTTGACCTTTTTAATAATATTAACTTTATTGAAATTGACCCATTTTCAATAAAGACACGAAACGTCGGACATATAAATGTTTAAATTAGACTTCTACTCAACGATTTATATCTAATTAATATTAAATAATATATTTAGTTTTTGCTGCCTCCTGAAAAAAAATGTTAAATAATGGTTTTGGAAAATTGGAAAATCAAATCTTCTAAGATTTCTGACCGGACGCTGTCTTCCCCTCTTCTCTTCGTGGAAACTTTTTCAAAATCCTACCTAATCTTCATTTTCTCCTTAAACTGCTGCTATTAGGAAATTGACTTTTATAGACATTAACCAATAAATCTCACATGATATTATTATCCCCACTAGGGGTTAAAAACCTACTTGACATCCTTGTTATCTAATATGCTATTATAATTATTTATCATATATTTTTCTTGTGGAAAATTAAGATTCAGTAAAATGAGTTCTAATTTTGTTGACTGTTAATTTATATTAATTTTATTTAACTTTGTCCTTGGATGATGTAGAGAGAAAAGAAACTCTATTTGTCGAAGTTCAACCAAAAGAATGTTAAAAATTATGAATAATTATAATATTAAAAAAGTTTACTTTGTTATTATGTGGTTTTTTAAGATAACACCAAATTTAACTAAGTCAATAAAATTAAATTAAACAAAATCTAAATAAAAGTCGAAATTTAGATATTAATGCAGAATATAAGATGAAATCATTTGGTAGTGCTACCAATTAAGCTAACTAAATTGATAAATAAAACCAACAAATCTTAACATAAATCTGTCAAATGTAAGATTATTTATATTAGTATCAAAGAAAATCCACTAAAGTATTATTAATCCATAATTTAAGGATATAAGTATTTAAATACGGGTGCATAAATCTTGGTAGACAGTATGTCGGTATGTTATGACCTACCGATCTCTTAAAATAACTCAGACATATAAATTCGTATAATCACGTAATCGCATTACAAATTTAATCAAAAATATCTTAAAGAGGTAATTTAAATGTTTTTGTTTTCGTCAAATTTTAGTAGATGACTCAAATATTAAAAACTATTGACCTACTAAAAATATTCAAATATGTTCATCATTTGACTTTAATGTGCGGTATAAAATATAAATTCCTCCCTGCATTGAATTCTGCAAAACGAAAAATAGGATTCGGGCAGATTGCAACTTGAATCATTTCGAGAGAGCATCTTTGAACCCATTAAACCCGAACACATGCAATCCTCACTTTTAATATTTCTAGGATATTACCAAAAATGCGTATAAGACTACTTTGTTAAATATTTAAATCCGTTTGATGATCTAAGATGTCCTATTGTTTAAAAGTGAAAATTTAACTTTGTAAACTGTAGATTTATGAATAAAAAGTAAATTTAGCTTTTTGAAGTATTTTATTGTTTAGACTACATAACAAAGCGTTTACATTGAGATGTCGTAAAAGAAAAATTAAAACGCATCAGCTACTCCGGTTAGTTATAGCTTGACCACTTTGATCTTATACATTCTCTCGCAATTTAGTGTAATGGGAAATCGTAGATATTTGGAGAAATCGCAGGCTTAAGCCATAATACTAATTGGAGTAGTATCGTAAACCTAACCTATCTGCAGCAGGCAGCCACTTAGCCTCACATCGGTAAAATTGGTAATCAAGTCCTGTCTATAACCCATACCAGCTCTCATTTATTTTTACTACGTTTTCCAAAAGATTCTTATACATCTAAACTTAGATATCTCGTTTCTGTGTTAATGATTGTAAGTACCAGGATATAAAGATGTTGCATCGGTAGGATAATAAACAAAAGTACAATGGATATAGTATATACTATTATCTAGGTGCAAAAAGGGAATAGAAATATTGAAGTAGAAAACTTTGGTGTAATAAAAATAAGGCAATACTAATTTGTTGGAAACAATCAACTACGGGTCAATCAACGATCTTTGAAATAACGAAAGATCGTAACCTAAACCAAGCAATTCAGTTTTATGCCCGGAACAACTGATAATGAGCTGACCGGGGTTCGAACACTAACGTTAGTCTTCAATTGCTTCGTTTAATGGCAACACTCGCATTTAGTGACCCTTTCACATCACTGGTTACTTACAACTGTTTTGTTTCTATTTATTCCCAAATATTTTATTACTTTTCAAACAGTTTAATTAAAACCAACCTGGAGCACATGGAAAGAAAGAAAGAGTATATTATACTACAAATATTTGTCCATCTGAGTGCAGATCAACTAATAATATGTTAATAAAATTAGTGATGTTACAATTTAAAAATGTACTGGAGGTAATCGCATGTTAGTGAGGTACAACGACAATGCAATTATCTTTGAATATAATAACATATTAAGTGGTTTACATTATGCTTTCAAAACAGGACGTAGTACGCATATTATGATATGAATTAATAATTATTACCATATCACTTGCTCTATACGTTTCCAGATATAAATCAATTTAATCAATGCAATTGGAGATGCAATTGTGCAGTAACACATGACACATCTATCAGCTATTATTTATCACTGTCTCCCACGTAATTGATACTGGAATTGATAGGTATTTGAATTACAGATTTAGTGCACTCTCTAGAATATTATGCCAAATAAAGCCAAGACATTTGAATTCCCCATTTGGAAAAGCATTAATTTTCCATCTTAAAAAGTCAATGATTTTAATAAAAAATTTTCAAGTTTGAATTACTATAAATTGCAACAATAAGTTATGGTTTTACATTTAACCATGACGTATAAATTATGGTTTGCGACATGTGCATCAAAACTGATGCATGTTTGTAGACAGGTACAATTAGGAAATGCTTAATTACCAATGGTATAGCCGTTCCGTTTGGAAACTATAATCGACTTATTGCATATCCTATGACAACCAAACTCATAAATCGAACTTAATATCCGATTATGGTGTATTGTTCAACTATGCAAAGCTGAAACCGTATGTTGTTAACATCAAACTCCAGTTTAATACACAATCGTCGTTTATTTCAATAAGTACAAAAAACAACAAACAAAACATTAAAAAATTATCTCATCTTAATCTTTTAAACGTAATATTTTCTTGTAAAAAAACAAAACATTTTTGTATAGCATCGGCTTTAATTTAAATGCACAAAATATAAAATAAAATATCGGAAGCTTTAACAACTCGACCGAATCATTGTTGAAATATTCAGTTTAGGAGCCAACAGTGCATTGGAGGGTATTCCATACCTCCCAAACCCCCCGGATTTATAAATATTTTGTTGGGACTATGGGATTTCTAAGATGGGAAAAAATACAGTTGATTTTCGCTTTTCCCCTGACTTACCCCTAGAACTAATACATTATGGTAGGTCTATATTATAAAATAACGTTAAAGTATCGATATAATTTTATACAAATTTAGAAGACATTTAAAAGTTAAAATTTGTCCCCGTCGAGCAGTAAAGTTTCAGATATGCCCTGATACAAAGCTAGTAAAGTTTAAACTTTTAAAATGCTTTACGATGTGATAGAATCTTAATACATAACAAATGATACAAAAGTGTTCACTTACAACGTGTTTTCTATATCGCTCTTTGACTTTTGGGGGAATGATATAGAAAAGTTAAGTGTGGAACGACGTATTAGTTTCCAGGAAGAATTTCTTAGCAACGATTTAAGATGTACGCATAAGGAGGCATCTAAAAGCGCGTTTTCGAAGTTATACTTAACTTAATTTTATAAACTTTATTTGCTTATTTGACAACTAATAAATATTTTACTTCTTAAGTACCTACAAAATTCGATATCGCACAAGTAGGTTTGAAATTTTCTTTTCAACCAAGTAAAAATTAGGTTAACGAATATTTTGAGATAGTTATGGGGTATTTTGATTAAATCTAATAGACCTAAGACTTGTAATTTGCATGTGCAACCTGGGTATGTTAATAAGCAAACTAAATGGAGTCAGTTAACGATGTCTGACTGTACATCACTTTATATGTATCATGTGCTACTGTTGGATTTCTATTGACATGTATATTACTTGCATGATGGAAATATACTATGCCGACCATAAACCACAATAACAGTTTCTCTATTAGCATTGCGTCATGGATAAGAAAATAAATGCCATTTCCTTTTTGGACAATTAATTAACTGTAATTGTTATAGACAAGTAAAAAAGGCAACGTTGTTTTTCGTTTTTTTCTATTAGGACAACAATTCAGAAATAAATCAATTTGAACACTTCCACATCGTAGGAAATTCGACGAGGCTATTCGCGAACAGACGTCTCTACTTTCCAAACGATAAATATCCTCAAACAACGATAGTGACAGATAGGGCGAATAAAATAGACTGAATTTAAGGGATAAAAGGGCATTCTTCTTATTTTTTATCTGCCCACTTGGCCAGTAGATTTAAGGGGTAACTTGAGGTTTCCGCAGGAAGCTCCGAGTTCAACAAGCGATACAGTTTAAAGCTTCTAGGGAGGCTATATAATTTGCAGTTAAACTTTTTCGTTTTCTTTAAGTTTAATTGATGTTTTATTCTTCAAGGTTTCAGTTACGATTGTATTTAAAAATTTTATTTCGATGCAGATTATCGTTATGCATTTAATTTGATCATTAATTATGGCGCTTTTTATTATTCCTGATATGGTGGTCATTCATGTCAAGAAACAGGTATTAATAAAATTAGTATTGCCAATCATATGGTAAAATAATTTTATTCTTGCATTAATTTACTCAATTTATTAATTTTGCATTCATTCGCTATCTTGCACTGTTATCTTTAGGACTTTTTGAAAACTATGCATGGCTTATACAGTACGAACTGATTTTATTTATACACATCAATTTGACCGATGTAAGGGTAAAGATGGGGGCGAATTTAGAGACCAAAACGATGTTACGTTGTAAAACAAAGAAACGAAACGGCCATTTGAATTTATTGAAGGGGCTTTTTATATTGACAATATACTATTTGTCATGTCATTTATTATAAAAGAAATTTATTAAAGACTGAATATATTTTCGTGCAAACTAAAATAAGTAGCTATAAAAAATAATAACTTCGTCTTATCTGCATGGTGATGGAAAACATTACTTTCAAAATGGGAATTTGGATAAATTTGATGAGATTATTTTGCAAATCTAAAAAACAGCGGCTTGTTGTGATCTCTGGGCGAATATGGAGCGCAGTGGATACACTAAGTTATCTTCTTAATTATAATATAAATTGTCCCAATATATTTTAATTGGTGAAAATCGACAGGTAATATCTGATAAAGTTAAAAAATCAAAATTATTTGTAAAAATAAATATGTGCATAACAAACATAACACAATTTGTCGAGCGATCCCCACAAATCCCTAAAGAAAATCAAATTCAGTCGATTTGCGTAAATCACGCCAAAAACATCAAATATGTATCTTAAAATTGAATATCGGCCCCTATATAAAAAGTCATCCCCTTGATGTGTCCATAAAATCACTTAACATACCCCTGAGGAATTTATAAAATCGACCACCGGTGGTCAATTTTTACCCTCAAAAAATATTTGAACGGGACAAAAAGTTTTAGACGAGGAAGTTTAACAAACCAAAAATGACTCTTTTGATTAATTTGTTGGCAAATTTATATTAAATCGAAATTTCTCTTTGATATGTAAATAAATCATCTGCATGTATTCATATTACGCAGATTTAAGTTTCAAGTATTAGACACTTTTATGCATTTAGAGATGACAAGCGAATTATTTACGTGATGAATGTGTATTCAGTGTCAGCCTAGTGTAAATCAACGCAGAGCTATCAAACTATTTATAAAAGTAACATAAGTTCTAATACGAAGAGCTTCTTAAGGAGCTAATATGCTTATAAACTACCTGTTATTAATTTACAACTATTTCATCAAAAATTACACTTTCTTGATTTATTAACTTTTTTAAGTGGTTTTAGATAAAGCTTATTTTGATGAAATTAGTATTTAAGTGAGTAGAAATTACTGAGCTTATAACTTACGAGGAGATACCGGCATAAAATATTAGGTGTAGACACTCAAGTTAAGGTTGGAAGTTTAAGGTAGTGGTGGTGATCATCATGTCTCTAAGTTTCATATTACTCAAACATAGGTTCTAATATGTAATCTAGGGTGCAAAGACTTTTTGTTTATTCTTATTCGAATAAAAAGTATTTGATACATTCTTTAGTCGATAAAATTCTAAAACATCACTCAATTACGCAAGATAACAGTAGATAATATAATAATTCGGTTCCCCAATCATGGAAAGTTATGGAAAAAAATAAAAACTTACAGAAACATCCTTTAACACTTCTGTGCAAATAGACTTACCACATGCAAGCAAACCTGTCTTTTCTCAATAATAACTTTTGCTTTGACCTCGGAAATATTAAGCTGCAGTCGAGCCCAAAACTTGTTTGAATATTTTCTAATTATTATTAAATTTTAAATGAATAAACAAAGCCAACTTTTTTGACACCGATCTACTATTTTATATAGGTACACTAATGTTATGTTTTTCATTTATAATTTAATAATGATTTCTGGAAACTAACAATTCATATTATAGTATTTTAATTAAATTTTATTAATTCCATAAGTACAACCGTAACTAAAGCTAAATATTTGCCGAGTACTATATTGCATAAATTTTTAATTTAAAGTTTCACTTAAAATTCAAATTATTTGTTGAAATCGGAATTCTGGAGTTTTTCCTCTCATTTTAAGCATTTTTCTCTATTATCGTTTTAGTTATCTCGAGACATATATTATGTTAATAAATTGATAATCTCTGATTGTAGCTTTACTGGTGCATTAAAAAATTAATGAAACTTAATTGTCAATTAGCGAATTGACTTATCAGTACTTCGTTCCAGTCAAGTAACAAAACTTCCCGAAACAAAAATTTAATTACAAAGAGCTTTAACAGTTTTTAATTTCGTAATGGATCCTAAATATGCAATAACATTACCAATAGATGGTTCACGTAAAAAGACTTGAAATAACTTTCGACATGAGGTTTATATGTAAGACAGTTTCACAAGGTATAAATTTTCTAATAATCATTAACTTTTGAATTCGTACCCAAAAATTATAAAGGTATTTGAATTTAAGCAACTGCATGCATTCAGAAATAAAGATATTTTCCAGAACATTAGTACTACAACCGGTCTATGATTATTCAGGATAAAAAATTTAAATTTAACCATGCAATTTTTAGTAGGAAACAAGTAATAAAATTGAGAAATAATATTACAATGTAAACTTGACTTTCTGTAGTCAACAACACTTAAAACAAAGAAAGGCATATTTCCATTAGACATTATTGAAAAGTATACAGCAGCAGCAATATCTCAAATAGAAAATATCTATAGCAGAAGATATCAACTCTCATTTGTATATTTGTCAGTGTCAGTTATTTCATTTCCCTGTAAACAATTCATCCGATGAGAAATACGGCGTGAACTGAATAAAAAACAGACAACTCATCTTTTTTGGTTAGGCTTAGCTTATGGGCACAAAAGAATGAAACAAAAATTCATATCAATTGATATCTTTCCAAATGTAATAGTGACATACACAAAATTTGATGCCTCGATAATGAAATACGACATTTACATTAATGTTTATTGAAAATTCAAATATTATTTTAAATATCAATTTTAACTGCCACGTGCCGATTACGAGAACGTTCAAAAAGTATTTCGAATTAAAATTTCTTTGTTTCAAACATTGTGAAAATTGATAATTGATTTAAGATAAAAAAAGACGTCAAAAAATTTAAATATTATTATTTTGTTTTTGAAATAATTTCATTATAATATCGCTGAAGAATTTTATGACTATCGTCTACAATAAAGGAGTAGTGACATTTGTGGGGAGCTATAGATTCTAGGATATTCACGGTACATTTTCTTGGATTCGACAGCGACTTAAGGGTTTAAGAATAAAATAGACGACGCTATTTTGTATTCCGCACGTAGCAATGACAATATTATAATTTATCGAGTATTCAAATATATTTGAATAGCATCATTCTGATTTATGTTTTTCACAAGTCTATACTTACTAAATGAAAAGAATATTTATGATTTATAGTTGTTACATTATATAAGCAAGATAATCTAGTATATAATAAAACAGAAACCCCAATACACATTAAAATTTTAAAAATGATAATTTAAAACGTAGCTGTGCGAAATGGGTCAAAATCTCAAATCTAATTTAAACTTTTGAAAATTTAGATTAATATAGTAGATATATCATTAGTGTGTAAAGGAACTAACCAAAAAATATTAAAAACTGTAAAACCAAATTGGTTGTAAATAGTAAATCTGATAATGAACAAACCAAAAGCAGCACAATAACAAATTGTTGTGTTCTAAAATATTGCATTAGAAAATTGGATATATTTTATAAATTAAATATTTTGTTTTAAAACATTTTTCTTTTTATTGTAAATTTCAAATGTTACAAATTTTGAATGTTTGGTTTTCCCTATAAATAACTAGTTGCGATTGGAACAACTAGGTGGGAAAACCAAGTTTTTGGCTGCCAAGATGGCCGCATGAGGGATGGGAACCAATTTTGTCTCTTTGGACAAAGTAGGATATTTGTCATAATTAATTTTTGAGTTAATTGAAAATATTGAGATTGCATAAATCACAAGTTAAGACGACAGCACCTAATAGAGATAAATCTTTGTATACTTATTATTATAGTATATTACTAATATTTATTTTAAAAACCCTAAATTATTGATTTTATAATATATTGCCATGTAATCTGAGGGAGTGCAAGGGTTGATATCCAAAAATATTTTACAATTTAAAAGCAAACAATTTTCTAATCTTGAAATCAGAACACAATTCGAAAAGATAACTTCAATCATACGTCACGCTATTAAATTTAATTTTTGTCACCTTTAACTTTCAATATCAATATTGTTCAAATCAAAATCACTATTATTTCACTAATCTAAATCAAATCTTCTTCTTTCCAAACTTCATCCAAATCAAATTGACCATCCAAATTAGCCAAATTTCAACAATCTAAATTATATCCAAAATGGGACAATTTAAATGCAAAACAATTAATCAAAATCACCCAAACAAATATAAATCAACTTATTCATAAAATCAAAAAAAATCTGAAAACTATAGAAAATTAAAGGAGACGAAATTTCTGCGGTCATCTTGCTAGCAAAACACCTCGTTTAGCCGACTAGTTTATTTATTGCTGAAAACGATAAATATTTGGATGTATTTACAATGTTAAAAATAATTAAATATTACAAAAATTTACAAAACCAATATAAAAATCAATATTATAATCAGGAAAATATTTTCACATGTTATAAAATATACCATAATAAAAATCAATTCGAAATTTTGGAACACGACAATATATTATTATGTAATATCTATTAATTAGGTATTCGCGATTTACATTAATTGAACGTTATCACACGGAAAAATATTAAATTAGTCTAATACGTACTATATAGTTGGTATAGAAAGTTTTGTTCATAAACCAAACGTTTGTATTCTTTTGGTATTATATTTTGAAAGCTGCCATGTTGTTGACATTTGGTAGCGTCACCAACAGTAAGGTAAATAACGAATTATTATATATTAATATTATACGTTCCCTGACAACATTTATCAATCATAATTTATTTCTAATAATTGGACAATATTTTGTAGAGAGACGTAGTAAATTAATAATAATTCCAACTTCCTTCTCCACCTTTGGGTGCCAGCCAGCATTCTAATCGGATAGCAAGACTTATCATGAGTGGGTTTATTTTGCTACCTTGCACCAATGTAATTTTCTTGAATAAACCAAAAGGCTCCAAAATGAAAATTCATAAAATAATTCTAAGTCAAATTTAATAACACATTTCAAAATAAATTTTCAAATCAAAAATGGAACAATAATTTTGTAAGCATCGCATATCCATGCAGGTGCTTGCCTTGTATACATTTTACTTCGCCTTTCAATTTCAACAATTTTAATATTATTAAATTTCCAATCTTTCAATTTTCTCATCAATATACCAATTAATTAATAAATTAATTATTTCAAACTTCTAAATCAAAATTCTCAAATAAATCCACTATTGTCCAAATTTTGGGACAATTTCCAAATCAAAACAATCAATAATAAATTACTCATTTAAATAATAATTTTATTTCATAGAATCTACATCCAAAATCCCATACTTGATACTCAAAATCGCAACTTTCTCAGGACATTCCACAGAAAATGCATCCGTTTGCTTCTACGGACACGCTAAGAAGGGGTAAGTCTTACGACTTTTCGTACCAACATAACTTGCTAGCACGAATTTACAAATTATTTACAAAATTTGCAATAAATTAATCACAAATAATTGTTCAACTATAAAAATCATTAAAATGTCATTTACAATAATTCAAATTATTAAGAACAGTTCAGCCGTTGCGACGTCGGTCTCGCCATTCCTAATACTTGACCTATTACCTTTGTCCTGTTGTCGGGGGTTATATGTTACATGTTTTGCATTAAAACATAATACTAGCGAAAGCAGGATACCTTAACGCAAAGAAAAAGAAAACAAAAAAAAATAATTTAAGCTTTTTATGTATTTTTATGTATTTTATACATAAGCTTATATTTTTAAGTTCATTTTCATTAACAAAACTATATGCGAACTAAGCAATATCATGTTGGACATAATCAAAGCAAAACCCAATTAATATCGAGAAGAATAATCCAAAAATTGTCTTTATTAATAAGAAATAAAACCGAAAACCAAAGATCCGAAAATGTCAAAATTTAAACTGCACACCTAGCGTTCTGCATAAAAAATTAAAAAAGTGAATCTCTGTTGGCCAATGGCAAATAAAATTTTATTAGGGCCAAATTTGGTTCCACATCTGGGTCAGATCTGGCGACAATGAAGTTTAGCTCCTATATGTCTCGTCAGATTAAAACCGCGATTGGAGATCACTAAGGGCCATTTGTATAGTGCGAGTTTAAGAACCGATCAAAGTTAAACCAAGATTAACTATGAAATTGAGCGTTCTGATTGGTTTAAAAGTAAGTTAAAAAGTTAAAAGTAAGATTAACTTACTTTTAAACCAATCGGAATACTCAATTTCAAAGTTAATCTTGGTTTAACTTTGATCGGTTGTTAAACTCGCACTATACAAATGGCCCTAAAGCTCATAAGATCAATGCCATAATAAGGCATACCGGATCCGGCCACAAGCATGTCCTGTCATGTCTGCTCTGATAGGGTTTGCCAGATTTAAAAGTTATATTTGATTCTGATCCAACTAAGAGTAAGGGTATGCCTGATTAAATTTCTAATAGGGTTCACTCCTCCAATCATTAAATTATTTGAATTAATCGTCTATTGGTCAAGGCCAAGTAAACAGTCAGGTGTTACCAAATACTTTAGACGGCATAAGTTAAGTCAGGAAGAGATTCAGCTTAGTTCGCGTTTAACGGTCATAGTTTGTGAGCATCTCATTTAGGATCAATACCAAAAAGTTTTAGCAGCAACAATCCCGGTAATTTTAATTTTGTAGATTTGGCGCCCAACATATGGTTCATCGACCGGAAGGTTTTTATAAGTATTGGTTCCAAGGATTCCATTAGGAAGCACGAGAGGACAATGGCAGTGAATAACCGAACTGACATTTTTGAGAGAAGAACAGTCCTAAATTTGCCATATTTTTCCAATTGCCGAAGATATTAAGGGGGGGGGTGATTTCCCCTTCTATAAAATATGATATAATCAATAAGTGAATTAAAACAATAATATGGTAGAAACAAAACAAAAAAATTGAATAACCGCAGTGGTGTATAATACGAGCATTTGCAGAATATATAAATAAACACACATAAAAAGCAAAAATAAATAAGAAATATGGTGTCGATATTTTATGTCACATTATAACTGCATTAATGTGTAAACTTTTGATTCTTTTTTAGAAACGATCGAGTCAAAATACTGATAAATTATTTTATAAGATTATAGCCCCACATTGGGTACTTATGTGGTTTTCCTTTGCGAAATTCTTTGTCGTTGGTAGTATGCGAAGTAGAAATGACTGGAAAAGATTGTATGGACTTATTTCTAGAACTTGGTGAAAGAGACAGTATAGAATGTAGATGAAATATTATCATTCTTGAGTTGTCACCGGATATTTTATCGGATAAACCCTGTTCCGTTTCGACTGTCAATCGGTAATCCTTAAATTTATTGCAACTTTATACTAGTAGGATTGTTGAGTTTAGTTCTAATAGTTATTGGAAGAAAAGCTCTTCCACCTTATAAAAGTTTGCGTTTTTAAATATTTAATTACAAGGTACAAATTTTTATGTTTAAGTAACAAGGTAAACAAGGTATAAAAAGTTTTTGTAAAAGTGGTGCGAAGCACGCTTATAACGTTCACGTTTAAGAAAGCACAAATTTATTTAACCGCACGCAATTAAGATTTTATCTCTACATACGTCTACCTTCCTACAACTATTGAAAAAGGTTACTGCCAGATTTACAAATCAACAAAATTTGTTAGCCACAGATTTTTTTTGTAATTTAATGATAATTTTTATTTATTATGGAAGCTGCACATTGATGTTGGCATTATATGAACAGAATGGCCATAAAGATAAAATAATTCTTAGTAGTAATGCTGTTTTCAACAATAATTATTACAACAGGTAGCTGCGGCATTATGGTATTCATAATTTAAACTTTCCTAGAACAATGGCAATAGTAATCACTTCAACAGAAGTGAGATGTTGTCGGTTATGTCTTCATTTTTCGGATTTTTAACACGACCACATCAAATTACATTCTTTGTGTATGAAAATTTCTTAAGCAGGTACCTACTAAGATACTAATCTGGAAATTTAAATTTTAAATCGTTAGCTTTGTTATCGATAATCCTAAATTTATTACAGATTTATTAAAAATACTCTAGGTTAATATGGAATTTCTCATTGGGATTGCACCAGTGCCAGTGACTCGAGTATTTTAATTTCTAATTTAAGCATTGCTTAAAACACCAAATACACAATAGGTCAGCATAAAATATTGAGACC
The DNA here is from genome assembly GCA_949152465.1 of Cantharis flavilabris. NCBI lineage: Eukaryota > Metazoa > Arthropoda > Insecta > Coleoptera > Cantharidae > Cantharis > Cantharis flavilabris. Next base: position 18,073,872 of record OX424438.1, read on the forward strand.
AATCAAAAAATCAATATGCTAATTACTATTTTTACGAAAAACATGTAACGAATAATAAATGCAACCTCATCACCATGCGTTTATGAAAGTCAGCTCCGGATCTACGATTGTTTCGAACCGGGGCAAGAACTTGACTTTGAGGAATTTCAAAATATTCAAAACATAGAAATTTGGCGTCCTCTTGTGTTGCCGCCCGGGGCAGGTACCCAGATATTATTTGTTTACGTCAGAGACGAAACAACAAATTATACAAAATGACTTTCTGCCAATTTCACAAACCTTGAACTAATTTTAAAGAAAACTAAGTGAAAAATCTCTGTAATGTAAATTTCCTCTATGCAATTTGTGTTTGTTTTCTCAAAACAAAGTGTCAAGCAATGCAGATCGCGGTTGATGGGTGACCGCTTGCTGATGTCCTTCTCCAGGAGTGCAATGGTTATTATTTATTAATGTAAAAAACTCTACTAGCTATTGATTATTGTCGTTAACAAATTTTAAGCAATATTCATAAACATCATTAAGATATTATATGTACATATTATCATAAGTAAGTATTTTAATGTAGCGAATTGGAATACTTCTTGCTATTAATTTAATGGCCCTCGTAGGTCGAATCGTTGGCAAGTCACAAAAACCATTTCAGAAGTTGAGTATTCAAAGTTTGATCGCATGAGATAGTAGAGGTTGTATTATATTTTATACAAAATCAGCCAATCTAGATGTTATTCTTGTGGTGAACACCGGTAATATCTTTATTACTCTCCAGAGCGGGCTACAAATTGCAGCGCATTACAACATATGACGGTGCAGACGGAAAAATTGCAAATATGTGACTACCTCTGCTCGTATGTCAGAGAGATGACGCTCTGATTGTACAAACGAACACGTATTCGGTTAAAGTGCAGATATAAATTTTATAAGTACATTGATATTCTCGTTCAGCTACACAAAATACAACAATGTCCGCTTGTAATTATTTTTCAACTTATTTCAACTACCGAATTACGTTCATTTTTAACAATAATTATTATTGGTCCTAGTTTAGAAAAATTGTTATATACGTAGTACTACGTCAAGTCGATGTATATAGAATCAAATCATCATAATCGGCACGGACCACGAAGCGAAATCATGGCCGGGTAGCGCAAAGTTTAATTCGTGGCTCAATTAATATTTAAACATCTTTTTAACGACGTTACTGTCGTTCATTTATGGTAGACTTTTAATTTAAGATAAAAGACACATTACAAAATGGCCGAGTATTTACATATATCGATAAGTATTTTTTGGTTTTGTTTCAAATTTAAGTTATTCATACTTTTTATCGGCAATCCTTTTTTTTATGTGAAAAATACTTATTTGACTTAATTTATTTTCTTTATAAGCTAATTAAAATTATGTCCGGCTGACGATTGCCAACAAGCATGAAACACATATTTTGTACATATAATTTTTTTTACACCTTTTAATGATAATATCTGTCATCGTATTGGCTTAAGAGTGCTTTTAAAAAATGTGTATTTTTAGATTTTTAGTCAATTTGAAAGTTGACGATGCTTTTCATTAGTTTGTATGAATAAGAACTATAAAGAATATAAGTTTATTCATTCTACAAATATTATTGTAATTTCACTTTGACATATTGTTAGTTAACAATATTATTAATTTAAAGTATAAATGACATTTGATAACCCTATTAAATCATATTCAAGTATATTGCTAATTTGTACAAGAGGTTAATAACTTATCAAGCTTGACTAAACTGAGACTTCGGTAGCAAGAACTTGTTAACCAGTAATTGACAACCAGCAAATCTTTAAAAAAAATTTAATTTAAAGTTATTATGTAATTTAACTTAAGAAGTTATCGTTATACCTCTACTTATAATAAAAATTGATGCTAAAAAAAAGATGGATTTAATAGTTTTAGAAACTTTTGAAAAACATTTTAAAGAAAAGTTGTGAGTTCAGTAAATAATTATTAATATAGTACAATAAAGAAAATACACCGTTATTAAATTAATAGTCATAAGGTATAGCAGCTTTTCTTAATAAAATTTGAATTACTTTGAAGAAAGCTACAAATTATGATTGATTATTTTGTTTAGGCAAATTAATTTTGGAATTATTAATGCAGCTTTAAATCTGAACTGCTTAAGTTACCATAAGAATGAATGGTGCATTTATAAAAATGTTCTCTGAAATTCTTCTTACGTTATTTAACCCCCCCCCCTTCCTAACCCGAAACGAAATATTGAGTTCTTATTAAATTTTTTAAACTTCATTATTATTATTATTTCTAGCTCTAATTAGTGTACTAGTTATTTCAGTGCATAATGTAAGATGAATGAAATTTTAGTAGACTGTAGTCTACTTAAAACTAAAGTAGATTTTTACGATTATCTAAATGTTAAACGACTTTTGGATCAATCTTAATAGTAAGTACATTTTTATGATCACTACTGTACCTATATGCGTATAGAATTTGGTTATTAACAAAAATTACGTTTATTCTTGCAATATTTTGATGTTCGGCTTGAATATAAAAGATGGGATAAAGAAGGCTAAAGAAGCCCAAATAAACTCTAAATTAATTTAAATGCTATAATATGCAATTTCGTAAAACAACGAAATCTTCATATTTTTGTAAATTGACATTTAGAATTAAATCTCTAATAAATTAAAAAATGTTTTTGTGTTTTAAAAATCTTACAAATATAAAAAATTAAATTTTAAATTATACCACTACCACTAGAACCAATCTCAAATTATGAAATAACGAGAAATAAGAACAAAAAATATAGGTCATATAAACCAGAGGTGGCCAACTTCTTTTTTTACTTATAATTGCTGTGATATCTATTGAATTTAATTAATAATTGCTATTATATCTTCTCTTTCCAATTCCAATATTTAAGGAACTCAATAAACCAACAATCGATCACTTATCCAATTTTATTCAAATCAAAAAATCTCTAATACTTCGAAAATCACGTCTAACCTCTTACAAATTCCGAGGTAGATCCTATCAAAGGTTTTCCTGGTGAGGAACTACCTGCGCAACCAAAACCTTACAAAATATCACAAATAAATCAAATTAAAGGTTAAAAAAAGGCTAAAAATCGCTTCACGATTCCGCTCGACCTGTTGGTTACCCCTGATATAAGCTATAGAGCAGGGGTGGAGAACAGGTCAATCGCAAAGCAATTTTTAGTCGATCATAGCCGCCGACGCAAGTCGTGATTCATAAACAGCCGAGGAGAAAACCGTTGGTGAAATTTGATGTACAAGTGAAGGAAAATCTGAGAATATCTAAGGAAATATTAGGCAATCTTAGGAAATCTAAGGAAATCCAAGGAGATCATAGAAATTACAGATAATCTTGCTTTTTCAACTTCTTCGAAAGGAAATCATGAGACAATCCAAAAGAAAATCCAAGGAAATCTGCGGAAATTCGGCGAAATCTAAAAAATTTCAAGAATATGTCTTAAAAGGAAATTTGGTCTACAAAACTTGAGTCTGTGGTTTCCTCCTCATCAGAGGCGTATTACGCAAGTTTTACGCCACAATCCTTTATTATTTTGGACCCTTATCCTAGGGTTTCCAGTTGATCTTTCTTCTTAAATTGGAAAAATTTAAAAAGAAAATAAAACTTATTTTTAATATAATAATTAAGACGATTAATGCTTAAGTAATTACCACTCTTGAAACTAAATTTTCTCCTGAAATTTTACGCCCTTAAAATTTTGCGACACAAATCTGGGCTTAATCAGTTTTTGCTATATACGGCACTGTTTCTCGTAATAAACTAAAAAAATGTTTTTTTCTTTTTTTGTCGACTTTTATTTTTATTTTATATTCTGTTAAGATTTAAATAGGTAGATCGCGAAAAAAATTTTAGAAACATAGTCGATCGTATGGGTCGTTCATAAATTACGTCACACAATTTTTAAGGTTTTTAGACCCCTCCCTTTCCCTTTGTCACATTTAGTCACATTTTCATTGAACCCTCCATCGCCAAGTGACGTCGCACTTCTACCCTATAAAATTTAATTATTAGTAGAAATTTGTTTCTAATTAAATTAAATAAGTTTTGCAGGCCTTAAATAACAGTTTATTTTTATTAACACCTATTTAATTTTTTTTCGGACGCATGTAAAAAAGCACGTAAACGCTACTTACATCGCTACAACCGATCCATGGATCAAAAAACTATATTTTTTAATGATTTGATTTTCCCCCGGACCCCCTGTCACATTTTTGTCACAAATCTGAGACAACCCCTCGACCCTCTAACGTGTGACGTAATTTATGGATGGCTCCTATAAGATATATGCTGAAGTTGGTCACAAATGCGTATAGAGTCTAGAGCAACAAACCACCTAAAACCCATACAATTTATAGAAAATAAACCATGAGTTTCGGAGAAAACATCTTTTTAAATTTTTTTACAAGAAAAGTTTTAATTTTTCTTGTTTTTTTGTAATGTTTTGTATTTTTAAAATTGTATTAAGTAGTGCGAGATTGCAAGTAAGAGAAAAAAATGAGTGAAAAAACTACAAAAATGCGATATTTTCAAAAAAAGTTCAAAAATTCTTTTGAAAGACAATTGAAATTGATTACAAAGTGCGCACAAATCGTAGTACTCGAAGACCAGGAGATCTGGAAGCTTTGAAATACCTCCGATATACCATTATATTTTTATATTTAGTAGTTCAATTTCAAAGATTTCCATTAAAGGAGCCATCAGGTGCTTCGCAACTATTGAATACAATCTCTGGCCGCCATGACCACATTTCAAAGCTGAATTTGGAAGGATGATCAAAAATAAGAGACCTAGTTGATAATATGTTCATAATATTGAGATCAAACGTGTCATCACGCGGAAAAGGAAGCTAAAATTACAGTTATGAGATGCAATAGAAGTGAAACCAAAACTTAAAAAAATACGAATAGAAAGAATAAATTTTAAGAGAGAAAATAAAATATCAAGAAGGATAAAAGAAAAGGTTAAGCAAAAAGTTAAACCTAAAATTGTACTGTAACATATGAAATAGATACAAAGTGCCTTAGAGAATAAACATAAGATAAACTTAAAGGTTGTGAAAGAAGAATCACCAGAAAGATACCTACGTGAAGTAGAAAAAGAGATATCGAAAAAATAGTGAGCAATCAGAATAGCAATAGAATGGAAATTATATCTAGAATTAAAATAAATGTTAGAAAGATAAGTATTATAATGTATGATATTGGATATCAGTGGCGTATTTAAAAAAATATATAATTATTTTTAAATTCTCGTTAATCTATTCATGCGCGTCAATTGTAACTAAACCTAATGCATGAAATCTCAGCACGCTCCTTCTGCTCCTGCTACTACGTGTCATTTTTTGGTGGAAAAATATATTAAACTAAGATGAAGATTAAAAATATTTGTCCAATATTAATCCAAACCGGGAAATTTGAATTTTTAAGCCAAAATGAGGAAAGTTTAACCTTCGGCTAGAAAAAATTAAAACTTGGAAAGCATATTTAATTAATTACCTTACGGCTCACGGAGTTTAGCAGCAACTTTCTGTGTTACTTTGAAAGTTAATTCTAAAAATAATATAAAAATATCAAGTCAAATTTGTAAACCGGGGGGGTCTAGGGGGTGTGGAACACCCTCTAGTACATATCGCAGGATTTCCACTCTTTTAAAATACTTGAAAAGATAGGGGATTTATAATTTTACAAATTTCGCCAGAAAAAATCGGGAAATTTAAATTTTTAAGCAAAAATGAAAGAAATTTATACCTTCGGCTAGAGAATATTAAAGCTTGGAAAAACATTTATTTAAGTGCCTTACTGCTCAGAGTTTAGTATAAATTTTTACGTTACTTTGAAAGTTAACTGTCAAAATTATATCCTTGGGGGGGGGGGGGGCAATTGCCCCTCTGTCTTCTCTAAATACGCCACTGTTGGATATTATAATATTCTAATCTTTGTTCAAACTTACCCATCTGGGTAAGGCTGCCGACGAGAATAATCACTAACTATAATTGCATGGAAATTTTTGTTGTGGGTTTTCGACATGAAAGTTGAAGATGTACGCTGAAACAAAAAAATGGCGGCTTCTTCAAATGACTGTTTTGTCTTTTATAGGTTTTTCTAAAAATACTAATAATCATTAAATAGGTATAGTAATTTATTAATATTAATTAACCATCCTACTTGTGCTTCCATTTAATAGGTTAACTTTTTTTATATTATCTTTATGGGAAGTTATCCAGTTGCGTTGGTCGACTAATATTGGTCTACTCCTGTATGGCATTATTTAATAGAATACATTTCGTGTTAGAAGTGCATCTAATCTTTGAAGTGATTATTGAAAAATAAGAGAAAACAATGGTAAAGGGTAATTTATAAAAGATAAATTTAAATACATTGTATTTTATGGACCAATAACTTGTGTTATTTAGATGGAATAAAATAAATATTAAAAATGGGTGTAGTACTAAATTCGCATTATAAATTGACTATAAAATTTTATCATCGAGTTTTTAAATAGGTTTAAAAAGAAAATCATAACATTCCGATGAGTTAAAAATGAAGTCTATAAGTCAAATTTGAAATGGAATCCTACGCTTTTGATAGTATCAACTTTTAACATCTTAGAGTTTCCATAAAATTGTAATAAAACTTAACGTAGGCGTATGGAGCATGCAGCAATTATATCAGATAAGCTTTATACTATAAAAATACCGCTTTAATCGTGACTACCTAATAATATTATGAAAGAAACAAAGTCTATGGCGATTACAACCTTTATGATTCAATTTCAACCCTTGTAGATTTTCCCTTACGACAGATAAATGTTAAAAGATAGAATTACACAAACTCTTACGGGAAAGAATAGGAAAGATTTAATGCACGCTTTTGGCTACCCGTCAAAAAGACCGGTATATTTTATTTTGCTTATCTACAAAATGAATAATTTGTACTAAAATATGATAGCTCTAAGAACGTGAGTTGCTACAAAATGTTTCAATTATTATATGGTTAGTTTTCCAAAGAATTTTGTGCGCAATTATGTTGGTCAACTTATCTTAATGGGTCAAACGTTTTTTTATTGCATCTATAATTTTTTTTAAATGTTTATTACTTGGAGCGGATTTGGTAAAAATAATAATAATAAAAAGTGTTTCGCAACTCGTTCGAAATTAAAACGGTCTAATTGAATTAAACGCTATTTCCCACAAAATCAATTGCAGTAACCAATGTAGGCACATCTATCACAATCGCCTTTTCGCATTTACAAATCCCATATCAATGTGTACAGCTAACAGGTTAGGTGTTAAACATATTAACCGAGGTTTTGGTTTTGCGGTTTTCGTTCACATGTGTACCGTTTCAGTCAGTGCGCTCATCACTTATAAAAGCCTAAAAGCTCTCAGCTTTGACGTTAAAACCTCACCTGGTCCATTGCCTATATCACCGTTGCAGCATATCTGCTATTGAAGCTTTTGATTTGTCTGATTTTACCATGCGTTATGTATTTGTTAGCATTTTGTAAGTGTAAATAATTGCATACAAGTGTTTCAAACGTTTATCCAATTGATAATTAAAATTAATTTTTTTACTCCGCATACAAATTATAGGTGAAACTGGTAACATAGTTAGCATCATGCATATCTCTACAGTATTATACACAATACCACTTCTACCTATTTCTGCTTATGTTAGTCTTGATAAATAAATTGTAAATAGACGACCAGAGTCCAGCAAAATGCACTGCCCAGAACTAAAGTTAACTATGATTGTTTCAAGTTTGTGAACCATGGCTGAACAATACCCATAGAAACTAAATCTGGACAGTGCAACCGTGTCGTAACCGAACTACTAGTAAGTACATAGAAATAATGTAACAAATCACAAAATCAGGCTAGCGATGTATGTTATTGCAGAAATAAATAATGAAGCAAATAAATTTACTATGGTGGACTATACACAATTTCCACTTCGGCGACTTCGATTCATTTAAATTTTAAAATTAAAAAATTGCCTAGTCCAAATTTCCACAACTGCATGTCTACGTTTAATTTTGAAATTACAAATTATTTTCTTATTAAATCAAATTTGCCTCTGAATATTAACTTGCCAAGCAATCAGCTTTGAGTTTTTATTATTGTGCTCGAGTATAGAAGCATCTTAGAATTTAAGGAAATGACAAGCGATGGAAGATAGCGATACGATTTTGTAGAGACTAATAGAATTTGATATACACATTCAATTAAAAGGAAATAGAACTTTGATGTCTTAATGTCTTTGTCTTCAATGATATCGAAACGAATGCCTCTGCTTAGCAAAATTGAAAAGCGAAATACATAAAATACCATTTAGAATAGAAGATAAATTTGGCGCATTAATTATTTGAAATTTATAAATGACTAATTTGCCAAGTATTACTTACTATTCTATAATTAGTAAACTGGGTATTATAATTTTACCCTTTACAATTTTATAGAAATATACGATTTCAGGATATGCAGTTTTGCACCAACGATTTTTAAAAATTGCAACAAAAGATATTCAATCTTCCATGGCAGTAATTTCAGATGGTTGGCAATATGCAGTTCTTTACTAAGTTCTGCAATTATTCTGTGAGATTGATTCGGTTTTTATTACAAATATCGATTTCAAGTGATTACTTACCTTTCTTAACAATAAATTGAGACAATGCCTTTTGTCCGCAAAACGAGTTTTTCCAAGATAATAGAATTGTTGCGTTTTACATTTTTATTCGAAATATTAAAAGGAGACTTGTATTTTTTACAAATTATTACGGACGAATTATTCATTAGTTCTAAAACGTCGCTTTCAAATCCCAAGGGTGCGAAAGCATCGAAAATCCCCTCAATATATTGATGTCTTTAATTCAATCTCAAATTCGGCCAGTAACAATCAAAACTCAGCTAATAAATCGGCGGTCAGATTTGAATACGCCGTCCTGCTTCGTTGACACCACATTCATTTTGAACTTGAACACGAATGTGGTCACTGGACCAATATAGCCTTTAATAGAAACTTGAATTTGAATTGTCCCTAGTTGCTTTGTTAGGTTAAAGTTCTGAATTAAGTACAATACAATTTCTTATTAGTGTCTGCACGATTTTTGAAAGTAAATAAACTAGAAAATTATTAATTTCAAATTATTCTAGTATTAAACTTGAGAAATAATAATTACAAATTCGTATTTTAAAAATTTAAGGATCGTGAAAAGCAAGCGACGACGAATATCGTCAAGTTTGTCTTCCGAACAAGTTTCTCTAGTTCATCTTAATGCCACAAGTATTCGCCACCTCACGGATAAGTTAAAAAAATTCTAATTTCGCCTCAAGTTAGACGAAAAACTTAGTAATAAATTTTGATAATTAAAAATTATTCGTCATATTATAATTATGTCAATTTTAAGTAATTTAAAAAATTAGAACCTTGAACAGACTACATTAGTATGACATTTGATAAAAATCATATACATACGTACATAATTACTATGTAGGTAGTATGTATATAATACACATAAGATAATATCAATTTGCTATTTTTTCGTAAGTTAATGTAATTTTGATACAGATTACAAATAATTTTAAAATATGACAATCACAATAAATTTGTAGGTAATAGTAAAATTTCATGAAAATAATTATTTCAGTGGAAATGTTGTCAAAGTTAAGTTATTAAACCCAATTTTAATATTCATAAAAAATGTATTTCTTTTTTATAGCGGATGTTAAACTGCGGTTTGTTCTGTTGAAAATAGTACAAGTGAAAGTTTAACTGCAAGAGTATAAAGTAGCATTTTAACAGCAAGGGTAGGCAAAGAACTTTATTTTTACTGAAATTTCTATTAAAATTAAAACTGTCAAAAAATAATTTAATTTGTAATTTGGTAATTTCAATTTCTTTAATCTTTTTTCTTTAGCATCTGTTATAAAGAAAATCAAATGTTATATTTGCCTATATACTTTAATTATAGATTGGGAAAACTAATTCACTTGCGATTTTGTCGTTCGTAAATTAAGATTTTTCGCTCATCGATAAAATATGGTCCTTTATTCCATAGTTGGTATAAAAAGTTGTTTAAAAAATTACTATTAATCAAGTTCTAAAACATTGTATTATCATTGCACTAAAATATTAAAATTTTCTTTATTTGAAACTTGATTTATAAATTTGAATATGTCGAATGTTGGAATATACCTAACATATGTGAATTGTAATTCCAAAATAAAACTATAAGCCTGTAAATTATCAGTGGCGGCGCGGCGATACTTTTTTTTAGAGGGTGAGTGATCTGAGAAGCCACTATACTTTGAGCTGAGCAGCTGTATTTGACTAAAATTAAATAATTGGTGTCTTCTTATCTTCGTCTTTTCGAAGAAACATCACAAAGTAAATTTTTTATTTGTTTCCTCACAAGGAACGTACAGTGCACGAAATTCGATTGAGCCACTTAAATTTTTAGGTATAATCTGACTTTAAATTGATGGCGAAACAAATAAATTTATAAATATATTAGTTAAAGTTGTATAATAACCGAAAACCATAAAAAAAATTTTAATTAATTTTTAAAAAATTAAAAAAACAAAATATAAAAATTCACAAAAACAAGCGAAATTCTATTAGTGCCCCTGTATTATTTTTATTTAATTTATAAAAATAAAAAAAAATACTATCAATATTAGTAAGTATTTAGTGTTTCCACCACTACTATGAATAACCTCAAAAACCCTATTAGACATAGAATTTATTAAATTTTGCAACTGTTCAAATGAAATATTTTTCCCAAGCTTCTCTTATGGATCTTCTTAGTGTTTTCAGGCTATTGTGTGGCTTACCGCCTTTATAATTCACAAGGAAGAAGTCCACATAGGTTTTCGATTGGGTTTGTGATTTACGCCACACTGCTGCTAGTAAGTAATACTCTTTCAATTTTATTTATTTGAGTTACAATAAATTGATAATTTACTGAAGTAATTTTGTAAGTAGAGTTTATAAACAAAAAACTTTTAAGTAATGCTTAATATTAATTTTAATGTGCAAAATAAACGTTGTGAACAAAATTAACAAAAATTCAAATAAAATTCTAGAATTTTATCTCATTTTTAGTTGAGACACCGACCACCATTGGCGCTATAATACGTTGAGAAAAAAGTATAGCAACTTATCTATCTATAACTCTCTCTTATCTATGGATTTAACCTAAAAAACGTATTTTTTGACATTACCCATTTCACCGCCTGCCGCCAGAGTTCGGATTCGTGTTTTTTCACGAAGTTGTATGTATTGTAGTCTAGACCAGCGGCTCCTAAATAGATTTGGCCGCGGAACCCTTGGACGATGTAAAACATTTGGCGGAACCCCAAGCCCATTCGTTTATTATTAGAAAGGTCATCATCCTCCCCCCCCCACTCTGGTGGCCAGTGAGGATTACAGTTTAAAAATTATTACAATATTTATTAGTGAGAAGAATTACATTTTGATTTCTCCTGACAAATTCTTTCAATATTTGGTTTGATTTCGGATAGCTGGATTCTCATATCAGGAACTGCATCAAGTCGATTTCGATACTTTGTTTTGGTTCCTGAATATAATGAGAATCCAGTCTCACACATGTATGTGCTCGCAAATGTTCATTCCAAAATACGCCAAGCGGCCCCTCTTTAAATTTACTTTCCAATTTAAAATCGCAATGGCGTATTTAGAAAATGCTTTTGGGAGGGGCAGATTAAAGATATTTCAGAATCTCGTTAATCCATTCATGCGCGTCAGTTATAACTAATCCTCATACATAAAATCCCAGCATGCTTCTGCTGCTCCTGCTACAACGTATAATTTTTTGGTAAAAAACACTCTGGTTAGTCGATTTTTTTTACCAACCATAAAATGTATTAAACTAAGATTAGGACTAAAAATATTTGTCCAATATTAATTCAAACCGGGAAATTTGAATTTTTAAGCAAAAATGAAAGAAGTTTAACCTTCGGCTAGAAAAAATTAAAACTTTCAAAGCATAGTTATTTAAATACCTTACTGTTTACGGACTTTAGCAGCAACTTCCTGTGTTACTTTGAAGGTTAATTATAAAAATATAAAGTCAAAATTGTCAAGCGGGGGGTCTGGGGGGTGTGGAACACCCTCCAGTACATATCGCAGTATTTCCATTCTTTCAGAATACTTGGAGAAGATAGGGGATTTATAATTTTAGAAATTTTGCCAGGAAAAACCATGAAATTTGAATTGTTAAGCAAAAATGAGGGAAATTTAAACTTTTGGCTTGAAAATATTAAAAAAGAGTTTAGTAGCAATTTTTACGTCACCTTGAAAGTTAACTATCAAAATTATAGTCAAAATTGAAATCCGGGTGGTCTGGGAGTGAACACCCTCCAGCACATGTTATAATTAAATTCCCACTCTTCAAGAATACCTACAGAAGACAGAATATTTTTACAAATTTTTTGTTTTTGAGCAAAAGTGAGGGAAATATAAACGTTCGGCAAAGAAATTTAGAATTTTAGAAATTTATTTATTTTTATATTATAAAAAAACATTTAATTGCCCCACGACATATCAAGTTTAGCAGCAACTTTTTGCGTTACTTTGAAAATATAGAAAAACGGGAATCTCCCAGTAGCAGCAAATGAAATTAAATGTTTAAATATTATACCCCTAAAGAAGAGATCCCGTCTAGCTGCCCGTCCATGGACGGGCTTTCCAGATAGTAAATAAATAAATAAACAAATAAATAAAAATAATTTAAACTTATTTAAGTTTTAAACTGTGTAGTAAACATTATTTTTATCAGGGGGAGGAAGCTTTAGGGGTACAATCCGAGTCATTCTTTGGGGAGAGCAGATGCCCCTTTGCCCCCCTCTAAATACGCCACTGGGAACTTTGGCATTCAATGAATGGATTGTGCACCCAGTTATGCATTTTTTCTCTAAAAGAAGAAAAATATTTATTGATGGACGCTCTTAAATTCTAAAGATGTTCTTCAATGTCGATTGGGATTTTTGGAAAAATTCGGAAAAAATATTTTTTAAGCGGCAAAATTTATTTGTACGCCATTTTGAAATTCCTTTTGGCGAAACCCTTGGATTTTTTCACGGAACCCCAAGGGTTCACTGAAACCCCATTTGGGAAGATCTGGTCTAGAATCTAAAGTATTTGATAGTGTCACGAGCGCCACCAACGCTAAGGTAAATCGCGAATATCAAGACTATAATATAAAATAATAAAATATCGTAATTTGGCTAATGGCTAATGAAATGATAAATAAATATATACTTGGCAATATGGAAGAATATCCCAAGAGTCTAGTCATTGCAATGGTCTACATTTAAAAGTTGCATCAGGATCAGGATGCAGTCTAAATGTAGTCTTATTTAATATTTAAGCATATAATCAATGTAAATACTGTAGTGTCCGGATATCGTATAATGGACCCGTTTATAATGTACTTCTATTTATAGCAAACTTAAATATCACATAATTTACTTACTTGAAAATATGAAATAAGACTTTATTTCATGGTGAAATAAGAGCCTTTATATCGTATTATGAATTTTGTCATATTTTCAAGTATCAGTTTTTGAATTTTTGATTTTCCACGTATTGTATTATTCTTAACTTTATTTAAATTTGTTTATATTTTGATATTATTTTTATATTTAACTTTCAAAGTAACACAGAAAATTGCCAATAAACTCCGTGAGCAGTAAGGTAATTAAATAAATATACTTCTCAAGTTTTAATTTTTTCTAGCCGAAGGTTAAACTTCCCTCATTTTTGCTTAAATTTTCAAATTTCCCTGTTTGGATTAATATTGGACAAATGGATTAACGAGATTCTGAAAATCTTTAATCTGCTCCCCCCCCCCCCAAAGCATTTTCTAAATACGCCACTGTTGTCATATAATAGTTGCGCTTATAGTTGACTTTGCATCGCTCGAATGTAATAAAGTATTGTTATCTACCTTGGCACGTAATATACTATTTTTATGTTAACAGAAAAATGAGTGAGATTTAACTCTTAGTTGTTATACAGTTATCCCATAATGATTATTAGTTAATAGGACCTCTTTATGAAACATTAACACTTGAATAAATCAGCAGTTGCCCTACAGAACTTGACAATAAGTGGTTGTGTGTATGGTACTAGTATAATTTTTTATTTAAAAATGGAGCAAGAAAAAGATATCTTACAACCAATTTCATTGGAAGATATCCCCAAACTAATAAACCTTTACAAACAAAATTTACCACATGGATTATATATTTATAATTATTTACATTCAGCATATAAATGGAATAATAAGGAACCCGGAACAGAATATATTACGATATTGGTACCATATGGAAATTGGGAAGAAGGTACATTTATCGGAATTAATCGGGTAATAAAGATTTCCATTTATTATTTTAATTTATATCATGACCAATTCATCAATTACATAAAGTTACGACTGGTGTGCATCTAGCTGCGGACATAATTTCCTATTTCATCTAATAAAAAAGAAAAATCCAAATGCTAATAACATTTTTTATTTATTTATTTAAATTTATTATAATACAGTAGAGCGTCGATAATCCGGACGTCAAAAATCCGGACCGTCGATAATCCGGATTCAATTCCGGTGAAAAAAAAGTTTTAAAAAAAAACCTACATATTTGTCAAACAAAATGTTAAAAAAAACTTAATGCTACAAAAAAATATTTGTATATTCTTTCATTAAAATACATTAAGGGTCAGTTGTACAAAAGTTAAACCAGGTTCAACTCACTGTTGATCCAATCAGAGTGCTCAAAATCAAAGTTAACCCTGGTTCAACTTTGATCCGAGGTTAACCCTCTGTTGTACAACTGACCCTATAAGTTCATATTAATTAATAGTTTTATTTATTAACTCTAACTATTTAACTTACTAATGTGAATTATTAACAGTTTTACCAGGTTTTCTTTTTTATGAATTAAACGACCTTTTTTGGTTCTTTTCGATAATCCGGACAGGGTCCGGTCACAATTAATCCGGATTATCGACATTCTACTGTACAGAATATAATATTTTTATATTCGAAATCATATATTTGTATAAATATTATATCAAAAATATATTATATTTATTATATAAACTAAATCAATAAAATTCTAAATATTATAAACATTACATAGTATAATACTTAATAATATAAAACAAAGATAAGAAGTATTTTGAAATATTAGAATATAATAATTTTTACGTTTTTAGTTTTGGTGTTACGAATTGTTTATGTTTACTTTGGAAGAAAATTGTAAAACATTATGCGAAGCTCTAACCACCACGAAATTGATAGATTGGAATTGTATGATTTTATATGCTTTATACTATCCACATCACAAAAAAGTTTTAAAAGCATTGGAAAAAACAAAATTTGAGCCCGCCCTGATAGAAGCATATAAGCATTGCTGGATTCCTAAAGCAAAAGCTCTTGAATATAAAATTGAGTAAGTAGTAGCAATAAATTACTAAAAAATAACATTTGATTAAATAATTTAAATATTGCAGTTGTCCTGATGAAGTGTATGTGGCAAAACTTGAAAAAAAACATGCTCTAATTATAAATCCTTTCTGGGAACCGCGCTACCCGAACTCGGAAAAATATATAGCAAAGCTTATAGAAAGAAATGGAGGCTTTGGAGTTTTCTTGAAAAGTTCTGGAAAGTTGGTTGCTTGGATTGTTAGAAATTTGTTTGGCGTGGGTATCCTATATACTCTTGAAGAATACAGAAAAAAAGGATATGGAAAGTTGGTAACAAAAATGTTAGCAAAAGAAATTGCTCAAGATGGTATCGATGCAGTATCGTCAGTGAAACTTGAAAATGAAAAGTCCTTATCCATGTTTTTAAGCATCGGATTTGAAGTATTTGAATCAGTTGTTTTTGTGCCAAGTGTAAATTATAGAATTCCAAATCTTAATTGTACAAATCAAATGTAAAACTAATTTAATTAAAATTATTGAGAAAACCAATCGCAATATTAAAATTTTTATTTTTACTTTCTGCATTGTAATTATTGTTTTCTTTACTTTTGATGCTCTTAAAGGAAAAATTCAAAATAATAATTAGCCAATACTTTGCATTTAAATGATCATAAAACACGAACATAACGTTCTACTATTAAAATTCTTTTTGAATGTTTACAATAATTTATTTAATGATTTTGTAATTACATTTTCTATATTATTGAAAAATTATATAAGGTAGAACAATAACGAAATTTAGGTTCAGTTAAAATCTAATTGTATTGATAATCGGTTTAAAATGATCAAACAGTTTATATTGTTTTTAATCCTGGCTATTATTTATTTATGTATGGTAAGTTCTAAATTTGATTCACTAACAGAAAAATTAAATAAAATAAATATAATTTCTACAAGCGAAAAATCGAATATTCTATGTATGATCTATGTATGATCTGACCATGCGATTAACTTTTTAATAAATTATAAATTTTGAAAAAATTAATGTTATTCCGGGGCCCAAAATATCATGAAATAAAAATTAGTAATATCTTTTTAACTTGAAAATTTGTAAAAAATAGTCGGAAAGAATTCGGGAATAATTTATTTAAATTCAATTTTTTTTTTTAATTTGTTCTTCGCCTACCAAAAGAAGACCAAGTGGAAATAATTCTGAAATATTTATTTTTGTTGATACTTCTTGGCTGCATTAGGTTTAAATAAGATCAGAGGTAAATTTGTCAAGAAAAAGTCCAAAAACCACAAAATCAAAATTTTTATTATTTTGTTTTTATTAGATAATATTTTGAATAAAACTTATAATATACCTATGCAGCTGTGTAAAAACCTCCAATTTTCTGTTAGGAAAAAAACGTTATTTTGATTTTCTGGAAATCTGATTGTTCAAGCCAGCTCGACAGCAACATTCAAAGATTTTCGTAGTTGCATAAATTAAATCTTTTTCATTTATAACAACAGAAAAATTTTAATGTAAAAATGGTATATTTATCATAGCAGTCAATTATTTTAGCGTACAGCCGTAATAAAGCATTTTTATTTTTTATTTCATAAAAATTAAATTTTACAATAAATTCAAAGTCCAGGGTAAGCCCTAATTTTAAAATATAAACATATATACATATTTACTTTATTTTTATCACTTTTAATAATATAAATAAGGAAATAATAAAAATAGATAATAAAAATTTAAAATTTAGGGATTCCATCAAGACACTTATCACATTAAGCACGATCGAGTGGTAATTGACAAATATAATCATACCTCAACACTCCACCCCTATATAAACGTTGAAGATTTTAATGCAACTTTTCGAAAAGCAACAATTCGGGGAAACGCATATTTTACCTGTGGAGTTAAAAAAAATATAATGGTAAGTGATTTCTAATAAAATTTTCAACATTATTTTGTATTTTTGATTTGATTTAGGTAAATGCGTTACTTTTTAAATTGGTTGGAAAAATATATAGAAGTTTTCCTATAAATATTACCTTTGATCTTTGCGATGAAATTAAACATAATGTATTGGGAGCACAAATTGCTTTGCAACATTCAAATCTGCGTACCTGCCCATGTCCACCGGTGAGTTCGGAATGATCCACAATAACAAAATTTGTGAGATTGCTAATTCTAAATTAAATTTATTATAATAATGTTTTATTATAGGGAGAATATTATATAAAGGATTATTTATTAGAAGAAGAAAAATTCCCACCTCATCTGCCTTCTGGAAGTTATAAACTAGTTGTAAAAGTGTATGTAGATGATGTCATCTTGATAGGAACTGGATATTGGGAAGGAGCAATTGTTAAAAAAACAAAATCGTAATAATTGTTTATTGTACTATACAAAGGCAATTTAGACTCTTTAACAAATTTAAGTAAAGAGATTGTTTCATAATAAATTATTAAACAAAACTTGAATATTTCTTTTCCTCTAACATTTCTTTGTAACAATTTATTTGGATTTCCTAACATTTCGTAGATTTCCTCGGATTTTTGTTTATTTGTACATCAGATTTTTTCAGCGTTTCCCACTCCTAGTAACTTTGTAAATAAAATAAAAATCAAAAATGTTATTTTGAAATATACTCCATTAAAATTTCGATTTTATAAAAGTTAAGGGAAAAGGAACAGAGGATTATCGAATGCTCTTGGTTTAAGGAATTAAGTATTCACACAAACATTAGTTTTAGCTTGTTATTGTTTCTTATGAACAATAGTTCACTGATAATGATTTCATAATTACACTTTTTATATTATAACGAAAGTTATAAAAGAACAACGACATATTTATAATTAACATAACTTTTACAAGTTTGTACATTGTGTTTGCACAAAATGGCCAAAACTTTATTTTGGTTATTATTAGTTTTTTGTGTCTTATATTTGTCTTTGGTAAGTATAAAAGCTGCATTTTAAAATCACTCAAACAAGCTAAAGTGTTTTTTCTTCTTAATAAAATAGTTGTATTTTTGTTGATTAGGATATTTCTGGTTCTTCATTAATAAAATAAATACTTAAAATTTTCAAAAATAACTTAAAAATTAAAATAACTTGATTTAAATCAAAATCTATAAAAAAAAAACTTGGGGATTATGGAATCAATAATGCAGAAACTTAGGATAATTAGGATTTTATAGAAAACAATGGCAATTTATGATATATTATTTCAATCTTGTAAGAATCTTTTCTATTCTGTAAAAAAAATAAAATAAAACAAAATTTTATTATTAAAAATACAATTTACCTTTCAAAATATGTCCGAATTAAAATATATTATTATGCACCTACCAATTTTTGCCATTTATGACAAATTTTTAAAAAAATACAAAAATTTTATTTAAAAAGTTAACTAAATAATTAAGTAAGTAAAATTAAATAAATTAAAAAAATAAAATTAAATAAAATAAAAAAATAAAATAAATTAATGTATATTCCTTACGACCGGAAGCGTCAGATAGTAATATTAAACTATTTTTAATCAAATTGTAAAAAAAGGTATACTATATTTTACTACTTATTTTATTTTTTTGTTTTTGAAATATTTATAATTTATTATTTTGTTGGTTCTCTTTAGATTATTTAAATTTTAAAATATTTATTTTTTATTATTTAACTTATTTTCCGTTATATATCTAGGGATTTCATCAAAACAAATATAAAATAATTCATGATAAGATAATAATTGAATCTTACAATCGTTCAGTGGTGCGCAATCCTAGTGTAACTGTTAGAGATTATAATTCAACTTGCAAACATGGAGTTTTTAAGGCTTTTGGAGAATTCATCATAGGAATTAAAAAAAATATATTGGTATGTATGCAATAAATTATATTAAAATAATAAATCAATAACTTTTCCAATTTTCTGCTTTTTCAACTTTTATGTCAAAATACAAGAAACCAAATATTTAGTATTAGTTTATCTTGCAAAGAAAAAGATTAATTGTTAAATTCTAATAATAGATATTAATTAAAAAACAACAGAATAAGGGAAATTAAATTAATTAAATGTCAAAGATTTTCGTATTCTTCTTATGCCGTTGTATCCGGGAATTTTAACCCTCTTTTATTTTACCCCCGGGGGTAAAAATTCCCTAGCGAAATTTTACCCCCGGTAAATATTCCCTAGGGAAATTTTACCCATAGTAAAAAATGATTAGGGGTTAAAATTTCACTAAGGAATTTTTACCGGAGGGTAAAAAACCTCAAAATATTCTTAGTGAATTTTTATGCCCTATAAGAAATTGAGCAACGAATTTTTTGTTTTCGCAAAGCCGGAATTCTTGTCAAATGAAAGTCCAAGCTTCTCACAAAGTCGTTTTTGGCAAATATTATGTATGGGACAGAAACAAATTTTGATTTTTTCGTAATGCAATTACGAAATTTACAATTTTTTTGGCCAAAATAGTTAAGAAAACAGAAAATTAAAGTATACTAAAAATTACACTTTGTGCAAATTAAAAAAATAATTTGACATCAAATTTGAAATATTAATGATTAAATTAAAATTTGAAAAGTAACAAGCTCAGGAGACAATGTAAAAAAATTAATTTCTAAACTATTACTAGATTGAAGTTTTTAAATCGGTATCAAATAATTTAGATATTTTTAAAATCAAAAATTTTTTAATATTTTTGAAACTATGGAAAGGCATTGAACTTAGAAGAAGAGATATCAAATTACGAGAGTAAATTAAGATCCAGAATCATCTTTGAACCTTGATGCAAACTAAAGAAAATTTAGAAATTAATAAACAACAAATTAAAAATAAACATCCAAGAACAATTAGAAATTCTAAAAGAAAATAATTACATAATATATTATAAATTCTTAACATGTGAAATTTAATAAAATTAAAACTTCAATATAACAAGTTAGTTAAACTAAGAAAAATCAATTGTATTCTTAAACTTGTAATTTTAATCATTACAAAAATATTCACTGAAAATCATAATCATCCTCAGTCAACTCTCTTACAAAGCAATATTTAATTTGTACAGCGTTATATGGAAACCATTGATTGACTAAATCGCTCTGAGTTTAAAATAGAAATTCACCAAGGGTTGTTGCTTCAATTGTTATAATTTTAGTTGCTATATGTTGGGATTTTTCCATTTTTTTAAATTAACTTTTTATTACTTTTATTTTATTTAGATTTCGATTTCTATTTACAAACTGGTTGGTACAGTGTATAGGAATATTCCTCTTCCAAAAGATAGTTCTTTTGATCTTTGCAGTGATATGATACAGAAAAGGAAAGACTTCATAGTTGTTTTAAACCATTCAAATCTACACGGTTGTCCTACACCACCGGTAAGTATACCTGTAAATCAAATCAATATTTTAGAAAACCCAAAAATGCACACATACCTTTTAGAACTAAAATGTTTATAAGTTATCACTTATCACAAATAACTTGGGTTAAATAAATTAATTTGCTAAAATTAAGATTAATATCGAGTTACACTATGCACACATACCTTTTAGAACTAAAATGTTTATAAGTTATCACTTATCACAAATAACTTGGGTTAAATAAATTAATTTGCTAAAATTAAGATTAATATCGAGTTACACTACCAATTGATTATATATGTAAATGGTAAATATTTTGTCTTATTATCTGTAATAATTTGTCAAAACAATCGGTGTTGGGATCTTAAGTTCGATCTATCAAATTTAAATCTTTAAACAAACAAAAATTTTACACATGAAACATAAAGTTAATAAAACATTATATCCATCGAATTTGTGGGAAATATTGGACAGCAGGAATTTGCATAAATGAGTTTTTACATGTTAATTTCTTATGTTCGGCTAACTCATTCAGCACCCGGTATATATTATTTTTATAATATTGTTTTGCTAGTGTTATAGATGATTGTTATTTTTAGTTCATGAAGAAGAAGAAAATATAGTCTTCGCAACGTTGATCAATATAAATTGATTTATTAACATCTGCTGTCCAATATCCCCACGAATTCAATGGATATAATTAACACAATGGACGCGATTGATAAACATAATGAAGTTATTAAAATAATTTTTTTATAGGGAAAATATTTTTTAAGAGATTATCTGATAGAAGAAGAAAATTTTCCACCTCATGTTCCGTTAGGAAAATACAAACTATTTCTAGAAGTATATGTGGATGATACCATTTTTCTGGGAAATGGAACCTGGGAAGGAGCAATTATTAAAAAATAATCGATACCTACATAATTTTGTTACTTAAATTTTTTATCAAAAGTGTAATTTGCGTTTCAATAAACTTAATTTCAGAGAGAAGGATTTCTTGTATATTATGAAGGTTTTCTAAATAAATATTAATGTTGGGAAAAAAATTTGCACCTAGTAATAATAAAATTAAAAATTTTACTTCCAAATAAACTCAAAAACTTTTTTTTTTAATTTGAAGTTGATCTGTTAATTTAGTCATATAGGTTCACCTGTTATCTGTCGGTAATTGATGCTTTCTTTCTGCTTTGAGTTTTGAGTATCAATCACATATGCATGTTGAAGGTATATATGTATATAGACGTATAGGCGATGTAATTTTTATAGCAAATAATAGATGTTGGGAAGAATCGATTCAGAATTTGTTAAATTATTAGTAAAATGAAGATATGCATTGAATAAATTATTAAATTATAACAACGTTTATTAAAAAATAATGAATGTTTAAAATTTGAATTATATTAAAACTGGAGCTTCCACAATAGAATGCACGTGGATGTTATTTATCCAATAATGCATTTTACATATAACAGCACTCTGGAGAATTCTCGTCCTTCCAAGTGTGGTTTGTGTTGCTAGCATAAGGAGGACTCTAAGGACTACAACTATCAGGGTAGCCATAGGTGTGTAAAATAACTTGTTACGCACTGATAAGTCACTATATTGGAACTTTTTTGTGTCGTGAAAATATAGTCGAGTAGTAAAATGTATATTATTTCAAAATTGTTCCATCATCGTAACATTTAAAATTATCACGACGATGGACTCTTGAGCGCCTAACGTAGGCAACCCATTTAATGTGTGTGTTGGTGAAAAAACGATTCGGATTATAAAATTGTATTTAATGTTTTAGATCAAGTTTATTTTGATTTTTTTATTTCACGGTTAAGGGTCTTTTATAAAACGATGTAGAAGAATATTCCATGATTAGATATGATATGCTGTATTCCCAAAGCTATGTGACTTGCTGTCAAAACTCTAAATACTGTTGAGCCATAGGGACATAAAACAAATAAGAAAGAAACTCGATCTGATAATAGGAAATGAAAATCGGTTTGGACTTATATTTGCTTTCGGTAAATGTGACCGGAATTTTTAACATTGTGACAGGACCGAAAGGTGAAAGGTGTTAGAAGGCAATACAACCAATACTTGAATAATATACAGGATTTACAAAATGTTCGTTTCGTCAAAGTTCCTTAATTTTAATTAAATGAACAATATTAGTTTTCAAATTATTTTGAAATAAAAAATTTCTCATCTGTAATGATTACAATATGTTGTATAGACTTAATTACAGTTTAATTAAAATTATTGTACTAATTGTAGTTTAAGCATGTACTAAATTATTGGTCAAATTCTAATTCTCATTTAATAAGCAATAGATAATATCTACCCAATTGGAGTATAATTCGAAAATAATTTGGAAAACAAAGAAATCATTAAATTTGGAATTAAAATTTTTAAAAGATTGAACTTTTCTTATTAATTATTTACTAAATGTAGTTATAAATGACGTTCTTGTACAAAGTTCCCCTATAGAAAAATTTTTAGGGTTACTTGGAAACTAATAACAATAAAAAGTTGGTGATTTAAGACCTTTAATTACAAAAGAATTGACGTTATATAACTGTAGGTAACTTTACGCTTTTTCAATGAAGAACAATTTATGATAAAACTTGGGCAATTTTAAAGCCATTTTTCTCATTTCGTCGTATAAACTAAGAGGAAGAAAGCTGAAGTAAATTATTATGCATAGTTTGAAACTTTAAAATGTAACCTTAAGTAATCAGAAAAAATTGAATTTTTATTGCAAGAGTGAAAGTCGTAAGTGGATCAAAATGTTAAAAAGAAAGAAAAAGGCATATTAAGAGATAACGTGTTAACATCTTAACCGTGGTTGCCAGCTAACAAGTTGGTGTATTTAATAAAAACCAAATGCGAAGTTAAACTACAAAGCAAGAGCATTCGTTCCTATCCCATTAAATATAAGGAAGGGGTAAAAACAGAGATATTCTCCCTTGTAATTTTGAAAGCCATATTAGAGATGTTAAATCCTTAAAGAGCAGCGGTCAATGGGCAGTTGGTCACTTCCGTACTTAATGAGGGAGAACATTACCCTTACTTTATATCCGACTAATTAGGATAATACTTCATTATTTACTTAAAATATAACTTACTCGTAGTGTTAAGGTAGATAATTAACTGGACTTTCATCTAAAATGTTTAGCTGTATTTAGAGTACATTTTTAATCAAATTACTTTGAAAAACCAACAATCGTTAAAAATTAATTTTCCACGCAAATTCAAAAAAGCTCGTCATTTTAAAATAATCATAAATTGAACTCAAACTTTTAAACATTTTTTCGTATTCCTACACCTTATCTCCTAAGGTCATAAATATTAGAGATGCTACGCAATTAAGAGGACAAGAATCGTGACACGTCTTGAACATAAAAATATGCTTCACTCATTTTCCGTCTTATTTTAGCATTCGCAATTCCATAAGAAAATTTGAAATGGAAAGCGTTGTAACGTCTTGAGAATGGTACGAAAATTAAAAATTAGCAGCGGTTGGTTTATTTTTCATTCCCGCTTGGTTAAAATAACTATAAATAATTGAAAACGAGTGATGAGATCACAAACCGATAAGATGCGAGTTTTTTACACAAGGGGTGGATAGTAATTAAAAATTTTCTCTTAGTTATCTAAAGCAGACCTTTTCTACGCCAAATCTCTATGTGGTTTGTTCACATCATCAGCGTTAACAATATTTTTCTTATATTATTAACAATTTCTATTAATGAACGATTATACACCACATACATAGTCAATAAACAGTGTGTTCATCATTTCAGCAGCTCTAAAATGTATTCTATGCTGTAATTTTATTTAGGAAATTCATGGCTACATTAAGAGTTTTGCAAGTATAAAACCATCTTAAAAAATTACTTTCTTGGACCAGGATAAATTAACCAATGTGTATTTAAATAAATTATCGACGTTACACCCAACTTTGTTGTGGGCGTCTCAATTGTATTGATTACTAATAAAAACATACTAGTCCTGAAGAAGCCCACAACAAAGCTGGGCGAAACGTCGACAATTTAAATATATTTATATTGTTTTATTTATCCTGGTCCCAGATACCGAAAAGTGAACATATTTATTAATAAAACTAGCATCAAAATGTTCTTCAGACATGATTGCTTTTGAAAAAGATACTGCATTAGTTACTTAATAACAAAATATAATATATTTTGGAAATTTTAGAATATTTGTGTAATGACGATACTGATATACAAGTGGACTATACCAGGGGTAGTCAACTTCATTGTATATACGATCGACTATGTTTCTTAAATTTTTTTCGCCATCTACCTATTAAAATCTTATCATAATAAAATATAATATATAATACTAATATTATATCACGGTTCTCACTGAATTTTCCAAATCAAATTCCCTGACTTTTCCAGGTTTTCCCTGACAAAGAGTAAAACATTTCCCTGACATTTCGATAAATCGGATGATAAAATTGTAAAAAAAAACCTTAAAATTAATAATTTGTCTTAATTATAAATTTAAAAAAATTTAATTTATAGTTAAAACAATTCAATTTCAAAATTAAAAACAAGTATATTTTAAGGGGTTCGCCACCTTGGCTTTCAGAAAAATAGGTATAAAAAGTAAATTTTTTCAAACGCAGTTATTAAGTAGGTACCTATATAAAATAATTTTTATTTTACACATTTACATAGTAGTTTTATGAATAATTTGAATAAAAACTAATAAAAAATATTAAAAATTGATAGAAATATGAGACATTCTTTTGAAAATGCTTGCTGATGGTGGAATAATTTTCTGTCAAGCATCGTCTAAAAATTAAAAATTAATTTTTTTCTTATACGTAAAAGGCAATACCTGAGATGTAGCATAGGAAAAATTAGCTTTTAAGTTTTTTGTAGAAATGATAGTTGTTTGAAAAAAAAAATAGTTAAACGTTTAAAATATTCTTAAAATTATAAATAATATATCCAGCCTAAAAAAAATTCGATTTTTTGAAAATCTCAGGGTGGTGAAACCCTTTAAATTAAAATAAAATTTTGAATTAAATTGTTTTTTCTTAGTGATAATTGAATTTCCTTGACTTGTCACTAAAAATGAGAAATTTCCTCACTTTTCCCTGACAAAATTAGGAAAATCTTAAATTCGCTGACATTTCCAGATTTTTCAGGTTTTCCAGACGAGTGGGAACCCTGCATATAAATAATATTCGAATAGAAGAAGCATATTTTTTTAGCTTATTACGAGGAGAAACCACAGACCCAATACACCAGATTTCTTTTTATTACATTTTCTTGGATTTTCTTTTGCATTGTTTCATGATTTTCTTTCAAAAAAGTTAAAAAGCAAGATTATCTGTAATTTCTAAGATTTCCTTAAATTTCCTTATATTTTGTCAGATTTCCCTTCAATTGTACAAATTTCTCCAGCAGTTTCCTTCTCGGATTATTATCAATCACGACTAGTGCGGCAGCTATAATCGACTAAAAATTGCTTCGCGATCTACCTGTTGGCCACCCCTGGTCTATACAGGGACGTGTCGAACTGACACTAGGAGAGAACAGTCTTGAACTTGCCAACTATTTTGCTCTCCGCATTATACGAATGGGATTTTTTTAGCTTTTTGATCTTTTTTTTTCTAGAGAATGCTACAATTTGTGTTCAGTGAATTATCAACTATTTAGTGAACTTCACAACATCCCCCCCCCCCCGTATCACGTCCTTGATACTGCACTTCGCTCTCACTTAGGAAGGTAAAATAACAGAATCCCAAAGCATTATAACCTTTTTCTCACGTAATGCTGTTTTGAAATTATTTCTAAAAAATTAGGAGGGTTGATATGTTCAAGTAGGCTTAACCGATTTTGAAGGCAACCTGATTTTCCTTTTTTTGCTCTCACGTTTTAATTTAGGTATCATAATAACAATCATAAATTATACCTAAAATTAAATCAATTTCAACTTTAATTACATATGCTCCTTTTATTTATTAATTATTATAAAAAAAGTTAATGAGGAATGCCATTTTTTTGAATTTTAAAGATTATGTTCAGGTATTAAATAAGTAACTTTATACAAACTTACTATATTGAACTGTAATTTAACTAATCCAAATTGGCGTCAAGTAATCTCAAGTTTATTGTCGTTTTGCTATCACGCAAGTGATGAATTAGTTGTCCCATTACTTTATTAGGTTAATTTTTGATTTTCTGTATTATTATTCTAAGTTATTTTTCATTTGCTAAATAAATATGCAATATATTGTTGTGTATTTTTTATTAAATAAGACCAGCAGTGTCTTACACCACGGTTCAAATCTTGGTCGCGTCTTTATATCTTCTTTATCTTTTATAATTATATATTTTATAAATTATAATTTATAATTAATATTCTTATATTTCCTAGTAAGTGATATTGGCTTTAACGTATATGTAGATCATTTATGAATGTTTTAAATACATGGTGGTACTTATTTTCATTTATCATTCAAATTGTGAGACGAGTTCTATTTAAACTTTATTTGAAATATTTTTATTTAAATTACCAGTCTTTGTCAACTTTTCATACTGGTTTAAGCATGTGGTGACCCCAAAGTCACCACTTTTAAGATGGTAACAATTTTGAAATTTCCAACTATTTTGCTCTCAGAGTGAGCTTTTATTAAGCTTTTTTGGCAAAACAAGCCGCTTTGCCAACTGATCAGTGAATTTCCCACTTTTCACAACTTTTGTCAATTACCAAACATTTTTGAGAGGGGGCATTCCCCCATTAGTCACGTCCTTACGAGTACTGTCGTTGAATGTTTTCCAAAAATAATACATCAATTGATATCAATAGTACACTTGCTACTTATAGTATTTGCAGAAGAACTTCGAATACCTTGTGAAGGTTTTCAATTTGAACAGTAATTTGACAAATTTTCAAGCCTAATACCTAGTAATAATGTTAGAGCATGGAAATAGAAGATATTTGTTTATCAAGATTTAAAAAAATTGATTAAACTTATAAAACAGTTAAGAAAATGGTTGAGGATTACGAAAATGTCGTATGGAAGTATACATTTTTTTCCGGAGAGGCTGTGTACCTTTAGAGTTTTGCGTACTAATATGGAATATATTGGTTACACGAATAATTCATAGAGTGATCCGCACGAACTCCCAGAGGTTCCTGAGATCATTCAGGGGAATGTGAAAAATTAAAATTGATATGAGAGTTTCTGAACAACATCAGGGGGTCCACTCAATGTTTATTATAAAATACAAAAAAGATAAAATTGTGTATTGTTACAAAGATAGCGCCGCACTTTCCTTACCTTAAATAATATAAGTATAGTTAGTTAAGTATATTTGAATAAAATTGATATATTCACAAGTTTCTTTACTTGGGGGTCCGTGGGGAAGTTTTGAAAATGAAAAGAGATCCGTGGACCAAAACAGTTTGGAAACCACTGCTCTACACCAATCATTGATTATCTTGTTCATCGAAAGCCATGCAAATCAGCTTTTCAATCAAATCAGCAACAACAACAACAAACAAATGCGCTAGACTGTAGAATTCCTTAAATATTGTTCTTAAAAGTTACGTACTCGCGTATGCGAATCAAGTCGTGTAATGCATTATTGACTTCTTCTTCAAGTGCCTTATCTTATGCAGTGCTTAAGCGATAAACTTACCTGAAGCCAAGTTGGCGTACTAGGGAATTTAATCGATTGGGTGTTTTTTATAGTTACCACCTTCTCCATATCCCACAGATTTATCTTGGGCTTTAGATCACAGCAGTGTATTAGAAGCAATCAGGATTTGAACCGATGTTCCGCACTTCCCAGTCGGCTGGTGTAGGCTTTATGCTCTACTGCTGGTCAATTTATTGCTGGTTACTATTACGCAAAATACGCAATTATTAAGTCATGGATAACAATGAAAATTTTTTTCCGGGCAGTTAAAGGTTGCCTTTAGAGCACCACGAAGTCAGATTTTTCAATCTTTTACTTATGCTTGCGCAGTAACATTTTAAACATTGCTTATTTTCATGAACTTTGTGAATTTTTTTAACTGTTTTTTAACTACGTACGTTACTTGGATGTGAATGAGGCTTAAAGGTTTTTGCTCTCTGACAGATCAACAAAGATGAAAAAATGATGAGACGATGAGATTGAAACAAATGTTTGTATCTAGTTTCTTTGTTTCAAATTTTTTTAAATTAATTCGAAATTTTGTGATTTGTTCTTTTCAATTTTATCTTGAGAACTTGAGATTGATTATTGGCTACATATAATTATGTGTAAAACAAGTGTAAATATAGGGTAGAATCTTCTGCGTACGGGAAAATTTTGTTTTTACTTAATTTTTATTGAAGAGAACTATTAATATTATTATGTATTGCCTACATACATAAGATTATAATCTGATTAGAATTTCATGGTCTTTTTTTCCTTTAATCTGGGAATCAACTACAGTTCTGTTCCCTTTGTTTTCATATTCTCTGGGTTATAATTATTCAATTTTCGGTATAATCCTTTGGTTGGGAATTAAAGCGGAGATTGAAAAACTGGATCTTAGTAAACCTTTACATAAAAATATAATAAATTGGTACCTTAAAATAGTAAATGCTGTCTAAATTAAAAATAAGTTAGTAATTTTCATATTAGGAAAAGTTTGTTTAATTTTCAAAGCTTTGTACTATACTATTTTATTATGTTCACTATTATACTATAGTTTTTCAAAATTTAAATAATTGTTGGTTTTTAAAAATGATTTCAACAGTGTGAATCTTTATATAAAGCACGTAAAAACGTAGCACGATTTGAAATTGCTTAAAAGTGTGATTGTGAACCACTCTAGCTTAATGATAAAGTCACAGAATTTCAGAGCGGAAACATAATTTTTAATTTAAGCGGCATACTCCCCGATAAAAGTAATTAAAAATTACTATATTTCAAGTCAAACGCAACGATAGAAACCTTCATCGAAGTGCAGATCTGTAAAACATTAAATAAAGTTCATTAAATTTAATTATCCATATATCACGTTCATTAAAACTTTTAAGCTTTTGCGCTTTATTATATGTATGTTATTATTTTAATTTATAATCATTTTCCATATGGTATATTAATTTTTGAACGTGTGTAATATAGAAGTTGCTAGATTTTATTAAAAGATACATAAAATATAAAATTAATTGATTTTAATTTTCTCTTCGGTGCGCAATATTTAATTGAATTTTTTATGTACTCTCATAAACCACAAATAATTTACAACTTTACGTGGAAGGCACATAAAGAGAAAATTAGTAACTTGGTATATTAACAGGGTATCGATATTTTTGAGCACTTAAAATAATTTTGCCTAATAGAAATTGGTTCAGGTAATCTTCGTAAAGGGTGTTAAAATTCTTGAATAATTAATTTAGTAACTTAGAAGGAAACCACGCGACTAAAATGAACAACAGATATTAACAGAAGCAAAGGCAGAAATATCTAAATATCGGATCATTAACCAAGGAACAATTACAGCACACAAATTGCGTACTGGGTCTCGTATCTTAACAACTCACACAGTAAATTGTAACTTTGTAGGGTTGCCAACCTACCGTACAACTGACCCATTCTCCGATAGCCCGCATTCCAGGATGACCCCTCAGCTACTACCAAAATGTTATATTATTAAAAAAGCTCTCTACTGAAAGATCCAGACGTTTACTGTGGACGAAACGCTAAAAGTGTAGCAAATAATGCACTTGGAAATTTTTACAACTCAAGGTAAACTTCATTTTACTAAATTTCAACAAGCGAATGTTCATAATTAAATAGCAGTTTAATTATTTATGAAATTTGTATCTGAAATCCATATAAACATTCTTCTCTAATGGGCATAATACGCACGCACATTTCATTAAATAACATTTTTCTGTCCACTGGTCAAATTTAATGTTAAGAACTTTCGGTCCCTTCAAGGTCCAAAAGCTTTATAATCCAATTGCCAGTCAACCAACCGTTTATATAAGCAAAATAAATATAGAAATGTGCTGTTTTCTTAGAAAATATGTGAAACATTTAAATTATTTGAGGTATATCATTTTAAATTATTTTTGTAAATCGAATGTCGTTCGTTGGGAACTGGTCGTTCCCCATAAAATTATAACTGAGTCTTGATGAAGTGAATTTTGTTCAATAAAAAGTAAAATAAATAAAAATTGACCCCAAAGAGGCATATTTAACGCAACATTAAGTATAGTTTTGAATTCCTATAGGGAGGAAGAGTGGGCTATTTTACATTAGGCAAATGATGCGCAATGTCTCGCTCAAACATAAAAACTAGTGAAATATTACTATGAACGCTGACATAGAATATGATTACAGGATTTTAGATGCGTATTCTTGAAATTGAAAGATTACTTTGTATTGTTATGACCCTATATATTCGAATACTTCTGAAGAAATGCAAATTATGTAATAAGACTGCGCTGAAACGCATATAATTTAAAAATTTCCAATGCCAATATTTTTCAGCTTAAAATTTCGTTAACATTGTTTAACATTGTTATGTACTCACTTCTTAGTATAAGCATTACAAAGTTACGTCGCGTTAAGTTTACCTCAAACTTTCACATATGCCACAGGTTTCGGAGACACTAAATAATACTTAAAATCTCAACTATACTTCAGGTTATTTTTCATCACAAAAGATTTTCGGTTCAACTTTAACTAAAATTGTTTGACTATTTTTATCTGCGTAACGAATATTTTAATTTTCACATTAAAAATATATGTCAAAATAAAAGTTTCCTAATCCTTCTTTTCGAAATATTTCTTTTAATGTTATGTTTTATGTACAGTATGCATAATGAACACTGAAAGCACTCAATTAAAATCAAGAGAAAAAACAGACCAATTATTATTAATTAATTTCTTCGCTTGTTATTCAACCAATTAGAAATTAGTTATAACTTAAAAAATAATATATTTCAAACTACTAACTAAAATATATTGGCAAAAAGTGGAGCATATGACAGCTAGCTCTAATAAAATTGAATTCGATTGATGAGTAGATATGGGGTGAGGAATGAGGTTTGGTGGTAAAACTCTAAAATTATGTCTGAAGGTTTGAAAAAGAAACGCTGAAGTAATTAGTGATAAATTTGATCTGCTCTCGAATTTAGATTGTGGCAATCTACAGCTTTAGTATCATGCCGATTATAGCTGGTGAGATATCAGGGTTTATGTTGTCAAGTATCGGCTGTGGTATGATGATGGCAATGTTAGCTGGAACTTATTTTTCCGAGTTAGTGTTTTGGAACATCAGAGCTTGATAGTTGGGTGTCTTATTTCTTGACTTGGGGAATTTTGAGCAGCCACTGTAGCTAGCACCGGGTGGGGTTCCGTCGCAGTTTGTAAAGGTTGCCAGTTTGTCTCTTGGTTTTCCACATGTAGCTGTATGGTGCGAACTTTACGTACACCTGGCAACCGATTTGTATAAACGTTGAATATGGCCAAACAATTAGCATTTGTGACATTGTTCTTTTGAAATTTTGCGGATTGGCGTTTCGATTTAGACATCTATATATCGAGAATTTGTTTTCGGTCTTATAGTCAGTGCCGGATCAAACTATTTCAGTGCCGGGTGTAGATTAGGTAAACGATCCCAAACCAAATGATCCTGGCACAAATCCTGAAATTTAAAAAAAATTTATTTCAAAATTAATTTAAAAATAATCATTATCTATTCACTTTCAGGATTATTTACTGTAAGGATTATTTGTTAGAGGATTGATTATTGTTCATCGCGACCCAATATGTGATTTCTAAGGGGCTTTGCTCCTCTATACAATATTCATTAACAATTATTATTATTATTATTATTATTATTATTATTATTATTCAATATTGAAAGAGTTGAGGATTTATCCGATAAACTCTAAATTACAAAAGTTTTGACACAGTGCAATTATTAAATACAAAAACAAAACGCCAAATATACAAAAAACAAGCAAAGAACAAACAAATAAAATTCAAAAGATAGAATTACAATTAAAATCAATCAATCCCGTCACGACAGATTCAAAAGATCAACCGGTTCTTGAAAGAATCCACAGATGGAGCCGCCACTACGTCGTCGGGAAGATCATTCCAAACGCCGAAGACTCGATTTGATAAAAAATGTTCCCTGGCTCAGCTCCAAAACCTCTCGCGAAGCAACTTCAGACGATGTCCACGCAAGCGATCATCCACATTAAGCACAAAGAGGTGAGACATATCCAATGGAAAGAAGTGGTTAAGTGCTCGAAACGTAATTATCAAGTCTCCCCTTAAACGCCGAAGGTGAAAGGGCCTCAAGTTAAAAATGCATAATCATTCCTCATAAGATGGTCTGTTTCGATAAGGATAAGCCAATCGCGTTGCCGATCTTTGAACAGATTCAAGCATGTCAACATCGCGCACCAATTAGTCCCTGATTTTATAAATCCAAGATTTGTGTGCATGCTTTGTGATTAATTTTATTACATAGTAGCATTTTTCTCTTTCAGAACCAATACATTTGTATGATGTAGCAATAATTTTAAACAATCAGTTGGATACTGGGGTACTCGGTACTACTCAGTACGTATTGCCTAAACCTAAAATGTACTTATTCCCAAAAAGTGCTAGTCTCTTATTAAGTAGATAAGATCAATTACAGAACATACATAGCTTTTAGTTTTTGAAACCGGGGGGTCTGGGGGGTGTGGTAACACCCTCCAGTACACTTTAACAAAATTGGTCCCAGAATCTAGCTTGCTATAGATTTTCAAAATGTATTTTGTAACCTAGATCCAGTAATGCCCAGTGGAATCACAACTTTAAAACTGGAATCGAAATCTGTTTGTTATTTGGAATATGTTTGGTAGAATGTACACCTATTTGTGTTTTTAACACACTTATAGGTATACTGGAGGGTGTTCCACACCCCTCAGACCCCCCGGTTTGTAAAAACTGAAAACTTGCATATGTACATGTTCTGTGTGATTGCTGTTATTTTTTGCTGAAATAAACAACAAAAATATGTGAAAAAATCATCTTTAATGATTTTTTTACAATTTCAGGGGACAAATCTCCCAAATCAACTTTCTTGATAAAAATATTAACTTTTTACCTTTCTAGTTTACTAAATACAATTATTTTTTTACATGTTAGAAAAATTAATTATAGAAAAATCTTGCTGTTTTTTAGGATAACAATATGCAAATTAGTTTATTAGTTTGCTACACATGGGTACAGGTGTTACGAAATTCTGTTTCTCATCAGGCCAACCTGGAAAATATTTCTAACGTGAAATAAAAATTCAAAATTATTTGACATTTTTTAAAATAAAATTCTAGCTACCTTGATTCCAAAATCAATAAAAATAATAATTTTTGAAAAAGTTTCTAAACCGAGGAATTCAAAAAATAATGAAGGCGAATCTAATTGTAATTAAATTAACCCAAATTCCAAAGTCTCGGGTTTGGGAGTATGTATTGTATTTAATAACTATTCCTCTCTAGTTTACCAGAAGAAATGTAAAGGCTAAAATAATTGTTAAAAAATAATAAAATATATAGGAAGAGAAATACATTCCAAAAGGTTAATTTACATAAGATCAGAGCTCAAAAAAAAATTTGATTTGCAGACCTGAGTTGTCATTAGGGGACGTTCATTAATTCTGTGGGTCTTTAGTGGAGGAGAGGGTCGAGCCGAATCTCACCCAATCTCATGTGGGGGAGTCTCGGTAAATATCACATATTTGTCGCACGAAACTGTAAAATTGCGAGAGAACTGGGATTAAATTAAGTA
Organism: Cantharis flavilabris; assembly: GCA_949152465.1. Lineage (NCBI taxonomy): Eukaryota > Metazoa > Arthropoda > Insecta > Coleoptera > Cantharidae > Cantharis > Cantharis flavilabris. The sequence continues at coordinate 18,108,544 of OX424438.1, forward strand.
AAATAAATAAGATTAAAAGGGGGGACAGAGGGTTAAAGCAAATCTTACGACATCTCACCAGGGGGTGAGGGGGTAGAAAAATCGCCTCACGTAATTAATGGCCGCCCCCTACTTATTTTACTTTACCAATTAAATCAAAGAAAATATGAATTAAGTCACAATTCGTGACTGCTCGCTTAGCGTTTTGTGAGTTATTGACTTCTTTTTATTCAGAATTCAAAATGTTATAGAAAATTAATTAAAATTAATTTAAAATTAAAATTAAACGACGGCTCCAGTGCACCCATGGTTTATCCGGCCCTGCTTATAGTTCTTCGTTAGTGTAACTGCGACCAATGAAAATAAGCTTCAGGCGGCAGGTGACTATGTTCTAATGGATGTGACGCAATAACATCGCCGACCTGTTAGCTTATAGATTGCTCATCTTTAAAAATTTCTGGCAGCAAGCGTTGGAAAATGTGGTAAGTAAACACAAAAACTTAGCAATGCATTAGTGCATCTTTTAACGAAGCATTAAAGGTATGAAACACAATCATGTACCTACATATTGGATAATTTGTGCAAACCGCAAAGGAGTTTCTCAGTTTGTAGTCGGTTAAACTGTACGTTTAATTTCCATGCCATTCTCCAAAGAGAATCTTAAATACTTATCTTATAAATCTTTTAAAATATTAACGAATATGTAATAAGTGCGATATAAATCGCACAATATTAATTTTCGCGGTTTCGTTTCGGTAGTAAGTAACAAAAGATAATAAAAACGCTGTAATAGAAAACTGGGTTCGATACAAACGCGAATCTTAAAAAAAGGCATCATTTTTTTTACTAAACAATATTAAATGGCGTGTAGCAATATTAAAATTGCATATAAATGACTGCTCATTTATATAAACCAAATAATAAGCTTAAGGGTAATAGGTTTAAATTCTCATTTTTCAGCTAAGATCTTTTACTGCATCTTTGTCGGTCATTATAAAATGTTTTGCTAGTAAAAGAAACAGAAAACAGTTTATACAAAACTTATTTGCGTTTTTTCTAAGACTCGTGTAATTCGATCCCCCTAAGCCGTAGCGGTTTTTACGATAGCGGATTATTAATTCGGCTGGGATGGTATTAAACAATTTTTATTTATTTCTTTCAATTTTTCAGTTCATATAGTTAATCCTGGTTTTCCATTTTATCAAGAGATATTTTAAAAATTTAATTAATATTATGTTAAGCAATTCAATACTTTAATATCTAAAAACCTTAATAAATACAATTCACGATTTGCTTTAAGTAGCTCAACTGACGCTTTAAAATGTCATTTAGCCTATAAATATTCATACACCAATGATACTTCAGAAGGGTTTAAAATAATCCTGCAAATTTCTCCCTACTTTTCTTTTTAATTTCTTTAAACAGTACACAGAAAGTATTCAACTTCATTAAAAATATTTTCCACAAAATTCTTATTTTGTATCTTGAAACGTGGTCTTGGAGGTAAATTGTATATCTCGAGTGATATCAGCGAGATCCTAAAGTTTCACTTGTCAAAGAAAACTTTTAGTGGCCACTTGAAATCAGCATCTTTAAGTACCTCTCGAAAAATCGAATTAATCCTTGCTCATATTATTCTTACGATATTATACTTGCAGATTTATTATCAACAACCTTACTCAGTTGATCGGGATATAAATAAACACAAATAATTTCTTACAATTTACAAAATAACTTAACCAAAATGTTAAAATAATTTACTTTAGTTTACGCAATAATTACAAATATACTAAAAATACAAAACAAGAGGTTTTCTAAATTTTTGCAAAAAAAAAGGTTGTTTATTACTCGTATATTATAACTGTGCAATGTGTCTTGTCTAGCCTATAGCGTCATTCTCATCCAATTAACGCTACGTAAAATATTTAAAAAATATGACATTTTAGTGACATTAACACTAATTACTAACTCAAAATACCTGAGCACGGACGGGCAGCACTAAGGTGGTTTACCTATTCCATACTAAATTTTAAAATTAATTTAAAACATTCTCTTACTTCTTGTAAATTAAAATTTGGTAAACTGATAATGATGTGTTTATGCTTTTCCAGTGTTATAATTTAGTTCGCCATTTCCTGCACGAGTTTAAAATGTAACATAACATATATTTCCACGTATATTACATAGAAAAACTTTTGTTTAAAATTTAAGTGCAAGTTGTGATTTTAAAGTTATATACTTTGCAATCGTAACAATGTTACCAAGATATTTAATATAGAAGTTGGTTACAATATATTTCCAGCAAATACAATTTTTCTTTTTTTTTCCTTTTTCTACAAGTTCTAATATCAAATCGATCGCCTTTTGTGATGTAACAAAAAATAACAAGAAATTATTTAAGAACACACAAACTCCAGCAAAGTGCACTTCAAATACTTTATTCTTACTTGTTGACCTTATCATAATGCCGAAAAGAAGCCGTCTGGCCCTATAGTTTCCGTAATTAGTTATTTTTTTCAATTTGTCAGCGCAATTATAGTATTGAGAGCTATTTAAATATTATATGTATTTAAAATGGTAGTAAATTTTTGACCAACGTATAAATGTGCGAGTATATTAACAAAAATCATAATAGATTAGTTTTGGCTTATGAAATTATAATTTGTCATTTTATATGATTCGTAACTTTTCAAATTTATTTTAATGAAGAAAACCAAATGAAATAACCAAATTTTCGTCATAAACAAAGTCACAAAACTAAATTTCTAGCTTGCGAGTCTGATAACCATTTGTATTAATGTATATTTATTATACGCATATCAATGACTCCCTGGTTCGCAATTTTAGCAAACTGAAATACGCCAAACTGCTGTTACCTCTCTGTTCTTCTTGTAGTAGACGTGCACATCTTTGTCTATCCTATAAAATTGCTTATTAAAGAGACGCTCGGTCTTTCATGTGCTGATTTTATACATGCAGAAGTAGTTTACTCGTTAATTGCTAATAATACGATGATAAGATATACATTTCGGAGTGGAAACTTCAAGAAAAGTCCATAATTAGAAAGTTAATATAAGTTTAAGAGTTTTGCATTTTGAATGATGTTTCTTGATGCGACATATTATAAAACTTATTTATAATTAAATCAAATTCATAAATCGTTCTCAAGTAGGTCAAACACTTTCCGGAATATTTCGAAAATAAATTTTTAAAATCTCGTTTAACGAAGTTATAAAAACTGAAATGAAAAATTTACTAAGCCCCAACCTGTACGCCGCTTGTTGAACACAGATGTGTCACAAATTGTAAAGCGTAAGGTTAAGTTAAATGTCCCGAAAACATTTAAGCTGCGACAATGTCTCTTGCAGCTTTAGCTAAGGCTCCTCTTCGAGAAGATAGCATTGAAAATTTCAATAAAACTGAATTTACCCCAAAAAATTAAAAAGCTTATGAATGTTTTGTTGGAGATGACAAATTGTTATCATCAACAATCGTGTGGACATGGTGGACCAATGCATAAGCATACCACATATATACCAAATGAATATTAATTCAATATTTCCCAACAGAAAAATTCACTGAATTTGTTCGCAATACCCAATTTAAAAACAGTGACACCGCCGAGGCTAGAATTAACAAAAATCCTTCTCCCTCGAACATAATTCTAATAATTCACAATTAACAGTGGCGGTCGTACGTCCGCGGCCTTTAAATAAATAAAACACAGCGGCGAAAATAAATTAATTTCAAAAACCGACATCGCATCCAAGTCTTCGGTGCAGCTTTATATCTACAAATTATATCTATGACGAAAGTTGTACTTTTATCTAATTTGGAACTTAGTTTGAAATAAATAATTTTTGTGTGACACCGTGGCGCATTAAAATGTAAGGTTCACCAAAGACTTAAAAAACTCCACAGTTCTAATTAAATAAAATTAAAAAGTATGGCACATAAATATATCAAAATTTTAGAAAATTCCAGCAAAGTTTTGTTCTCCTAATTACTAAATAGTTAACTTTCCTGCAAAAATTTGATTTATTATTATGAGTTATAAAACACAATTATTTGTAATTTTTAAATTCTATGGTTTTGTGCGGTCAGATACCGGTAGTGGGGATAATTAATTATGAAAAATGTCGTAAAGCAACTCTAGAGTCAAGGTGCGGAAATTTATAATTCATTTTGCAATTAAAAAAACGGGCGCAAGTTGAATTTTAAAACCCTAACTCGAATTATCTACCCACCATTTCTTATTGAAATTTGAAATTATCTAGTGTTTTCTTAGCCATTTAACTTGGTGAAATAATTTTTAAATTTTAATCAAGGTTTTGATTAAGTGTCCTACTTTTTTCGTTAGATTGTTTTCGCAAAGTGCATTTTCATTACTATGGCTTTGCAATTCGAGTGACGACGCGGGATTTAAACTCGAACCAATTCTTGCGATGCAAAAGAGTTATTTTGCGCTTTTTTAATGTACAAAAATTGATTTTTGTCCCTATACGACGAAGCAATCGCAAGTCGCAACTTGGAAAATCTGACGGAAGGTTTTTGCAATTCCTTTCAAATGCGAAGCAGATTATAACGAAGGCGGATTAATCAAGTTGGTAGAAATTCAAGTGGCGAAATGCAATAAGATATTGTAAAGTATGTGTTGAGGTGTGAGCAGCAAGTGTCTGTATTGTCTTATAATTAAATTTCATTAACCCCAAGTCTGTGAAGTGGAATGGAATTCTATATAACGAGTGACAGCTGATCTGTGCATCGGAATTACAACTTGAGATTTACACTGATTGTAGTTGTATGTTCTATCTAATTAACAACTTTCCAATTAAAGCAAAATTTTAAGTTATGACCTTATAATTTTGTTCCTCAACCAATTTGAGAAGAAAATGCCGCGAAGCAAATTGGGAGTGCTCGATAACGTTAACGTACAAAAAGTCAGCATAAAAATGTTACGAAAATACAATAAGTACACAAGAACATGTTGTCTTCTAAGAAAGACAATTATTCAGTAAATTCGACAAGTATTGTCTTAGTAGGACGCGCCTTTGAGCAATCAAGAGGACCAGTGTTTGATGTTAGGTGCTAAGTTGTCTGATTGTTCCCCTGTTCAAGTTCGTGTTTATGTTTGTATGTCTATGTTCACTGATGTTCAGTTCAATTGTTTAACTTCATACGCATCTGTTAGTTTACCCATCGTTTCGTGTATTGCTTAATTCTAGATCTAATTACCTTTGTTCCAATTAACAATACCGTTACAAACTATTTTTTAACTCTGCTTTACTTTGACGTTGTACTCAACTTGATCCCGATAATTTTCGAAAAAAATAAGAAAATTTTACTAAAGAAAAAAATCGATATACGACTTTTGGTTTCAATGCTGGTTAAGTTAAAAAAAAACTGAAAGTTCTTAGAATCTTAAATTGAAGTTGGATCTAATTTCCAATGTCTGCAAATTGTTGAACGAAAGAGTGAGAAGAAGTAGTCAATACTTTGGTTTTATTTGTGTATAGCCCTTGATTTTTGAATGAACTAGCTATATGTTGATGCGAAAGCTAGGGTGTCAATAAAGTAGGTTAACTTTATCGAAGAAAAATAAAACAAACGAATTAAATGCTGTGAAAGACATCTGCAACAGTTCAATCGTAATTAAAACAATTGAAACGTGTATCATTTTAATTTAATGTAATTTAAAAATACATATTTTTATTTGGACATTTAATGTGAAAGTAGGATCGTCCGACTAAAAGTAAAAGAATTGGTAACTTTACTCGGGTCCAAATACTTACTATTTAGACATTTTCCACTTCAAACAGATTGCTAGTACTTTGTGAGGAAAACTGCGACATAGCACTCTAACTGCTAGCCTACGACTGTGCTCTTGTATTTACAATAAAACATAATAAGGTTTTAAATCTTTACAAAATAGTACAATGTAGTTCACCGAAAGTAAGCCGCAATAAAATATTTATTATGCAAACATAAACATCTTTTAAGCAATAACGTTAAAAATTTCGCTTGCTTCTCCCAATATTATTCATTATTATAAATCAAATACACGTTGCTTGTATTCATCAAAACGTGTAACATTTACTTTGTTTAGGTAAATAATTAAAAACCGTTTAAAATAAATTTAGAAAAACCCCAAAGGGTAGCAAAATGTCTTTATTAGCGATGATATCCTAGTTAGCGAAATGTCGATTAATTTAATTTAATTTAATTTAATAAATGAAAAACAAATTTTTTTTAGTAGTTTTATAGATAAAGACTTGATTGGTATAGAACTCGATTGTTCTTGTGGATTTAACTTAATAAAATATGGTGACCAATCGAGTTTTACTCTAAACGAAATACACATCAATCGAATTCGATATCAATCAATTATAAGAGCATTAGATTTCATCTAGCTTTTACTTAAAAGGTCAAAAAAAATTTTATTTCTTGGACTGACCATGTAATAAATTCAATTTAATTTCTATTTTCAAAAATAATTATCTTAGAAACTTACATGGCCAGTCTGATAAATGAAACTTTTAACAATTGCAAATGGACTTTTTACGTAAAAGGTAGATGAAATCTAATGCTCTTATCATTCGTAGTTTATATTTATGCATTATTTTTGTGTCTTTCATTTTTTCTCTAAAATAATTAGGGAAGTAGGAATTTGCATTAAATAGATTTTTACATGTTAATTTCCTATGGTCGGTTAACTCATTCAGCACCCTGTATAATATTAATAATATAATTTTAATAAAATAATATTAATATTATATTATATTATATTGACATATGTATAAATAATACTCGAATAGTATTTATTAAGGTAAAAGTAGATAAAACACGAAAAAAACATAGTTTCTTAGCTTATTATAAGGAGCAGTGCCGTATTATCGCAAAAGCTCATGAAGCTCAGGCTAGTGGCGCAATATTTCAATATTTACACATTTTCTTGGATTTCTCTAGATTTCTTAGGATTTCCTAAAATTTCCTCAGATTTCCTTGGATTTTCTAAGATTTTCCTTCATTTGTACATCAAATTTTCCCGCCGGTTTCCTTCTTGGCTTTTTATGAATCACAACTAGTAAGTGTCGATCGCGATCAACCGGTTGACGGCCCCTGGTACATATATACGAAGAACCAATAAAAAGCTTTAACTAGTGTCATTCTGTGAAACTGTTACTCTGTCCGTATCGTCTCTCCAATTGGTTCTTTTTAATTTACCAAACTAAAAAAATTGGAAAGATTGCGGGAGAGTAATGGGAATCGAGTTCTACGCCACTCAATATATAACTAAATTTTTTAAAGTGCAACTTAATTAAAACAAATTCAAATTTAGTTTCAATCTACGAGATTTTATATTAAAAAATTAGTAATGGTAATGAATTTGATTTAATCATTTCTGAATGATTTGCTCTGGTATTATAGTGTTAAACTGAAGAGCTATCATAAAGTTGACCAAAAGACTGAGTATTAATTTGTATTCGTTTGTTTAATGATGAACAAAGTATCGAATTGTGAGTTGTGTTATATTTTTCTTAATTAGTTTTTTGCTTTTGGGAAATATCAAACTAAAATTGTGTTTTAAAATAGTCAAATATTTTCAAGATGTATTTTACTTGATCAAGAGGGTGCTATAACTTTTGGCAGTCACTGTATTATAGCGTCATTTCATTTGCATCGATAATTCCTTAGTTCGCTCCCTGTCGAAAGCTCTTCATGCCGTAGAATGTGACATTAACCGTTAATTCAATTCGTAATCATTGCAATTCATCACAGCCTTATTTAATAAATCAAGCAGACATATACAGTAACTTTATTGATTTGTGATAGGTACGCATAAATATTGCTTTTTAAATTTCACGATCGTTCTAAGATATAGTCAACTGGTACAATCTGTTTGATTTCATACTTACTTAATGAAGATAAATTCTAAACATAAAAAAATTAAATCGGTTTGTTTCATAATATTGGTAAAAGTACATTTTGAATAAATCGCTTGGGCACAATGAGATCGTTAAAAAACCTTTTGGCCGATAAAAAATAGTAATTGGATTGATAGTTTGAATAAAATATTTATTGTTCAACATTTTTAAAAGCACTGAAAAAGAGCAACGAAGTGTATTCTGTTCTCCAGTTCAGAACTTTCAAATCATAACTTAGTCGAAGCGAAATGTTGGCTATAAAGTGACAGTTCTGCATTTATAATTTTCCAGTAATTCTGAATAAATTATATCAATAATTGGTACGTATAATATTTCCAAGCAAAGTTGTGGAAGCTTCTTTAGCTTTCAATTCTTAAACTTTCCAGTGGTACTCGCTTCCGCGTTAAAATTCAAAATTAGGTGTTGATGCGATAGCACGAAATATTTTGGTAGATTGTTAAACCGTAAATCTATATCTCGAATCGATGGCGATGTAAAGATTTCAAAGTTTAGTGCACAATCGGATTAGTTCAATGTTGTGTTAATAACTTTTGAAATTTAGTTGTTGATAAACTATGGTGGCATTACTCGAAACTAAGTATACAATGTGTAAAGGCCTCTCAACTGATGGAGATTGATAAAGCGAAATTGAAATGCGTACGGTATGAGTTTCATTTGAAAGTACTTAGGTTTTGTTGTCTCTTGGGAATGCTTAAATTATAAAAAGACTATGATGACAAATAATTTACACCTCAATTCCATTTGAAATAAAATTATAGACGTCATAGCCGGCTACATTGATGTGTTTGTACCATTACCACCCCTTAATAAAAGGGAGGTTTTGCATATCCCTGATTTATTGGCTCTCATCAAAGCACTATTGTGCTCAGAGATGGACCATTTGCATTAAGCCAGTATCTCCTGAGATATCATCTTCTATCGATTCTTAGAATGTGAGAGCACCGAAGCCATTTGATTATTTATTATTTCATTAAAACTCCTCCGAATAAACGACCTACTCTGCATTATTATCATCAACAAAGCTTTCGATCACCAAAATTATTTTTTATTGCAAAATTTCTGAATGGTGGGTTGGTGGTATCAAATTAAATTTTTGTATAACTAAAAAACGAGCCATCATTGTTTTTAAAACATAAATTCGTCTTAATTAATTTTCTTAAAAGATTAAGAGAAAGGCACTTTTTCACTATTTTAAAACTCGACAGTGGAGTGTTCAAATTGATTCTTTCTATCTATAAACTGACAAGCAACAATAAATTACGTTGTTTTCTCTTCTTTTGTGCAACAAAATTGAGATCCAAGTGTTTTCAGTTTCTTTATTTGAGTATTGGACAAGAACCATCTGATCATTAAATAAGTTGTCATCAATTATTTTTGATAAATTGTAGTGACAAATAGGAAATTAATTTTTTTTCGCTAAACAAAATTCCGTATTTGTTGTATTTTTATTGCCACCACCATTCAAGATTTAACTTGTAAATAAATAAATTTCAATTTAAAGAAATTGTCAATTGAAATTAAACTAGAAATTGATGTAATGTGATTGAGCATGGAATATAACGGATGAAAATTACTACAAATACAAGCTTTAGAATGTGCCATGCATAGATATTGGTGTATCAATAACAAATACTGTGCTCCAGTTTATCAGAGTTCAGGACCGCCAGCCGTAAGCGAGCTTTGAGATGATCGCATTTACGGATTCTATTGTAACTGAATTTTTAATTAAAGTACATGGATTCTCATTAGAAATCTGATTTGAAATTTAATGGTTTATCGTTAGTCAAGTGTTAACTACTACTTTGTCATTAATTTAAATTAATTGCCCTTAATTCAAATACATACATTAGATTTAATAACATTTTAATAATCAAATCTCTCAATTGTTATCAAGAAGTGCTGAATTATTGTAAGAGAAATAATAATTATTATTTTATTTTGGTACAAAAAATTTAAATCCTTTCATTCGTTTTGGAGTTATTCCATACCTACTGGAAACAATAATAATATTAATAATACATATTTAAAATTTAATAATTTGTTTCTGGATGTCTGGATGTGAATTGTGTAGATTCTGTTTTCAGTTTCAAATCCTTGGTAAAAAAATCTCGGTCTGTCGGTCTCTCAAATTTAAATCTTCAAGCTTTAAAAGATTTTCTATACAATCACTACTGGTATACTGGGAGTAATACATACCAGCCGGACCTCCCGGTACACGGTACAACATGTAGATGTATTTTTTTATGAAAAATCAAAAGATTTCCATTCAGACAAAACAAAGCTCCTTCATCTTGCAGGATAGAGGGTCAGGGCTATCAAGTAAAATATTCTAAATACATAAATAAATAAATAAATAAACAAAAAAATAAAAACGAGAAATTTTTTATTTTTATTATTTTTTGTACTACGCGGGATATATTAAAATATTAAGAATTAACTAATATTTACTCTTTTCTCTAATGACATAAGAACAAATTGCATCAATTTTGACATCAAAAGATAGCATTTTCTGAATTATGATTTTCAAGTGTGGAAGAACATACTGAAACTATTTTGGGGAAATTAGTTCCCCTGATCACTGATTTGAACGGTGCAGTGCTTTAATTTTCACATTGTAAAGTTAAGTTTGACATATTTTGAAAATTTTTGTATTTATTTTTGAATTTGTATTATGGTATTTTTAAAAATATCATATGTTTTTATTTTAAATGTATCTGAAGTACCTCTATATTAGTTTTCGATCTGGATCTGATACAAAATGTAAATATAAGTATCTTTTGTATACCTAATTATTTATTTTGCAAAATATTTGAATACCTACCTGCTTGTCTTTTCAAATAGGTATAAAGCAAGCTCATCCGATTTGTTATAAAACAATAAATTTTTTACACCTTTGGCGTTAAAATATGATAATAAAAAAAAATTGGGTTGTTAAACATTGATTTGCTGTCAGGATACTAATACAAAACTGTAAAGGGGTGACGAAGTTACATGGTGTACAAGCATCACATGTTAAGTCTTTAATATGAGCAGAGACAAAGTAACTCCAGTGTAAAGCTCTCTGCTTTTGACATTCCGACATTACTAATTAAATATATTATTATAAATATGCCCTTTGTGGGAGGCGAAAAATAGAAGAATATTTGTTTACGAACCTTATTGCTGTCAACGACAAAAGTTGCAGCATATCATTTTGTAGTGACATGTTTTTGACTATGTTCATAAAATTCGTTTAAGTGATAATTTTTATTATACAACCGCTCACTCTTTTCAAAGTACTATGCGAGTTTTTCTGTTACATAAAAAAACTTATACTACATACTACATTTTATAATTCAGTTAAATTATGTCAGTGTAAAATGTTCAAGTCATGTCCAAATCCATGAAATATGCAAGCGACACCGATGCTCATCAGTGTGCAAACAACAATTAGAGAACGTATTCGTCATAATTAGTACTAACCACAAGAGTTACAAGTTAAATGTTTTGGTTTGTGCGACAGGATTTCAAATCCTTGAAACGGATATCGTAAATCTTCAAGATTGAGATTCGAGAAATAACAACTGATACAAGGAAAGATACGCGATATATTCACCTAAAGTTATATCGCATTATTACTTTCGCACGAATTTATGTCGAATCTTAAACATTTTCTTTCGATATCAATTCAAAGATTCCCGCGTTGACAATAAAAATTCTGCAACTTATTTTTTCGAAACAAAAGTTATTAAAAATACATTTTGACAGCGGCACTTTAGCTACACATGGCATGCAATAACAGCCGATTTCGTAACTTCAGTAAAGTAACATCCATTCTAATGTCTAATATCTGACTGGGGCTGAGTAGCTGAGTTATAGATTCACCAGATCCGATATTCAAATCAGGCTCACCCTCGATGAAGGGTTGCGAATATTCACAATCATATTTTCTCCAAGGGTGAACACCCTCAAATAGCTTAGCTTTTGTGTACATAGTCAGATTTTTTCACACATTTTTGCTTATTGGTTTTGTTAACATTTCTAAGATATTTGATTTTAAATAAGAGGCGCCAAAGACATAATAAATCCTCTCGCGAAACTATGCGATAGAGTCGGAAGAAAAATTTTCTAATCAAAATAAGCGATCCAATCCCATATCTATATTTTGAATACCTTCAAATTCTTTCACTGGGAACGTTTGATATTCTCCCTGTCAGCCTCAAAGCTGACATATGATTTGTGGTTGCAAATGTCGTATCTGCTTCGTAGCATTTATCCACGGCGCGCTTAGACTATTGTGACATTAAATATTTTTTGTGGGGATGTAAGCCACTATTCGGATATATCTGAATGTAAGTAATAAGGTATACGGGGGGTGTAGTAATCAATATGATTATATTCAACTCGGAAACTTTCCATTCTGGACGTCCTTTATTTGCAATATTTTTATCAAAACTTTCCATTTAGCTAAGAGTGCAATAGAACTTATTTCGCTCCATTATACATAGTGGTTTTCGTAAGTTTGAGTTTGAATCCCACACCAGCCTGTTGGACGAGAATAATTTTACGATCTTTTTTTGCGGTGTATAGTCGCTGGGTAACCGTAATTTAAATTTTTAGACTTTCCATAGTTAACACGGTAAATACCATCAACGTTCTATGTACCGCGTAATATAAAAGTTAACAAATTACATTAAGAAGTAAGTTGTATTTTAAATTACCAACATTATAAATTTTTAACTCCATCGGGTTCATTAAAATATTAGTATAGTGTGATTATATTATGTAAGTTTTATGTAATCACAGGCGTATCCCAAAGTAGTCATTCAAAGAAAGCCTTTAATATATATTTCTATTTAGTCCAAAAGTACTGCAATATTACATTTAGAGAGTAGAATGCGTAAGTAAGGTACTAACACGTATTAATTACTGTTTTTTGTTCACGTTTTCGAGTTACTCTATACTCTCGATGCTTTCTTCGTTGTTAGAACAAACCAGAAGAGACATTAACACGTAGCAATAACAGAAAATAAGCGCCCATACATACTTCTGCATACATTATACTCATTATACTTTCGACCTCTTAGAGACAATTGTCAGGCTTTACAACCCTTCGTAATAACACCCTTATTCTTAATTAAACTTAAGACCTACATTCCAAAGGAAAGCGTCAAATTCGCTAATGCGTTATTCTAACACACAACTTCTTAGTGTTAAGATTGCTAATGTTACTTTAGGTATTCTGAAACAGAATGACTAAACTTAGAGATTCTGTAAGTCTAATGGATTCAAAATAATTTTCGTTGCAATAATATAACATTTATTAATTTTATCAACTATTTATGTGACGGAAACATAAAAAAGAAACTTTTTGACCAATAGTAAACAAGATCAAATTTAAAAAGAATTGAATAAAACACTGAATTATAGTCCATTGTAAGGATATTCACAACACCCCTGGGTCCATCCTTAGACTGTAGCGCTTTGTCACTTGAAAAGATCGAAATCGCAAATTCCCGTCATGCACAAAAATGTATAGCTTAGGCATAGGAGTATCATTTGACGGTAAATGACCGCAATATTTTCTTTCTTTGACCTATCTAGTTTTACTGACTTCCAGTTTTATTTCTTTACAAATTACGTCAATAAAACTTTACAAATTACATCAATAAAACTTTACATTTTCTAGCATTTTTTATAAAATGTATTTTGTTTGTCATAAAAAAGTTTATCAGTAATATTACGAAAGTCAATATTATAACTATTATATAAGTTCTTAAAAATTTAAATTTTTCAAGTAATGTTGTCGGTACCTTCATTTGCCCAAAAGTGTGCAACAATCCCATTTCGGTCCAGATTATTGAGAGGAACCCTGTTGCGAAGTGGTAGCTTAAAGTCTAAAGTGATACTGCGGTTTGGGCGCCAAAAGGATTATTAAACTTATAGAAAACTATTAAATGGTAGTGGAAATATTTTAGAAAACTTCTTATAAATTCTTTAAATAGAAAAGTACAAGACAGTATACTATAATCGTACAAACCACTGTTTCAAAATGTAAATAAATGATAACTTCCGAACATTTCATCTTCAACCAGATCAAAGTCATACAAAAAAACTCATGAAAACGCTACATTTTCGTTAATACTCGCTTACATCTATTTATTTTTGTAAAACATTTTGATACACTAACTCGGACTGAAGAGATTGAAGTTGGCACATAATGTTATATTTATTAGTGAAAATGTTTGTGTTTTCTGTATTTTAGACTACTTCATTTTGTGTATGGCCTCTACTGTAATGAAAATTTAAAATCTACTGTTCTTGGAAAGCCTGACAAAGGAAAAGCATTTCAAAATTCGTTAAGGTACAGCTGAGTTGCATATGATTATTGCATATGTAATTTATGATTAGCTTTGTTCTATTCATTTTGCCAGTGTTTGTAGATGGTATTTTTATTATTAAAACACCTATGTTTTGAGAGATTAACAACGGTTAGTTGTTAACCGAGTCCTTGGCCAGTCCATCTAATGCCTGGTTTCCAAGAGTTCCCATATGTATTGTGGTAGCAATAGAAAATGTATAACTTTATGATTTCAGATTGGTACAATTATTGTTTTTTATTGTTTGTAACGCACTCATTAAATTGTTGATTATTAAAAAAAAAATTTCTTGTGTCCAAGTGTATTTCAGTGCTTAGTGAATAACTGATGTAATTTCTCCCGTATAATATATACCTAGAACTACTGTTAGGTAAAATATATGTTGTCTGCTATTTTATGTGATTATGTATAAAAAATGTACAGTCCACGAATTCCTGTTTAGATACATTGGTATAAATTAGTTTATCAAAAAACATTGCGAAAACGATGAGAAAACGTCTTCTCGGGTGAGAAAGCAAAGCATTCTCTAGTTTTTTTAATTAAACAGAAATATAAGATTGACTTGAAAATTTGTAATTAATATAATATAATTACTATAATTTAATACCGTTGCATATGGGCGAATTATCTCGTAGATTTACGTTCCCATTTTATATTGCAAATTTATCGTGAAAGTGAAACTTGAATTTGAATTCGGACTTAAGGTTGTTACGAAGCAAAATGAAATTAATGAAATTAATTCTTGAAATTTTTACAGTACATTATTTGCGTAATAAAAAAAATTTCGGCAAAGTTTGTACTTAATCTTGTTCTATAGTTGTCAAGATAAAAAATGTTAACGTTCTCATTGATTTAAAGGTCATTAAATCGACAATCAGAAATGTCAGCATTTCCAAAAAATGTCAAATTCCAAAAAAATTTCTCAACTTTGAGATTGATTTGTGAAGTGAGTCATGAAGATAGAAACTTGAGGTTTGCGCCGTATAAGATATATAAAATATATTTTGAGATGGAAGGAGAATCACTGCAGTAGTATAATTTATAGTGTATGTATATTGAACCTTAGTAAAAGCAGTATGAGTATAAGTTGCTTAATAAGTGAGAGTATTAATAGTATGTGGCAGTATCTTGCAGTATTAAACAGTCACGTGCAATATTATGCAGTAATCGAATACTGCGTTGAATTGCCTAAACGTGCAACCAACTACTGCCACTTACTGCTGATACTACTTAATACAATTGCTGACTGTCTAACATTGCCTCTAACTACCTAATATAGGAATATACTGCTATACATGGGCGTCGCTTCCAAAAATTGCAGGGGGGGGGGGGACGAATTTTTTTTAACAAAATAAACAAACCTAGTGGAAAGTAGATAATAATATATAAACGAAAAAAAAGTATAATTTGAAAAAACACAGTAAAAAAATAGACTTGCTTATTTCTTTGTATCAGAAAATAAAAATTGTAATCTTCTTGTTGTTGTACCAAATTTGTCGATTACATTGTTTACTAGCGTATCCTTATTTTCATTTACATAATTTCGGTATAATATGCTGAGTGTACCAAGACCATTCAATCTATTTTCTGACATCGTAGACCTCAGCCACGTTTTTACTCTTCTGAGAGTACTAAAACTACGTTCTCCAGTACACGTTGTTGACGGTAATGTAATTAATATACTAATAGTAATAATATACTAATTACTTGTTTCGTTGAGTAAATCTTGCAAACTCAAATTAGGCGATTGATGTTCGTTTCTACAGATTTTATACCATAAGAATGCCTTTTCTTTGAGATTATCTATATCATAGAGTTCATTTAATTCATTCATGCTGTCCATGAACTGGTCCAGAGAAAGTTGATTAATTTTTAATGAATGCAAATTAAAAAGTTTGTAAGCAATTGATTGATTTTGACAAAATCGAGTTTCCAAAGATGATATTAAGGAATCTAAATAGGGTACATAAATACTGACACGATAATATTCTAGTGCAGACTGAGTTTTATAATTCGATCTATGTGATTGTTTATCAGTTAACGTGGGCATTTTTGACAAATCCAAATCAAGGGTATCTGATAGTTTTAAAGCTGTTTTCCATACTATATCAAATGATTTTTCTGCGGTAGACCTGTCAGTTCTAAAAATTTTTATTAGTTCCTTTATGTGATTTGACACATCAGATATATTAATATTTACTCCTTGTAAAATATTAGCGACTGGCTCAAGTGCTGCTGAATAAATTGCAATTATTGCTAAGGATATAATAAAAGGGGCAGTCTGTACTGCACAAAGTAGCTGGTGTGCTTTTTGACGAGTGTTATTGTTGTTTGCTTCTACAGACGACAAATCCTGTAAGCTTTGCTTAATATCAGAGAAATGTTTTTTAAATTTTTGAATTGACTGATATTTTGAACTCCATCGGGTTTCACATAGTAGAGGAATATTTGGTATTTTTTTTCGTCTTAGAGTACTTTCTCCAAAAAAAATTATCACGCTTTTAATTGTGACAACAGTATTTCTCACATCTGATACCTGAGTGAGATCATTGATGACTAAATTAAGTTTATGTGAAGCGCAGTGGAAGTATATAGCTTTTGGATATCTATCTTTAATATATTTCTGAACACCGCCTTCTTTGCCAGCAATTGTTGAACAACCGTCATAGCCTTGTCCAACCATATTACTCAGATCTAATCCTAGCTCCATTAAGAATTTTAAAATTTCCTTACTAATAGAAGCTGCATCTAACTGTGATAGAGAAACAAATCCAACAAAATCTTCAAAAACGTCTCCTTCTAAAACATATCTTATTCAAACAGACATTTGTTCTGTTCCAGATATATCTGCTGTTTCATCAGCAAGTACAGAAAAATATTTAGCACTCTTAATCCTTTCAATCCTTTTCATTATAATATATTTTCCACATATGTCTATAAGTTCATTTTGAGTTTGCACAGAAATATACTTTTCGGTTTTTTTACATGTAGATAAGTGATTTTCAGTGATTTTATCACCACTTTCAATTCTAAATTGAAGCAAGTCAATAAAATTACCTTGATCAAATTTTTTGCCTCGAAGTGCCAGATCGTGTGTACCGCAATATAAAATAGTTGAAACTATTGGTTTCAATATATCCCTATTGGATTGTATTTTATTTTTAATATCCTCATCATATTATAGATTTTTCTTTATTGTCTATAATTGTTAAAAAATTTGTGGATTTTTCTATCGCTGTTTTATGCCAATCTGAAGCCAGGTGAATCTTCTTTTGCTCGCTAAAATGTTTATAACGTTTGAAAGCAGATTTTATAAAAGATCCTTGTATACCACGACGAAGAACTGGCTTGAATATAATCAGGACAGTGTTTACATAAAGCCCCTTTAAGGTGCGATGAATAAACTAACCAAGATTTATGCTCATTGAGCCAATTAATATTAAATTTTCTATCACCGGATTCTATATCGTCTTTAAAATTATATGAAATACTTGGCTGCCACGGTTTCATCAAAAGATCGTATTTTAAATTTTCTGGCACCGTGGCACTTACATATTTTCCAACATCTAGATTAGAGCTTGATAATGCACAATTACTAGCAATAACAACATTCCCAGATGTACTAGTACTTGGTACTGAATTTGCATTTGCAGATTGATTTTCTTGCAGAATCAAAAAATTTTCATCGACCTCTATATCTGGCTCACTTACTGTTAATTTTATCTTTTTAGCGAAACAATTTCGAATATCCATCCTAACTAGACTGCAAACTATTGCATGCATTAGTAATTAGCAAATATACAATTAAAATTAAATACAATCTTACATTTTTATCGCCGTGGGTGGTGAGTTTAATATCATTAGCTGAATAATAAAACAAATACCTACACAATTACACAAATGACTTGCTCTGGCATACTACTTACATACTAACTATCAGTAGAAGACTGTCGAGTATAGAAACATCAAAAAAGAGATTGTGTTGTGACTTCCAGTGGTTCAAGTTCCCGGGTTGGCATTGGCTATTGTCTTTTATCATTCGTCGTATTTATTTATTTCAAATTTATTTATTTATTTCAAATATACGGGCATTCGCCCATTAATCGTAGTTGCCGGCGTTTTATGTGTATAGATTTATACGTGGAAGCAGAATTACATATTTTATATATTGCAATTGTTAAATATTATTATCTTTTGACAAAAGCCAGGGGGGAAGCAATCGCCCCCCCCCCCTTATACTTTATGTACCTACTATTATGTACCTACTATTACATACGAATGTAATATTAACATATGCGAAGAGTGAATCGGTACCAGAAATAGGTGTAAAAAAGTTATCATGTAATTTCGTCGACAGTAATTATGCCGACAAGTAATTATGCCGACAAGTAATTACACCGCCAGGTAACTACGCCAACGGTACATACGCGCCGATGGTAAATTCGCCAATAGGTAATAATGCCGATGTCTTAACGCCGACAAATAATTTTGCTGACATTTGATAATTAGTATATAATTTTATAATAAATCAAACAACGGATGGAATGATATTGGTGGTATCTAAGTTATGACATAATGAGTTAGGTCAGTATTAAAAATGGAATTTATTTATTAGTTAATAATAGCAGAATTTTTTTTAAGTATCGCGTCGGAAGGGGGAAAATCTTTTAAAGACACCACCAATAGCAGAATTTAACGTAAAAACAATAATCCCATCTTTCTAGATGCGTAATTTTCTATTTCTGGCTACTACAAGGATGCTTGTAATGGGTTGAGCTACTCAAAGATCTGTCTTTCTAGATCCATAATTTTCGAGTTGGGGCAGTTTCGGGAATATTTCTAATGACAGAAGCAAGTGGTGCAAAGATTCCCTGCCTAAGTATTTTCGAGTGCAATTTATTCCTAAAAATACTTGTACCTATATAATAAAAAATACTCCATGTGTGTTTTATGCTATTTTGTCCGCATTTTGAGAAGGTGTATAAAATTGACTGTTTATAATTGTAATTCACGTCATAAGCTATCATAATTGCATTAGAAACATTTTAAAATTGTAGGCCAGGCTATTGTACTACTCCCAGAGTAGATTGAATTTTAGTAAAGTCGTCATTAAAAAGAAGGTCCATGCGAAGACATAGATCTATCCTGTAAGTTGGAGTAGGTTTCAGTTATTATATTAGCAAAACCGTCAAAGCTCTACAATCATTTTTGAAAATGACATCATTATAGGCAATATGAAATAATAGTGTTAACATCAGTAATAAGCAGCAGCATTAGCTGTAAGTAGCAGTATTGGGCAACATTGGCAGAACCAACCAGTAAGTGGCCGTATTAGGAAGTAAGCGACAGTAAGCAGTATTTTATTGAATATTTCTAAAAAGCAATATACTGTCGTGGAAGGTTGGGTTAACATACCTAATTTCTTTTTCCATCTATGGTTGCCGGCCAGCCTTCAAGTTGGAAGCGGAGACCTCTCAGTAGTGGGTTAATCACTAAGCAAGTTCGTCGCGACGGCAATTTAAATTTTTAATATTTTTAGAGGTTTTTATAAAACCTCTTCAATAAACAAAAAAATAGTCCATATAAATATTTCCAATTCGAATTAGATTCAAATTAAACTTTTAAAATAAATTCTGTATTCAAAAATGAAAACGACGATTGCATGTATGACGTATCACCGCAGTTGCGGTGATTTAAACATCCAAATTTCAAAATTATAATCAATGATCTCAATCAACGGATCCAATATTTTACTATAATCGTCCAATTCCAAAAATCACAATATCCCAAATGCCGTCCAAATTTTGGACAGCTTCCAAACAAATAAATTAACAAAATTATTGACTTAAATCATAATTTTATTCGCATAATCAAACATAAATCTCAAGTCTGAGATGCAATTTATTACCTTTACGGGAAAGCGTCCGCTCACTTTGGCGGACCGGCTTGGAGAGCCTTGAGCATCTTCTCTTTCCGTACCAACATAAAATTGTTAATATACAAAAAAGCGAACAATATTAAAATTGTTTACACTATTTACAATAAATCATTCACAAACCAAAATTAAACATAAATATAATGAAAAGCCCATTATTTACAGTAAATTGAAAATCATCAAATAAAAATTCAAACTTCAAAAACATTCCACATAGCAAATCAAAATTTATAAACTATAAAAATTTTCCACAAATGATTTGGTAACACGACAATTTTGAGCATGTATTATACATACTCAGACCGAGTGATTTCACCTCACCTTCTGTTTTAAAATTAACAATTAATATGCAAAAGAACGAAAATTTTGGTTTTTCCATAGGTACAGTTTTTGTTTCAATATTCTATAGTCAATGTTGAAGTGTGGTTTTTTGACTAAAAATAGTAAAACAAGTGATACATATTACTGCAAGGTACATAAAGAAACATTCTCATAACAAGGGTGGAAAACGTACTTATTTAATTTTACTGAGAATTATATTCTTTTTCTTTAATATCTGCTATAGAAAGATTTAATGTTTTACAAGACGATAAAATTTAATTTTCTAGATAATTGGGTAGTACTCAGGGCTTATCAACATTTAAATATTAGTGAGACCACTAGCAGCAAAAGCAGTGTTAATCGCCATTTGGAAAATGTTTTCCATGATTCTACACTCTTTATTTTTTTATTCTTGTTATTTTAACGTTGTGAAAAAAAACTAGAGAAGTTTTGGGATCCAAAAATCTATCTAACAACATTCTCTCAAATAAGGCAGTTTTATTTGGCTACTGCGTAATATTCTGAAATGGAAATAAATCTAGATTGTGGGATTGTAATAGTATATTGCTTGGCTAAGGATAAAACAAAACGATTTCAGACCAGGGTGAGGACAACACCCTTGTCTGAAATCGTGTTTCATCCCGTGCCATACACACTATTTTACATATTACCTGCAATGAATCTGAGAGTTTCATTAACTAATCTAACCTTCATAAAATATAAAAACTCTCACTGTCAGATAAATTGACGGTTAAAACGATAGATTTAAAACTGAGTAGGTGGGAAGAAACTTGACGGTTTCTATCCTAGGAAAGAAACCAATTGGTTTCTGACCAGCAGTCGTGTTGATTTGCAATTGTCGTGTTTCGACTGTCTCAACAAGCAATGAAACTCGCAGTTTCATAGTAGGTAATATGTAAACTTTTTTTTCTTACAACAAGAATTTCTTTTATAATTATAACCCATTTCTTTCAATTCTTCCATGATTAAATATAAATCACTAAAATAAATCCACAAACGGAGTGTTAGATGCAGAACAGACCTGATAACTACACCGAGCTCTGCAAGGTGGTATCAAGTTAATGTAAAACATCTTAGTTAACGTACACAGTCTCTACTTCTTTTATATCTAAGAAAGAGGTACCAAAATTGCGGTGAAACCCCCCCCCCCCGTATTAGTAAATATTTCTGGTAAGAAGAAGCATCTAGTTTTAATAGTCCATATATAAAGATGTCATCAAACTATTGATGTGAGCCATTAAACCATTGCTTGTTGTTATTTTCACTAGCTTCATATTATTTTCTCTTTACTTTTTGGTATTGAAATCAGTTTGTTGCCTTCGAAATTTAAAGGTGTTATCATTAATTTGTCCTATAACTATGCCGAAACTCCGAATGCTTCTCTATGACTTACAGAAATAAAGTGTCAGTTGACTGAACTGCTATTCCATCGAGATTAATTTTTAGTTCTAACCTCTATTCTGATATTATATAAGTTAGTATTTATATCATACGTCGTATATTATATTGCAACTAAGTAGATCTAATTTGGGAATTTTTGATTTCTATGCTCGTTGTCTTATCCATAGACGTACTTATCCAGTAGACAGAGTCAGCACAGTGACTGGAGATGTAGTGAAGGAGTAGTTTGAATAAAAATAAATTTGAAATATTTACAATTCTCTTCGAATGCTAAGAAAGTGAAAATTAATATATTATATTCTAGTAATAAAAAATTCTTACAGGAGCGAGCGTCACCATTTAAATTCGAAAATTTGTGCAATCAGGAATGAACGAGTGTCCACTTTGTTTCACTTTGTTTCCTATTTCTTTTCAGAACTTACTGCTAGAATTTTTAATTACTAATTTATTAATGTCATAATTTTAAATGTTATAAACTTTAAATTACAGTGATGTTAATTTCAAATTACATTAATTGAATTTATATTACCCGCTTGTTAATTATCTGAGGTTAATTTATTGAATATTAACTGATATAAGTTTAGGCAAGCCTCTTACAAACAATTGGCCGCGAACCAAATTTGTGCATCAAGTTTACGAAACTGTTTATAGGGTATGCGAATTCTATTAACTGATAAATTTATTTGTTTGCATGTGTATACTGCAGTGAATTGGTTATGTTCTAATTCTATTGTAATTCCCCAAACCAAAACTACTTAAGCTTGATTTCATTACAGTAATTTACCCCAAGTTTACTTTGTTTTTAACTTTTTCAGAAAATTTCTCAAATTTGTACTATAAATTTGGTGGGTTAATTTCAGCATATTATATAAAACCTATTTTATAAAATTATAAATTAAAAAAATAAAAATGTTTTGTTCAATTTTTGCAAGATTTGCATTTAAGATCGGCGTCTGTATTAAAAAAATATCAAAGAAAATCAAATATGATATCACGAAGCTGGCCATCAATCTATCAAAACCCTAGAATTAAATTTTCAACAAGTGTATAACTTAACTCAATTTAGTCATTGATTTCATTTTAAAACTTGACACCTCAGAGATGTTAAATAAAAAATCACCTCAAAGGAAAACGTGTTCTGATTGAAAATATACTTCGTTCATTCCCTTATTACTATAAAGCTCCGTCTTAAAACACTTTCGATCTGGAGCAGAAATTTGCTTCGACACTTATAAATGAGTGCAAGAAAACTTCTTTGATCTTCGATTATGTTAACTTGGTAATTGAGCTAAGGGAGTTGTTTATTTTAAAAAATTGAAATAATACTTTTTTGAAACAGAAAATTTAATGTAATCAATAGAGAGTGTAATTAGATAATGAAATTAAGATGTGCGCTCGTATCACTCGGAAAATGTATATAAGTAGCTTTGAAAAAACATTTTCTCATTTTAAGCTGAATGTACTAAATATTTATGATTTTTGATCCCTCAACACAACGCGTACCTTTTAGATGATCCCTTAACGAAGGCTCTCTCATCCCAAATCAATCAATTCAGGTGTTTCCATGGTAACTTGAGACACATATTAAGAGTGAGCCATTTAGAAAATTATACACAGTGTTTTCTGTCGAGGGGAAACTGATCAATATTCAAGTATAAGGGATAACAATCGGTAGATAAAGTAGTAAAAAGAACCTACGTGCGTTGTTTACGAGTAAAATTTTCTGTTAAAATAATCATTTATTAATTTGCTTTAGATGGTTCGAATTAACTATTCAATTATGTATGAGTGATTTAATATTGACGTGTTGACGTATGAGTAATTACACGTGACGAGTTTTGCTAATGATAATTTAATTACATCGTTTTTGTATTTCAAAATTTGTAACAAGAACCGTATACATGGGACTCGTATTCCGAAACGGGACCTTATTATGTCCAATGTCTTTTGGGCAACAAAATCATTTTGATTCAAAAAAAACTACAAAATTGCAAAATTTATTTCTATCTGAAACTGTTTCTCTATCAAATTTTAAATATTTAAAATAACTTGTTGACTCTGTAAATCGGTGGCAGAGGGTGGATGTTTTGGGTTAACACCGAAGTACCTAACTTCAAATTATCAATAAAATATTTATTTATTAGATTAGAAACTATATTTTTCGAGTACACGTACTTTCAACGGAATGAGCAAAACACCGACTCTTATGTGAAAAATCGATATTTCACATTCAATATTTGAAGTAAAAATTTTATACAAATTTTGTAACACTCTATATTTATCCTCTAAGTAAAAATGATATTTTAACGTCAATAAGTAACGGTTCGAATTGAAAAAATAGATAATTAAAAATAATAAAATATTATTTTTCATTATAACGCTTGCTCGCCCAAGGAAGAGTGTCCTACCTATTGAGAACCGCTATACTATGGTCGCACTAATTTGATGTATCTAAAGCTGAATCTGTTTCACGCGGAAACAATCGTACCACAAAACCGCGATTATATTGAATTGTGTTTAATCGCAAAATTAAATTAATTCGAAATATCTGAAAACAATGAAAATAATCTTCTAAAAGTTTGCTTAATATCTTCAGTAAGGTCATCACCATCAAGACAGAAAACTAAGTATAATGTTACAGAAGTAAAAAATCGTTAATTTCTTTTATTTAAATAACGGAACGAATTTTCGTGTTAATAATATTTTCTTTTCAATTAAAAAGAACTTGATAAAATATAAAACAATAAAAAATGCCATTTATTTATGTAGATACGTAAATTTTAATAATCCTATTAACCACGTTATTGCATTACAATAAAGTCCTTACAAATGTTATTTTTCACAGGAAATATATCCTGATAAAATGATTTTCAAACTCGGTGATTTGGAAACACTAAATTTTGTTTTCTTTTAGTTTCACGTGCCATTTGTTGGCTCCTTAAGCCGTACGTAAAATTAATAATTTATTATTTACAACGTGAAATTGATTTTTAGAATAAATTTGAAGTAAATTTAATTAAAAATAATTGAAGTCGGAGGAAAAGGTTAAGGGTGCGGTTTTTTAGCAAAATTTTTAGGGTTGCCAAATAAGAGGGTATACCACAATTACTTTTTATTGATACTTTTGTTCATTCAATTTTGTTGAGAAAATTTCTCGCTGATCTCCTTAACTGTTTTTCATTTGCATTTTAATAACATTTTAATGTTTCGAGATTGATTTTATTGTAAAATCGATGTTTTTAATTTTAATTGAAAAATAAGAAAACCGCCACGTCGAAATTTTAATAATATTAAATTTATATAATGTCAAGGATGAGTTAGTATTCAGAAATCGGCAGAATTTGCATTCGTACCACTTCTGAAAGAGACAATGTTGAGCTTTGCGTTCTGTATAGAATGATCTCAATATCGACTGCCGGCCTACTGAGATATAACTTCGGTTTTTGGCAGCCTAATACGGGATCTGCATATTCATGTGAACGAATGAAAGAACGAGGGAGAAAGCTATGTAGATTAAGGGTGGACAGAAAAGGAAAGATGAAAAGTATGGATCAAAACGTCGCAACTGAATTTCTAATCCACTGTCCAATGCTAAGCTCGGCGAGGAGGACTATGGGAAATATAGAGGCTTAATTCTGGCGACTGTTTCATTCTCTTCCTGTTATTTATTAACCCGCTGCTAGTCTATTTCCTTCTGATACACGAACACATATCCGTGGCAAAACAAAGTTAGATGAATCGAACGTTAGAAAATATGTTGAAAAGAACGAAAACTTGTATGTCATTTGATATCTATGATTTTGCAGGCAATTTTAGGATATTCGGTTTTTTGTTTGTCCTCTGTAATAAAACCAACGTATGACGTATTCACCGCACAGAATTTAATCTTTCAAGGGTCGACTTATTTCGAGCTTTTAATTTCGAAATATCTAATTTGTATTTTTTTTGCTTCTTATTCGTTTTCAAGTTATTGCTGCACATAACAAAATTTATTGTCCTTATCTGCTTTATTTAAATATTTTCCGCAGTTAATTGAGTTTATGAGTCGCCTTTTAAGGATACAGCAAAATAAACGTTAAAACATGTTTTTAAGCAAACATGAAGCATTCGAGTGGTTTTAGTAGACAAATCTTCTCTAAGCTTATAGACAAAAACAAATTTTCTCAATAGTAAGGCGAATTTATGTAAAACCGCCTCGATTCGGATAAAGAAGCTAAGAAATAAAGAATGCCATTTCCCGTATTGGATACACGCATTAAAAACAGTCTGATATGAGCAATAAAATATAAAGGCACTTGCTTTATGGCCTTCTTGATATGCATGCAAAAATATTGAGAGATATATTTCAAAGTTTAGTCGTATCCGTAAACTCTGCAGGGGGTTGAGGGAGAAACCGTTCGAAATCGCGCTTCCGCGTTTTACACTTCTTTTGTGATGTGGTGGTTTGATTTTACGATTTTATGTTACGGTTTTTTTTATTGCTCGGTTCTTTGATACTATCACTCAACGTTCGATCTTATCATTATTTTTCCATATTTTTTAAGTGTTTTATACTTTTATTAGCCTGCCACGCAAATAAATTTAATATAATTTTTACATCGACAAAAATCGTTTTCTTGCTATAAAACAATATCGACTATAACATTTTTGTAAATTCGACAACAATTTTCAAAACGTAGTTTTTTACTTTTTGTAAAATTGTCAATTCGGTAATTGTTTCACTTAAAATTCCAACCCCAGATCAACAAACGAATCTCTGAAACTGGGTGAAAATTTGAACATCCACTGCCATCTAGTGGCATTTCCTCGCAGTAAAACGGTAGGGAAACTCGCTAAAAATTGAATACTCACCAAACTCATTTTCATTTAATATTTTTTAATGAAATAAATAAATTTATTTGTAACGACGAAATCACATTACTTGTCCTAATTAATAAATCTTGTTAATTAACAATTCATGAATGGGAAGGTCTCTTAGTAAAAATACAATACAAAAATTTGTCATATGCTCCCGGGAGTGATAAAACACACGAATCTGACCAATCCCTTACCAGCAGGTTGCCTCACCCTAGGTGAAGAATCATTTATACCTGATTAGAGATAACTTATGTCTTATGAAAAGCATTATATGTCATGTTACCATTAAAACGCATGCTACTACAAGTATGTTTTATAAAAATATTCGTGTCACAATTTTTTTTTAATTTTGTAAATTAGTCGATTAATAGAATTCGTTTTATATTTCAGGACCGGATTGCATAATTTTCACAAATCAACCTAGAAGTTTTTTTTTACAGAAACGCAATATTACACTTTTTAAAAGTGTGAAATTTGATATTAAATTGTTTCAAGATATTTTATTATTTTCACGAACCGCCCCATCTATTTTTATTATCTTTTTCAAAAATATTTATAGTCTTGCCCTGTAACATAGTGGTAAACGAATGTACGTACCTCGACCAACAATCGTAGTTAAAATTTAAATATTTTAGCGATTAGTTAAGTTGTTGTTAAAATTTATAATTTTACTATTCAACTTCGATTTGCAATGCAAAATTTAGACTTAAAGGGATAAAAGCTCTTCGTATACTACTGCAGAAAAACGTAGCTTTTCGGTGCTACAATATTAATATTATAGCATGCAGAAAAGATCAAAACGAAATTTTAGATCAGCTTGCACAATCATTCAAAATGTCTTGTATACTTTTCTTAAATGATCAGTAGTTATTCAAAATATCTGTAAATTTATCTTTTAGGTTTTGCTCTTAAGTGATCCAGTCAAACTTTTAGTGCCATACACTGTTTACTCCGCCTACTATGTTAATCTAATTAGTTCTACCTACTCTAATTTATTGTATTTAATTATAATTATAAATGTAATAATTTTTTCACAAAACTAAAATTTTTGTTAATCTAAAAAAATAATTAGGGGCGTAACACCAGCCATGTCGTAAATAAGTTTTACGAGTAATAAATAATATAATTTATAAAGAATATGTTTAGCATAATTTAGTATAATTTTTTATATTAATATTTTATACAATAAAAATTCAATTTATTTCAGAAATTTTATTTAAATTTAAATCTGTATCTACCTCTGATTTGTTGTTGCCGCAAAACCAGATCAGGTTCTGATTAGCTACTATTGCTATTTTTTACACGCCGAATGTATGGTTTTTTATTTTTGTGTGAAAGGCCCTAAGTGATGCAACAACTAGCTGTTACTAGCTCTTTACTGGATCTGCTTCTTGTTATTAAAATTATAGAAATTGTAATTGAAGTTCACAACGAGCAACCAAAGTTTTGGAAAAATGGTCACCTGATAATCGGTGACAAATAATAATTAAACAAAACAAAATAGAAATTAAGAACAAAAATCATTTACCCCGGTAGCTACCAGCAAGTTCACATGATGGAACACCGAACTCAAATCAAAGCGGTTGTAATAAATTATCCACTAAACTTACTGTTGTTGCTTCGCAAATAACGGTAAAACCAGGTGGGGTGAGAGCATCCCCTTATTTGGGAAATTCTTATTCCGCTGTACATATAACTAACAATTCGCGATTTACATTAAGCGAACGCCACCACATGGAAAAATATTTAATTAAGCTAATACGTATAGTTGGTATAGAAAGTTCTGTTTATAAACTAAACGTTTGCATTCTTTTGGTGTTCTATTTTGTGAAATATTACTTCACCGCGGTTTTACCATAAAATAATTTAGAATCACACTCAAAACAACATTTTTGTTGACATTTGGTAGCGTCACGAGCGTCACCAACGCGTAACGGTAAGATAAATAGCGAATAGAGATTCAATTCAAATTCTAAAAATTTGTGATGTGTGCACTATGTGTACGTTGTGTGCGAATTATTACTTCACCAATTTTATAAACACGTGAACCGATTTCGTTGAACTTTCACATATTGGTTTGGAGCAGTTATTTAAAGAGGTGATTTGATTTCGGTTCAAATTTATTCATTTCTCCCCAATAATTGTCTTTAAACGAAAAATTCTTAGTACATAGAAAACCGTCTTCTTTATTTTCCCAAATAAAAAGTTTTTCGATATCATTAATTTTTTAATAAAATAAAAATGTTTGATAAAAGTAAACCATTTAAGACAAAATAATATTTTTTAAATTATTTTTAACGATTGTATTACCAAATTAGTGTAGCCTAAACCTAAAAGCTGAAATCATTTGAGAATATTAAATCAAAATAAAGTAATTAGATTAGCCAATAGTAATTCAGAAAGCATCAATTGTAATATAAATCTAGACTACGTAGTTTTACCAGAAATAACTTAATACAAAAAGCCTATTTTTATGAAAACAGTGTTTTCTTTATAATTATTAAAATACATGAAACAGAATATTTCCGTCAATAAATAAATAGTTAAATATATAAATAAATTTAATTGCAGCTCCAAAATACGGGGAGTGAAATTTTTTCTTGATTAATAATAATAATGTTTTCGTACTCATGCAAAAGCAAAAATCAAGCAATACCATTATTTCTGGTATACAAAGTGTTTAAAATGCAGACGTTATTCAGACCGCTATAATTGAAAATATAATAGTTTAGAATACGAACACTTTTATGTAGCTTTTTTTTAGATATCTGTTAGATTTAATAATTTTGTTTACCTTTTATACGAAGCAAATGTACTATTGCGGTTTGCTTTACAAAAACTTTCCATAGAAAGTTCAAAGTTACATTTTAATAAAACTATATATTATTTTACTATTGTATGAATATACATTATTTTTTCAATTTGTGATTATAATTAAAACAAGGGCGTTGTTTTAAATCTCGTTTTAAATTTATAAAAAATACCAAACGATCATATACATAGTAATTAGGTATAGCATCAAGAAAATTGAACTGGAGACTTAATTATTGCGGGTGTGAATCTCAGATACTTCAGAATTTTTTGAGCTGTGGTTCAGATTTTCAAATGGGTTGGATTAGGATATAGACTACAAATGGAAAACCTGAATAATTCTTTCTCTGTTTCTTTGAAAACTTGAAAGTTTTGCTTACAGCATGCAAACTCTTCGTATATCATGTAGCTTCAGATTTTTGAAACAAAAATTACACTAACATACTTTAAGCAATTTGATAACTATGACATAAATGTAAACAGGATAATAATTAGTACGTCTATCACGAACTACGACAGATAAAGGTACATATATCAAAGTTTACAAACCGGGAGCGTTAACTACGATTGCGGTGTTTATGATGTATGTACCGCCAAGAGGAATTGGTCTAAGACATAGAAAGGCTACCAACAAAGGACCAACAAAGGCTTAAATACTCCGTGGAGAATTCTACAGCGAATTAAATTTTATCTTCTAGATTAACTTGCCTACAGTTGTCAAATCTTAACTGTTGTGAATATTATTACTTCTTCATATACTAATATAGTAAAGCCAGTAAGTGAGTGGGTGAGTTGTAATAAAAAATTTTAATTTTCCAGTTTCAGATTTACAAGGTTCAAAAGTTTTTCACTTTTTATTTTTTTAAATGAAAAGAATGTGCGTTTATTTATCACGTATCCCCCGTAATTTAGCCAAATTAAATTTCGTTATCCAAATACTAATGGTAACAAGAAACGTGCATCTAGGAATGTCAAAAATCATGCCTAACTATAAATCTTAGTAATAAATCAGAAGTAAAGTAATTATGAGTGTTATGATTCCTCTGAGATATTTTCGTTTTAATACACTGATTACATGACATTATTTTATATTAAAATTAAAATGTAGGCGTGTTTAGAAAATAACGCAACATCGAGTGCGTTTCAATATAAATTACTTTTTATTTTTGTACATGCTTTCCTCAAGACTTACCCCACATTATACCAAGTGGTAATATTTTCAAATTTTTCAATTTTACTATATTGAATTGAATATTAAAAAAGCCATGTCAATTCGATATTAAAAATATACATATGCGTATGACGTTCTATATTATGAGAAAACGAAATTTCTATTCCCGAATTTATGACTTTTAATATCCACGTATGAATTGTAAAAACGTTTGTTTTATATTGATATTTTATATTATTATTTTCTCTGTCACATAATATATTTAATATTGTCTTGTTTTGTTGAAATGACGCAATAGAAAAAATATATATTTTTGAGACGACAATTCGAAACTAAAAATAAGGATCTTAATTCTTTTTTCGAATAAAAGATATACTGTCGTGGGATGCAATATAGAAACTTTTGCCATTTCCAATCCACAGTATCTGCAAGTGAAGATATCAAGATAGATGATTATGGCGCTATATAAAAACAACATCGATCATAATACCCTAACTCCTTTCTTTATTTGATTTCAACGTGATCTGCGAAACACGAGCGAAAATGTTGAATGAACGTTGAATTCGATAGCACTAAAATATCTATTATATGAATAAAAACAATTTTTAATGACATTTTATTGATAATTTTTCTATTAATGTAATTAAATTTACAAAAAAAAAGCTAGTGACCCCGACGTGATTTGAACACGCAACCTTCTGATCTGGAGTCAGACGCGCTACCGTTGCGCCACGGAGTCTTGCTTACCTGAATTTCAGCAAAACGAGTGGTGCCCGAAGAAACCTGCACTAATTTTCCAATTTTTTCGTTAGACATATCGAAGAAACTTTGAATTAAACTTTAATGGTTTTAGAAACTTTATTATAAAACTGCTAATTGTGTTTTGATAAAAGTTCTCTTAAACATCGCTCATCCATATAAAAATAACGACACAAGTTGACAATTGCGGTTATGATATTTATGACAGTGATGACACAAACCGATTAAGCGATATCAACTTTTGTTTTTA
The DNA here is from genome assembly GCA_949152465.1 of Cantharis flavilabris. Classification (NCBI taxonomy): domain Eukaryota; kingdom Metazoa; phylum Arthropoda; class Insecta; order Coleoptera; family Cantharidae; genus Cantharis; species Cantharis flavilabris. Next base: position 18,140,354 of record OX424438.1, read on the forward strand.
GAAAAGTTTCGACAGCAAAATTGTTGTTTTATTTATTACTCTGTAATCTCTCTAAAATAACTTTCAGTTAATAGTTTTTTGGTCCAGCTGTGAGTTTGAGAGTTTATGAATCCGCAACAACTCAAACTTTTCCAATCTTAATCCTGTTTAGAATTATATGCTTGTACTTCTTTCATGTTCTTTAATAAGTAAAAGTATAATTTTTAAAATGAAAAAATATTTTTATGGTTTTCGGTTGAATACCAAACAAAACAGCAGCTCTCTGCTCATTTTAAGGATTTCAATTTTGCAAGCAGCGAAATTTGCGAAGATATCAAAACAAACTGGAAACCAATAATTATAATTTAAAATAATAAAGACGTCCGTCGGTCGTAAGGAAAGGGAGAGAGCTTTATTATTTTTTTCGTGTTTGCGGTGCGAACCTCGGATATTCAGAATCGAAATGAATTAAAAAACGATTTGTTATTAACAAATTAAGCAACAGCAGGTTGTAACGTGTCGTTTATGCATTATGAAAATAAAATTCAATAAGTCTTTTCAACAGTTGTAAAACAAGAAATGTGTCACCAATATCTTGATTGGTAAAAGCATTCTATAAAATATGTAAAGCACTTGTATAACGGCATACATCATTCTATAAACGTCAAATTGATACCGACTCTTATCTCTTATCAAATTTATACAAAATTTCATTCAAACATAGCAAGCATATCTGATATCATTGGTAATAGTCACGACATTTCGAACTAATTTATACTTTTATGTAGAACGTGTTTATTTTCTACCTTTTATTCTTAATGTGGTAGATAAAGACATTCGGTGTATGTATGTTTAAAGTTAGTTGTATTTATTTATATTTGTGTGGATTTACGTTGCTTAGCAATTAGGAATATATATTGATTTATTCTGAGGTGATATGCAAATATAAATTGATTGTGTTTAAAGAAATTAAATTGTATTTTACTGCCACTTAACTGCTTATAAATTGAATCGGCTAGCACACGACCGACGTTATATTATTTTTTGTGCCACTCATGTTGGCTATCGAGGGAAAAAGAGAAAAATTTACGGCCGAGCTTCAATAATTTTTTTTAAATTTTATGTGTTGTCGCTTTACAGTTCACTTAATTCAAAGTCGTGGCAAAACATAAGTTTTTCCGTCTTGGAGAAAAATTACACTTTCACGTTTTAGCTAAGCATTAACTGAAAACACAAAGCTCACAAGGAAGTTTCTTTTTATATTTATTGGGCAAGAACTATGATGTATAGTAATGCATTATAATTTAAAAAATAGAGGTGCTTATCTGAACCACATAATAGAGTACCTAAGGTACCTAATGTATTGATAGTAGATACACACGGCTATTAATAAGTTAATGTTGCGTGTCACCTTGTTGTCGCCAATCATGCAATGAAAGCATACAACTATAAATCATGATTCGGACTTTCATTTCCTGACTTCCATTTTTTTTATTTTGTCATCGTCGTTATTTTGGTCTAGACAAATTGCATTTTTTCCTTTGTATTATAAATGCATTCCAAGTTTACAACCCCAATCAAATATAATTTAATTCGTATCAACTATATTATTAAAAGATATTCAATTTCACGAAAATGTTATTTTATCGATAATAAATTATGCATTCGTTCTATTACGAATTCTTCTTATTCGTTTATTTAATGTAATATTTACATAACTATTTTAGTTATGTCGTTAATCCATTTTTAACTACAATTCAAGGTCTTCGATGACTGGTAAAAAAAACAAAGGTTTCAATAAAAACGCTGGAAAATTAATTTCACAAGTTGAAAGTTGAAACAAGTTGAAGCCGCGTTAAGGCATGTGAGTACCCTAGGCATTTTTTTTTGCCGCCCCTTATAATAAAAAATTGAAATTATTGATCAGAAATCTCTGATACTTCCCTTGAACTACCTTGAATTTTTATTTATGTTACTTTTTTTATTAGAATTAATTAGAATTTTTGCTGCCCCTAAAAGACTGCCTTGCCGCCCTAGGCAGTTGCCTTGCTCGCCTAATGGATAATCGGCGCTGATAGTGTAGCTAAGTTTTTCGTGTAATAAGATCTACAAACGTAAAAACAAAAATAAAGTAATTAGTGATCTACGAGAAAAAAGTCTGATATATTGTATTTAATTGTCCTATTCTACAAATTAGCTCAATATATCCTGTTAAAACTTTAAACTCCATCTGGATGTCTTGGTAGTCGGTTCTTTCAAAACTGTTAACCATAACAGACTCTAATGATCCGCGATCATCAATGCAGTCAGTTTGTGATGTTTAATAATAAGATACTATAGTTACTGCTGGATTTGTAGTATTACTTACATTTATTAATCAATCGATTATGTAATTTTATAGGAACATTAACATTAACTCATTAACTATGAATCTTAATTATATTTAAAAATGACGAAAAATTAGATAAAGCGTTTATCTGGGCATTCCAGGAGATACAAAGCTCTTGTCGTCACTGACTTCAAAAATTTTATTTGAAAACAGGCAAATAAAAACAAGCGTTTATTAAGTATTTATATATTTTGAAATATTTTTATATTGTTTATAATTTTTATAAAAAGGAAGTGAAAATTTGTTAACTAACTCTTAAAAAATTTAAAATTAGTGCGTTGTTTTCGTATTGTTCCTTCTAACAGTGTTAGATTTAAAAAAGTTTAGTAGGCTTACATTTTGAGTTTTGAAAAAACTGCTAAAAACATATTTTAGTAATTAATGCAAATGGCATATCTGGGACGATTTTATAACTTACGAGTATTCATACAATTGTTGATAAAACAAATTGTATTTGGGTTAAGCCAAGTTTGCTTGGGTAACTTTGGGCAATTTTCTTGAGTGGTTATTTATAACCGATTAAATATTTTAATTGAAATTGTTCCAAATATTATTTGTTTGTGCTTGAGGTACTTAAAGTACTTAAAGTACTTAGAGTACTTAAATATTTCTAATCAAAATAAATCAATATTTATCGAGAAATTATATCATTTGCGTTCTACTCCCTACCTTCCGCTACAGTACCAGCTAACTTATACGAAAATCAAGAATTACACTCAAATACAATAAAGTATTATCTACTTTAGAAGTAAATGAATATTTTTCTTACCTTTCTTTTTATTACTTTGTTTTATATAGGTTTTCCATGTTAGGTGTCGATTCAAGTAAATACCCAAATGTATGATCTGTGTATGGAACCTGCTTGCCATTTAGGGTTATAGAAGGGCAAGTTTCTTTTTTTAGTGTAAATTAACATCCGCAAATTTTGACTTGTTTACCTTCTCCATGTATTTAATCACTTTTCTATTTTTTGTAGTTTTACTTGTAAACTTTTAACTTGTAAAGTTTTACTTGTAAAGGAAAAATCTAAAGTGTACAGGAGGTACAAGATTGGCCCCGGGACGTTACCCTGTGATACACTAGTCCCAACTGGGAATATTCTCGTGTATGCTTCTTGAAATCTCACAAGAAAGTGTCTATTGCTATATAAGATTTAATTAGTTCGTATAAATCATAGAGGAACATCTTTTTTAGGTTTCGGAATCATAATTATTTGCGCTATCTTTCTATTGGAGTGAAAAGAGTGGAAACAATATGGTGCTTAATTTAATTGCTTTCATTAGTAGTTCTTGCTAAATTCTACCGGTTATTAAATTGTAGCCTGGGGCCCTATTCTTGAATTTACTCGAATTCTTTTTTTTCACTTTCGCATGCAAATGAAAAATTGCTATTCTCGAGCAATCGTGTACGAATCGTTGCGCATGAAAATCACACGAATTGCAACATCTGGGTCTAAGCAGGAGAAACATGATCGTGTGCAAAAGTCTAAAACTTGCGCATGTGCAATTAATAAAAATTATTTAATTTATTGTCATTGTATAGCTTGAATTTGGAAAATATTATTTCTTTTTATTATTTTTTTTTAAATAAATTTTATTTATTTAAAATTTAAAAAATTATTTTTATGACAGAATTATTTATACTTACTTAATCATTTTTTATTTGCAATATCGAGAAGTGCATTTGCAATTTTTTCTTTTGCAATTACTTCCCTTTCTTTTGCAATTACCTCCCTTTCTTTTGCAATTACCTCCCTTTCTAGTAATTCCAATTTTCTTTTCTGGTACAACTCCCTCTTTTTCAATTTTTCTGTGCAATGTTCTGCAAGTTTCTCGCTTGCAAAAATACTGTGTTGAAGTCGGTGTGAAGTCTTTCTGCGTCTTGATGTACTTCTTGGCAGTACTTCCTTTTCATTTTCTGGTTCTTGTGCTAATAAAGACAGAGGGATAGATGACCTCTCATCTTCAAAGTTTTTCAGTTTCAGTCATTTTCAGTTGTCGAGCTTTCCGGTGATGACAAATCCAAGTCTGCTTTAGATTCTCGCGCATCTGCATGGCCATCTATGACAATTGGATTCATAAGTTCTAAAACATTTTCGTCAAGTGTGGTTAATCTTTCCTTTGTTGGTTTTCCACCACCTGTTTGGCTAGTGTAGTTTTTTATGAAGCTGTTATTCTTTTTTTGCTTTAGTCCTCATATCTTGCCAAGTCTTTCTCCATTGCTTCCAATCTTTCTTAGCACCCCCTATAGAATTCCTCATAGAAGGAACAAATAATGTTCCTGAACCAGATGATGAAGAAGAAGAAGAACAAGTAGATGATAGTACTTTAGGTTGCCTTGAAGAGGGAGATTACAATGAAGATGCAGCTACAGATTCTAGACGAATCGATCCTGACTTAGTAGAAGGACGAAAATTGCAAAGAATGGTAATAAGAAATTTTTTTTCAGATAATTAGAGTAATATGTAATTTATTATCATATTTAATAAATTTAAAAATTTAAAATTTTTAAAAAAAAAAAAAAAAAAAAGTGCATTTTCAATTTTGCATATGTCTGTATAATGACGCAATACTATTGGTCGAGCCGTTTTTTCGCACGGAATAACATTCGTTTGCATTCTTCAATCAATCGTTTGTGAAACTTACCATGCGAAATTAATCGTGTGCGAAGTGAATTTCGTGTGCCATGTAAGAATACCATTTTTAGTGATCGAACAATCTTGAGCGAAACTTACCCATGCGAACAATTCACATGCGAATAAATTCGACTAAGTTCAAGAATAGAGCCCCTGGTGATTTTTTGTGGTAAATTTCCTGTCGTGTAATGTTTTTTACTTCTTATGTTTTGAATTTTTTTAATGAAAAATTCATTTGGTGAGCATTTCTAGAAATTAGGTGATTTTACTTTCATCTTCGTTACTTATTTCAGATGGAAAGGGTTTGAAAACTCTTTCTAGGGGCCGGTTGTATCAACTTCTCGTGAATGCCGGTTCAACTGAGCAGCAGTTCAACCCTGAACTAGGTTCACAGTTCTTTGTGTTGTACAATAGAATTTCAGAAGGCGTTTAGTTGAACGGAGTTTTGACTAGGGCAGGGCGATATTCACAAATCGATAACGAATTTCCATAATTCCAAAACCAATTTTTGCGTTAAACCGAAGTTCACCTTGAACGACTTTTGGACGAGGCTGGTATAACCGGTCCTAAAGTATTCTGCAAATACTTTTGTCTTTTCCTTATTACCTATATCGTTCTATTGCTGTTTCGAGTTCTTTTTCAGTTTTTAAAGATACTTTAATATTTCTGAATTCATTCCAGTCTGTTCTTTTGCTGCAAAATGATGAAGGTTTTTGTTTATCTGTTGTTAATCAGCTAACAGCAACTATTACAGAAGAGTGATCTGAAGTTAGGTTCAAACGAAACTATTTGCATTTATTCCTTTAGGTATACAGAAATAAAGCAGATCAGCAATTTTCCTTAGATCTGAAGGTAAATAGGTGGGTTCCACACTTGCGCTTTTTTATAAAAAAGTTTTTATTCAAGGTTAGGTATATCCCATGAGGTATAGCTGTCTACTCTTTGATGTGGCATTATGTTATCTGGAGCCCCACCATGGGTATTTAGCATTATAATCTCCTCCTGCAATAAATCTATTTTTGAGTGTTTAAAAATATTTTTCTTGGAATTGCATATTTTGGTGGACAGTAGATAGCTGTGAGTGTGATTGACCCAATACAGTCTTTAGGTTAATGTTAGTTTATGATTTTTATTTAACGAAATTGTCTTCAAAAATGAGATATCCGCGCGAAGATATGCATCGGTTATGTCGGTTAATGTTGGTTTATGATTTTTCCTTAGCGAAATTGTCCGTAAAAAGGAGAAATTTTTTATTTTATTTAAATTTTTCAAAAAACTATTTGTTGAAGTTTAAATTATCATTACAGTATTGCGATAAGTATTAAAGAGGCTAACGGGTCTTAATCCAGTAATACTCTAAGTTGTCGTGGGTGGAACTTACATGTTTTGCACGGGCACCTTTTTGACCTTTGGTGCAACTTACATGTTTACCATCGGCAGATCAACAAAAAAGAAGATAATGTCCACTGTTTGCTTGTAGATATTCATGTTAAATTGTTCTTTTTTGGTTGTGTTTAATTGAAGACTTAATTGTGATTGCAGTGCACCCAAAAGTAGCACTGTCCGGCCACTGTGTGCTATAAATGTTATATCCTGACATTTTTAGATAACTCCTTTTTGTGCTGTTTGTAATGAAATTTACCTTACGGCAAATTTTTATCACACCTGGAATAGATGTTTTCCAGTAATAAATTTTGTGACGATGCCCAGATAGAAAAACTAGCTTTTTTTTTAAATGGAGGCAAAAGAGCGCAGGTCCTGAAATCAACTGAAATTGCTTCCTTTCTCAAGAAAATAAAACTCCAATAAACAATCAATTCTATATTGAATCTTAATATTGTAACAACAATTTCCAACGCACACTAATGAAAACGGCAGCACAAAATTCGAACTATGTAATAGCAATAAAAACGGAAACCCCTGCGTTTGCACGACACACAGCATCAAATAAGAAGACAAAAATACACTTACGCAGTACCAGGTTCGTTTACAAATTATTAATATGACAAGTATAACAAGTAAGTAATATGATAATTCCAACTTGTTACTGCTTGTGGGCAAATGGTTTGGATCGCAATTATCCAGGTTAATAATAAATCCAAAAGAAGGTAACCGGTGATGAAAAATTAATAGTGCGATCTTCAACTCGGTAACCAACCGACGTCGCGTTGAACTCACAAAAAAGGATTATCGGCTTACTTTTATGAAATATTCAGCTTCGAATAACTGCATTACTTCAACGAAATTTGAAACGTCACTCTACGCTGACCGTTTATTCAAATCTGTCCTGCGGGGTTTTAATGCGAATCGCCCTGAGCAGAATATGCGCCGTGCCAAGAATTATGCGTAAGAAGACATAGGCGTACCGAAAACAATGGCGCAGGGCAATAAATTGTTACACGCTAAAAATGGGAAAGTAAAATGGGATTACTGCACGTCAGTAATTAAGTGATATTCACTTTGTTAACTTATAAAAGAAAACCGCCAATATATAATATTTCATTGCGAATATTGAAAACACAACAGAAATGGAGGCCCTTTAAGCCGGGGCCCCGCATGCTTGCACCACCGCACCTCCATAGTTCCACCCCCCTGGGTTTTGTGGTAAAAACTTTTGGTATGTCCATACGCCTGACATCTGGTACGTTGTGGTACGTCTCTTTTTTTGTGGCCTGCTCAAAAGGTATTATTAATTATTTTAATTTATAATATTCCTGATTATATTTGTTACGTTCTAGGGACTACATTGTCGAATGTATTGGTTGTCGCTTATCTTAAACTTATCTTAAACATTTTTTGGTTACAATTATAATTATTTTAATTTTTTTAAATTGATAAAAATTAGAATTCGAAATTCGAAATTAAATTTTAATATATTATTACGAAAAACAACAAAGAATTTATAAAAAGAAAAAGAATTTATAACATTTTTATGCAAACATTGCACTTACATTGACATAATAATATGCATAATAAAAAATAGATTACAATACCGTTAATAATGCTATTTGCTAACCAGAAAGTGTTTATTGCATCTACTAAAGGCAAATGATACCTCAAAACTAGAAGGTTTTCGTTCCGATTAATTATTTACTCAACTTTGACTTTTATCGCTAAAATTTGTACTTATATTGGCAATGGAAGCAATGTGAAGGCACGAGGAAATAAGATGGATTGTATGAGTAGCATATATTCTTATGTAATCAATTTTAATTTTGATACAATACAGACTTATCATTCAAGCTTGACTCTTCCGAAGACCTTCGGAGTCCAAAGATTTGAAAGCTTTATAGTGTAGTTATAATGCAAAAACATCTTCCGCGGTGTTCGGATGTATGTAGATACGTTATTTGAAGTCTATCTCAGGAGTATATTGAAATCCCGAAAGACGTGATTCATTTAAGGAACGTTCGCAAACAAACGTACAATTACTATAAACCAAAGCTAAATACCGAACAGGCTCTAAATTCAGCCAAACTTAACACACACTGGTATTAAATTTAATCAAAGTAACAATGTAGCGGTTACGAACGAAACCTCGACCGTCTTAGAGGGTGTTGAAAATATAAGTTCTCATTTGTAATTTGCCAAGTGCGTTAGTTAACGTCTTCGCGCGAAATATCAAGAGGGCCGTTAGGAGAAAGTTGGAGAAAGTCACAGTTTTGATTATTAAACGCGCTAAATCCGCCTTTATATTCGTCTAAAATAAGAACACTTAACTTAGGGAAGATTTGATTAAAATTATTATAGCTCGCCTAAGTATGATTGTGTTATTTAAGGTGAGACTTGAGGTACGTGTTATTTAAACTCACAAAATCCCTGCTACGTACACCTATTAGATTTCTCTCTTACATTTGCAAATCCGACTTTCTTAAGCGAAAGCAAGACGAACGATGTTTTATAAAATTACTCACTTTAAAAGTGCGTATTAATGTGTTACATCGTCAAGTAAGCTGCTTGCACGTTCTGTCTTAATATTCTCAACAAATATCGACGTTTGTGGCAAAAGCCGTTATTATCTTTATGGCTACGACTTGAAAACTTACCGGAGAAAATGTATAAACTTCAGCAGATTAAATTTTAATTTAAATTATACGATTTAATTTTTTTATTGTCACATCATCTAATCTAATGGTCGTTCCGTTGGATTAAGGTGCTACATCAAGATTTTGACTTTTCAAGTCGAAATTTTAAATATTTCAAATATCAAGAACGATTTCGTCTACCTAATAGGACACTAAATTGTCAAAGTCTGAAAGCAATCACTTAAAATTGTTTTCAAATACTTTTTCATGCACAAAAATTTTCTCATCAATTTCAACTCGATGTTGTAATTTGAGATGCAAAGAAAATGAAATCGATAAACTCAAAATTATTAACAATACATAACTAAAAAGTTTGATGATGTAAAAGCTTTGATATCATTTTTATCTGTAGACAAGCATTCGTCCGCCTACATATCAATAAGAAATCACTTTGAAAAACGTCAATTCAAAGTGAATGAAGCGTTGGACGTTTGTAACATGCTTATACCTTTATTAAGCCATTTTCATCTTAAACGTTTAGATGTAAAATATTTGAAAAATTGATTATGCAGCTCTTATGACTTTGTAGGGTATTAAATGTACTTGGCGTTTTTCTATATTAAAATTTTCTTCAAATATAAAATAGAGCTTAAAGACAAATTTTTACCGGGTGTTAATAGTTGGGATTATTCTAAAAAGGGAGTTATATTTCATACAAACTCATATTGCATCATCTGCGGGTATATATTGGAGTATAGAATCTATTCATTCCCTAATGATGTGTTAATTATTAAGCAACCTTTTTCAAACTTTACGTTCCATTTAAAAAACGATCATTTGGTACACAATACGACTTACATTTTCAAGAACGAACATACACACAGAAATATCTTCCTGTAAACAGAATTTATTATACGCATATAATACTAGGTATATTTTGTTAGCAAGCCAAATATAAATTCTTATATTATTATAAATAATCAATTTTTTCATTTGTACTGTAAATATTAGTCTTCCTTTGTACTATTTCTCAATTGTATTCCTAAAATATAATAAATCGTACAAAACATTGTTTTTTCTCGTAAGCAGCACAACAATTTTCAAAGGTCCCGCATTCAAAATTCGAATTTTCCGATCGATTAATTCAACCGCACCGAAAAAAACCTTTTAAATGAAAAGTCCACAAAATAGCTTTATAACTTCTTAATCTTTTATGTTATCTTATATCCCTTATTCAAAGTTAAACATTTACCCAAATTTAAACGTAAATTTGTGGGTTGCTTTAAATTCAACATACCTTTATAAATCCCAATCCGATTTATCGAACCGATGACTTTGGTTTGTTTTGCCAGAGACTACTGGGAGCATCTTGCGGGACTGATATTCTTGTAGTGGAACAAATGTTTCATCCATGAATAAGCTTTGTGTTTAAAAATAGGGGGCGAAGACAATGATTCCTTTTTAGCGTTCGTGATTTTCGGTTAACTTTTAACATCTTAATTTCTTTTTCCGTTTTAATCGGTTACTTATTACAGAAGCAATTGATGCCAAATTTATTTACATTACATTTTACTTTCCCTTACCTTCATATAGCTTCGTATTGGTATTTTCTCATATTTATGAAGGGCGGTTGGAAGGATAATGCAAAGCACAAGGGTATAAATTGAATACCTCGCTATATGTATAATAGAAGCAAATTTAGGCCAATATCCATTCTTCGATAAATCGAGTTTAAATTTTAAACATCTTTACTATAGAAGGGAAAAGCTAAAATTACTTCTCGATTCTGCTATCGCCGATAAAAATGAGAATAATAGTTTATAAGTAATGAAACATGAACCTATGTTAAATAATTATTATTCGTAAAAAAAATTAAGGAGTGCGGTGGTACCTATACTACACAAGTGGTAAGGAAATTAATTTAATATCTTATTCACTCATCAAGTAATAAATAATTGTTAGAAGCAATGAATCTACTAACCCTCTAAAATCCCTCGAGACGTAGCAATATTGAATATTTACCAAATTATCAGATATAATTCTCCGACTTAAGAGTTTCAAACAATACTAAATCGAAAGCAAACTTCTATTTACCTGCTCTAAAAGTGTATTGTAGTGAAATCAAGCTTAAAATTAGAATAAATATTAGCGCAAGGAATTGGAGAATTTGTATTTTAAGCTTATTAAGTGTAACTGTTTGATTAATAATTTATACACACTATTTAATAATTCCACGTCTGCTAAAATTACTTTTGAAAAATTTTGTTAAGAGAAAAAATATTTTTGTATTTTTTCGCATCATACAATCAATTATGTAAGGAGTCCTGTAAAATCAACGTAGTGTGAGCAAATAAGGATACCCCAATAGTACCTTGGGAAATCGGATGTGTTCTGCTTACAAAATGCAATCAATACATCCCTCACTTATTCGAAAGACAACCACAAGGTTTCTGAACACGGACAAACGACCACTAATTAATTGCAGTTAAAATAATACAGGATAAAGAATATGTCTCTGACAACGGATATTCTTAACTAAGAAGAAGTTTTCTATTACTTCCATAACTTTTATCGATGCTTCATATATTTTTCTTTCATTGCGAATTTAGTTAGTACCACATTATTTAAAACAATTCAATTTCGAGTTCTTAAAGTTCAATTCAAAAACATTTGACGCTGACATCTTCAGACATGTTTATTGTAAAACGAATTCAACTTCCAGCCGAATACAAATGTTTGAGATTAAGGCAATCAATGGCATTAGAAAATGAAAATTAAACCGCAGTTTAACTCATACTTAAAAGTCACTGACATTTAGGTTTATATCAGTTATAATAAATGCAAATTCAAAAACCGATTGAGACAAGTCTCTAATGTTAAAATGTAAATCTGATGCTTTCAAATTACATCGTCGAATGCAGTGTTGTGATTTCAGTTGGAAATAGTTCCTCATGTCATGGAAATTTCTGCAACCATGCAAAAGAATGTTTTTTATAATCCCAGTTATAAATCGATGATAATAATGACAACGTTACTGCTACTAACCACTTAAATAATGTTAATGTTTAAAATAATTCAAAATTGCTGCTTAAAGTACATGCGTGAAAAAAGAGATCCCCACGTTGGGTGCCAGTGAAACATATCTTTTTATATTTTGCCATTTTTGAAATCTTAATTTTTTGTATAGAGGATACTGCATTGCTTTGGTGCAAAACCTTTTGGATTCTGGATTTTTAGTAGGAAGGCAAGAGAAAAGATCTCCACGTGCACTTATTCCGCTAAATCTGTAATAACAAAAACCTTTTCCTAGAAAATTCGTGAATCCTATCACACCCGGAATAGCTTCTTCTCCTGTAGTTAATTATGGGATAAGGCCCTGATGTTGAATTTGCAACTAGCTCTGTTAATTGAATAGAGGTAAAGAGCGTGGATCCAAAAGAATAAAGATTTATTTTCTCGTTCTAAGTAAAACTCAGACAAGGAGTTGAAGAGATGAAACTCAAAATATTGCGGTTTACAACAAACTGTAAACTATTTGATCAGAGACGTGTCCATGGGTGGGGGAGAGCTTCTTCCCAATAATCTTCGGTAATTGGCAAAGGTTGTGAAAAATTGGCAATTCACCAAAGAGTTAGCAAAACTACTATTTGTTACAAATCGCATTAAGTCTATCATTCGCCATGAACCAAAAACCTGCTTAAGATTCCATAGTCTGCCAAGAATTAAATTAAAAGAATTACGTCCACACTTTTTTGTATACTTAAAATTGTTATACGCCTAGCCGATTGTGCTAAATTTGATGGAACGGCATCCATCTTGTCACTCCTCAAGCTATTTCAACTGCAGGATTAACTCAAATATCTTGGCACTGATTCTGGCCACGTCAGGCTAAAAGTTCACAATGATTTTGTAATATAAGGTGGATACAAGAGGTGTTTTTACAACAAGATTTCAACGAAAAACTCCGTACTAATGGTTCTTATAATTTACCATTTTGGTAAAAAAACATGGTACTTTACTAAAACAAATAGCTGATAATAAGCGGCCATGTTGAATTTAACTGATGTTTCTCTGAAATACCAATCCTAAATGCCATATATCCCTGCGGTTTCAACTTTAGACGGTATATGATTTCCATATAAAGTAATACGAATTAACTTGATTTGTAACGCTAATTCCAGGTTTCCTATAATGCGGTTTTCATATACTGCGGTACGAATAAATCGCTTTATAAGGGGGTTAATTGTACCTCTTTTTGAGATATTTTCATTTGTTTTATTACATCTCCGACACTTGGAATCTCTTACAGATATCAGCGTTAAGATGTTTGTTTAATTTTCATTGTTTAGTTGATCTCGACAATTACCAGTAGATTAACTCTAAACAGCTTTAAACAATATTTTAAATATTATCTTGTATAAATTTTATCCAATGACAACAACAACTGACTAAATTATTATTAATTTTAACAATTAAATTTTACACTTACAATAATAAGAAATTAATAATTCTTTTTAAATTTCAGAGGTAATCGATTTGAAATAAAAATAAGGAATAAAATAATAACGTGATGATTAATTTTGATTAAAATGAGTGCAAAAAATAAGAAATACGCTATAAATCTGCAACACAAAATTTAATCGTTTTAATTAATGAACTATTCATGGCAATTTGCTTAGTACAAAATTTGTCCATATACATATAAATGAATAATATTAATTTTGATTTAAATAATTTTGTTTGTTTATTGATGCTAGTACACATAATAGATAATTACGTAACCAGCCGAAGAGTGAATCTTTTCTGGGGGATTCAGAACGAGCTGCAGCTTGAGAAACCTAGTATAAATATCGTTTTTCAAAATCCTCCTTAGAATTTTTGAGGATTATTTTGTAAATTATGTATTTCCTTTCAGAAGTTTTGATTTAGTGGTTGCCGATTTTGTAAAATTTGTAATTATTTTAAACTTTGTTGTTTTCTCGCCAACTAATTGAGGTTGCAACAATTAGGTGGGGAAACCCGGTCTTTTGTTTTCTCCCTGAAAGTTTTGTTTTTGAGATTTATTATTTTTGCAAAAGAAGTGATTTTGCATAAACGAGTAATTATTTTTGGATTTTGAATTGAGGGGAAGGGTATAAACTTATTTATAAATTAAAAAAGAGTTTTTACACTTCTTACACAACACTTCTTTTGTTCTTTTATAAACCTATTCAAAGCGTTGACATCAGGCAGTAGTAGTAGCCATCTTTTTATACGAGATTCAAATGCAGATGGCTTGACAAAAACAAGATTCGTAATAACCTAGATCAAGACTTGAGCTTCGACATCACCCGTTGAGGGCTGTGTCTCTTTAGTTGAATGTTGGCAATAACGATACCAACTTCCGTAAACGTATTTGAGTAAGCCAAATTTAAAAATTTTAAATTTCATTTATTTTTCTCTTATAAATATCCAAATCATAACTTCAATAAATTACAGCATAAAATAGAAACTTTAAATTGAACCATAACTTACCCATCTATAAGTACTTGATACTCGAAACCAATGCTATTATGATTCCAATCTTCCAATAAAATTTATTTACCATTCAAAAAAACATTAATTATTTAAAATTAATCAATTTTGTCCAAAAAAATCAACCATTTTATTCAAAACTATAAAATCTCTATAAAAAATTACGGAGACAGAAATTTGTCCAACTGCTTAGGCGGCTATCTTAGCAAAAAGATCACGTCCTATTCGCTAGTAGGCGCAACGTCAACCAATTTGCGGCAAAATTTAGGATTCAAATAAGCATTTTTCAGATTGCTATAATAATATGAATAAATGGCGAACTAACTATAAACTATCTCAAAACCTTATGTCCTCGAAGACAAATCTCAGACAAATAACTCGAACAGGTTATAAAAATTTTAAGTTAATTTCGCTCCTGCAAAACCATAAAACTGCCATATCTAGCAGTGATGCTACACTTACTTATTTGCTCAATAGAATTTTTATTTAATATGGAATACATCGTCGGTTTAGGAGTTAAACTCACTAAGTGCGACATTTCTTACAAAAATTGCTTTTGGACATTTTGTGGAACAACGTGTAAAATTTTACGTAGGAAAACAGCACTGTAAGATAATCAAAGTCCGCTTGAAAAGTATTTGTGAAATTCTTGATTGAAAAACTAAATTTTAAGGTAAAACATGTGTTTAAAACCGACTACAAGATATAAATAATAATATTTTAAATTTTAGTCAAAAGTTTTGAATCTACAAATAAAATTCACAAATCAATATTAAAGTTAATCTATTGTATTTGGAAAAATTTTAGGGTCCTCCGACATATGTCATTTTCCGATCCAATGACAGAATACAATTCAACAGTTATTAATGATAACTTTCGTAATGAAATTTTTCTACTTATCAATGTGTTTGCTGTTTTCCCCAGACACACAATACACGTCCTGAATTCGATGTTCGAGTTATCAAAAGTATCCCTTAAAGAGCTTACAGTCATGATATCTCTTTAATTTAATTTAAAAATTATACAACCGTGGTCAGAAGTATTACAATACCCTTTAAAATTTTGTTCTGAAAACCACCTTGGCACAGTGTATCTAATAAAAAATTGATTTGTTTTATTGACAAAATATTCAGGGCATTACGGCCTTGATTAAATTCCCTACGCTTTTAATAAGTTTTAAAACAATTAAAACAAAACAGTTTTGCACCAGGAAGACGGTGCCATGGTTGTTTTCAGAAACCGTTTAACAGTTTCCGTGATAACGAGATTTTAAAGAGTGGTATGATACTTCTGACCACGGCTGTACTTGTTCTAAAAGCAAATCAGACAAGAATGTGTTAAAATGTTATAATTTAAAAAAAACGCTAAGCCTTTGTTTCTTGACATTCTTTCAAATGAAAAAATTCTTTTTGTTTAATAATATTTAATTTTAAAATTATCTCTTTTAATTTTAACAACTCCACAAAAATTTTAAAATTCCAGTTACAATGACAGAAATGCAACAAAAACAAAGCAAAAATAAAAGAACGCCCTTAGGTAACTTAAAAGAGCCCGCAAAGCTTTGTAAATTTACATTCTTCAAATATACATTTCAACCCTTTATTACCATCAAAGAACATAAGGGCGTATCGATTCTAATAATACAAACAACACATTTGCACTAAAATGTTTGGGCTGTCTTCTCTTGCATCGGGATTTGGTGACATAAGGAAAGGAGTATAAGAATTTTCGTTTTACCAAGTATTTTAATTGAACCTGCATAAGCTCTAAACGTGAGGGTTTGTTTGTGTATTAAACTGTATCTATACCAACTGAAAATGCGGGTTCCGTCCTCTCTTTGCTTTTCCTAATTAAAGATTCAATTGGTCAGTTAGAGAGGTAACACAAATAATTTTAATTAATCTAGTGCAATTCTTACCGCTCTTTCGGAGAGGGGTTATTAATGAATGCTAATTTAAAGTTAGCACATTTTTCGAGTTACAATAATAATAATTTGTTGGAGAATAGGAGATACATCGTAACACAGCGAAGCTCGTCTCATTATTTTTTAATATTCTTGTTAATAAAAAATAATGCAAATCGTAAGTAGATATGCATATATAATGAAATAAAATTAAACCCTCGTTTCTTAAAATCGAATTATAAAGGTAGGTGGATAAAAAAGCAAATTGTACGAGCACGATGGCTGACAATTTAATAGCAATTCTTGAAGTAAATGTTTTAAATTATACGTGTATATATGTCTATTTTCATTTTAGGTATAAATTCTATCTCATAAAATCAGACCAAATCAAAATGATATGAGATGACATCCTAACACATGTCAAAAGTTTTTCCTAACATATCATGTCTGTTAAACAGATACATAACGTGAATAGAAAATACTGCACGCTAGAACTAACTTGACTATACGATGAAAATTTAGTTTTTTTCATGCAAGATTTATGTTGAATGCACAAATCCAAATCTCGCCCGATATAAACGAATGAGAGGTTTAGTGTTAGTTTTATGCAAGGCAAAATGGTAGGTAGGTATATTTAAACGGTTGGAAAATGAAATAGAAAAAAGTGTTTACGTTTTGTCAAAATTTTCGTTCATTAGAATTCTAAAGAACAAGCTAATAACAATAAAGCACGCGTTTCGTATCGGCGTATCGCAGAAACCAGACAGAACAAACGTAATATTTTGTGTGTCGAAAGTAAAGGGTTCCTTAGGGATACACGAACCGGGATAAGAAACATTACTTGCTGATCTACCAGGAGATATTCTAGAATTAATCCAGAATATTATTCTAAGAAGTCCGTTTGCAAACACTGGATATAGAAGTTTAAGAAATTTGCATCGTAATGATTGTGAATGTAATTATACATAACGCATTCCTATTTTATTTTATTACACGCAGTACTTTCTCTCTTATATTCACACAAGCAAAACAGACAGAGTAGACAATGCCAACAGGAATTATTGGTAATTGCAAAAGCTGTTAGTTCAGATGCTGCCGAGGTGTCTGTTCAGATAGGGTTAGATCGTAATAAAATGTTGGCACCACGGCGTATTGGTGAACTCCATTTATTTAAATTTAGAAATTTCAATGTAAATAAATGTTCCACTGCTATTGCGAAAATGCAAATTTGAATGGAATACTGTATTTGAAAATGTCGAAAATATACACCGATGTTACTAAGGTGTAACCAATTGGGATTTAGAATTTTAGATTAGTATACAGTCTAATTTTCGATAATTTTATTACACACGACTTTACAAATTACATTTTGCCTTCATAATACATAATTTACAACTGTATTATCCAATAAAATAAATAAATAGATTTAACTTCTAATTAAATTTTAAAAATATCAAACTTTTAAAAACCATTGTCTCTCTTTCAAATATAAGTGATACATAATATGTACTCGTACATACCTACGTCGTTGAATTTTCAATTCTATTATAATCTCCTTTATGAACTAAAATTGTTTTTGTTTTAGGGACATTGCAAAATTGGATTTTTATTTAAATATTTTGATGCCTGGTAATGTAACATATTTTAAGAAGAACAAGTCGAAAAGGTACATTCCTAAAAAAACTATAACAGTTCTTTTAGTGTTATCCCATTATGTCTTACTTTTTTCTAAAACTCATAAATAAACATATTTGTTGTAAATTCTTTTCGAGACAATAAATGGAAATCTATTTAAACTACAACAAAACTTAAAATAAACTTTAATGGTATATAGGTAGCAAGAGTAATAAATAATTTTATAAAAACTTTACAGAATTCAACGAACTGTGTCATTTTACAAATTATCGCCGTGTAAAATGACACATTAAAATATTCACACTGTTTCATAATAATAATAAAATTCTCGTCCAAACTTTGATAATATAAAATTAAATATTAGGCTTAGTGGACTAAAATCAAACTCAATTAACACCTTCACGACAACACTTTTACATTTTTCTGTCTACGCCTTTATTTTTTACTTTAGTTTTTATGATTTATTCTATTGATGTTCGAGCTGTTGATTACTTAAACCGTTGTAATTAAAACTTGTAAATAAATAAATATTATTAAAATAATGTCTGACATTAAAGTGACATAATTATTTAAAAAAATATAGCAAACCATGAAACGTAAAAAAATTATAAACAAGTAAGGTAATGCCGGGTAAGATTGACACATCTTTACAAAAAATATTTTTTCTTGCGCATTATCATCAATAGAAATCTGCAAACGTGGAGTTAGTTACATGAGTATGTTATACGTATATATAGAATGTCAATTTCCATATTGGATTTTCATTTCCATTGCTACGAATTTTTTTTTTAATTTTGGCAAAATGTCAATGTTACCCTCGCGTCTGGTAACATTGACAGTCTATGTAAAGAGCATTATATATTAATGTTTGACAATGGGAATGTATCTTTGACCTAAAATACGATGTAAAAAAACAATTTTTATACAAAATCTTTTAATTTATTAAAGAATATTGAGGATTTTTCCAGTTTTCACACAAATAAAATTAGTTTTGAATACCCCGACGAATGGTTGGTTCTGGAAGAATCCTTACAACGTCTTTAAGCATAATTGTTGCATCATCTGCTACATTTGGGTAAACAAAATGCTTTTCCTTCCTTTGTAAAAATGTTGCTGATACAGTGCTACTTCACGACCTTTGACAGCGATTTCTGTCAACTTTTCCAATATAATGATGGAATTCATTTTTAGTTGAACGTTGGTTATCAACTGTAAATTTAATAAGAATTTAAGAAAATCTTGGTAGATTTTTATTTCACTTTATCAATATTACTACAAAACAACTTACCTAGCAAAAAAAAACAATAAATTATTAAAAATAAAAAACGAAGTTTTATGCACTTTTTTTTAACGGTTTTAACTGATGTTAAACTTTAAAAGTTAACAGAAACTGATACTATACTTAATACTCAAATATTTGATATTTTCAATAGAGGGTACATCATACTCAAATTATTAGATCATGTACAGTTACATTCTATTTGATAATAAAGACACTAAGCGTTTTTTTTTTAAATGTGTCAATGTTTGCACCCTGTCAATGTTACCCGGCGTTACCTTATGTTAATGGTTAACAGAAGTCAATAATGAAAAGCTTGAATATCAATGCCAAAAGTAAAAAATAAAGGAATAAAAAGAAATTTGCGAAAAGTGTTGTCGTAAGGGTGTTGACTTGGTTATCTAATTTTGTATTTAAAACAATTTGAAACATTCTTGTAGCCAGCGTTTAAGTAGCTAAAATCAGTTTGTTTATTGAGGTTGTCTTCGGAGGTTGAAATGAAAGCTGCTTCAAGGAAAGTTTAGGGCCGCGAAGCAGCCCGTGTCCGAGCGAATCCAAACTGTAGTATCTCAAAAGAAAGAGCGAGGCGAAGCCGAGTTTTAGTCGGTTTTTTAACGGTCGATTAATAATATATTATTTATGCTATGCAAGATATTGTTTGAAAACAATAAGACTTGCTGAAATCCTAACAAACTTATTTAAAAATACAGCATTCTAGTGACTAATACCTATTATTGAAGACGATAGCGATAACGATTAGTTATAAAATTATAGGTATTTAAATGGTGTTTTCTATTTCTTTATTAAATGTTTATTTTTTGTCATGATTTTGACGTCGACGATGATTTTTTGTCCCCCCTTACCCCTCTGGTAAGATGTCGTGAGAATTAGAACGATCACCTCTCTAATCTCATGTGAGATTGGTTGTTTTACTTAGTTTAACCCAGTTATCTCGCAATTTTACAGTTTCTTGTAGATAAAAAAAAATTACGGGATATTTTTCGAGACTTCCCCACGTAAGATTGGGTGAGATTCCCCCTAAACGCCTCCCGTAATAAATGGATGTCCCGTTACGCTCGATGCTGGCCAGTGTATCCAGGCAAGAACTATGTTATATCAACATATATAAGAAATATTTGAAAAAAATTTGGTGATTGTTGTACGGCCAAAATTAAATTGTTTTAATTTTTGAAAACTTTTTTTCTGTTTTTTCCACATTTTATGTGGAGCTAAAATCACACATGTCCTCTCTATAATTAATGCACAAAAACACAAAAACTAAGCATTTTTTATGGAGATCTACTAGGTGGTGGTTAATTTGTTTTGGGTTTTTTAGTGAGATCCTTTTATCGGTTTTGAATTGTTCCGTTTGAAATTTGACCTATTGTAGTCGACGTTTGCAGAGATACCATTTTAACTGATAATTCTTGATTACTTATATACCTAGTCGGGACATAAGTTCTGTTACACAGTATTAATTAAATTTTTAATGTTTCAAAATAATAAATTCAATTATGATATATACTGCTTTATTACTTAATATATAAAGAATACATTTTTAATATATTTACTCAAAATGCCCTCCTTTAGCCTTTACACAAGCCTTTAAACGCCGTGGCCAATCATCAATTGCGGCACGGACGACTTGTAACGGTATCGATGCTGCTGCTTTCACCAAATCCCGCTTCAGAAGCTCGATATTTTTATGAGGCTTACTACAAGCCATGTTTTCAAGAACTGACCACAATTTATAATCCAAAGGATTCAGATAAGGACTTCCAGAAGGCCATTGTTCTGCTGCAATAAACGCAGGTAAATTTTCTGCTAGCCACCTTTGGGTTGTCTTAGCTTTGTGTGCTGGTGCAGAGTCCTGTTGGAAAACCCAATGGTTTCCTTGAAAGAGAGAGTCGTTAAGAGGCTTTACCACGTCTTCTAACATTTCTTGGTAAATTGGTGCCGATGTTTTAACGCCTTTTTCACAAAAGTGAAGTTGAGTAACCCCTTCGTAGGATACACCCCACCAAACCATCACAGATGCTGGATAATGGCCTCTTTGAACCCTCGGAATTTTTTCTGCCGCTTCTTTAGAGCTGTGAGCATAAACACGATCGTTTTGCTTATTAAATTTTTCTTCGACGGTAAAATTTTTTCCATCGGTAAACAAAATATTTTTAAAATTATTATTACCGTGCCTCCTTAATAGGGTTTTCGATCTCTCGTGCCTAATTTTTTTTAAAGCTGTTGTTAACCTTTGTCCTGTTGCTCTACGAAAAGTCCCAAGTTTTAGGTCCTGCCTCAATACGCGAGACACGCTTTTTTTGAAATTTGCATCTCCATAGCAGTAATTTTTTGTTTTCGCAGAGGATTTCGTCGTATTCTTTCACGCACTGCTTTAATCACTCGTGGAGTTCTTATGGTACGAGGACGTCCACTTCTTTTTCTGTCAGCTATTGCATTTGTATCGGTAAACCGTTTTATAGCACGACTTACAAACATTTTTGAAATTTTTAACGGCTTTAGCAATTTTAAAATTTCACTATTTGATACACCACATTTATGTAACGCAATAACTGCTATCCGATTTTCTTTCACACCCCAATCCATGTTGCTGGTTGAACTCAAAAATTTTAACTATTGTCTGTACAAGTTGCCAAAAGAAAGGGCTTTCTAAATATGTAATTGTTTTCCACCCTCTGTAATCTTAAGCTGTAAAATCTAACGGTTCTTTACAGGTAACAGAATTTATGTCCCGACTAGGTATTTTATATTTTGTGTTTTACATTTTGACATGTTAAAAAGGTTTTTAATTGTTGACACCTTATTGTATTAAGTTGTGATTTAGTTTTTTGGAGTTCTCACTGTTTTTTAATATTACTGTTATGTTGATTTTTATATCGCATTTAGTTACTAATAAGATAATGACCCCTGGTCTCTGTAAACTGAACTTGAGGTAAGGATTTTGTTAATTTCTGCAGGTTGTTGAATTTTATTGTTTTTAGTCCTGAAGAAGAACGAAATATATGTTCGAAACGTCGACAAAAAGTTGAAGTTTTTTATTAGACCTGTCCTAGATAAATCCCGATAAACTTTTTATAGTTTCTTGTTTAATTTTACATCAATAAACTCTAAATTACCGACGCCGCTTGTAGCCATGGACCCCCAAAACATCATATTTCCACCACCATGCTTTATAGTTAGCATAAAAATGTTCTTTTATTGTAATTTATAAATATTTATTAATTAGTTAAATTTACTTTCATAAAAATACATTCTATCAATTTTTCAATGTTTTTTTCAATTTGAAGTTCTCATGCAGCTAAAAATACACCCTTTATATTGGTTTGCTAACAAAAAATGATAATTTTAATGAAAATTTGCAATAAAATTAATTTTAAAAATTAAAGGTTTTTGTTTTTGAGTGCATAATCTATTTTTTAAAGCATATACATGCATATTTCAAACATTTATTGCTGCATATGTAAGTGCATATGTTTGGTACTTTTTAGTGCATAAATTCCACACTCTATAATATACAACTACTGTATTATACAGGGAATCCGACAAATAGGCGCCGCCGAATAGGCGCCAGATACATAGACGCGGGCTCATATATGCGCCGAGCCAAATAGGCGCCAGACATATAGGCCCCAGTCATATAGGCGTCGAGCCATTTAGGCGCCAGCTATTTAGGCACCAGCCATTTAGGCGCCGAGCCATTTAGGAACCAAATTTTTTAACTATTGTCTTACTTCTGTTCTTAGTTATTATTTTGTTATTGTTTTTTTACGAAGTATAGTGAGAAAAAATTTAAGGCGCTCTTATACAAGCGATTTCCTTTAGGGGCCGTTCATAAATTACGTTGAAGAATTAGCGGATTATAGGCAGGTCCAACCAGAGAGATAGGTCTCGGGGATTTGTCCTCGGGATCCGGGATCCCTCAAGGGTCTGGACGAATAACTAAATACATTCTATAAATAAAAGCACGAAAAGCGTAGTTTTAAAATCTGATTAAATAAAAAAAATGTTGTTCTTATTTTATATTACTTATTATAATAATTTTCTTAGTAGAAACAATTACATAATAATATTGGGAATTTGCCGAAAATTAGTTGTTTATTTTGTTTATTATTATTAATTTTACCTATTTGAGATGTTTTGTGGGTAGTTTTGCTTAATAAAAATACGAAGTTTCCTAAAATAAAATTTTTAAGAGCAGGGGATCCGCGAAACGTTTTGCCACGGGTCCCGTCTCCTACTCGCAGTCCCATATTTCTACACTTCTTCATCCATTCTTGTAGGATTTTGTTAAATTTAAAATTTTTAAGAATAAAATAATAAAAATAATTGTAATAAAAAATGTAAAAGTTTGTAATTTAAAAGTAATAAAAAAAATAAAAAAATGTACTACTTATAATATATTGATAATCTTTATTTTATACCCACTAAAGGGTTAAAAAAATTAAAAAAAAAAAAAATTTGGTGCCTAAATAGTTCGGCGCCTATATGTCGGCCGTCTAAACAGCGGCGCCTATTTGTCCTAGACCGGTATTATACAGGCGCAAAACCGCCACTGCAATGGGCCCGATTCCATACCCCCCAGACCCCCAGGATTACACCAATTGTTTTGTGACTTAAATAATAAGTTTTGATGCTTTGGAATCGAAAAAAACTGGTATCGCTGTTAAGTATAAAAGTAATATTATTTTTGCACATCAGGGATTAAAAGTCGAAACATATTATTTAAGTCACAAAATAATTGGTGAAATCCGGGGGGTCTTGGGGGTATGGAATATCCCCACAGTGCTGACTTCTAGATTCTGGATTTTAAGTAATAGGGCAGGAAGATATCCCTACGCGCAATTAGGTCACTAAATGGAGCCCATTGTATTACCTCCGATGCAGCGGCTCTCCGTCCTGTCACTCCTCAAGCCATCCTGCCTCCAGGATGAATTCGATCGAGACAGCTGCATCGGTGGTAGCACAATGGGCCAGTGGCGGTGCAAGAGTAGCTAGGGGCCGTAAACAAATATACAAAACGGGCTCCTAATAAAACAATATAGGTATTAATTTTGAATTGCGTATATTATTGAAAAATCTCTTTTGTTGGGATTTACTACCCTTTATGGTCCCGTGCTTCTAAGTATTGCTTACATTTTTAATTAGAAAATTAGAAACATAAGTAGCAAACAATTGAAAAATAACTCTTCTTCTTCTTTTTCTTCAGATTTGTAATAACAATATAATATCTTTAACAACCCATCTCCTTATTAATCTAAGCGAAGAAATATTAGCAGATGCCAAGTCTGGAAGTTTCACATATTATATTTTGCGCATTTTATTAAGTTTCGGAAAATCTTAATCACGCGGCAAGTTTACGGTCCCAACCGTGCCGGTTGATCGGGAATTTACTGTATTACCCATTTCTCATTTTATAATTAGTTTTGTATTAGAAGTAGGTAGTTTAAAGAACAAAATTAATTATTATAAAACGTGATATTGGATAAATAATTATTTTACAAGAGTAACTCCTGAAGACTGGACTATAGTACTATGTTGTACTATAAAATTTAATTAAATATAATAATTGCACTTATTCTTGGGGTTATTTCAGCAAATAATATATTTCTTTATATAATACATTTTCAGTGTCCAATAAAGTTAACCAAATGCACATGCAATATTTTTTTTGTATTTTTTCGATAATAACAAAAAGGCTATTTTCAAGATAACTTTATAGCCGAAAACACAAATTTGCTAACATCTCTTTAAACTTTTATTTCTTTTTATTTAATTTTATAACTTTAACTTTTAATGTAAAGAAAAACGTAACGTTTGGTACACTATAAATTATAATATTATATTCCAATGTTAAACATTAATATTGTTATAAAACAATGTTTTTTTTTGTTAGGAACGTTGAAACTATAATCGTACAATTCGGTGAAGTTTTGTAAATTTTCTTTTCTGAATTAATTTGGCAATTTTGTGCCTCTAAACTGGCATAACATCTTAATTTCTAATAACAGTACCTACACATGCTATAAGTTTTGGGTTATTTTATTTTTCTTCGGTAGACTTGTATCAGACTGGTAACCCCAGACATAGTGAAAGTTCTAGAAAATTTAATTAAATTAGTTAAGATCCACGAAATAATAAAATTCGAGTTTTTAAACAAATAATATTTTAAGCAAAGTAAAAAGTGAAATGACAATAATAATTCGGTGGAATACTGCAATAAAAACAATCATCACTTAGTGTCGAAATTTTAAGTGACAACGACAAATAATCCAATACATTGATTGGTTAGGACGGAAGGTACGCGAAGGAACTATCAACTACTCTGATGACATTCTATATATATGAATCAAGTGACAGACGCCAGCCTGGTAGATATATTGATACCATTCCCTATAGACAATCTACCTGACTAGGATATCAATATCAAGTCTTACACATCGTATATCTTGTCAAATATTGTTTTATAGCTAATAGTTATTTTGAAATATTATTGTGAACGATATATGTACTTTCGCATAAAACTACTCCACATGGGTAAGTATAACAGCATCTTTTTCATCCGTGCAGAGTTATTGCGTTTATTTTTATAATAATTAAACTTTATCAAACTTTTCGTGTGATATAGCAGAAATATTTTATTACATTAACCTACTGCTGTTATATAAAATATTTGTTATCAGGTTTGCTCTAGCTTATGGAAAAGTAAAGATTTGTAAATTAAATTTTTTTTATACATTTTATTTAATTTAAATTGTTTGAAAAAGTTGTCATATTTTTCTATTAGTTTTTTATTAATTTACATAGCGTTAATTGGATAAGAACGACGCTTTTACACTGAAATAATATTTTTAATAAATTTCATTCTGCAAAAAATATTTGTCTGAAAATTGTTTTTATCATTACAAAAATCTACACTTTAAATCAAATTCAAACTTAACTTCCAAATTCAGAAGAATAAGTAATTGATCATTAAAGATTCTTAAGCGAGAGAGATTATTTCTGTACACCCTCAAATTAAATCAAACTCTGCAAAGTTTGAGAACGTTTGTTTAAAAATATTAATTGTACATTGGCGCTTCTAGAAGAAGTAAGTTCTGATGTATAAAATAATTTTAAGTTTTCCTTGATAACCGAGAAACCCACAAAATTACTCCATTGTTTTTCGTACTGTGAAAAGCAGCGAAAAAAAACGTTCAATTAATTCATTAAAAGAATTTTACCTAATAACTGGTATACACCCAAGTCACTTAGTCATATAATAGTTTACCGTTGTAAATCGATCAAATATCATTAGGGAGCTAAACATATAATTATATGGGAAAGTAATTTCTAAATAACAACCCTTTTGTGAACACTCCTTAATTCATTAACTAAACTTTTTTAACTTTATTAATGGCTAGAATAGGCTAGGCTTTGCTTAAGTTTTTGTAAATATATCGAAAGTTTATTTTACTTTCTTTCGTCCCAATCTTCAAGAACCTCGCTACCAAATTGTAATTATCCATATAGGTATTTATTATTGGAAAAATTAATAGTTTTGGAAAATTTTTAAATATTAATTATTGCTCGTGTATGCTAAATCTAATAAAGATAAACTAGAGTACAAATGGTATTTCCCTACTAGCTCTGAAGAAGCGAACAAGAACCAACCCTCCAAGATCGCATGTGTATGTATTTAATTACAAAACCGACAAGGTTGGAAAATTTATTGGTCAGCTTCTTAGATGTTGGCTTGTTATACAACAAGAACTTAAATTGGTCGGTGCGAGGTTATTAAAGCTTTAATTGTAAGAAAAGTTTATTCGATAGGTTCTTTTAAAAAGACTTATCGAAATCCATATCCAGAGAAAAAATACTTTTTGGCATTGATTCTATCAAACGGACTTACTAATTAAAATTTTAGATAATGGTTTGGGTTGTGTAAAATATTTATGAAAAATGGATGCTCTGATTCTATTGTTACAGCACCGTTAATTTTGTAAACCAAGACGCAATATGATAACTAAAGTTATCCTTCTCAGAAGGTATGCTATATATCCCTTACCCTACAATATCAATGTTCCTTATTCAAGTTAATGAATAGAACATACTGGGCATCAAATATCTTAGAACACAACAAAGTCTAGTCTTTATTCATCCCTAAGTATGTAATTTAAGTGACAAAGATAATCTTGTTAATACCCATAAAAATAGTGACAAAAGTGAAATCCTCTATATACCTAATTTACAAAATAATTTACATTATTATTTACCATAATTCAAAAAGTTATTAAGGAACAAAGATGGAAGAACAAAACTGAGAAGTTGTAGGGAGTCCAGTATTTGCTGTGATTAAACAAACAATATCAAAGATATGGGCTTCTGTCCTGGTTGGAGAGATATATAGGGATATTTATGCATGTAAAGTTGTCTAAAGATTACTCCCTGTTAATCTTAAGCCACAAAGTTGGAGAGCTGTTCACGCTTTTGCAACCGTTGGACAATAGATTATGAATTATGATAGTCCTTGTTAACGTTTACTGCTCTTTTGTCTAAATCTTGTTTGATGACGTTTTGTAGTAACAAATTAACCAAAAAAAAACTACCTTATAATTTCTACCGATTTTCCTAATAAGCCATTAATTTAAAAAAAAATAAAGGTACTTAATTAGGATGTTTAAAGTTGGATAAAAAGAAGTGGAAGCTTTCTATTTCGACAATAGAGGTGCGATTTTTTTTGGTAGGTGTAAAACTCATTTTCTTATCTCTAAAGCTTAAGTATTGAGTTTCGCATAGACATAAATTCACGCGTGCAATTTTACCACTTTCCCTCTTTAGTGCGGGTCATTGTAAACTGATGAGGGTGTAAATAACCACCCAACCCCTTTTTACTACCCTGTTCATCTTAACTAACCCTTTATATCTACTAAAGTCCTTTCATTATATCGAAGGTGCCCACCAAGACGATCTCGTTGTAACTTACAAACTCACAATATTAAACATTATTAGTATGCGTAAGTTATCTGTCACAAAAAGTTAACGACAAGAAATATACCCATAAAGTAATCAATTTATCTGTGCAGTGTTAAAATTGTTTACTTTGTCAGCAGGTTTAATTAATAAGTTTGGAAATTCTTGTACATAATTAATTTTTTGAACGTTAGTCCTCCGCCAAAAAAATTTGAATCAAGAAGGTTAAGATTTTCTTTATATTTTGAATATTTACTTGCATGTCAATTATGAGAAAGAAATTGCACTGCGCTGCGTAAACAAAAAACTACCCATAATAAGATTTTCGTACATTTTATTTTGTGACTCAACAATTGGGATTCGTTCTGTGCTTGTAATTATTGGCATTAAACATTACACATCGATAAAAGTAAACAGAGTCGATAGTTAACAAGGGTGCCCGTAGAATGTCCGATTCTACAAGGGTATAGTCATATATTTACTAGATTAGAACAAGCAAAAACAAATTGAAAAGAATGTAAGTAAGTGAAAAGAAACTGAAAAAAATTGTTTTTAATTTTTTAGTATTAGTGAATTTGAAACACATTCTGTCTCGAACAGCTAAGCTCTGACGGTGAGCGAGAGTTGTGAGTAGCTCATGAAACCAGTGAAATCAAGATAATAATATGTTAAGCAAATCAAAGCTAATACAAGCAAACATGATATTCAGGCCTATTAGGTATCACAAACGTTGTTGTAAAAGTGACAGTTATGACATAAAATTAAGGTTTCTGCAAATTGGTATGTACTATAAATGTTACGAAAACCTTTATTATAAAGATCATGTTAAAAGCACGGTTTGGGAAAAAGATAGGTAATACCAAAGATAATAAAACTTAAAGATGTCCAACGCTATACAAATTTATGTGTATCCCAATCGACTCCCAAAAGTAGATGGCGACACTAATTATATTTTTTTATTTTATATTTTAATTTGGTTTTTTTTAGTTTGTCATGTTTTTTGTAGGTTGTAACCATGGAAGTCTATGGAAGTAACCATGGAAGTCTATGGAAGTCCATGATTACAACCAACAAAAAACATGACAAACTAAAAAAAACCAAATTAAAATATAACCTAAAAAAATATAATTAGTGTCGCCATCTACTTTTGGGAGTCGATTGGGATACACATAAATTTGTATAGCGTTTGACATCTTTAAGTTTTATTATCTTTGGTAATACCAATTTGCCGAAAACCTTGAATGTTATGTCATAACTGTCACCTTTATAATAACGTTTGTGATACATAATAGACCTGAATATGTAGTTATGTGTATTATAGTTATTTAAATTTTAGTACATGAGACAATGCAAACATCTGTTCTATTGCTTCTCAATAATCTTCGGTAATTGGTAAAAATTGGTAAGTTCAAAAATAGTTGGTAATTCACTGAACAGTTGGCAATACTGCTAGTTGTCACAAATTCGACCAATTGTAGCATTCCCTTTAAACATAAAGCTTTGTTTATCTACTTCCCGGAAGTTAACTAAAAAGTTGGTAATTCACTGAACAGTTGGCAATACTGCTAGTTGTCACAAATCGCACCAATTGCAGCATTTCCTTTAAAAAAGAAACCAAAATGTTAAAAACAAAAGCTTTTTTATATGATGCGGAGAGCAAAATAGTTGGCAATTTCAGGATTGTTCTCTTCTGAAGAGTATCAGTTCGGAACGTCTATTGACTATTTATTTATCCACTTCTCATTAATTTATTAACTTGAAAAATACTCAAAAAGTAAAAACAAATTTAAAAAAACCAAAAAAATTTTTTAATTTTTTGTTTTTTTATGTTTTTGATGTTGTTTATGTTATGTTTTTCTATATGTATTTTGTATTTATTTAATTTAAAAAAACCGGACTTAATATAGCTACACTTTAAAATGCACAATTCTATAGTTTACAAAACTATTTCCGATTTTTCAATTTTTAAATTAAGCGAGTAGGGTTTTACTATATTATTTATAAATTAATGTTAAGTTCTAGCGTAAAACAAAATATAAGTAAAAATTAGTGCGATATGCTGTAGTAGTTACTTCTGTTGGGAATAGCAATCTCATGCATTACACGAACAATACACAGTTTCTAGAATATGTTTTGTACCTAAGATAAAGTCCATTCAGCTCAACTAATAAACTATTTCACGACAATAGTATTTAGTCAAGTTGACATAGTTAACTATTAAATTATTACTCTACTGTAGAATTAACACTTTTGAAATTCAAATTTACCGGTGCAGCTAGAAACCCCGTGACAAGAGACACAGCCGACCCGCTCGCACTTGACGTTTAGTGCGTAAAGTGAATCGTTTAATGTAAACATGACCGAATCAACCGATTATTTGGGTTTAAATCGCCAAAAATTATTTGAAAAATGTCATGAATCATTACCAAAAAATATTATTAAAACTCAAAATGTATTAACCGTCAACGACGATGTTTTATATACTTGGGATTTTAAAGATAATTGTGTGTTAACCTTAAATTTGAAAAGGTTGCAATGTGTCGAGAACGAGCGCCCCAACTACCAGGTAAGCACGATTTTTAATATATTTTGAACTATATTGTTTCATTTTACATAACGCGGTTTATTGTGTTCGCTGTTGTTAAGTTTAAATTACATTGTAAAAATTCTAACCTCAAAATTTTTTCATTACTGTAACCACTTATTATAATCACATGGATATTGCGAAGACTAATTTTTTAATATTTGATAGTGGGCTGTAGTTAAGTGTAACTTTCAATATATGAAATGTTAAACTTTTTGTGATTTATCTTATCGATTTGGTATAGCCGCAGGCAGCACGACTTCTTGAAATATTGTATCAATTTAAGTATATTGCTTTGTATAAATTCGGTTTATAAGCAATTATTCTAGGAGAAATAAACTTTTGACAAAGTTAAAATCTTTTGGGTTTACTTTCAATATTTTATGTAATTTACCTCGGACTGTAAAATTCCAACCGACTTAATTTTAGTTGTACGTTGTACAAACTTTTGAAATATTTTTTTAAATCTGCATTTGAAAGATTGATAATAATTGGATTTATTAAACGCATTTAAGGACGGTCAGCATCACTCAGCGGCTGAATTGTTTAGAACTTTAACTAAAGATATAATTTTTTTTTTTTATTATTAGATACAAAGTAAAAGTGGAATAAACAAAAATGTGCATCAACATAGGTTATTAGCACTACTTAATATTATAGTAACATAATTTTTAACACAATTAATTAAATAACTATAAAAAACTAAATAACATATTTGAACTGAATTAACAATGAAATAATAAAAAGATTAAATTTTAAATTTTGCTAAACAAACCCGATGACTGTAGAAACTTCAGTAACTTTCGTACGTTGCATCTCGTGTCTGATGGGATATCTTCTAGGCTATCGGGCAGTTCGGCAAAATGTCTTGCTGCCTGATATTTTGGACAGTGTCTTAGTATGTGGCTGACGTTTAAGAGGTTGCCACAAAGACAGTTTGGAGGTTGTTCTTTTTTAAATAAGTAGCTGTGGGTGAGCATAGTATGGCCAACCCGAAGTCGGTCAATAACAACTTCTTCTTTCCTACTTAATTGTTCTATATGTTTCCAAATAGTTGTGTTTTTTTTTGAGTCTTTTAATTTATTATGTTTAATTTCTTGCCATTCGTCTTCCCATTTTGTCAGTATTTTAGTTTTTATTATAAATTTTTTATTTTCCTGATCTTTTAATGTATTAATGTCTAAATTATATTTCTTAAGAAGTTCATTTATTTTGATCGGTAAAGGTTTTTTTAATTTTGGAGTGGATCGATATAAAAATGAAAATTTTGGAGTAACAATTTTTGAAAAGTTTTGATGGTCTGGGTTTGAAACAATTTTTGCGTAATAATTTAATATGATCTGTTCTCTTCTAAATTTTGGAGGTAGTTCGCCCGATATATTGTAGAGACTTTCCAATGGTGTAGTTCTTAGTACTCCAGTAGCTGTTCGAAGTCCTTGGTTGTAAACTGTGTCTAGAGATTTTAGGATGTTTTTATTTGCTCTATAATAAATGATGCTGGAGTAATCTAATTTTGATCTAGTAATTGTTCTAAATATATATAAAAGCGTTTTCTTGTTGCAACCCCATTTATAATGTGATAGGACTTTCAAGATGTTTAGTGTTTGGTAGCACTTTGTTTTCAATTGTTTGATATGTGGAATCCAGGTGAGTCTTTTATCAAATAGAACTCCTAAGTATTGTACTTCTTGTGCATATTGTAATTTCTGCTTGTGGAGCTTAAAAATGGGAAGAGGCAGTGGTATTTTTGATTTTTTAAATAGAATACATTTACTTTTTTTTTTCAGAAAAATTGTATCCCGTATTTAAGCACCAATCTTCTAATTTTCTTAGAGCATTCTTGATGTTGTTTTCTAAATAAGTAATATCCTTATGGCTGCAGTAAATAGTGAGATCGTCAGCATAAAGTGCAACTTTTACTGGGTATTTAATATATTTAACAATTTGATTGATGGAAATTAGAAATTGTGTTACACTTAATACTGATCCTTGAGCTATTCCAAGGACCTATTTAAAAGGACCTAAGTCATTTTATTATGTTTTGAGATAAATAAAAAAAACTAGATAACTTTTTTATTTTAATTAATTTGCAAAATATAAAAATATATTTTACAATTCTATTATAAAACTATCAATATGTAAAAATTTTAAAAATTTCACTGTTTCAGTTTCTTCAAAAAAATTTTTTTTTAAAACGCGGCTTAATTCCTTTTAATAATAAATAAAATAAAAGTAATATTTGCAACTTCATTTTTATTAATATGAGTCATTTTATACTAAACTCATTTTTAAAACTAAATATTATTACAATTTCTTGATTTTGTATCCCAGCTGTCGGACAAATTTTGATAGAATGGATGATGTTCTTCAACAACCCATTTTATTATAGAGACGAATTACACCAAAAATAAAAATCCTACACAAGTACCTATTATGAAATATTTTAAATTAGCAATAACTCAAGAACGACGCTAGATATCGAATAACTGAGCAAAAAATCCTTCCCTCCCCCCACCTCGCCTCGTACTCACCCCCCGTAAATTATCGGTAGGAAAGCATATGCAAAAATTCAGATCGATCGCGCCAAAAAAAAAAATTCGTATTTTAGGTTAGATTTGCTTGAAATGCGAAAAAATTACAAACGGAACAAGTAAGACGAATTAAAACAATGTAATCAGGTCAACCCAGTATGGCGAACCGGCTTGGGTGCTTGGATCATAATTATATCGCTTGGAAATCGTGAGTTTGATCCTCACGTCGCGTCGGTTAAATTTTTTAAATAGCATTTTATAATAAAAATGATTCGACATATTGCAGCGACATAAGCGACCAGTAATGAAAACCATTACTAGTCGATTTGTTAAGTGACTAGGAATGCTTCGCGTTCTCACCCGAGAGGAGACTCGGAAAGCATCGCTTTGACTATGTTTTCCGATAAAAATTTTTAAATTGACGCTGTAAATTTGAATGATTTTCGGGAAATTTTTGGACGAAAAGTACTCAATTAAATGTTTCCGAAAATTAGGGATATATTTGGTTTAATTCAAAGTTAAATCAATATAATCAAGAACCCAACAATGATAGACATGTTTCGACCTTATTAGGTCTCATCAGTATCATATAGTTGAATTCTTGAAAATATTGATTTGATTGTTCACCTTATATAGCATTTTTCGCGCAATGCTATATGTTGGTATCGACTCCTGATTATAAATTCAAATTATAAACACAGGGTGTTCTACGGAGCACTTTCCGAAGGGGTCGAAATGACATGTCATAAGGACAGTACAGGGGGGCGTTGAGGATTGAACCTCACTCATAACCTTAAGGTTATTATGGCCGTAGCTTATTCTAGCTACTGAGAATTGTAATAATTTGTAATAAATATATAAATATATAATTTGTAATATTTGTAATAAAATTTTCAAGAATTCAACTATATGATACTGATGAGACCTAATAAGGTCGAAACATGTCTATCATTGTTGGGTTCTTGATTATATTGATTTAACTTTGAATTATTACAATTCTCAGTAGCTAGAATAAGCTACGGCCATAATAACCTTAAGGTTATGAGTGAGGTTCAATCCTCAACGCCCCCCTGTACTGTCCTTATGACATGTCATTTCGACCCCTTCGGAAAGTGCTCCGTAGAACACCCTGTGTTTATAATTTGAATATATATTTGACCTATATAAGAGAATTTTTTCATAAAAAAATATTGAAATCCAAGCGACTTATGGGCTGCCTTCGGAAGCGCCAAAAAAAGTCCCTCAACTGCTGCCATGATTCCGGCCGATTGAGTAGCTGAAACTGGAAAAGGAAAAAATGTCGTTAAACTGAAAGCTATTTTCTGTACAATGACGTAGAATTTTTGAAAAATATCAAAATTTAACAAAATGGTGTAGTTATGAAAAAAGTCTGTTATATAGTTAAATATTGATTCTGCAAGGAAATTAGCGAGCTCGATCGTTTTCAATCCATTATGAAGGTGTTTTGGAGCAAGGTGCCAGAGCAAGCCTTTATAACTTTTATTGATATGCTGCGTGTTGGTGTTCTCTTCTTTGCATCGCTCTAAATTAATTTTTATTTTTAATACTACTAAAATAATGTTTAGTGTTGTAAAAGTATCGGTGCTCCGCCTCCAGGCAGATGGGGCATTTTATACCTACGAGCAATTATTCTTTAGAAGGCTGCCATTCGGGGAGTATTAAAGATATGGTCTTGAAATTTTTACGGGATATTCTTGAAAGTATAAACTGTCAAAAAAGGCACAAAAAAATAAATTGATTTTTTGAAAATGTCAAACTGGTAAGGCCCCTTAAAATGCATAAATCCATAATAGAATTTAATCTAAACTAACTCGATATACAGGGTATGGCACATTAACTGATACACTTCTTTCGGTTTCTATAAAACACGTTCTAACACGATTTTTCGTCGGATATTATTTTTTCTAAATTGAGTATTTAGTGCGTAGTAAATGTGCAAGAAGTCATTGTAATAACATTTGTTTTAAATTTTTGACAGCAATAAACTCTGAGCAAGATGTAGTTGTAAAATTGCATTTTAAAATTTTAAACCGTGCGAAATACTTCGAAAACTTAAATATTTAAATTTGAGCAGAATTTTTGCATTATCGTACCATTAAAAAATACAATAAGGCTGGAACTCACAAAATTAAACCGAAATTTGGCAATAAAAGTTCTGTTCGAGTAAATAATATGATTAAAAACGTACGAGAACGAATTTGATGAAATCCAAAACAATCTTCAAATCAAATGGCTGAAGACATGAACATTTCAACAAGATCACTTGGAAAAATTTTCCACAACGATCTAGGATTGAAGGTCTACGGAAAACAAAAAGTACATGGACCCACGGAGGTTCAGAAAAAGGTTTGAGTCCAAAAGTGCATGGATTGGCTCGCTTGGCACGCAGGCGATGATATCATTTTTTCTAACGAAAAGATGTCTACTACAAGATACTCACAATGAACAGAATGATGGCGTGTATGATACCTCAATAAGGGATATTCCTATCGACAAACTGGCAATACAACATTTTCAAAATGTATCTCCTGTCATGGTTTGGGGTGCAATATCTTCCAAAGACAAGTTACCACTGCTTTTCATCGATCACGGCGTTAAGATCAATCAAGAATTCATTCATTCAACACGTACTGAAGGATCATTTGCTTGAACATACTCGTATTTTGTATGGAAATTATTATTATTGCTTTCAGCAAGAGTGTTCTATCTCACAAAGCTACTCGCACTTAGAATTGGTGTCGAGACAATTTGACTGATTTCAACCCTTGGAAAAGAATGACCATCATCTTCACCCGACTTGAATCCCTTGGACTTCTCCATCTGGGATACATGTTGAGCAAAATTGGGAGTACGAAAAAATTGAATTTGGATTCATTCAAGCATCAACTGATTACCATATGGGATGAAATACTGGAGGCGATCGTACGTGGCCTCATACAATACTTTTTGTGAAAGAATTACGGATGTTGTGGAAGCAAAGGAGGAAAAATTTGAACTTTTAAAATTCAAGGTGAATAGGGAATTCTTGAAATTTGGAATTATTCCGTTTTTTAAGATTTTTATGGCCTTTTAAAAATGTATCACTTAATCTGCCATACCCTGTACATAAATTATTAAAACAATTATAATGTCTTTATTTTAACGTATTACAAAAATCTAAAAATGTGGGTACAAAATGTAGGTATATAAACTATTACTTATTATCTAATCAATGTGCGGGAGGGCAGTGCCGTCGTCAAAGCCAAGCCATCTAGCAGCGGGTTTAAAGCGGTGCCGTGTGCCGCGAATGCACATACTTGTGGCACGTATAATAGCCACACTAATTCTAGCTCTGAGCCAGCCTAGTATAGTGCTAAAGGAGCGATTCCAACGTTCAGATAACGTTTCACCCATGTGTTTGATGAATGAGGACATTTGGGGTACAAACACGCCATCTACCGATGTTACAATTGGTGTGAAAGTTGTATGCTGCATTTCACAGGCATTTGAGTACTTTCTCTGTTTTTCTGCTTCGGCTGATCGTAGGACAGATATTACTGTACGTGAGAGGTAAGAAGGAGCGTCGGTGTCGACAACACGGATATCAAATAACGCCTCCCTCTGAGCATCCCATACGCCACGGCAAGATAAGTCTGCACGTATTCCGCTGTCATTTTCGGAAATGATTGGTTCTTTTTTTACGTTGCCCCAGGCATGTTGGCAAAGTTCACAGAAAAGATCTCTAATCTCATTATGTCGTCTTGTGATTAAGCCACCGGTTTTACAGCAGAGAGCATGATCGATGTTGAACTGGTTGTTGCCGCAACCGTCACATGATTGTGGCATGGAGTTTGGAATTCTATGGTAACGTATTGATAACGCATCTCTGAATTCTAATGGGGATAGGTCAAAATTGTCTTTTTTTGTAGGAGTAACTGAGAGCCAATTTGAGGTCTTCATTTTCATTTTGGATGAGATTGATCTTTCAATTGCTCTTTTCTTGTTAGTATTAAATTTTTCTAGGGTAGTTTCTAAAAGTTTGTCATCGAGGGCTTCTTTTTCTTTGCGGCCTTCTTTAAATGCATCTTTTAGAGATATATTATGGTCAGATAGGACAATCTGTTTTTTCTCTATTAAGGATTTTACGAGTATGCGAAGCGCAAACAACTTCTGGACAGCCAAAAGAAGTGGCTCGTGGCGTTGCCGAAGCCATAATATAGAGAAGCATATCGCGTGGAAAAAATTCTCCCAATATAGAACTGCACTTCAATAAAAGTTGTTCGTACGATGTTAAAGAGTCAAACAGCTGGATGATCATAACGTCCATCAACAATTCCGGATCCACTTCTTCCAATTTAAAAGTTGGCGCTATGATGCAAAACGGGAATTTGACTTTACAAAATGATCAAATTAACATTTCTTGATTTTCAACTTAAATTTACAAAAGGCTTATATCGAAATTTATCGGCACCAAAACAAAATATAATGGTTTTCTTTAGTCGAAACAAGCAGGAAGTTGGCACGAGATTACGGTTGAGATGTCAACTGCTGCTTTTCTTTATCCTCATTATGAGATTTCCTTGTAATTAACAAGACGTAGAAGCTACCACTTCTACGGTTCTGGATCATTCCGCTCATGGCGAATTAAAATTGGGATTTTCTTTCACGTAACGTAACTTAAAACTTCAGGTACCATTGCGTAGTCCGCTTTTTATCAGCAACGAAAAACACAGTAACCGAATTACTTTAGGAACAAATTCAATTTGCATTAGATTTTTAAATTTATTGCATGCTTTTGGGTGTGGAGCAGATCTTTGCTGTTTGACGAGATTGGCCTGGAATTCTTCCATTTTGGAAACTTTTGAATTTATTGGTAAATACTGACGAATGCTGCAAATTTTTTGATGATATCCATTTTAGTAAAAACATTTAAAAATAAGCTTAGTGCCAAGATAATTACATTAAATTCAGAAAAACTTTAAAAAGTAGAATTTTTTTGAAATATGGATTTTTGGAAACATGCAATTTCACGCCTTGTACGGAAAATGGTACTTCTTATAGGTACTACCTAATCTTAATTATTACCTTCTTTAGCTCAAAAAAAAAGATAAAAAAATTTAAATATTTGAAATTAAGCCTAAGAGATATTCGACAATAAATTGTTTGTATACTTTTAGACCACTTGAACAGTACAACATTTTCACATGATGCATTAGAAATCAAAAGAAGTTAATTTTTAACCATCAGGAATGTCAAAGGAGTTGTTTTGTGCTATTTGAATGCACATTGCTTCAAATCAAATGACTTTTCTTTGCTAATTCTATAATTCAGTATGTGAATGATTTTAAATGATCAGATAATATTTTAGCGTCTGTTGTGCTAAAAGTTCTTAATGCTGTATTTCACATTTTTAACCAAATTTTTTTATAACTTAATTTTATCGGGATGATTTATATGGCAAAATTTCCGATTCTGCTAGAAGGTAAAATAATGTATAATGGCTTTGATAATGTATGGTTGGAAACTTGATTTTGGAAGTTAATAATCGCCTTTTTTTAACTGTTGAAGTTGTGATAAACTTGCAATTTGTGTCACATTTTGGTAATAAGTAGGATCTGGAGAAATAACTCCGGTAGGTTAGCATCCTTGTCGTTTCCTAACTGGTTCCGCTTCAGGGTTTTAGCTTTTATACATTTGTACAAGTGCATCCTGTCTCCAGAGATGGTTCTAATATACCGACGAGACCGCATTATGATTATAATTTATGATTCCAACTTAAGCAAGTAAAACGGGGGATATTTTATTGTGTTCTCCATTGTTATTGTATTTATTACGTTGGTAAGATTGCTGCGAAGTGGCGTTAACGCCGCTCACAACGGAAATAATTATTAGTTATATGAGTTTTGAAATACTTGCGAATCTTTATTTAACTAGATGTAATATAGTAAGCAAGATGGCAAGAAGTTTCGTTGATATTATTATTATTACTATGAGTCTTAATGGTTGTTTCATAACATACTTTTAATATGTCGTTTTCATAATTTCGCTTTATACTTTCGTACCTATTTAATTTTGCAGACAAAGAAACTCGAAAATTATACGAATTTTATTATTGAATCGATGCGATGTGTACATTACGACGATATAGAGAAACTGGTAAAAAAGAAGGTATTCGAATATATTTGCGCCTTAGGAGTTTCAAAATTGACATTATTTTGCAATAAATTACGCTGAATCGCACCCTTGACGAAAATATATGCGAAAAATATCAGGAAACTTGCACGTTGTTCACCCCCAATGCCTTATGTTTTGCATCTGAAAGGTGACAAATATAACATTTGAGTGCTACATTGTTTGGAATTGCGGAGTGTTTCTTATTTTTGATGTGTTCAGTAGGTGTTTGCCGTTTGTGTTTTGATTTACTTGAAATATGTAAAGTTTGTCAAGATGTTAGCAACTAAATTGCTCGACTAGCGACAGTTATACGCCTTTTTTATTCTAAAACGTTTCGCGAAATTTTAACAAAAACAAAAATTACGTATTAGAATTTTTAGTTTTCTCTTTTACCGCGCGAATGCCGCTAATCCCATCTTTAAAGCGACTAATTTTAGCAATATTATGTTTCCTACAGGTCTGATTATAATTTCTGACTGAAAATATAGAGCGACCGCTTGGAAAGCCGAAAGTCTATAACTCCGTGGTCACTTGACTGATAATTTTATTGCAGTTAAAATTATCTGAGTATAAAAAAGGCAAACATCCTGATAATGAAAGACTGGAGAGGGCAGTAAAGATAGTGGATGATTTTAATTAGATATTTAATTGCCAAAGCTTGAAAAAAAATTGTCGTTTGCTCATTTCGAGTCGCTTTTTTTCGTCGTTAACTACGTGTAAATTACTGCAGTAATAGTCAGGCTAAATTAAAATCAAATGATTAATTTAACGGCGGTTGAAATTGCAGCTTTATCAAGTTAAGTGTGACGATTCTCGAACGAATACGTTTGATTAAATGGATGCGACAAGTCTGTCTTGAGGAAGACTTGTTATGATATTGAGTGTTTTTACGATTAAGAATCGTCGATTTTTTTAGACGGGCTATGTTTGAACTTTCCAAGTTATAAATTAAATGCGAATTTAATTTCGATCGTTGTCCACCGGTGGTGCGTATCGCGCGAAAGTTGCAAGGGCAGTTCAGTTCGATTGTTTTAACTCGCCCATAAATGCAAATCAACCATTGTTATTTTCTTTCATTTGTTACTTAAAATGGTATAACGTCATTGTGATTTTTGTGTGAAAGAAATGTATTAAGGGTTCCTTTGTTTTATATCGTTACGCTGGCTTGATTTAACTTTATTATTTCATTCGGAAATGGCCTCTAAATTTATTGCTTTGTGGAAGTCGCTTTGAGATTTAATAATTAGCCGTATTATACAGACAAGTAAGTTTTGCTACAGAGAAAGCAGCATTTAGCTACCTTACCTACTTGTCAAACGTTTTTCTGTGTCGCGCGTTAAATGCGAGCAAATGAACTTCGCTGCGAGTTTTCTTGAAAATTTTTGAAAAGCTTGCTTTTATTTATAAAAGAATTGCAAGTTCAAGCCAATCACCCTAAAGCACTCAAACGGGAAGTTGTTGCACTCTGTGGTCACATTCTCATAATGTTGGTCGCCCTGCGGGGATTGGCAACAATTACAAGCACCACGTTAACAATCAACTTAACAACTATCCCCGTTTAGTCTTGTTGTTTAGCGGTCTTGTTCTATGGTATAGGACAACTGTGTGCTGTCCAATGCAGACCACACAATAGTAGGTACGTAAATCAGGAAAACTAAATTAACTTTCTTAACATCAGAGAATAGCTTATAACTTAACTCCGGGGCGTAAACTGAAAATAGAGTGTGCATTACTCCAGCTATAAATCTTCAATAGATCTTAGGTAAATTTTACAAGTTGTGTTAGTACACAGAAAGTTAATTACATACGATATCTACTACATACAACAATAACTTGTAAACTTTGTATTAACAGCTTAACGAATTTCTTATAT
The DNA here is from genome assembly GCA_949152465.1 of Cantharis flavilabris. Taxonomy (NCBI): domain Eukaryota; kingdom Metazoa; phylum Arthropoda; class Insecta; order Coleoptera; family Cantharidae; genus Cantharis; species Cantharis flavilabris. Next base: position 18,181,842 of record OX424438.1, read on the forward strand.
ATGACTGTGCAGCTCTTGTGTATTTGGTACACTTAGCGTAACGGTGTCTTTAGTTTTCGTTTTCTAAATTTGTGTTTGAAACATAATATTTAAACGGGCGTCCATTTAACTCATTTCAAACCGCTTGAAAAGAAGGGGAATAAGAATTATTCTATACTTAAAATTTCACCACCAGTTTTTCTATCTTATGATCATCATGCATCAGTTACTTATCGTTACCACTATATAAGAGCTTGCAAGAACCAATTGAATTAAAGTATAATATACTTAATTGATTGGGTTTTCCATCATGCTCCTACAATATACTTCTTTCTCTCATTTTAATCAGAGTACCGGGTTTTTACTGACAATAACTTCGGTAGTATTCCAAAGCCATTATTCTAGTACTGTGAGTATTTGCATTGTTTTACATCTGAGGGAGTTTGCTAGGTTGAGGACAGATCTGCATGTGACCCCGCTAAAAGAGTCTTGCTCTTTTTCTGGATTCAAACCGAGTATCTTAGCGTTAGCAGTTGATCGCTCTAACTACTAGACCAACAACCTTTTTTTACAATATAAGAAACTAATTTTGGTGTTTATATGGGTCCCACGATACTTTGTGAGATTATTTAGAAATATCTCTCATAAACAAAATTTGGATGTAAATACGGATACTTGGTGACCAGTCGACCATCTGAACATAGGAAATTGATTTTTCTTTAATTCCAGCTTTCCATCAGAACGGATAAAAATGAAAATGGTATCAATTTAAAGTGATTTTTATTCCGCTTCTAAAGATATATACCTAACACTTGATATTTTGTTTTTTAATTACTGGTAAAAACTCACTAATAAAATGCAAAAAACAGATTTAAAAAATAATTTTAGTTGCCTTGATTGAATTTTATTGCAATTGTTTTTGTTTGAAAACCAATAATTTCTTTTCCTTCATCAGAACAAGTGTTTGCGTTCATTGTTAACCAAATTTATTGTAATCTGTCAAAGTAACTTATTGTGGGAAATTATTTGTTTTCAAACAAAAACAATTGCAATAAAATTCAATCAAGGCAACTAAAATTATTTTTAAAATCTCTTCTGCATTTTATTAGTGAGTTTTTACCAGTAATAAAAAACAAACTATCAAGTGTTTAAATATCTTTAGAAGCGGAATAAAAATCTCTTTAAATTGATACCATATTTTCATTCTTATCCGTGATGGGAAGCAGGAATTAAAGAAAAATCAATTTTCTATGTTAATTTCCTATGTTCAGATGATCGACTGGTCACCCGGTATAAATTCTTAACTTGTGAAATATGATAAAATTTAAACTTCAATATAACAAGTTAATTAAACATTAACAAAAGCAATTTTTTTTCAAAATTATTATAACCTCAACATCTATAATTCAATGCTAACTGCTACTTTAATTATTTAGTTAGCGTGTTACATCTTAAAAAGGAAGCTTTTGCTTATTATTCTACTTCTGCCATATTGTGTTCTTAAGTATAAGTTAATTTTGTGACATATCACCTTAATCCTTTTAAATTTATTGTAGAAGTATGTGGCATTATCCAGTTTATATCGTTCCACAGCATAGTAGTTAAAGGCGTTCTTCGTCATTTCCTATTTCTTCCTGTTTCAGCTATAGTCATCCCACCAACCCTTGCCAGTTTCTTTACATCATCTTTCCTTTCTTCATAGTGATCTATACTCCACTTCCGAGCCAAAGTTTCAATTTCATTATCTTTCTTGTACATCTGAGGGATATGTGCATTTTATTTTAGTAATGCTTCTGGTTTATCCATTTATTTTAAATATTTTTTGATTTCATATTTTTATCCAATATCTGGCTCCCTGTGTAAGTTAAAAGCTATGCTATGTTTTCAAACTGTAAGACAATAAATTATTGTAATTGTCTTCTTGTGGAAGACAATTGTGTATTGTATCGTACTTCTTTCAATTTGTAGTATCCCCGTTTCCGGCGTCGTTGATTCCACTTTATAGTTAAATAAGAAAAATTCGAGTCGTCACCCTATCCTAGTTAATAGTGGCTGTGGAGCCTTAATTTTCTCAGAAATCCCAGCAGATTTTGGGACATTTCCTCATGTATCTCATACATTTAGGTGCGGATATATGGGGGCGGGAGGGCAAAGAAGCTCAAGGAACACTCGTGATATAAGCAGTGGCAATTTTTGCATATTTCGCTCGAAATTGAGAAAATGTTTTTGGATTATTATTAAACAATGTAAATTAACCTTCTTTTTGGAAGTTAGATGTCAGAAGACTGTTATTAGCCCGTCGTTGATACACATGTGAGCGCGGCGCTCACATAAATAACATTACGAACGTCAATCGTATAAATGATTTCGAATGAATCTGAGATTATTAATATCTTTAATTCACATGTCTACAAATGTTGACAAAAATAAATTATAGCGCTGTTTGTCATTCCCGCATAAATATCGTCTTACAAAGTTGACAACTCCGATAAAATGAGCGTCGCGCTAACCGCGCAATATTTTTGTCGCCGTCGTACCGTTTTTTTCAATTCATCCTGGCCAATAACTTAATTTTGTAGTTGCCGGAGACTAAAGAACAATTTTTGGGAGTCTGATAGTGATATTTCCGAACCTACACCTAAGCATTAGGACACAATAATCAAATACTCCGCAAACATCTCGTTGGAGAATAGCACAAAATTATTTATAGTACATACAAAATATAATTATACATAATATAAAGTTGATCGAGCAATTAATAATGATATAAAAATAACGTGTGAGCGCCGCGCTCACAGTGTATCAATCACGTTAAGAAATTACGTGTACCAACGACGGGTTAATATTAAATCTCGACCTATATTAATAAAATATTAAAACAAGTGCAGTTGATAGAAGTACAGGGTGGCTCAATTTCGATGCCTCTTATGGGGAAATCGGTAACTATAGGAGATATCGAAAAATGGATGGCGCATCCTCGATCTCTTTTTTTGAGAAAAGTTTAATGGTTTAAACTCGAATTCGATATCTTTTTTCGTTTTCGAGTTATGGCTAAAAGTTGACTTTTTCGACTTTTCGTTAAACGTCGATATCTCGGTTATTTGTAAAGTTATAGAAAAAATATTTACACTTTCTTCAGACACTTTTTTAATGGCAATAAAATGGGCTAAAGAGATTTTAAATATCTAACTTAGTTTGCGAGTTATAATATAAAGTTATGTTTTTTTAAATAGAAACCATAGTTGGCTATGAAATATTTAAATAGAGTTTTTTATCCTCTTTTCAATTATATATAATATGTGGAGTTTATTATTTCAGTTTCGTCCCATTATATTAAAAAATGTTAAATAAAAACAAACTAAGATCGGAAAATTAAATGTTGAATTTATCAAAACAATCCATTATACATTTATATTATAATATTTCATAGTTTTCATAAGCCATTTGACACTCTTGTGAAATAATAGGTAATAAGTACTAAATAAAAATAAAAATAGGTATCGAAGTATTAGGTACTAAAAACACTCTTTGAAAACAACTGGAGACAATTGTTTTAGATGTCAATAATGATTTTGTATAGTGTTTTGTTTTGAAAAAGTCAACCTTTAATTTTCCGATCTTCTTTTGTTTTTATTTAACATTTTGTAATATAACGGGATGAAAGTGAAATAATAGACCCAACATGTTACATATAATTGAAAAGAGGATAAAAAACTCTATTTAAATATTTCATAGCCAACTATGGTTTCTATTTAAAAAAACAAAACTTTATATTATAACTCGAAAACTAGGTAAGATATTTAAAATCTCTTTATCTCATTTTATTGCCCTTAAAAAAGTGTCTGGAGAAAGTGTAAATATTTTTTCTATAACTTTACAAACAACCGAGATATCGACATTTAACGAAAAGTCGAATAAGTGAACTTTTGGCCATAACTCGAAAACGAAAAAAGATATCGAATTCGGGTTTACACCTGTAAACTTTTCTCAAAAAAAGAGATCGAGGATGCGCCATCCATTTTTCGATATCTCCTATAGTTACCGATTTCCCCATAAGAAGGATCGAAATTGAGCCACCCTGTACATATATAATATAGTATTTGAAAACCAACTATGTACCTATATCTCGATGGTAGCACGTCAAAATGTCGAAAACAAAAACGTCGAAATCTAAAAGCTTTTTTAATACTTTTAATATTAATTTTATTACATTTTTTTATTAATTATGTCACAAATTCACATGGAATTCAAAGTTATAGGCGATACCTACCAGTCCGATAGTCATCCAGGTTACGTTCACCATACGACAGTAGTATTGACTTAATTCTGGCCGCAACGTCGCCAAATTTTTTTCGTCTTTTGGGGTGGTTGTTGGCCGCTGATATATTGTTCTATTTTAAACTCATTCATACCCTGTTTTTTCTTCAAAACATCGATAAACTTCCAAATTGAAGGGTGGTTGCAGCTCAAGAGAGAACTGAGAGCCTGATGCCATCCTTCCAGATGCCAGAATCGTTTGTTTTGGGCAGGTCGTTGAGGACAGCTTCATAACAATTCCAAAGTGCAATTGGAAACTTTGGAGGATGTTCTTTTTTTTGTTCATCTTTGTATATAATTTAATTTAAAAAAATTTAATAAAACTTTTTATTCAATTACGTAATAGATAGCACTAAATATATTAGCCAATCATATACTTTAAGTGTACCTTCGTCGACAAAAAGTCGACCTTTTTGATTTCGACGTTTTTGTTTTCGACATTTTGACATGGAATCATATCGATGAACAACAAATTCATTTGTACTTGGATGGAATTTCAACGAACTGACAGCACTTCTTACTTTGTTATAAAACATAAATGTAGGTTTACTAGCTAATTTACAATAATTTGTCTGTACAAATTAAGAACATCAGTATAATAAAAAAACAGAAGCGAATTCTTCAATTATAGTTTATACTCCGTATAATAGGCGATAGTAACTAAATAAACGTAAAATTATTAATATTAAACTTAAACCGACGATTTTGCATGCCTTATAATGTGGTGTATCATAATTATTAAGCAAGGTACTAAAAATTAAGGAAAATTATACGAAGCGGTCACACCAATCTATGGTCAGCTATCCTTATTTAAGAAAATAAGATTTAAAAAATCTAGGCGCATACATATTTAGTATATCTATAGTGGTGCTAATTTCAGATTAATAATTGAGATTTAACAGCCTTTCACAATGCAATCTTGATCATTTAACCTTCCTACTTCATACTAAACGTTGCCCGCATGATACTCGATTATGCACGTATAAGTTTGGTAATTTTCTCTATTACAAAGCGTACTTAAATGCATATAACCATATAGAAAGTGTGCAATTATCCAGTTCAAAATCGAAATAAAAGAAACTTAAATTTGCGATAATTATCACCTTATTAAATTTTCTTGTTTTAAAGTACCTACTCTTGTAACTTACACCTCTTTTAATAAATTTTAAATTACTTCTCGTATATACTCCTCTTATTCCTTTTTAATTATATCATACCTCAATTAATTAGTAATCCTCGAAGAATTTTAATTCTTAGATTTTTATATCTAGGCATTGCAGAAAATTATACAATTTCTTTTTAAATTACATGAATATAGTAATAATAATAATTATTACTGACAATAAGATATCAGATACTCGTAGATCACCCTTCTAATCCCTAAACGAAAACAAGACGGTGAACCTACTCAATTGCATAGTAGCCCGTAAAATATTTCAACACCTCGAGAATGATGTTTCGAGATGGAAAGCCTTAAATGATATCGTGCGTTATTACATTACACAGACGAACGAGCTTACGAGTGTGGGGAAACCACAATAAAATTTTGCTGTTGATGTGAGGTAAACCGACATTATTCCATAAAATAATTAGAAAAACTGATGTATAGTTTCTGGTTTAATTTAGTTTAAATTTTTTTGCATTTTTATAGATTGAAGCACCCATCATATTTCGTATCGCTATCCGCTTAGGGTAGTTATTGCATCGGTGCAGTCTAGTTTTTGAGTACTTATGAATAAACAATGATAATTACGAGTGGTGCTCGAAAAATTGTGATTAAATTATCTATATAGATATTTTCATTATAAATTAATAACATTATTTATTATTTGAGACGGTAATTATCCTAGTAAGTTATCTGATCAACTGTTGACACTAAAGTTGATCACCATTGACAATAAATACAGCATTGGGGTCACAACCATCAGTCATACACAGAACTTTCTAGCAAGCTGAAGAAGAAGATACTAATTTATCTAACAATAAGATTTTGCGGTAACTCATTTGAATGGTACAGAATCTATACGATGTCTCAATATTGGCAGTAGCAATACTGTTAACCCGACAAGCTTAAAATTGATTACTTATCATTAATTATCAACTTGCAATTATAAATTTGACTCTACTGCAGTTCTACCGAAGAAAAGTTGCATCGTAATTATATTCTATAATTATTTACAAACAAACTATTAGGTTAAAAAAATCTTTAAATTTGGGCTAGCAATTTTGTAAAATGTTAATCTATAGCACTTTTTATATGCTTATATTTGAAATTTTATGTTGTGTTATTCTTTTTCCTAATTTAACAGCGCTGGTTTTATTACTTTGACACGTCGCGTCGTATATGATGTTCTTTATAATATTATGTTATCTGCAGAATGGTATTACAAATTTGAATATCGAAATTTGTAATTTAATGCAATTGTTATAAGAACAGTTCATATGTAATTTCTTATTATGAAAGTTTTGGAACTAATTTGTCGTTTATTTGATAAAATCGTAGGAAATTATTTAAATTACACATAAATGTTCTTTATGTAAAATTATCACCTGTATTTTAGGAATATTGAACGAATTACTTAGGCAGTAGAACACGAAAACGCCGATTATGTTGTAAACGCAATTCCCTACTATACCTTTTGTATCCTGACACTTGTTTGATTCTATACGTTTCTCTAAGATTATCAGTGTCTTCTGGTTCCCATGTAGTTTTAGTAATATCTCACGTATAAACTTTTGGAAGCTATTTTATTTTTTCCTCAACATTGTTTTGTACAGCAAGTACATTTTCAAGTTTTTCTTTCAGTTAAATAGAATATTTTAACATTATTATCATCATCATCATCATCATGTTACTCTTCTATTGCACGTGATGTGTATTGTGTTGACGACTGTAGAATCGCGAATGCTGCTGGGAAAGTTTTGCTGCGCTTCCATTTTTGACATTTTCTTTTCCAAGTCGTTTCTGAAGAGATTTTGAAAATATAAGTATATAATTACATAATTTGAGCTCTGAGAATTATAAAAATCAATCTTAAGGTGTTGACAATGCGCAGTATTCTGTATGTACGAGGGCGGAACTAATTTACTGTCACCGCCTACTGTTCCAGTCTTAATATTACTTACTCAATCCTAATTTTCCCCGAAACTGAAAATAAATTGTTGATAAATCTTACTATAAACTCATCATATACATTGGTCCTTATAAATTCTACACCAGGCGGTACAAACATGATTGTGAGTGATGAGTCGTTTTAACCAACGTCTAGGGTGAGTTTCTAAGTGTTGGAAGAATTTATTAAATTTTCTACATTTGGCTTATCAATTGTCAAATATACTCGAGAAGGTCATTTCCGTACTTAATGAAGCCCGAACACACGTTCCCAAAATTCGCAACCTTTTAATTTCGATTTGACATTTTACTGTATGGTATTAATCCAATGGGATGGCATTTGTCAAAATATATCTTGTTTTATATTCGATCTATTATTTTTAAAATATAGGACGCACTCACGCGTCGTTCATAAAGTCAAAATATCCTGGAAAGTTTATTCGAAATAACGTCGAGATTCTACACTCGTGGGTCATCTATTTTATTCCACCGACGAATGCTCTATCTATTCATCTCACTTTCACAATAAACAATGTATTGGAATTTGTCTTGATCAGGTCTGAAAGTGAGCCATTTTTATAATACAATTTTGTTTCGTTATACGTGCGCTCTGCGTCTGATAAAAAATCACCAATTTGTGTTGTAATAACCTCATTCCTTTAGGTTTTCCCTTGCGTTTTGTTATATTTTTCAAATCAAAACTTTTCAAATTTGACAATTATTGATGCGAAAAATACTACATTGTTTTTTGTAATAAAAGTTTCATGAAATATAATACCAAATTTATTAATATTTTTAATAAACTTTGCAGTATTATTACACTGGTTACTTTTAGACAGTGCATTATTTGTAATCCTTTTATTTTTATGCTAAAAGCTCCAATAATTATGAAACCGATATAAAGAAGAAAAGTAAGAAAAACGACATCAACTGTGGTATTTATTTTCTCTTGGCACGTCGAGAAAGAATAAAAAAGTATAAAGAAATGCAATTTCGAAAAAGTAGCTATGAGACATAGAGAAATTGTCGATTTGGATCAGTGAGATTTCAACGTGCAAACTCAATTTATTTTCATTTATTGTTTTATTCTCTAACCCCACTATTTTTTTGTTAAAGAAATTTGTTATTTATTATATTATTATGGAAGAAATTTCACATTTGAAATGGTAATGGCTCGCACCTTATTTGTAACGAACAATTGTTTAGTTGATTGCATCGTAAGAAAAAGCCCAAATCATTTCTGCAGAAAATTCATTACATGAGCGTTATTTCAAGTACAATTCAATAATGATTTTACGTTCCCAAACCATTATTTCAAAATAAAACAATATACATAATCAAAACCTTGTTAACAAATGACAATCGTTCCGAAACCGACAATCATTTCGTTAGATTTTAATTAAAATGGCGACGAGTACAACTGAAAATAGAAATATGCGACCTATACAGGTGATTTATACATTTTACTCCAAACAGCAAATGTTTGTTTTCCAACAAATTGTTGTATATGAGAAAAAGACAGAGGCATTGATCACGTGTAAATTAAAGTGTTGTGTTTATTTCTGATTATTATTTATATTATTAATTCGGTGTAAGATTAGAAATCCCTTTCCGCGCTTTTGCGGAGAGTTGCGGCATGAAATCGCAACAGGGGGGCTCTAATGTATATGCATTTATCAAAAACAGTCACCCTTACTGCTCTGTCTTAATGCTCCAAGTTTGATAAACTCGTAAGGCATTACTTGTCGCCACTAGATTGTTATAAAAAATGTCGATGCTATACTGCAAAGTATTGATTAAAATTTATTACGATAAAAAGTTTCAAATAAAAGCAATAATTTTAACTGGCACCGTCGCGCTTCGTGCAATTTTTTATATAATATAATGTTCTGCTTTTACATCAACAAATTTATTTCCTTTTGTTCAATAAAAATATAATTGCTTATTGGTTAATGTTATTCTTTACATTGTAATTACTTTGTTATCTAACATCTTTATCTTCTTGAACAATTTGCACCCAATGTAGCGTGAGGAAAATTATTGTGAATTTTTCAAGTGTTAATGAGACCTAATTGAAAAATTTGGATGTGACAGTTTTTCTTTAACATTAAATAACGAATTATTTTGTTTAATAATCCAATTATTTTTTAATCGATCGAAATTTTTTGCTGGTTTTTCTTTGTTTTACTATAATAATTAGATTAAAAAAGTCTACAGACTTCGTAGCATGTAAAATCGATTTTTAGCGGATGGAAAACTTTTAGTCTAGAAACCATTACTTGGTGTTACTTATTAAATCGGAGCGTCGACTGTTTTTTGGCGGCTAAATGACAATTTTTATTCAAATGATTGATTTTTGACATTGAGGTGGAAAATTTGAAGAACAGTTGATTTACAATGTGTAGCTGTTATACTATTTAATATCGAACTTGAAAAAAGAAACATATCTTGCCACTTTCTTACCTTAGGTGGAAGATGTAACACTCGTTAGCTAGCTTTTGGGAGCTACTCAACAGTTCTTGAGAACCCAATATTTCTAAATGCGTTTGCAGCTTCATAACTAGAATCCGGATTTATAGGCACTAAAAACCTTGAAAATATGCTCTAAAAACTTTAAAATAAGCGCTTTAAAAATTCAATGTATAGTTAGAAATATGACGTCCCAAGGAATATTTTTGAAGTGGAACTTTTTGTGAATGAAGCTCACTTCGGTTTTTGATTATTTTATTTATTTATTTTCGGTCAAGTCTACCTTCCCTACATACTTTAAAAATTTAAATAATATTTAGTAAAATACAGGGCAAACAATAATTTCAAAATAAAAAAAAAGACTTAAATCGTTTCATACCCTTGCAAAAAAGAAGAAAATGTATTATTTAATTTGCTAAATATTCAAAATAAGCAAAGATGCATTTATAGGCAATAAACTGTGAAATATGCACTTAAATTCAAAATATGCATTTATAGGCAAAATAAAAACTACATAAAATGACTCAGAAACGCGTAAAACAGGTTTGCATCTAAAATTTTTCACGTGCCTGTACGCAAAAAAGCATGTAAATGCCTAAAAATCCGATCCCTATTCATAACAATAAGATTCTAAAATCATTTGGATTGCTCTTCAGCTGAAAAGAAAAACTACCATAGTTCCATAGTATCAATCGCTTCTATATTTGGTTTTCCGTCATTGCACCTGTGGGTGGTATTCCGTGTAAGGGAGTTGTTGGGGGCTTGAAGGAGTCCGTGGAGCGCAGAACTTTTTTATTTTTTTTAAAACGCGTTGATGTTGATATGTTCAAAATTTTCGTAAACCTCACAGTGAAAATATGTTGCTACGCCGCTGTCTGCATATTAAAATATCTAGGGATAAATTGCTTGACGTCTAGGTATTTTCAACTAAACCAATATGGCAACGCCGGGGGATTCATTTTAACCCAATAAAATCAAAGCGGATTTATAATAGCGATTAGCTATTATAAAGCTAGCAGCGCTAGTTTATTAAATAATTGAAATTCTAATTTACCAAAGTTTTTTTGTTTTCTCTAGGTTTCATTGAAACATGTAAACATTTAACTTTTGAATCCGCATATAGTCGAACCAAAATGAACCCTGAACCACTACGACTTAATTATTACGACTGGCTTCCACTACAACTATAGTAATATACAACTGTAACTTGAACAATCTAACTCCAAAATTAACCGAGAGTTTATTTAGGAACTATACTAAAACGCTGAACATAATTCACCCCATGCATGATGAAAACTGTAAAAGAAACAATTTCCTATAGGAATGTATACGTACCGCCATATGAAGATGATTTATATGGACGTTAATACTAAGTCCATAATTAATGGGATACCATTTTCTGTCCATATTGTTATTAGGGTTAGATCTAACTGGATTATAAATCGTATTTCTTAGCAATTGTGTATTAGCAATGAGTCACGATTGACACTTATTTATTAATTCTCTCACACTATCGAGTTGACGATTTTCAATTTTGAGCTGCTTCTCAACGGTCCAGGAGATATTGCAACTATTTTAATTTTGAAGGTGAATAATAGTTAATTTTTGTTGCGGTATTCCTATATGAGATAGAAAACTAATGTTATTTACTTTTATTAAGCTAAGTAAAGAATAGATGAGGGTGTATTTCGAAAAACGTAAATTCTTAAGGCTTCGTTCGGTCTGATATATTTAATTAAGAGACGAAAGGCATGTAATATATCAAAGCGATTCGCAAGATTAAGAAAGAAAATAAATAAATGTTTAGGGTTTATAGATGTGAGCAATTCCGTGCTTGGTTTATTGGATAGCGATAGTTAATGATGTCGGTTGACTTGACCGACATTTGTCTTAAAGTGCGGTCATCTTTGAAAAAACAGGAAAAATTCTTCGTGTTTAGTTTATCAGTTTCGACGGGAAAACCCTCTCAAAATAAAAGGTCGATTATTTTAAAAATCCTTTAAAGCTTTAAAACGAACGAACGCGGATTTGGGGTATAAGCAATTCGATCGAGCGTAATGGGCTGCTGATAGATAGGGTGGAGGTGATGATCGGGGGCGGCTGAACTATAGGGCACCTGTTGAGCGTGGACACTGGTCATTTACACTACTTGACCGAGCTTGAACTTGAAACCCTTACCCTCGGTTATGATGATGGCTTTGCGTGTTTGATATTTGAGTTCTTTATGATTGTTTATACTTCCAAGTTGTAAAACTGAAATTTGAATTATGCACTAAACGAAATTTTTATGAAGAAAGGTAGCAGCAAATCTTACATTTTCTAAAATATTGTTAACCGAATAATTGAGGTTGAATGTTTTAACTGTTATTTCAAGAATGATCGTAATTTTTTATTATTAAACATGCACGAATGACTTTTTACATGGATTTCTGATTTCGTGAGGTTGAAGTTGATAAAATTTGACAAACTTTACGTCAATAGCAGTATCGCCAAGGGGTGGTATGCGGTATTATAAATATCTGATTTGATTGTCAGCTTCAATGCGTATCTTATCAAAGGTTCCATTTATTTTAATTTGTGGAAAAAATTAGTAAGTCAATATGTGGAAATGGAAAACTACACAAATAGAAATAAAGAAAGTAAATGACGCGAACGAAAAGTCGGAGGTAGAAAAATAGTGCTGGTGGCAGGCACGACGTCTATCCCAAGCCATCTCCATCATAGGGTCCCCTAGGAAACACGGTCATTACGAGTGTTGCTGGAAAATGACCAGAGAGTATTCTACAGCTCCTACGTGCTCTCTAGTCTATATAGTACGTATGTACAATATTATAACACGTAGAAATTTTGAATCATTTAGTTTGAAACTCAAAACTGATTTGAATAATTCAGTATTGTTTAAAAATGCCAGATGTCAAAATGTTTTTTTTAAATTGCACATCGTGGACAATTAATTTATCGAAAAGGCGTTAATAATAGAGTTAGTTTTTTTTTTTCTAAAACGCATTAATACGGTTATAAAATTAACCGACATCACGATAGTATAAAACGAAGACAAACTGTACTAAGATCAAGAAAAACGAGTTCGTCTTTCTCGTCTGTCATTAATTTTACTCCATACTTTATTAAAGCAATCCGTCTTGGTAGGTAAAAATCCACGGATAAATCAAAAGTCAAACTTTGTTATTTCATCAATCATTGCAAGGATTCGGTGGTGCTAGTTACACTTTTATATCGCTTTGAAAACAATTCTAAAAATTTAAATTTAAAATCGTATATACACACATAAATGGAGATTTTTAAAAGATTAAGCAAAACAAGAATATTAAAGCGACTATAATTTGGACATTATACCCAACCCGTGTTTTAAATAATTTCAATATTTTCTCGGTTAAGTTAATTTTAATGTTCAATATTGGCAAAATTTTCCTAAGCGCAGATTGCTTCCTTTCATAAATCAGGTTTTTATGTGCCATTTACTCCGGTTATTAATCGTTTGTCAGAACTAAACGGCAATTTGCAAAAAAACATTCGAGAAATTCTGCAATAGATCATTGATTCAAAACCACACTTCTTATCTATTGTTACATTAATTTCATTCTGAAATGTTCTCCCCTTTTATTACATTTAACATGGATCAGACGAATTTTTAGTTTTGTTTCCTTTTTAAAAAATTACGAATATTATCATCAGGTTTTACTTTTTTAAATTTTGCTGCATCATTATGCCTTTTAAGCATTTTCTATTTATCCATTATCAAAATGAGAATTAAATATTGACCGAAATCTTACATTTGAATAATAATAGGGTAAGGTAAAATAATTGAAAGGACAATATTAGTTTCCATTGATTATGAACACGCGATTAGGGTGTGTTTTAAATAAATGCCAGCAACAATGTAATGACTTTATGAAAATTAATCATTTGTTTCTATCTACTAATAATCTATAATAGGTATGCTTCTTAATGGCTTTTACATTAAGAACTATATAACTACAGGGACGAGGTGTTATTTTAAAATGCCATTATGACTTATTTCGGAATTAATGTTAGTGTTACTGAACGCCAGGCGAGATTAATAAAACAATATTATAGGAAAGAAGTTGCTTTATTCTATCACTAGATTACAAAAAACAACGAAAGAAACAAATAGATAACGTCACTGATATAAATTTATACTCTATATGACATCTGCATACAGAGTACTGCACGATAAAAGCACAACTTGAACCAATGATTCAAATATGGAAAAGAAGAAAATCTATCAAAATTATTATTTACATCCAATGCACACAGTTGATGAAAAACCTAAATTCAAAAATTACAAAATGGAGAAGAAGATATAGATTAATTTCCCTGCAGACTCTCACATCGACATTCGTGAATTTCAATTTAAGATTTTGAATATTACGAAAATACCAAACCTTGTTTAATTAATTGCATAAATTCAAAATTCGATGCTTTGTTAATTTAAATTTATGAAAATTTGACTTTCTCTGCTGATGGTAAAAGTCGAAGAAGGAATACCTAACAGAGTGTACTTAGCAATAGATTTTGTAACTCGGGCTGGTATCCAATCTAATAATCAGAATTGCTGATATCAAACACCAAATTAAAAGAGTGATAGGAGCAGAATTATATACATTGAAACAATCTTTACGATCTGGATACGGAAAGACGATTACCCATTTAAACAGGAATCTCAAGAAGCTCACCTTAAAATCGCATTGGATATCAGAAATTCGCAAACACATTTACATTAACGAGACACGATACCCATTATCTTATTCTGTATTCGCAATCATTCCTATAAAACTAATACCAAAAAGGGTTTCACCACGTAACCGATTAAATGAACTCTGTCTATGCAATAAAAAGTTAGTCTCCATGATATAGAAATACGCAACGGCGTAAAGGAATGCGAATGCAGAAGCGATTAAAACAAGCCAATCAACGTCTCTGATAACGAGTGTCGGAAGGGTTGTCGTTATCTCAGATGCGATTTCTATGCAAATCATTGTAAGGCACTTTTGATTATTCTGTTCTTGATGGGGTAATACTCGGTACAGGAGATAGATATATGCTGTTACGCGCTTTTAAGCTTGAATAAATTGTGAAAAAAAATTCCGATGGCCATTTTAATATAAAGGACTCTTATCTTGGTCGTATATTATTTTTGAAAATTGATGTAACATTTGTCACTATTAGCATTGAAATAATTGAAGGTGTGGTTATCCATAAGGGATATGATAATCATCCCTCGGTGTTTGATGTCATTAGAATGTAACTTTCTGTGTAAACTACGAGTTTGATATTATCTTCAAATTAATAGGAATGCATATTAAAAAAGTACGTAATAAAAATTGTTTTTCATTTTTAATTAATTGAACCTATAAGCTATCACTCTAATTAATATTTTTTGTAATGGCTGTTTTATTTAATTACGAAACCGTATATATGTACATTTTTTCTCGTTGTTGTTATTTGGAAATAGAAGAAGTAAAGTTCAATTAATTTTGATGCACAATAATTTAAGAACAAACGTAAATTGCAAATTTTCGAGGTGGTTTTAGAGAAATTAGCAAGAATAATAACAGTAATCATCGTACCTACACAGCACAATCCCGAAAATAAAAATTGCCAAAATTACATCGCATTCGCATTCCTGTATGACAAAGTGTTGCCAACTCACAAAACGTGATATGGCACTCAAGCGACACTTCCCTAATGATAAAATTTGTCATCTTTTGTGCTCGAAGCATATTGGCGAGGTTATATATGTGAGTAGGTCCTGTATTGTTGCCGGACACGCCATCTTCTATAAGGATTTTATAATATTACGTTTGGTCCGTGTTGTTAAATAATAATACCCGATGACTATGAGTGTCAAAGTTAACTTATATACCAATTTATTCCTATACAAAGCAAACAATTTATTACGACATGTGCATTTTAGATTATCTTAAAAACATCGACATGTTTTAAAAAGCAAACTGAACAAGACAAACAGAAGGAATTAAAACTACAAAACCCTTTCTGAAGATAATATACAGATAACAAGCGAGCATTGGAATAATTTGGAGCCATTTGCAAGGCAGCTCATGAAAAAGAGCACCATTAAAAAGTTAATTTAATTAGCAGTTATTGGTGTAAGTCGGTTAAGTTTTTTTTATCTTCTGAGCACATGGGGTTGAAGGCGATCTAAATTAAACAAGGGTTGCTTCTCTAATTATATTTTGTGGAGACATTTATGCGTAAAAGGGGTCTGATGACAAAATATCTCTTGTTGACTTTTTCTTTGAGAATGTTCTCGTTGCAAGAGAAGGACGAAAATAAAAAAATTCGCAAATGAAAATGTAAGAAAATATTTTACCGATGTTTTAAGCTTTTATGTTCATGTAAATTAAAATTAGGCGTAGCTTTTTTAAAAGTATTTTGTTTGAGGTGCTTTAATTTAATTTTCGATTCGTATAATAGTCCAAACGTTGTTTTGCTTTCAAAAATTTTATCAACATAAATTTTAATGATTTACTTGAGGATATTGATGATGTTTTTTAGATAAAATCGTAACTGACAACCTTTCTCACACCTTAGTTAATTATCAAATTGCGGGCATGTAAAAATGTCGTATATTAATGTACATCGTGTAATGCTTAATGGGAACATTTTTTGTGCTTTATTTGCATGCGAGAAAGATTTATAATTTAGGAATTTTTTGGTCTACTTTGAATTACTAATAAGATTAAAATCGGTACATCACTTGGAACTTTCGCATAACTTCTTGGCTGCAGTCAAATGAACTGAAGTTGATATAGTGAAATGAAATCACCTATTAGAGTTGCAAAGTTCTTTAGCACGAAAACATCCTAAACGAGATAAACATTCGAACGAAAGGTGAGCAGAAAGAGACAACTGATTTACGAAATTAAGGATTTAAATGACTACTGGCTGCCAAAACACTCAACTACCGTTTCTGTCTATTATCAAACATTGTTCAGGTTGTAAATTTCATTTGATTAAATTCTCTTTGCTCCTTAACAACTAAAATGAACAAGAGAATCTTTATTATTGGTTCATTCGCGTAATGATACGACTTTTACATTTTAATATCTTATGTAGGTACAATTTTGCAATGCCAGTAGCTTCTTATTTATTGCCCATCAGTTTTCCAAGTGGTGCAGTAGAAGTGCTAAAGTAATAGACGAGTGCTACCTACTGCTCAAGATTTACAGCCCCCTAAGCTTCATTAATATTAAATCGATAAAGCGCAATTTTGCACCGTAAATAAAAACATTACTTTTGTTTCGGACCTCGAAACCTCGTCAGCGCGATGCGGATATTTGTCGTCTTAAAAGTTAAAAAAACAATATATATTTTTTTCAAGTCCCAAGAAGCTTTTCCTTTTTAGCTTTTCTTATTGCAACAGAACGCTTTACAACACCTTTTTGTTAACACTCCTGTAATAAATTATCGAGGACACTTTCGCCATCCACATATATTTAACCAATGCTTACATCTACCCTATTTAATAACGTCTCGACGCTTTGCCTCGCTCTTGCTTATGTTTGTTAACTCGAAATGCGCGAATAGAGAAGGAGCACTCTAACGTAATGTTCGTTAACTGTTATTGGGTATAGGTAGTATGTTATCGTGTATATGGAATTTGTAATGTAGGACCGTAGTGTTAATTTACACAGCCTTATTAAATACTATATTATGTTTTGATGTTACCTTGTGGTGGTTGGCAAAAATTTTATAATTTATTAGTCTAGAGGTAAATTAATATCTCGTTGGGAATTAGGCGTGTTTCTAGCCAATTAGTCTGTTTTATGTGCAATGGGTATATCGAAATAAGACCTAATAAATTAAATCGAATTAAATATTAAAAACGAAATATCAAATATTGACTTTAGAACAACATTTTTGCAAATTCATATATCTACAGGATGTTTTATATAAAGCCTGTCCACGAAAAAAACCGACCACTTGTATTGTTGTGCTAAATGAAAGACTGCAAAAATTTTGGAAAAACAATTTATTAATAGTCATTTCTAGGTTCCTTTTTAACATAAAAAAAATTAAAAACAATCAATTTATGAGTCTCTATAAAACCCTCTCACTTTCCGTTTGATGCCACTCATGAGAGTTTGCACATCGTTGACATCGAACGAATCGGCTGCTTTCTTATATTTTTTTTTAAATTTTTCTATATCCGTCGTTACGCCTTTGGTTTTTTTCAGCTTTAATTTAATTTGCGCCCAATATTTTTCGATTGGCCGAAGTTCCGGACAATTTGGTGGATTTGCCAACTTCGGTACAATGTTAATTGAATTTTCTTCATAAAATTCTAAGCACCGTTTGCTATAGTGGCAGGTAGCCAAAT
The DNA here is from genome assembly GCA_949152465.1 of Cantharis flavilabris. Taxonomy (NCBI): domain Eukaryota; kingdom Metazoa; phylum Arthropoda; class Insecta; order Coleoptera; family Cantharidae; genus Cantharis; species Cantharis flavilabris. The sequence continues at coordinate 18,200,102 of OX424438.1, forward strand.
CAGGCCAAAATAGGGGTGGTTTGTTATGCGAATTTAAAAATGGTAGTAAACGTTTTTTAAGACATTCAGATAAATAAATTTCTCTATTTACTGAACCCGTTGTAACGAACGGTTGTGATTTTAAATCGCACGAACAAATGGCCTGCCATATTAGGTATTTTTTTGGGAATTTCGATACCTTAACAGTTTTGTTTTCTTTGGCTACCTGCCCCCGACCCTTGGCGACGTAAAACTCCTGCCCAGGTAACTGCCGAAAATCTGCTTTGCAATATGTTTCGTCGTCCATGACAATGCATTCAAATTTTGTTAAAAAATCGCTGTACAATTTTCGTGCTCTTGTTTTCGCTGTTGATTCTTGTGTTTCTGACCGATTAGCGATTTTCTGAACTTTGAAACTTCTTAATCCAGAACGAACTTTCACATTTTGCACATTAGATTTAGATGTACCCACTTTATCGGCCATGTCCCTAACAGAAGTGTTAGGTTTTCGTTTAAATTCCCAGATCACTTTATTTTTTAATTTCGAATCCACCGAACCTTTTTTTCGACCCGAACCACTTTTTCTTTCAACACTACAGTCTTTTCTGAACTTGGCCAGCACATTTTGAATGGTTGATTTTGGAATTTTCAAATGTTTTGAAAGCACTCTTTGCGACATTCGCGGATTTTCACGGTGCGTGGAAATAATTAATCGTCTTCGTTTTACTTGCTCGCTCTCCATGATGCTGTAACTATACTAACCTTCTAAAACTAAAAATTTTACGTTGTTCCCCAGCTTATTCTGAACAAAAAGGTCATAAAATTTTATGAGATATTTTAAAAATTGTACCTGAAACATGCAATTCAAAGTGGTCGGTTTTTTTCGTGGACAGGCTTTATTACTGCAATCTACCTCCCGTCGTGGATAGAACAATCTAAGGTTGACAGTTTTTTTAGTTTTCCCGGGGACAATTGAACCAAATAGCATCAGTGATGGCGGTAAGGCTAAATAATCCAATAAGAAATTGGATGCAGTACGTTGAATAAGCGATGTGAATGTAGTTGATGTAAAGCAGCTTAGCTCACCTTAGCTATATTTAAGAATTCTTATTCCACTCTCTCTTTAAAGGCAACAAAGTTACAATCAGAATTGTTTATGAATCCCACACAGTGCAAGTTTACTTCATGGCGCAATTTTGCTCGTTTTGACATATATTTTTTCCTTGTGATCAAGTCCCCTACTTTCCCTTACTTATCAGTCAGTTGGTAATCTAGTCATAGAATGTTAGTGATGTTTAGCTTCGTTATGTTGAGAAACTCGTGTTTTGCTATATTTTCTTTCCAAGCAGCAGTTACAATCAGAATTGTTTATGAATCTTACGCACAATTATTGTAGTTGTAGTGGTACGTTTTGACAAACATTAAAATAATATTTACATCATTATTCATTAAGAGAAAAAATGTCAAAAATGTAAAAGACAAAATGTTGATCTTTTCAAGCTGAATACTTTTGACTTCATTAACTTTTTGTATCTCGCACCACCATTCTTGTGCGATTATAAAACAGAAAAAAAATGAATAAAAAATAACTTTCGCGTCGTCATTTCTTAGCAATGTATATTGTACCGTTTGAAGACTTTTCGAAAAATAAAAATCGCTTTTTCAGTAATACTTATTTGACATTTTTTGTTGCAAATTTAATTCCTTACATTTTGGTTCATACACATTTTTCTATTTTGTTGCACCGCTTCTGAGATTCAGATGGCAATATTTTTTTCCGGAAATCATCATCGCAAATAATTATAATAATTTGTAATTGTAAAAAAGTTGTTTGTACTATGAAGTCAACAAATTGACAAACTTGATTTTTTACGATTTTCGAAAAAACTTAATACAAAACATGTCAGGAAAATGTCTCACTTGACTCGAAGCTCCAAAATATTCGGCACAAAGTATCTCGTATTTCAACATTTCTCGTCAGTAATTTGTCATTTTCCTGATTTTTATGTAAATAACTATTGTATTTTACGGAGTTTTTTTTAAGTCACTCTAACTCAGAAACGATACGAGGAAATAGAAAAATGTACAAGAACAAAAAAAATATCAGGAATGAAATTTACAAGAAAAGATGATTATAAAAGCGATTTTTATGTGTTTAAAAAGTCTTCATAAAGATACAAAAATAAATGTGTAAATATTCGAGCGTGTCTAAACTTTTATCCGACACGGATACGGCTTGTTCTTGTTATTTACCAAGAAATCTTTTTTTGAGAAACAAAATTATCCACAGCCGTCGGTCAGTGAACTACTGCTAAAACAATCTTCATTTCAATTGGGCGCAGGATGTTTTTGGATAGAAGAGTGAATACTCCTTAAAAAATATTTGAAATCAAAATATAAGAGCTCCGCGTACTTTTTGTAGGTAACTAAGATATTGAAACTGAAATGGAAACAAGCAGACTAATAAAGCAAAAGGATACGGTGAAAACATAATGATACAATGGCCGTGTTCGATTTGGAAGCTTCAGCGCTTTTGGTACCAATACTCACTCTTTAGACCAATCATTACTCATAAAAGAACAGACGTTGGTACCAAAAGCGCCGTAAGCTTCCAAATCGAACACGGCCAATAATGTACGATTTTTATGTTAATAAGAATGGGGAACAAAACATCTTTTCCGCGGTCTTAGGTTTTAGAGTGAATTTAGATACACTAATGTAATAAAGTACTCGGCGCCTAGTTATTTTGTTCGAATTGACTCTAGTTCTCATGTTAAGGGAGGGGGGTGTAAAGCAGTTAATATATATTTATTTCTATAATTACTACATAATAAAGTAACATTTGAAGAATATTCTATGAAATTTTCATTAATTTTTCTGAAGAAATGGGCCATTGCCAGCAACCAAAACTGTTCTGACCAAAAATTCAGTAGCCAATCATATAAAAAACGTTTTTCCCAGTCTATTTGTATGTATTTTTGTTTAATTACTATGATTAATTCTATTTTATTATTTATAACGTTATTACCTATCAAAAATAATAGTTTTTGAATATATTTTTTCAAAAGAAGGTTGTCTTTATCTCAAAAACTGGAATCGATTCGGCAAATCTTAAATTATTTTCGCAACCCGGAGACCATAATTACCCAAAATCGACTCGTAAACCCCACAATCACTGTTCTCCTGTGATAATATACTTAAAAGATTATTAGAACAATTTTACAACCTAATTAATAATATAAATCGAAGCAAATCTGTTTCGTTCGCAAATATTGGAACAAACTTTAATCTCCGTATTCAAGCTAACAGTATAAATTTAATAATTATTATTTATTATAGTTTGTACTATTATAGTACATTACATTATAAAAGATTATATTTCTTTTAATATTTAATTAGCACGACATGGTTCAGACGAATTTTTATATATCTTCAGGTGCCTAAGGTTATTATTTATTTTATAATTTATATTTTTTTAAATTTTGTTTTTGTTTTCTTTTTGTTTCAAAAAGTTTTTTGAATTTGTGATGTTAGAAATGAATTTTTTTTATTTATAAAAACCTTGAAATATACGAAAATTCGTATGAAACATATACTAATTAAACTAATTAAAAATATTAAAAAATATGTAATCTTTTATTTGCGAACTAGTACATATAAACTATTATAATAATTATTAAATTAACTTTGCCTGGCATAATAGTATATTATACATCATGGAACTAAGGTGCTTTTCATCCCGCGTGCGAAGGTTTTTGTACGAGGTGTTAGCCGAGTGCAAAAATCGCACACGGGATGAAAAGAACCTTAGTCCCAATGTGTATATACTATTTTTCACAATTTCGCTGAAAATGCAGAATTACATTGGTTAATAACTAAATTTGAGATTTTGAATTTGCAATAACTCGAAAACGGCACTAAATATCGAAAAACTGATCAAAAAATTACGTTACGATAACCTCCCAGCGATTTGTCGTAAGAAGCCATATGCAAAATTTCAGATGAATAGCGCGCAATAATGGCGCGGGAAGAAAGTATTACTTTACTCCCGCAAAAGCGGGATTAAAGTGAGCACTTTACTCCCGGAATTGTGAAAACAATATTATTATGATTAAATTTAGTTATTTAGTAAAATTTATATTCTAATCTTTGGTTACTCTAACGCATGCACAATAATTTGTTGACCTAAAGATTTTCAGCACCCCACCCCAACCAAAACTTCTTATTACATTGACTGGATGCCATTTATATGTGAAATTAATCGATAAATACAGTAATAGTTCAAATAAGTACAAAAATGGTAACTCGGAACTAATTTTATAAATAGTATTATAAATGAATTTCTACTTCGAACGTTTTCCAATTATTATAAAATGTTTTAATGAATGTACTATGGGAATCACGTTATTACATTCAATATTAATTGAAATCTTGTTAATCTATTTACGACCGGCACTGATGAGGTTTGTCTCCATGGAACAATCAAAAATTTTGAAATATCTAAAATTTATCCTCGGAATCCAGGATAAAACTTATTGCGTTGAAGTCACCGAGATCAGATGTCTCATAACCCATAAGACTGTGTAGATAGGACACGCCGATAAAATAGAGATTCTATATGATGTTATAATCAAAAATTGATGATATTAGATTCACGCTGAACCGAATGATCATCAATACAGAGATCAAGGTGCAGATTATTTCGATTCTGAATACAAAATATTAATATAAAGCCAATTTTGACAGATTCAATTTTATTTTCGGAGAGTTTCCCGAAAAAAGTACATCGACAATAGTAAGTTATTGACGTAAGGAAAAAAATTGGACCAAAAACAATCCCCTGTGGTACCTGAACGGATATAAGCATTATTCCTAACAAGCTGTAATCTGTTAGTTAAGTAACAGTGGAACCAATCGACAACCACTCGACTTTTTTAGTAATTACTAAATTGATCTTTCGCAAAATTGCTGTGCTCGTTTCTGATTTTTTTTATTTCGTGTATATCTAGCGATCATTGGTGGTATCATTGTTAATGGGGAGCGGCTAGCTTTTACACTCGGCTTGAGAGCCAGGATTTTATGGATTCTTTGATTCGGATGCTTATCTTTGGCAGCTAACCGAAAAAAAATTTTAGATGCTGTTGCTGGACCCCTGTTGAAATTAATAAAACCACCAATGAAGAGTAGAAACTTGTTTTATATTATTCTTATAAAGCTTAAAGATAAAATAAAACATCAACGTATATTTACTTTAGATCTTTCTAAGCACAATCAAAATTAAATTTAATCCGGCTTAGTTGAAATTTTACTTAAAGGTATTCTACTGAGCTCTGAAATCTTCTGTGTGTAAACCTCAATTTCTAATTCAAGCATAGAGAGTGGTGCAAAAGAAAAGTTCAACTTGGAAGAATTGCTTATAATATTGCCAAGTTTACTACTGCTCGGAGGTGGAAGTGCCTACGGCGACGTCGTGATTAAACCAATGCTTAATTTGTATCTCCTTACTTTATTATTTTTCTGTTGTATTTGAAATTATTTTTATCCATAATGTGGTTTTGATAAATTGATCGGGGAGTGATTGGTTATTAGCATAAGTTCACTGTTGTTTTAGTAAAATTAATTAACCATATTGTATTAATTTTGTAACGTTTAATTTTCGTATTTCTCAATTGTAGAGAATTTTGATAATGAAATTAAATAAGGGTCGAATACACATATTCTGCTAAACGAAGCCGAGTATGTATGCGGACTACCTATGAGCGCTACATATAAACAATACGCAATACAACTATGCTAAAACCGGCAACATAATTTAGTAGACATTTTGATATACAAACAATCTTTAATGAAATTCTTGGTGTTCATTAATAACGCATTTATACGGTGTGAGCCCGTACGAGGATGTACAGAAAGGCGTAATTTGCATGTCGATTTTCGTAGTAATTGCAAGCCTCGAATTATATAGTGTGCTGTAAAATTAACAAATGACAATGCAGTGGTAAACAACCGGAAAGCAGTGTATTATTTGTATCCTAGGCACACGATTCGTTAAAAATTTGTATGCGAAACTTATAAAAATTTGCCAATTACTATTGCGTTATATTAAAATTGCAATATTTAACAAATTAATTGCAAGCTGGCAGGGCATAAAGATGAATTATTAAAGATGGAATTTGTCGGACAGAAAATTAACCGAACAACTTTTAATATTTTATAAATTCAGTATTTGTTCTTATGTTTAAGAAGAGGAAAAATACAAATTGACATTTCAGAGGAACAAGCTAATTGAATGCTTAATAAGGGAAATTTAAATTTTTTATCTCCGAGAGAATTTCTAATTCCAATAGCTTCATTTTGATACTTCCTGCAAAGTGAAGCTTACATTTTTCTCTATACTACTTTGTAGGATCTTCGTAAACGAATTATTATTTCATTTAGTTTATACTGTATTTTTTGTGTATTTACGAAACTGGATATTTTTCTTGTAATTTTTTTATGACATTTAAAATGTAATGATGTACCTATTCTTGAATACGTATTTTCTTTAAAATTAAATTGGTTATTCAATAGTAAAGTGTCATCGGAAAAGCTTAAGCGGGACTAAAAAGGTGTAAGAAAATTAAGGACAATATTATGCAAATAATTTGGGCATGCAAATAAAAAGTGGCAGTCTACATTTTGAGACTTTAAAAGTCGTTGACTAATTCATATCAACTTGTATTGCTGGTTCTTAAAATCCCTGGAACTTGAAATATTGGCTGTCCTTTTTTTCACCATCGATTTGAAGAATGGAGAATAAAGAAGGAAGCACTTAACGGCGGCAATTTTTCCGGATTAACAATAAAAACTGTTGTCGCTTCTAAGAGAAAAATGCCGAGTTGTTCAATTAATATATTCAAACGCCCTTTGCCCCCCACTTTCATCCAAACACAGAACATTATGCTTTCGGTTTTAATTTTTTATTCTTGAAAATATTCCGTGGAGATTAATAAGGCTTGAAATGCAATGTCTGTATACGCGGCTTTCAGCGAGAATTAAAAATAAAGGGGCTACTATTTAGGGGATGAGATATTTAAAGATATTTGTAGATATTATTAAGAGAGTGGAAAACACAACAAAAATTGACACTTGCATAATAAATATTGCAATTTCATCATTTTGATGTTCTTTCGAGCTTATTTCGCACTCACTTCGTTCCGAATAAGGTTTTCTTTAAATTTCGTAGCGAAACTACTGCACATTTAATAAATTAATTATTTGCAGACATAATAAGGTGGAAAACACAGTATTCTAGGAGCTTCATACTTTTCATAATAATTATCTAACTAATCGACTTCTTTTCATCTTCTTTTATACTTTTAATTAGCAGGTACAGTCGAATATAGTTTAATTAGTTACTAATATTATAACAAAAGTGTTTTTTTATTTGGAACTGTACAACGGAAAAGAATTTAAAAGTCAATTCTATTCTCGAAAGGTGAATGATAATAAAAATGGGGTACAATTTTTCTCGAGTTTTAAGTTGAGCTTCGTAATTATTTCCAAGTCCCTCGGGGCACTCGAGTTCGGCAGCTAAATATCTTTGCACCTTGTTGTACAAATACCAAAAGCATCCTTTTCTTTCCCTATATTTTGATTATAAATATAGAAGCAATGAAAAGCCGACGTGTACTTGTCTTTTACACGTGTGCTGATTTACATAGCTAATGGTAATGTCTCCCGGTAGATGTATCTGGCTACAATCATTTTTAGCGAGTACTTTGTATTTGTGTTTACTAATTTTTGTTCCCTAATTTGCTTCTCAGTTTGTTCTTGTTATGATCATAAAATGAGATGTGCTACACATTTGGGTTTAATAAAATTTTTTATACTTGCGCCATTTAAATTTATGCACTCTCGGAAATTGAGCTGCTCCTTCGTTAGCCTGGAAGTACCTACCCCCCACAACACATCGGTGATCGATGATTAAAATAAAACTTATACCGAATGTGTTTTTTCGACGGCACCGTGCACCAATTTGTTTATATCGGTCCCCAAAGCTAAGGTTATGAACTAATTATTGTATTAAATTGGATTTTTCTCCGTTCGTGTCCGATTAGAAAGAACTCCTATAATAATTGAGTTACCGCGGCAGGTATCTCGCACATTTTTGAATTTCTTGATTGATTAACCGAAACACGCAAAATTAAAATATAATAAGAAAAGTTTTGTGAAAATAATATTGACATGAAATGATGCAAAGTTTTTTTCGTATAAGAATAAATTGTATCCTCAAGCAATTTTAAATTTGTTATAAGAAGTTTTGAGCTCATAAAAATTGCGATGAGCTTAACGATTCATTACGAAAGGTATATTAAAAATAAATTCCTTTAAATATTTCTAGGTTATTTTTGCTCGCTTTTGTATAATAATTTTCGTCTGATAACTAGGTATAGTGTCGTTTCTTTTTGTTGTTCCTTCCGTCCTCGTCTCGGCATAGATGGGGTATGAAATTTTTTGCTTTTCTCGGATATTTTCCAACACCTGTTTACTATTTTCCCAAAAATTTACAAATAAATTGAGCTAATCATATGAAAATTTGTAGTAGATTTCATCCAATTTGTAAGTAATGTACAACACTGTAGCTGCTGCTTTTGACTTGTCACGTTTTTAGAGTTTTTTATTGTTTGCCTGATTGCTCGAATAGTTGAAAACTGAGGCGACACTTTTTAAAAATTCGACAATACACCGCGAAATATTGTGTAAACTTTTGTTGAATATTAAGCGAAAAAATTCTCAACTACGCGAATTAGGCGTTAGTTCGTGTCGTATATCGAATTAAATATTCTAATGTATATTTGAATAAAAAGATGCTTAAAATATTTTTTAAAGGTAACGAAAGAAAAATCAAAAAGCAATGAATACTAAACTAGATAACCAGTGCTATAATAAATCCCCTAATCCTAACCTCAAAATTCTTTTCTCAGCGAACCGTATGATTTCCAATCTGTTTTAAAACTTTATAATTGAATAATTTTTCAATAAAAACAAGCGAAGCACGCCAACTTGTACCGCCAGCTTCAGAACTTGATTGAAAAAGAAATTCAATACCTCGAAGCCAGCGTTCCGGAAAATTGTCAGTACTGAAAATATTATTATCACTGCATACTTTGTGTTTTACGATTCTTTTAATAAGTTTAATTTAATTGTTCTGTTTAAATAGTCAATCAGTTGCACAAACTCGACCGAGCAGAAAAGTTTCAACGAGTCTGGTTTTTTAGAAATTTATTTTTTTATTACAATTTTAACCGAAAACCATTTGAATTTGCAAATTTTTACGATTGGCTGTATAAATCACCGTTTTTATTACCAATTATCGATAAGCGTTATAAAGGAAAATTTTCTCGAATGACGGCAATAAAAATAATCTGTGCTCACATTTTGATAATCTTCATAATTCATTTGGTAAAACGAAAAGGCGCACACCGAACAGAAAAACTGCCTTATAATTTCGAAATAATTTGTCCGCACATCTCGGCAATTATTGTCGGTTAATCGAAATGATTGCAGTTCGCTTATAGGCAAATATTTATATTTTTTATTTGGAAAACCAATCGATTTCCACGGGACCCCTTAATTGTAAGGGTATTTTTATGAGACGAGTTGGTAACCGGAAAACGCCGGAGGCTGCGAAAAATAGCTATTAGTTAGCGGCAAAACGGGCTCGCATAATGGCTTCTTTGACTTCTTAGATGGATTTTTTAATATAATAATTTCAATAATTTATACGCTCGTTGCCGAGCTCGATTTAAATTAGGCAATAACCTGGATTAAGACGAGCAATTTCTTCGTTTTTTTCTCATCTAAAATTTAAAATATTGGGTTATTAATTATTAATATATTCCCTATTTTCGTTTTTAAATAATTATTTTTATAATGGAATTGCCATTAATACTAACTTTGTATTATATTTTGTGTTTAGATTTTGCTACCCACAACGACAACCAGGTTTCCAGTAGATTTGTTGAGGGTCAATTCGAGAAATACGCTACTGGTAGTGTCCGGTTCCAGTGGAATATTGGTTTTGGAACTGCCAGAGAGATGTCCACCGCACGGAGCTTTCGCTAATAATAAGGAAATGGTTTATTGCAGGTAGGATCCAATATATTTTGATGGTAATCCATTCCCCCTGGAACGTTACCGATTATAAAATTATATTATTTTCTTCGATATAAATCATATTTAATTTCGAGCAAATATTGTTTGGTATACTAACGAGGGTGCACTTCATTATCGTTTATAAATAAATTTTATTACAGGATTCTTCCTTAAATTAAGGCCCATTAGATACCAAAGGGCAAAGTTAATTGCTTTAAAAGTATAGTAACACCTGTCTCGGAATTTTCAAAGTTCCATTAGCTGTGTCATACAAACGGTGGTATATTATAATCTAGCGAAGATATATGTCCTTATAATTTAAACTTCTTAGCAATTTGGTTTTATTTATGTGTCACATGCCGTTATTTAAATGAACTGATGGCAATTTTAGCACTATTTTAGATAGTTTTGCGTAATTATGCATGATAATTAATTGATACAAGTTTTCTCACATTTCAATTTTGCTTGCAGCAATGTACACTTTAATTTTTTGCGTGTATGTCTGTTTTGGTGAGCGACACTAATGAAAATTTGTTATTATTATTTTTTATATACGCGAGTCCGTATCACATCTAACGATGTTACAAATTTGATGTCGCTGTTAATCTTGCGCTATATTACTAAAGTTTGTTGAGAATACATTATACCTTCGCATCTTGGCTTCTAAAGTGGCATTATTTAAAGTTGCCTGGTATAGAAATATTTTGTAATTTATTATAACTAACCGTTTGCTTCTAATTGCAGTTTGGAAGTTACCGTGTATATAAGATTAGGCACCTTGTTTTGTATTCTGCATTAATATTGTCCCCTAAATACTATCGTAACGCAGCTAAACTAAGCAATGACTTCGTTATTTCACCACCTTCAGAAATTTATAAGCCACATGCAGCTTTTCGAGTATGTAGCTTGCGCTATGTGATTTTATCGCACCGATATTTATGTTCTTATATAGCTTAATTTTCTATTTGGTTCAATTTGCTTGTGCGATTTGTATATTATACCTATTTTAATAATCCAATTCATAAAACAATGCCTGAATTACCATAACTTTATGAATTTTGCTTGCAAAACGCCGGTTCCGTGATCCGTTAATTTTGAGATTGGTAAACCGTTCATAAATTTAACTTTATATAAAGAAAAAAATTTCGAAATTTCTTCTAATTGCTTCCCAAAACAAAAAAATGTCCGTAAACAAATTCATGCATCCACGCAACATTTACAAAACGCCGCCAGACTTTCAACAACTGTCGATTGACTTTCCGAATTTTCGGCAACATATAAAGCAAGATTTATCCGGCAAAGTCACCATAGATTTTAAAGATATTAAAGCGTTAAGGTCACTCACGTGTACTTTACTCAAAAAGGATTTCAATTTGGACGTCGAAATACCGCTTACCAAATTGATACCCACCATTCCGTTAAGGTTAAATTACATTTTATGGATTGAAGACTTGTTAAGCATTGCTGAACGAAAAGAGCATGTGAAAGGAATCGATATTGGTACCGGTGCATCTTGTATTTATCCATTACTTGCGGCTAAAAGTAAAAATTGGTGTATGATTGCGACGGATATCGATAAGGAGAGTTTGGATTTTGCACAAGAAAATGTGAAAAGAAATAATTTGCTACATTTGATAAATTTAAAGCACGTCAAAGGCGACACGTTATTAATCGATACTATAACCCACGAAATTCACGATTTCTGCATGTGTAATCCACCGTTCTTTGCGTCAAATCAAGAATTAAATTCGCTTCATAATTCAAAACGATCCGATCGCAAACGACCGCATAATGCATTTGCAGCGGCGAAAAATGAAGTAGTAGTTGATGGCGGAGAAGTTCAGTTTGTAAGCAAAATGATTAGAGAGAGTAAGGAACTTAATAAACAAGTAAGGATTTACACGTGCATGGTCGGCCATAAGAAGAATTTATTGCCGTTAGAAAAATTATTGGACCAAATTGACGTTGCCAGTTTTACCAAGACCGAATTTTGTCAGGGAAACACTACTCGTTGGGCAATTGCATGGACATTTTACGACATCGATTTGAAAACATTATCCCAAGCTACCAAGCAATCCAAACCTTTGCAGTATACAATTGCGAAATCAAATTTTAAAGATGCTGTTGATCAAACTAAAACATTGTTTCAAAGTTTAGCTATGAAACTTGAAGTTATAAACGAGACAAACGACAAAATTACTTTGCACATTTTGGCTCAATCCAATACGTGGTCCCGCCAAGCTAGAAGAAAGCGAGAACGAGAGAATAAGACAACCATTTTGGAGGAAAATTCTAGCACTAATATAGTCATAAACGAAAGTTTTGTCTTGAAAGGAGCGGAAAAAAGAAAATATGACGACGAAGAAAGCAGTTTTTATAACAATCCCAAACGTAGAAAGCTTGCCCCAGTTCAGAATTGTTATATAAAAGCGTCCGTCATTATAACGAAACAAATCGAAGACGTCACTATGGACTTTCTTTTTCTGGAAGGTGTTGCTGGTAAAGTGGGATTGAATCAAATTTACCAGTACATAAGAAACGAGTTTGATCTATCTCTTACCTCCCGTAAATAATTAATATGAGATTACTCCTCTTTCTAATCCCAAAATGTAGCTTTCTGAAAAACACCAGAGGTGTTGAATTGTGTGATAGATGTAATAATAAAAATAAATTATTTTTGCTCAAGTTTCAAAAATTATAAATTTTAAAAGTTCATGCCCTTTTAGTGTTTTTCTTCCTTCAGTTTTTCGGCTAACGGTTTGGTTTGTTAAAAAATTTGTTGAGATTATTGATAGGTAGCCTTAGAAAATCCTTTGTATTAACCTCAAATTGCTTGACCGGCATTTAACTGTCGATGGTTTTACTGTCCGTCGCTGTTTGAAACTGATTTTATTCTACTTGTTTTGTGTCTTTGGGGATTATCAGCAAACTAACTTTATTTTCAGTTATCTTTTAGACAACTACCTTCTTGTAGATGGTTTTTCTCATTTCACTATTTTGTATTGTTCTCGATGCCTTGCCCTTTTAATACAGTTTTGCCTTAACTGTCATTAATTTATTTTGAAATTTTTCTTTAGTTGTTGCTTTTTTAATGTGCTTTTTTAATTGCGTTATTTACTTATATTACATTTTTATTCGACTTTTACCTTCAGATATGGCAGATAGTGTTATTAATTGACATGAGTAGAGAAAGAATGAAACTTCACCGCCACCACTTTCTAACCCCAACCCTTTTCTCTCTCACTGACCTTGAAAATACCATTACAGTAGAAACTCCATAATTCGACATAATAATAAACTTTATTGGTGTTAAGTACACAAAAGTGTTTACACATGTCATATAAAGAATCATAATGGGTAATATAATATATCCGGAAAAGGGAAAACTCTTCGTCTCATTCTTGTAGTAGATTTATATGGGCCCTTTGCATGAACTCTTCTACACTGTAGAAAGTCTCTTTTGTTAGATAGTCCTTTAGAGTTTGCTTGAAGCTGTTTTCGTCCAATGCTCTTAATCCCCCAGGAAGTTTATTGTACAGTTTGACTCCTGTGTAGCTGGTGCCATCTCGGGTTTGCTGAAGGCGATGGAATTGGATCCTTATTTGTGGAAATTACCATTGGTAGGTAGGATTTTAATATTTCGCTTAACGTACATCAAACATTCATGTATGAAAACGCAGGTTGTTGTCATTATACCCATTGCTTTGAAGTGGGGCCGGCAGTCCTCGCGGTAACCAATACCAGCCAAAACGCTTAGGCATCTTCTTTGTATCCTGAAGACATTCTCGGTATGTGATGAATGTCCCCAGTTTAGTATTGCGTATGACATCTTGGAGTGGAACATAGCAAAGTATGCTGTTTTAAGATATGTATTTGACAATTGATTTCTTAATAATCTTAGGCAAAAGGTGACTCTCGATAAACTCGCATTTAAATATTTGATGTGAGGTTCCCATGTCAAACCGCTGTCCAGGATAACACCCAAGTATTTTACCGGATCGTGCTCAGTGCCTCTTCTAAGGCCGAAAATGTTTTTGTGTGTCTTCTGGTTGTTAGAGCTTAATTTGTTGCAAATGAACCAGTTTTTTATACGCGATTCAGCGATCTGCGAGAAGTTTTGTAGATCACATAGGTTGTGTTCGCTCTCTGTTTTGGCTGTGTCATCCGCAAATAGGATAAAGTCGGATGTGAGACTACAGTTGTTGATATCATTGATATAAATCAAAAATAGAAAAGGAGAGAACACGGAACCTTGTGGAACACTAGTGTCGACGCAGAGACTCGTGGAGATGTCGTTATTGAATTTCACTCGTTGTCTGTTTTTCAGGAACGATTTGACTAGTGAGATGCTGTTGCTGGATAAGTTGTAGTATTCCAGTTTTCTCAATAATATGTCGTGATTTACGCAATCGAAGGCCTTAGATCGTAGAAGGTGGCATCGTTGAATTTGCGTTCTTCATAATCTGTAAGTATTATCTGGGTGAGTTTATAAATAGCCAGTGAGGTTGATCTTTTGTTTCTGAAACCTAATTGACCGGGATTGAGCAGTTGATTTGACTCGAAATGGTCCGTAATTTGCTGGTTCAAAATTATCTCAAATATCTTCGAAAAAATGGGCAGTAACGAGATTGGACGATAATTGTTGGGATCATCGGCATCTCCTTTCTTAAAAATAGGGATAACTGTTGCAAGTTATCAGGTTGGTTAATGGAGAAATGATGATATTCTTGATTGTTTTAATAATTTTTGTATTCATGTCGTATATGTCTTTGCTAGTGGAGTTGTACAATCTGTTGATCTGTTGATAGCTTTTCTAACTTGTATGGGGCTGACTTGGCAGAAACGGGACCCATTTCCTGTCCAAACATAGAATTTGTCGAATAGGGAATTGAAATTAATATCTTTATATGATATAAACATATCATGTTATTCTTGATTACGATAAGAATTAATTTACACTATGCCTTACCCAGCAAACTTGATGGTGTCGTAATTTAAATATACAAATTTTGTAAAAATGACAAAATTGTGATGATACGCATTACGAAAATAACATAACTATTATACGATTAGAATGTAAATATTTTATTTTTATTAATTTCCAATAACTTTTTTTTCAAATTTAAATTACCCTTTATTTTAGTATTAAAAATGCCTTTATATTGCTATTATCATGTAAGCATTATAATGTAGGTAATTAATCTGTCTGCCTACGTGCTGAAATCCAGTCGTTGATTTTGATAAGCTCACAACTTGTGCGTCATAAGCTCATAATTATCTGTCCATTAGCATGAGAAATTCTCGGAATTGTCCAATATGGGAGTGTCGAATGATGGAGTTTCTACTGTATACGATATAATGCGTAGTAATAGTATACCGGTACAGCGGTATACCGGTACAGCGGTATATAGGGGTGTGGCGGTATATAACGGTGTGAGCGGTGTAACAGTATACCGGTATTTTCAAGGTCAGTGGCGTGCGCACGTCGCTGACTTTGAGAGAAAAAAAATGGGTAGTGGTTAGAAAGTGGTGGATGTGCGGTTTCATTCTTTCTCTACTGACATGAATCTGTAATTCACTGGGAGATTTACCTTAAATGGAGCACATCCACTTTTACGACTCTACAAATGTTTTTCCTTCGTTAAGCTTTTGGAGATCAATTATTATTAGCAATCTGGGAGATATAGTCTTAACAGTCTAAAAAAACAAAAACGCCGAAGTCAAAAGTACCAAAAACAAAAATACCGGAAGTGAAGCAAGTGTTACTACTGAAGAAGAATAACTAAGTTACTGCATAATGTAGTGTCATGTAAGGAAGGGACGGATAAAGTGAATTATAAACATGTAAAGAGGTATTCATTTATATTAGGCACACATACAAGAGAAAAGCTAATTACGTATGATGCAACGGAAGATAAAGATTACAGTTTTCAGTTTAAATAAACCACCATGATGGTAAATGCGAACCTACATCTGGTAGAATGGTGTAATTTGTGCATTGGATCAATTTCCATATAAAATTCTTCACTAAAAATAATCTTGCTTAGTGTGAAAATGATAAATTGGTTGAACGATAATCTACGATCTTTAAAATATAAAAAACTTGTTAATAATGTAATTTTAAGATATTTCTGTTGATAAATTGTTTAAACTCACCTCAGGTGAACTTCTTAGTGATAATTTCATGGTTCCATAGAACGTAGTGCTACGTAGGTAGAATTTTGTGGCAAAGATACAGGTGATTTTCTTGGAGTTTATTGTAACGTTTGGAGATTTGAAAATATGTGAAATAGAGGAAATGTGCCAAAAGAAGGAGAATGAAGTGCTCGAATTTTTGAGACCAAGAAGAGATATGAAAAAGGAAATGTAAGAAAAAATTTATGAATTATTACAATTTGGAAAAATTTGCAACAGTAAATAATTATTTTGGAAGAAACGGTTTAAGTTATGGAACTCAAAATTTTTGCACATAGATGGGGAGCTGAAAGGAAGATATTTTGAAAATTTCATTGAGATTGAAGCGAGTTGAAAAATCAACAAACTCCAAGCAAGGTTGATTTTTATAAAATTTCGAAAAATTAGAAATAGGAGTGCCAATTTTGAAACGATTCAATACTAATTTGTCGCTTGTCCGAGAAGAATGAAAAACGAAAGTATTCATGAAAAGTTTTGATCGTAATCACGAATCGTAATGTAAAATTGTTGTGAATCTGGATTCAACCTAACTTACTATTTTTGAAAATTTAAATGGAACATTTAATTTTGAATTAATTTTCTAACGCATAATTCCAAGTGTTTAAGAAAGACCTTTTTGTAAAGCACCAGCAGCATCCAGGATTATTATTTGAAAAGTTTTAAGAAAACGTATACACTTTTACATCTAAAAACAAATTTATTTAATATTTTGTTGTCAATTATCTCACCATTTATAAACTACGTACCTGCGTACATATTTTGATAATAGATTTGGTTTCTATCAATTTGTTATGTGTTTTGAAAGTGAAAATCTTATAAAGTACTATATCTTTAAGTTGCATAAATGTCAAGTAAGTAACATCTGCGTCATACGTAATTAGATAAAGGAGAACATACACTACGTGAAATTAATTTACCGCTACTTCTCTCTCATAATTAGATTTGTCATTCACTATAAAGTTTTTGTTTTTTTTTTATATTCATCTTAAATACTCTTGCTTCACGTTACATCGCAGTAGGTTTATCAAATTAACTTAATTAAACGATCAAGTGTAAAATGCAGTTTACGTTATGCGATTTTGCTTACGATTTGGCTTCCAAGTTGCCGTATAAGCATCGAAGTTCACGTTATACAATTCTACCCGAAGATGAACTCGCAAACGAAGTCGTGAACAGAAAATCACCAAAACCAATCATACAAGAGAAGTCGTATGTAAAATCGTAAGCAAAATCGCATAATGTAAACTGCACTTCACATAAATAATCAATGTTGTTTTTGGTGCTTTTGTTTTCACTATTTTTGCTTTTGGCTGTTTTTTTTTCGGTATTTTGGGATGATACCAATGAGATGATTTTATTTAAAATTATATAATTTCTGAAAAATATTAAAATTAAGAATAGAGTAGGTACTGCAATATAAACATGATTAAAAAACAAAAAAACCTTCTTCTACTTCTTTCTTCCATCTTCAGAAGTCCATATTGTCGGATTGTTGGAATAACATGTTCTCTACAACCTCACTTGGTCGCAAATGGAATTCTGTAATGGAATTTTGCAACTTACAGTGACAGAGCTCAAAAATCATCCATTTTTACCTACACAAATTTTAATTTATTAAAACACAAAATATAAATTTATTTTTGATATGACTACTACTTTTTATTTCTCATATTTAATAAATTTGTGTTTTATTGCTCCCCCCTAATGGTAATTTTCTGAATCCGCCGTTAGAATATCTTGAAGCGAATTCGGCCGCCTTTAAGCGCAATGTGCACTTTTAGTTATTAGCGGGACATGTTTGTTGAATTTTAGAGTTTCCAGATTTTTTACTATCTCTGATCTCTGTGAAATGATATCTTGCAGCCACAGAGTCATAACAGTTCGGCTGAAAAGTTCGTATCGTTTTGAAGAAAAAAAATTTTTTTTGGAAAAATTTGATTTAATTCTTCAACATAGTTGTCTTCGCGGGTGATACACCGATTATAGCGGTCTTCCAACTTTTCGATACCATTTTTGTAATATGATTTGTCTTTAGTCTCAAAATAGGCCTCTATTTCGGCGATTACTTCTTTATTTGTTCTAAATTTCTTTCCGGCGAGCATTCTCTTAAGGTCTCCGAACAGAAAATAGTCGCTGGGGGCCAAATCTAGAGAATACCCTGGGTGGGGAAGCAATTCATAACTTAATTCATTGAGTTTGACCATCGTTTTTATCGACTTGTGACACGGTGCATTTTCTTGGTGAAACAACAAATTTTTTTTTTTGAAATGGGGCAGTTTTTTCCCAATTTCATCCTTCAAACGCTCCAACAATGCTATATAATAGTCGCTGTTGATTGTTTTCCCTTTTTTAAGATAATCGATGAACAATATACCATGTGCATCCCAAAATATAGACGCCATGACCTTGCCAGCCGACTGTTGTGTTTTTCCTCGCTTTGGATTGGTTTCGTCGCGTGCAGTCTACTCAGCTGACTGCCGATTGAACTCTGGAGTGTGGTGATGGAGCCATGTTTCATCCATTGTCACATATCGACCCAAATTTTCAGATTTATTGCGGTTGAACAGCTCCAAACATTGCTTCGAATCATTACCATGTTGTCGCTTTTGATTGACATTGAGCTCACGCGGCACCCATATTGCACAAAGCTTTCGCATGCCTAAATATTCATGCACGATATGTCCAACACGTTCTTTTGATATCTTTAGAGTCTCAGCTATCTCGATCAACTTCATTTTACGGTCATCCAAAATTATTTGGTGGATTTTTTTGACGTTTTCACCTGTAACAGCCTCTTTTGGACGTCCACTACGCTCATCATTTTCGATGCTCATATAGCCTGTACGGAATTTAGCAAACCACTTACGAATGGTTGCTTCCGCTGGAGCAGAGTCCGGATAACACTTATCAAGCCAAGTTTTTGTTTCAGCACAACTTTTTCCTATAAAAAAACAGTGTTTCATTAACACACGAAATTCCTTTTTATCCATTTTATTCCCAATAACAAAAGTTGCTTTACTCAAAATGCTATAACTCATGAACCAATTGACAGATCGTTGTCAATTTTTGACCCATATCGTTTGAATATTAGTTCTCACAGAAAATCACATGAAAAAAATTCTAGTGGCGCCCTCTCTTAGAAACGATACGAACTTTTCAGCCGACCGAGTAGCTTTATCATCACCAAACTCTAATACCTGTGTCTTTTTTACGCCAAATCCCATTCATTTTTCATGTATTGAATTATTAATATTGTATGTCGTCTGCATACATGGAGATTAAGCAGTACTTAAGTACCTTAACTATGTCTGTTGTATAGACGGAGAATTAGAATTGAACCGAGAGTAGAGCCTTGCGGTACATTAATTTGATTTCAGGGTTTGTTTACACTATCGAAAGCTTTAGATATTCTCCAACAATATTATCATGACTTCTTGAATTCGATCCATGCATAGTTTATTTCTAGGACACAAAGGCATTTACCGCATAGAAAAAATAAATTAATAAAAAAAAAATTTATGTAGCCATATTGAAACATACTCGGAGTGCTATCAAATTTAAACTGTAGAACGCTGACCTATACAATTTTGTTGTATATTATCTGATTGATATTTTAAGTTTATACAATTTTGCATTGCTTATTCGGATGCAATCTTCTTAGCAATTTCACAAATAAATTATTATGCAATGTACAGTAAGTTGTACATAATCTCTTGATGTAATTAATTCACGATATTATGAATTTTCTATATCCATTGAAGTATTTAATTTGATATCAAAATTAAATGAATTAAAAACTAAATTAATAAAGTTATTATATTACATGGACTTGAACTGAAGAAATCCGAATTCATGTAATCATGCAAATAATAATAATAAATTGCGATATATTTTTGTTTAATTACTTAGCTTTACTAAAACTGTTGCATGTTTGCCGAAAGGTATTTACGTTGTTGTTGTCAAAGAAACCAAGAGGAATTTAAAGAAAAGTTAGTAGAACGCAGTAGTCTCATTAGTTTGTTTCATTTTGAAGGTAATTCACAACTAAAAAAATTACGACAGCGTAGGTAATATTAAAAATTGTGCGTAATTCTGAAGTCAATTTGACGATATTAGTTTTTAAAAATGGATGTGCAGACTTTATAACAAATTTTTTATTACATTATATTTCTCTACGATTTCGTGTTTTATAGTGTAGAAAATATCGCATTACAAGAGTTATCAAAAATTCAACTCAATCTAACAAAAGGCGTTAAACAAACATTTAATGAAGTCAATCTGAAGTTTTGCTCATAAAAATAGACCAATAAAAGTTGGGAAATTTTAATACTTCGACACGCCATGTGATTGCCCCGAATTTTTCATTAGACCTGAGTTTTTACAACATTCTGCAACATCAAATGAATTCCTCAGGTGTTTTAGGACCTCACTTTACTACCCTCAGTGGTAAAGAAACTTCATAATTCAGTTACTAGTTGTTACACGTGTCACTTACCCTTTTCGTGCATTACGCTATAAGACTAAATTATTTTTTAACTTTCGACATTATTTTAGAGGAAGAAAATTTATGGGTATTTTTTAATTTTAATTTACGTCCCCGCAAGAAAGGTAAACGATAGATAGGTAGACAGACCCGATGGTAAAATAGTAGAAGGAACGAGGGATAACCGATAGCTGGGGTGTGAGAAAATTAATTAATGAATAAATAATAAACTGGGAAGGTTTGATTATAAGCTAATAGGTAGCTGTGGTTCTGTTGAAGTAGGGGCATATTTTACATTGTTTATTATTAACCTTCAAAATAAGTAATATCTACTGCAGTGCCGTAATCGAACTTCTTAATCATTTATTTTCTTGTTTATTGTGGGACTGGTTGAATTATTGCTTTATAAAATTTAAATGCGATAATAAATGCCTACCAATAGATATAATCGGTGAAAATTCAATATTTGCTTTCGAAGTTTGTGTGTGTTTAATAAAATACCACCCGATGCTAAACAGTCGATTTTTTATCAGGACTGACCAACGTGCTGAATGTGTATTTTCCGTCTTTCACATTTTTAATGCCCCATTGGGGTTAAGCGATATCTTGCTTTGAGTTATTATATTTGAATTTAACATCGATAACGGTTTTAATTTTTCGTTGTTTGCTTTCTCCAGTCGTTACGTTAATTTATCGCCATCATAATAATGGCATTTCAAATTAAATATATATATCCTATAAAATTAAATACCCCACGGTACCCTATCATTAGTATTTACGTATCTACCTATTCATTTTTGTACAATTTACTTTCACCACTTTTCCAAAAAGCGCTTTGCAAGAAAATTAACGAGTAAACACTGCTTTTCATAATTAAATAACCGTTTAGATTATAAAGTAATGGATTAACAAAATGGCCGAAAGAAGTAAATATATTATTTCTATCTTAATATTGCCTTTTATATAGATTTGAATTGTTTTTTGCCTACGTGTTCGCTTTGCGATAAGACACAGGTTCGTTACACGGGGGGTTGTCGGCGGGTAAGAAAACAATTCCGTAAAGTTATACAAGAATTAAATGGAGTTTTATTCTCGAATTATTCCAGTAAACCCGCAAGATACGTGGATTCCCGCACTCTGCCAAAACTTAATCCAACAATAATTTTATTGCTTTTTTATGTTAATTTTGAAATCTTACAGCCCAACTTGCCGACTCGTATAATTCTGTATTATAACCTATGTATTCTTAATTACATATATTTCCAGTTGAATATTCATATTGCTTGCCGTTTAAGCTCTTACGCGATATCTCTTTTGAAAATTTTAAATTTTTCTCCAACTACATAGTCCTCACTTCATTTCGATCCAAAAAATTTAAATTCCCCTGTTAATTAGAAGCATTAAATTATATAAAATTCAATGCAAGCAAGAAAAGTGGTTACGTAATCTGGATGCTTTGTTTGTGATGATCATAGGATATGTAAAACGATACCGTTTCCAAATTTATAGCGGCCCAACCACGAGGGAACGGGAATCGAGAAACAAAAGAATTATAGGGAAAGAGTAAAGGGTTGCTGGACTTTTAATAATTCCTACTGGCGAGACATTATCAGAATATCCACCACTACCGCAAAATCTACACTGTCACAAAAAAATTGCAAGTTTTTGCAACTTTCCACTTTAAAACTTTGATTAACTTAGAATTTCAATTAACAATATTAATTTTTAAAACGACGCTCCAACTTTTTTATTTTTGCTTACACTTCTTGATCGAAACCGTATTTTTTAAGCGACAATTGCTTTTCAACATTTCTGCAACGTCAAACTGAAATAATCGATCGAATATTTCAAATGATTTCTTTCGTAATTATTTTTTAGAAAAATTATTTTTTGTAGTGTAACTGTAAAATGGATCTATCTGAAAAAGAAGTTATACCTCCCCGTTCGAGTCAACTCACCCTTTGTGAAAAATCGCGTCCGTGTTTGTCCTGGGATGCAAATTTAATACCCATAACTTTACTTGCGTACATGTGTATTTTAGGGTAGCAAGTGTTTAATTTTACCCACAAATTCTTTTGGGCATCTTTCTCTTACGACCGACTTCCACAATTAACGCACTCGATTTAAAAATTTTAGGTAGAATAAACATAAACGGTTTACTCAAGATAGGAATTTTAATACACTCAAATTTGTTCTCTTCTGATCTTTTCAGAGTAATTTTTACATAGAAAGTCTTTGTGACTGTGTAATACAGAGCGTTACCGCATTAACTAGACTAATGTTATAAAGTAAAATTTTAATCTAAAAAAATAGTACATTGTTTCGTTCGGATTAAATGTGCTTTCTCGGAGAGCTACTCCCCGATAATACAATTAGGTGTAGTTAATAATATATCACCAATGAAGATATTTATATTGAAGTCTTTGTTTTTAAGAAACTAATCAATCATTGCAGCTCGAAAAAAATAATAAATATTCGAAACAATATAGAAATCGAGCTTACTTACAGGTACTGCAACCCAAAAAGTATTAATTAACTTTTAATAGTATATTAAACAACAAGTTTAGTAAAGCAAAGTTTTACTAAACGAATTTAGCCTTTGAGTACGAGCGAGCGCAGCGAGCGAGTAACTTAAAAGCTAATGAGTTTAGTAAAAATGCTTTACTTACAAGGTTTGTTTATACTATTTTTTCGGATTTTGTGCAATATCTAGTGCCGTTTTTGAGTTATTGCTAATTCAAAATATTTCATAGTAGGTACTTGTGTAGGTTGTTTATTGACAGTGACATTACTATATAGTAAAGTGACTTTTCTATGTGGTAAAGTGCCACTTTAATAAATGATTTTGAATTGAATCCGAAAAAATATGATTTTATGTTTTATTTTTGTTCGGGCGTAGAAATAAAGATTTCGGTTTTCAAGGAAACGATAATACGTACAAAAACAATGTGAAATTTCTGGATGAATTACCTACGCATCGTATTTTTAAAAGCTTTTATTTTGATAATTTTATAAATTGCGATTACTTAATGTTACGAAAAATGTTAAGACAGCTTTGTAAATGGAAAAAATGGAGAATTCGGTCATTGTAATTTGTGAGAAGAGATTACACACTAAAACATTGACTGTGGGTCTTATTAGCAACTCTTAAATTAAAGTAATTACGTGTCGCGAATAATCCTTCTAATTATTATATTATTATAGCGAATAATAATGAAACTTGAAGGGGGAAATAACCAAAGTTGAGTGAGATTTAAATCACTTGGTAATTTGTTGCAATTTTTTTAATATCACGAATTTCTCTCTACTCAACGTTGATTAATTACCCTCTCCATCTATGTGCCAAGTCGTACAGACTTTCTCTGGACTTTTCTTTTAAATAAAATATTACAATCAAAGTTTTTGACTTTATTGAAATGAGAATTGGAAATATTAGATTTATTTATTCAAGTGATTATAAGATTATTGCTGATAGAATAGTATGATTGGACAAAATTAAATTAATTAAATACTTGTATAGCAATCTGATCTGAGAAACTATTATAGAAGGGTTCGCTTAATAGAGAAACGCCACTCGTTTTAATGTATTGCACACTGATAAAAAAAGTTTTGATTTTGAATTGAATCATAACATTACCGTTGTTTTTGGCTGTGACTGTAATTACATCTGTGCTGCTGTGGTCGCATTTTCGATAAAATTGACCTTTCATAATTGCAGTCACCACGACAACCAGTGTTCTTGCAAAACTCAGACTTTTTGACTTTTACATAAACAGCTGATAGTTATATGTGCAATTTGAATTTTTTTTTTTTTAATTATAATGAAATTAAAATTGTATTTTGTATGTGTTTCTTATTTCTCATAATAATTATGACAAGGAACTGTGGAAGTATGTGAATACAAAAATTTTGCTAATATTACCTTATTGATCTTGCAAGTGGAAAAAGAATTAAAGTTCCACAAATAAGGAATAATAAAATTTTTCTTAGTAAAAGTAAAGAAGAATATTTTTAGATTTTCAATTTTTTCCTTTTACCTGGTACTGAACCTACGTCCGTGCAAAATTGTTTTCGGAATTGTTGCCGATTTAGTTAAAATTCTTTCAATTTGAATATCTTTATAAATAATGCTCGACTTCAACGAGTTTAATATTTTTCTCCACGAAAGAAAAATTAGATTAATTTTTTTCCAACTTCATTCTTTAATTTTAAATTTAATTAATCAATTTTTCCATTCAGTCCACCGTTCTTGTAAGTACCACGCGGGTTCTCACTAAGTCGGCAACCGTATGTCTTGTGTAGTACGTGCCAAGTATTCCCGCACGCATAAGGGACCTACTGCTTATGTGGCGTATTAGTAAGTCTAAGATTACACCTCGATGGTTTGCCATTGTCTTTTCCAAAACAAAGTACTTACTGCTGACGGATTCTAAAAAATTGAACTAACAAACTAAGTCATTATTTCTGGAAACTGTATAAAATGTAACTTTTATCGCATTAATTTTACAGTCAACTTTAAGCCTAGTTACAGCTTTAGAGTTTAAGAGAACCGTAATAACTAATAAGCGACAATAATATCAACATTATGATTACTTCTTTAGATTATTTACAATCATTTACTTGGTCGTACCAAAGATGACAAGCTACTTCCAGAGAAATAATTAATTTTTACAAGATCACTGGTTTGCTATCCTAGGTTCTGACTTCTTACTTTAAAAATATTTTTCTAGTATGATATAGGGTTCTGGGGTGACAAGGTAAGAGGATTTAAATTGGTGCTTTGATTAATTAATTAATTGATGCTATCTGAGTATCTATAGATAATGGTTGAAGTTAATAAATAGATGGTATCTCTGTTTGTATGAAATTGGAGAAGTTTGTAGGATTACGAGAACAACGCTTATAACTGCAATTATTAGGATTATGATATTGTTTAAATGTCTCGTACCCTACATTAAAAGAAGTGTAAAGGACTTAACAAGGATTTACAAGGCAAAAATTTTAACCGACCCCGTGGGGATTTGCTTGCTACTACTTGAATACTGATTTTATGTCGTTAAGTGTTAATACTCCATATAATATTAAAAGTTTTTTCGTACCTGTTCTAATTTAATACTCATAATCCTTTTACAAAAGGTAAAATCTTAATTTTTCACATTTTCCTCGGTATAATTTTTAAAACCCAAAAGCTTTGTTAGTATAAAGCATAATTTTAATGGCCAAAGAAAGCCAACGGAAGTCGAGATAATTTTTGTAAAGTCGACAAACGATTAATCCAAACGACTGCGATAATTCCTGTTGGATTTAAAACTGGACTCAAATCTACCGTAAAAGACATTAGTCAAAAATGTGGAATCGTTTGAATGAATTTTACTGTTCTCGGATATTTTCTGGTCATTACAGTACACGCTTGATAAACGATTTTTATTTTCGTCGTTTGAATATTTTTCTGCAAATGACAATACAAACTAATAACTTTGATATTTTTTGAATTATTTTTTTTTTAACTCTCTGGCTAACTCAAATATTTTTCATCGATTGTATGATAATATATCGCCAGTTAAAATGCAATTCGGTGTATGTGGGACACTCGGGACGTTCTAAGATTTCTCGCCTACATTTTACGAAAAACATTTTTATAACTGTTCTAATTACGTATTCGTTGGGGGTATAATATATTCGTTTTAAAAAATTAATAAATTTATAACGCTTATCTAATGTTTTTCATTTTTGTATCAAAATTAAAATTGGCGGTGCACCACTAATCGCACGAGGTTGACATAAACGTAAACATGCACATCCCTTTTAGGATCATGAAGAAATGCGAGCTCATATGCAAGTCTCCTGAGGGATACAAGCTAAAATATGAGGTCGAACGGACATTTTGTATTCATAACATCGTTTAATTTTTCGCAATGGACACCGCGATAAAATGGGAATTAATATTTCATATATGAATATTCTAGAAAATACAGTTAACCAGAAATGTAAAACAATCAAAATTATTAATTGTACCATTTGTGTATAAAAATAAATTACATACGATTCTTTGTATTGCTTAAGGTAAACAAAATACTTAAAAATTTATTATTTACCACTTCATGTAATAGTAATGACATTGATCAACTCACGCACATTGGTCAATCATCATGTTGTCCACCCACAAAAGGGTACCCATTATTGCTTTACGTGCTTTGACTTCTTTTTTTAAATTTGTAACTGTATATTTTGTATTCTTTTTCTTACATCTAAAGCGAGAGATTATTTTTTAAGTTAAAGTATTGCAAATTTTAAATTTGCAGTCATTTTATACTAGAAGTGTTCGTTTATTTTGAACAAACGGTTCCCATGAGTTTGCTCCGTATCAACAACAGATACTACAAAAATTGCATGCTCCTGGACGATTTTCGTGTTTGATGCAGTTCAGTTTTACGACTCCTCATCTAAACGTGACAAATGACACCCTGAATATTTTAGATTGTGAATAAAACTTGGACGAAAATGGGAATCGAGTTCTGATCAAATATTCTATAAATTGTTTTTTTAATATCCGCCATATATATCCTTGGATATTTTATTTTGTATAGAAGGGACTACGAGGGACCGTTAAATTTTTGACATAATTTAGTAGAATGTCATTGTTTTATTAAATATTTTTTTGTATTTGCGTTGTAATGCATCACACGTACTATGCCTACATAAACCTGACATTAGCGAAATCAAAAAAGGCAACATCTGTTAAAAATAAAAGATATTAATGTCCTATCCAAAAAATAAAAGCATGTACCCAGGGACTCGAGAAACAGACTAAATGATAAAAATGACTAGTACACATCTAATATATGATCTGATGTGGTCCACTACGCGCGAATTTTGTTTCACTTCTTCCTATTTACCATCGGCCAGACCGAAAAAGATGGAAGATATTGGTGAACCGAATTAAATGTAAAAATTACATTGTAGCAACATTATATGACTTTTTGAATAAACTGCGGCTTCCCAACCCTCGATTCTTAATTACCCTATATTTTGCTACCCTTTTCTGTCATATATCATATCATACATGTGCAATGAATTTTAAAATTTCGGTTATTCTTGTGCTACGTGCCTGAGGTACGCATAAAGCACTTAATAAAAGTAAAATTATATATTTTAAAAATTGTAGTGCGTGTGATTGTCATCCCTATAGCATTTTTCTACTAATAGTAAGCAAGCCAACGAGCTGTGTACTTTTGTCAAGTAATTTAGGGCTCAGTTAGTAATTAAATAGGTAAGATTGTCTAAAAAGGGTAGGTACATGTGCTTTTATAAGCTTGCAGCACGCGCGCAAATAAAACATCCCATCATCAAAATTACAACAATTTTACATTTATCCTTGAATATAACTTTTGAGGGTGTAAAGTTCTTCTAATTTATCGGCATAATGCAGAGAAGTTTGCCACATTTAACCAAACTTATCCATTACGGTTGATGTAAAAACATGTCGCATTACCATTTCCTGCGAATGCCGCGAATAAAAATCATAAATCCAAGACTTTACGCCACAGCTCTTATTTCCCTAATTAGAATTTCTTTTCATTATGGTCCGGACATTTATTAAAAGGTTAGGTAGCATAATTAATATGACGTGATATAAATGCAACTGTTTACGACCACCGCTACCTCTAACGCTCTTCCTGCTTTTTCCTAAATAAAGATTTGGGATTAAATTTACTTAAATGTCTCTTCAAAGTTATTCTAAGTAGGTATGGGGACGCTTGTGCCAGACAGAATTGTAAGGCGGGTTGCCTATTTTTATCTGCCTAGCCCAAGACGTCCGCCATGTCCTACTTTGTATAATGTTATAAGGGAGGGGGTAAACTGCAAACAACACCTTTTAAAATTTTTAAAATTAAAAATCATAAGCACAATTAAGGAGCTAATTCAGACACGTCTATTCAATTCAAGGAGTTGTTAATGAATGACATATTTAGTTAATTACCCGAGACCTATAGGCATTACCCCCACCCTTTAAAGATAAGTATTGATGATGACGTCATCAATTCCGAGAACTACAATCATGTTCAGACTTGCAAAATCACTTTGTTCTAATCGTTTAAATTAAGAAGTCAATTATTTATTTTTAATAATTAACAAATGATATGTTCCAAAAAACAAAAAACCCACAAGAATAATAATACAATAACACGCATGCGCCAGGCAGGGGGCAGACCCTTCGTCTGTATACCACCAGCCAAAGACCTACTTTATACCTTGTTATAAAAGAGGGGAGAAATTTCAGGGTAATTACCTGTACCTACCTAGAGGCATATATCACATGACTATCCATCAGCAACATAAACGGACAGCCACCGATTACCTGTACCACAGGACTATTAGGCATTAATTGAGATCATCACACGACGGTTACCAGTAGCCTGTATTACCATACCTTATTACCTGTAACATATGGTTATTTACTACTTACCTGTATCACATAGCATCAATTACCTGTAAAAACTTACATACAAATAATAAATTAATCTAAATAATAAATCATCACCCCAGCTCAGACCTCAACATCCCCGATAGGGGCCGCTAGTTATATACCTCTATTTTATGAAAAGCATCAACCTACTTTGTAGATAGGTATTACAAATGCTCAAATAGGATACTGTCCCTTAAGTAAGGGCATCGGTCAGCGGAGTCTATTAGCTGCAGGATAATGGAGTTCTTCCGCAAAAGACCCAAATCCCATAGGTGACACAAAATTTTTAAAAATAAAAATTTATCAAAAATTTAAAAATAAAAATTCTTACCAAAATTCACAATTTAAGGAGAGATAAATGGAACACAGGTCTAAAATTTGCTAATGAATTTAGGTACTATATCACAACACTTTAATACAAAATTTAATCACAAATTTAAAATTAAAAAAGTTACCAAAAGTCTTTAGCACAATTAAGGAGGTAATTCAGGCACGTCTACTCAATTCGAGGAGTTGTTACCGAATGACAAATTTCGTTAATTACTCTGAGACCTATAGGCACTACCCCACCTCCCCCCAACCCACCCCTTTAAAGATAGGTATTGATGACATCATCAATTCCGAGAACTACAAAAATGTTCTATAGGTATACTATTTATAGGTATTACATCACCTCTACCCAACCCTTTAAAGATAGCTATTGATGACGTCATCAATTCTGAGAACTACAAACATCTTCAGATATGTTATTAGAATGATAATAATAAATTTTGTTCAAAGGCAAAAAACACCATAAGAATAACACGGGAACTCAAAACATAGCAATCACTTCCGATTGAGCCTAAAAGGCTACTTGGTATCCCTGGCTTTGTCTAATTATATCATTCTCTTTATCTAGGGGCATTATTCCTTGTACCAAAAGGCGTACTTATCATTTGAACAGGCCGGCGACTTATTGTTTGGAATACAAAATTCTCATCAATTATGTTATAATAATAATAATAATAATAATAATGGATAAAATTTTTCAATTTGTCAATAATCATGCATTAGTTAAAAAAATAAACTTGAAAATAAAAAGTGTTTTAATATTGCGTAATATTATGCAATGTGTAGGTCAAGGTCATAAACGTGTTTACGATTTTATGTAATTTATAATGTAAAAACAATTTATTTTAAATTTTGAAAAAGCGAATTTTAAAACGACTGCTTTTTCTGCTGGAGGTTGATGGGGTGAATTTATTGAAATACAAATGTATACAGAAGTACCATAATCAAAACTTAAAAGACTTTTTTCGATAAACAATACCTTAAAATTATACAATAGTATTTGTTGTTATAATTTAAAAAGTTTATTTTAGATTTTAATTTTCCAAAATAGTATACAGTTAATAACCTCGAGCAATAACCATTGCATTGATTAATTAATTTATATTATTTATATAATTACGTCATTATACTTTATTCAATAAAAAATAAATATGTAGAAGTTCTCAGAGGTTCCCAAATTGTATGTATTTTGTATCCTAAAGTAATTAAAATTCACAAAACCATTGAGGACCACTAGTATAATTAATAAAAATATAAGTATAAAAACACGCAAAATACCGAAATTTGTAGTTATCATGTAGTGTAAACATCAAAATAAAATATTAATTTTAGGATTATTACATATTTTAACCCGGTCTTTTATGAGAAAGTAGCACAAAATCAAAGGAATAAATTAAAATCGACTGCTGTTTTGTTGTCGGTACGTGTACTAGCTTTAAGTACAGGTTGATGTTAACTGTTTAACCATTCTTTCAACAGTCACCGAAGTAAACACTTATAAAATGAATACTTTTACTGTTTTAAAAGATTTTACAAAAAAAGTTCAACGTTTTAACACGAAGGGTAGAACTTTGGAGTTTAAAATAAATCCTGTTCCAAAAAATCAAGTTTCACATATTTTTATAAGAAAAGCAATAAAGGACATTTTAGTATTTGCTACAAATGGTGCGAGACCAACTGATAAGATTGGAATTACGTTCTGTAGTGAGGCTTTCGAGAGAGGTCAGGCGTGGATGAATTTCACTGATGTGTGTGATGTAAGTGTGGACCGCATTTGGGATCTCATTGGCAGCGTATTTCAATCTAACTCTTCAATATCAATTACCGATAAACTTTGTTTGAAAGTTACAACAGTTCGCTTACCGACAGGATCTGGAGCTCGTAAACATAAATATAATACTTTTAATGAAGAATGTGTCATGCGAAGAGGAATTGTGTCAATTAACAATATTGATAATTTATGTTTACCAAGAGCTCTTGTTGTTGCGATAGCCAATGTGGAGAAGGACACCGAATATCAAAAGGTGCGGAAAGACACAGGAGCGCTACAAATAAAAAGGGCAATGAAACTGATAGAAGATGCTGGGGTAACCATACCTGAAGAAGGTGCAGGAGTTCCAGAGCTCCAACAATTCTAAAGACATTTTGGAGATAAATATAAAATTTGTGTTTATCAGTATGGAAGTAAAGGAAGAGATGTTATATACGAATCACCACCAAATGATAAGATAAGATCACTTAACCTGCTATATAACCGTGGTCATTACAACGTTATAACCTCATTAACTGCTGCTTTTTGCTGTGGTTATTATTGTGAGAATTGCCATATTCCATACAACCATAAAAACAAACATAGATGTGGTGGAACGTGTCAAGCATGTTTTCAAAGTCCCTCTTGTACCCCCGAAATTAAAATAAAATGCACAAGATGTAATAGATGGTTTAAAAATCAGCAGTGTCTAGATAATCATATTAAAGGTGTATGCGAGCAAGTTAGATGCTGTACCAATTGTCTAAAAACAATTAAGTCGGGTAGATTACATTACTGTGGTGAAGTGTTTTGTAAGATTTGTAATAAACATCAGCCTCAAGATCATCATTGCTACATGCAGCCGGCTACAGGAAAGCCAAAAACTACAGGATTTTTGTTTATATTTTACGATTTGGAGACACGACAAGAAAAAGTAATTGATGAAAAAACAGTGAAACATGAACCTAATTTATGCGTTTTAAAACAATGTTGTTCTACATGTATTAGCGACCTAAACATGGTTTATTGTCAAAGTTGCGGTGTAAGAGAGAATATAATAAAAAACAATGTTATTGAAAATTTTGTAAACTACGTGCTGTCTGTGCGAAAAACACACAAGCAGGTTGTAGTTTTGGCACATAACGGTCAAGCGTTTGACCACCAATTTGTGTTAAATCACATTTTAACACAGACTGACCTAATACCAGAACTGATAATGCGAGGAACTAAAATCATTTCTATGGTCATTGGGAATGTTAAATTTTTAGATTCCTTAAACTATTTTCCAATGGCTCTAGCAAAATTACCAAAAGCCTTTGGAATACCAGACACATTTAAGAAAGGATATTTTCCACATTACTTCAACACGACCGAAAACGCTGATTATGTAGGCCCATTACCAGATATATCCTACTATAGCCCAGACACGATGAAAGAAACTGAAAGAACGGCATTTCTAAAATGGTATGAAGTACATAAAAATGAAGAATTTAATATGCGACGCGATTTGGAGGCGTATTGTGTTTCTGATGTTAACATTCTCATGCAAGCATGCCTTAAATTTCGAGAGCAACTCATCAACACAGGAAATGTATGTCCGTTCACGGAGGCTTGCACCATAGCATCAGCATGTAACAAGGTGTTTAGACGGAATTTTCTGAAACCAAATACAATTGGTATAATACCTCGAGGCGGTTATCGAAATATCGATAATCAGTCGGTAATTGCTACACAATGGTTGTTGTGGGAAGAACATTCACGCAATATACATATATTTCATTCAGCCAAACAAAAGGAAGTCAGATTAGGTGGTTTGAAGGTCGATGGCTACTGTGAAAGTACAAATCAGGTGTTTGAGTTTCACGGATGCTATTATCACGGTCATCCTGTATGTCACAAGTATGATAGAGACTCCCCGCTACTCGATAATCCATTTGATACCCTAAATCTAAGGTACGAGTCAACAGTTACAAAGATCGAAAGATTAAGGTTACTGGGTTATGATGTGATTGAAATGTGGGAATGCCAATTTAAAGAACAATTAAATCAAGATATAGTGAGGTATACAGAAAATCATCCTCTTATCAAGTTATTACCTCTGAATCCTCGAGATGCGTTTTATGGAGGTAGAACAGGAAACACAAAGACTTATTACAAAATAAAAGAAGGCGAAAAAATTAATTATATAGATGTGTGCTCACTTTATCCTTGGGTGTGTAAATATGGTAAATTTCCTGTAGGCCACCCCCGCGTATATGTGGGAGAAGATTGTCCAAAATTATCTAGGGATATTGATGGTATAATAAAGTGTAAAATATTACCACCTCAAAACCTGTATCACCCTGTGCTACCCAGCAAAATTAACAATAAACTTATATTTTCTTTATGTCGAGTGTGCGCAGAGATACAAAATAATAACGTGTGCACACATAGTGTTGATGATAGAGCTTTAGAGGGTACTTGGGTTATCGACGAAATATTAAAAGCTATAGAAAAGGGGTACACAATGTTAGAAGTACAAGAAATCTGGTGTTATAGTGTGGAACAATACGATAAGAATAATCGAACCGGCGGTCTCTTTACTTCAATGATGAATAAGTTTATAAAAATAAAACAACAGGCTAGCGGATGGCCAAAAAACTGTGTTACACCTGAAGACAAAAAGCTATATGTTGAAAATTTCTTACAACAAGAAGGCATTCAGTTAGAATTTGAAGAAATCGTAGAAAATTCAGGTTTACGAGCACTGGCAAAATTAATGCTAAACTCGTTTTGGGGTAAACTGGGACAAAGGCAAAATCAACCTAAAACAAAAATCATAAACAGCCCGTCCGAATTTTTTAATATAATGGCAGATCCTACTTACATTGTAAACACTGTTTTACCTATTAACGATGATACACTTGTAGTTAATTATGAGCACAGCGAAGAAACCTATGATTTACTATCAACTGTGAATGTTTGTTTAGATGCATACACGACTACACAAGCCCGTCTAAAATTGTATTCCTACTTAGAGACGCTGGGAGAGAGAGTTTTGTATTATGATACAGATTCTGTAATATTTGTTACTAGACCTGGAGATTTTGAACCCTTATTAGGAACTAGTGTAGGTGAAATGATCAATGAATTAGAAGTATACGGACCGGGGAGTTATATTACAGAATTTGCCTCAGGCGGCCCGAAGAATTACGCTTATATCGTTTATTCGCCTGAAACAGATAAATATCACGAAATATGTAAAGTAAAGGGAATTTGTATAAACCACGAAATAAGTAAGGAAGTAAATTTTAATGCTCTAAAGATGATGATGATGTTAACAGCTAATGAATCTATTGATTCTAAGAAAATTACATATCAGTCTATAGTCAGAACTCAGATACATGAGGTTGTAACAAAAACCCAAGAAAAAATATTTAGACCTACATCAAATAAAAGGAAATTTGAAGGATGTGATTCAATTCCTTATGGATACGCAAAGAAAAGGAAATAGACTAAATCATATTTATTTATCTTTTTTACGAATGGCCCCATAATATATTATTTTTTATTGAATTAAAATTTGAATATCTCAAATATTTATACATGTTTAATTAGCATAATATTGTAAATATATTTTTAAATAAAAACGTTATTTAAATTGTTTTATTTTTTATAGATATAACCTATCTCAACAGCTATCAAGTTGTTTATAAATAATATAAACAGATAAAGTGAAGTATTTCAACAAATACAGGTGTTGATTAAAATTTTATAGTACAAATTTATAAAAGTTATGAGCAATATACTTTTGATGTAATTCGTAAAATTTTTAAAAACACAAAACTAAGAAAAGTGCTCTATGTTTCACTTGAAATAATAAGAATGACGTAACACCCATACACAACTAATAAACCAAGCCTGTCCATAAACAGACCTGTTTATATAAACTAACCCAAGATACTCTATCTTACCCTATCATACCTAATATGCCTAATATGCCCTAAATATGAACAGCTCTGTTCATAGTTACCCTAATATGCCCTAAATATGAACAGCTCTGTTCATAGCTACCCTAAAATGCCCTAAATATGAACAGGTCTGTTCATAGTTACCCTAAAATGCCCTAAATATGAACAGGTCTGTTCATAGTTACCCTAAAATGCCCTAAATATGAACAGGTCTGTTCATAGTTACCCTAACATGCCCTAAATATGAATAGGTCTGTTCATAGTTACCCTAACATGCCCTAAATATGAACAGGTCTGTTCATAGTTACCCTAATATGCCCTAAATATGAACAGGTCTGTTCATAGTTACCCTAAAAATGCCCTAAATATAAACAGGGTCTGTTGATTTATATAAACAGCTTGGAACGGCTTTGAACTGGTCTGTTGGTTTATATAAACAGCTTGGAACGGCTTTGAACTGCTTTTGAACTGCTTTTGAACCGCTTTAAACTGGTCTGTTGGTTTATATAAACAGCTTGGAACGGCTTTGAACTGGTCTGTTGGTTTATATAAACAGCTTGGAACGGCTTTGAACTGCTTTTGAACTGCTTTTGAACCGCTTTAAACTGGTCTGTTGGTTTATATAAACAGCTTGGAACGGCTTTGAACTGGTCTGTTGGTTTATATAAACAGCTTGGAACGGCTTTGAACTGCTTTTGAACTGCTTTTGAACCGCGTTAAACTGGTCTGTTGGTTTATATAAACAGCTTGGTTTATATAAACCAACAGACCAGTTTAAAGCGGTTCAAAAGCAGTTCAAAAGCAGTTCAAAGCCGTTCCAAGCTGTTTATATAAACCAACAGACCAGTTCAAAGCCGTTCCAAGCTGTTTATATAAACCAACAGACCAGTTTAAAGCGGTTCAAAAGCAGTTCAAAAGCAGTTCAAAGCCGTTCCAAGCTGTTTATATAAACCAACAGACCAGTTCAAAGCCGTTCCAAGCTGTTTATATAAACCAACAGACCAGTTTAAAGCGGTTCAAAAGCAGTTCAAAAGCCGTTCCAAGCTGTTTATATAAACCAAGAGACCAGTTCAAAGCCGTTCCAAGCTGTTTATATAAATCAACAGACCCTGTTTATATTTAGGGCATTTTTAGGGTAACTATGAACAGACCTGTTCATATTTAGGGCATATTAGGGTAACTATGAACAGACCTGTTCATATTTAGGGCATGTTAGGGTAACTATGAACAGACCTATTCATATTTAGGGCATGTTAGGGTAACTATGAACAGACCTGTTCATATTTAGGGCATTTTAGGGTAACTATGAACAGACCTGTTCATATTTAGGGCATTTTAGGGTAACTATGAACAGACCTGTTCATATTTAGGGCATTTTAGGGTAGCTATGAACAGAGCTGTTCATATTTAGGGCATATTAGGGTAACTATGAACAGAGCTGTTCATATTTAGGGCATATTAGGCATATTAGGTATGATAGGGTAAGATAGAGTATCTTGGGTTAGTTTATATAAACAGGTCTGTTTATGGACAGGCTTGGTTTATTAGTTGTGTATGGGTGTTACGTCATTCTTATTATTTCAAGTGAAACATAGAGCACTTTTCTTAGTTTTGTGTTTTTAAAAATTTTACGAATTACATCAAAAGTATATTGCTCATAACTTTTATAAATTTGTACTATAAAATTTTAATCAACACCTGTATTTGTTGAAATACTTCACTTTATCTGTTTATATTATTTATAAACAACTTGATAGCTGTTGAGATAGGTTATATCTATAAAAAATAAAACAATTTAAATAACGTTTTTATTTAAAAATATATTTACAATATTATGCTAATTAAACATGTATAAATATTTGAGATATTCAAATTTTAATTCAATAAAAAATAATATATTATGGGGCCATTCGTAAAAAAGATAAATAAATATGATTTAGTCTATTTCCTTTTCTTTGCGTATCCATAAGGAATTGAATCACATCCTTCAAATTTCCTTTTATTTGATGTAGGTCTAAATATTTTTTCTTGGGTTTTTGTTACAACCTCATGTATCTGAGTTCTGACTATAGACTGATATGTAATTTTCTTAGAATCAATAGATTCATTAGCTGTTAACATCATCATCATCTTTAGAGCATTAAAATTTACTTCCTTACTTATTTCGTGGTTTATACAAATTCCCTTTACTTTACATATTTCGTGATATTTATCTGTTTCAGGCGAATAAACGATATAAGCGTAATTCTTCGGGCCGCCTGAGGCAAATTCTGTAATATAACTCCCCGGTCCGTATACTTCTAATTCATTGGTCATTTCACCTACACTAGTTCCTAATAAGGGTTCAAAATCTCCAGGTCTAGTAACAAATATTACAGAATCTGTATCATAATACAAAACTCTCTCTCCCAGCGTCTCTAAGTAGGAATACAATTTTAGACGGGCTTGTGTAGTCGTGTATGCATCTAAACAAACATTCACAGTTGATAGTAAATCATAGGTTTCTTCGCTGTGCTCATAATTAACTACAAGTGTATCATCGTTAATAGGTAAAACAGTGTTTACAATGTAAGTAGGATCTGCCATTATATTAAAAAATTCGGACGGGCTGTTTATGATTTTTGTTTTAGGTTGATTTTGCCTTTGTCCCAGTTTACCCCAAAACGAGTTTAGCATTAATTTTGCCAGTGCTCGTAAACCTGAATTTTCTACGATTTCTTCAAATTCTAACTGAATGCCTTCTTGTTGTAAGAAATTTTCAACATATAGCTTTTTGTCTTCAGGTGTAACACAGTTTTTTGGCCATCCGCTAGCCTGTTGTTTTATTTTTATAAACTTATTCATCATTGAAGTAAAGAGACCGCCGGTTCGATTATTCTTATCGTATTGTTCCACACTATAACACCAGATTTCTTGTACTTCTAACATTGTGTACCCCTTTTCTATAGCTTTTAATATTTCGTCGATAACCCAAGTACCCTCTAAAGCTCTATCATCAACACTATGTGTGCACACGTTATTATTTTGTATCTCTGCGCACACTCGACATAAAGAAAATATAAGTTTATTGTTAATTTTGCTGGGTAGCACAGGGTGATACAGGTTTTGAGGTGGTAATATTTTACACTTTATTATACCATCAATATCCCTAGATAATTTTGGACAATCTTCTCCCACATATACGCGGGGGTGGCCTACAGGAAATTTACCATATTTACACACCCAAGGATAAAGTGAGCACACATCTATATAATTAATTTTTTCGCCTTCTTTTATTTTGTAATAAGTCTTTGTGTTTCCTGTTCTACCTCCATAAAACGCATCTCGAGGATTCAGAGGTAATAACTTGATAAGAGGATGATTTTCTGTATACCTCACTATATCTTGATTTAATTGTTCTTTAAATTGGCATTCCCACATTTCAATCACATCATAACCCAGTAACCTTAATCTTTCGATCTTTGTAACTGTTGACTCGTACCTTAGATTTAGGGTATCAAATGGATTATCGAGTAGCGGGGAGTCTCTATCATACTTGTGACATACAGGATGACCGTGATAATAGCATCCGTGAAACTCAAACACCTGATTTGTACTTTCACAGTAGCCATCGACCTTCAAACCACCTAATCTGACTTCCTTTTGTTTGGCTGAATGAAATATATGTATATTGCGTGAATGTTCTTCCCACAACAACCATTGTGTAGCAATTACCGACTGATTATCGATATTTCGATAACCGCCTCGAGGTATTATACCAATTGTATTTGGTTTCAGAAAATTCCGTCTAAACACCTTGTTACATGCTGATGCTATGGTGCAAGCCTCCGTGAACGGACATACATTTCCTGTGTTGATGAGTTGCTCTCGAAATTTAAGGCATGCTTGCATGAGAATGTTAACATCAGAAACACAATACGCCTCCAAATCGCGTCGCATATTAAATTCTTCATTTTTATGTACTTCATACCATTTTAGAAATGCCGTTCTTTCAGTTTCTTTCATCGTGTCTGGGCTATAGTAGGATATATCTGGTAATGGGCCTACATAATCAGCGTTTTCGGTCGTGTTGAAGTAATGTGGAAAATATCCTTTCTTAAATGTGTCTGGTATTCCAAAGGCTTTTGGTAATTTTGCTAGAGCCATTGGAAAATAGTTTAAGGAATCTAAAAATTTAACATTCCCAATGACCATAGAAATGATTTTAGTTCCTCGCATTATCAGTTCTGGTATTAGGTCAGTCTGTGTTAAAATGTGATTTAACACAAATTGGTGGTCAAACGCTTGACCGTTATGTGCCAAAACTACAACCTGCTTGTGTGTTTTTCGCACAGACAGCACGTAGTTTACAAAATTTTCAATAACATTGTTTTTTATTATATTCTCTCTTACACCGCAACTTTGACAATAAACCATGTTTAGGTCGCTAATACATGTAGAACAACATTGTTTTAAAACGCATAAATTAGGTTCATGTTTCACTGTTTTTTCATCAATTACTTTTTCTTGTCGTGTCTCCAAATCGTAAAATATAAACAAAAATCCTGTAGTTTTTGGCTTTCCTGTAGCCGGCTGCATGTAGCAATGATGATCTTGAGGCTGATGTTTATTACAAATCTTACAAAACACTTCACCACAGTAATGTAATCTACCCGACTTAATTGTTTTTAGACAATTGGTACAGCATCTAACTTGCTCGCATACACCTTTAATATGATTATCTAGACACTGCTGATTTTTAAACCATCTATTACATCTTGTGCATTTTATTTTAATTTCGGGGGTACAAGAGGGACTTTGAAAACATGCTTGACACGTTCCACCACATCTATGTTTGTTTTTATGGTTGTATGGAATATGGCAATTCTCACAATAATAACCACAGCAAAAAGCAGCAGTTAATGAGGTTATAACGTTGTAATGACCACGGTTATATAGCAGGTTAAGTGATCTTATCTTATCATTTGGTGGTGATTCGTATATAACATCTCTTCCTTTACTTCCATACTGATAAACACAAATTTTATATTTATCTCCAAAATGTCTTTAGAATTGTTGGAGCTCTGGAACTCCTGCACCTTCTTCAGGTATGGTTACCCCAGCATCTTCTATCAGTTTCATTGCCCTTTTTATTTGTAGCGCTCCTGTGTCTTTCCGCACCTTTTGATATTCGGTGTCCTTCTCCACATTGGCTATCGCAACAACAAGAGCTCTTGGTAAACATAAATTATCAATATTGTTAATTGACACAATTCCTCTTCGCATGACACATTCTTCATTAAAAGTATTATATTTATGTTTACGAGCTCCAGATCCTGTCGGTAAGCGAACTGTTGTAACTTTCAAACAAAGTTTATCGGTAATTGATATTGAAGAGTTAGATTGAAATACGCTGCCAATGAGATCCCAAATGCGGTCCACACTTACATCACACACATCAGTGAAATTCATCCACGCCTGACCTCTCTCGAAAGCCTCACTACAGAACGTAATTCCAATCTTATCAGTTGGTCTCGCACCATTTGTAGCAAATACTAAAATGTCCTTTATTGCTTTTCTTATAAAAATATGTGAAACTTGATTTTTTGGAACAGGATTTATTTTAAACTCCAAAGTTCTACCCTTCGTGTTAAAACGTTGAACTTTTTTTGTAAAATCTTTTAAAACAGTAAAAGTATTCATTTTATAAGTGTTTACTTCGGTGACTGTTGAAAGAATGGTTAAACAGTTAACATCAACCTGTACTTAAAGCTAGTACACGTACCGACAACAAAACAGCAGTCGATTTTAATTTATTCCTTTGATTTTGTGCTACTTTCTCATAAAAGACCGGGTTAAAATATGTAATAATCCTAAAATTAATATTTTATTTTGATGTTTACACTACATGATAACTACAAATTTCGGTATTTTGCGTGTTTTTATACTTATATTTTTATTAATTATACTAGTGGTCCTCAATGGTTTTGTGAATTTTAATTACTTTAGGATACAAAATACATACAATTTGGGAACCTCTGAGAACTTCTACATATTTATTTTTTATTGAATAAAGTATAATGACGTAATTATATAAATAATATAAATTAATTAATCAATGCAATGGTTATTGCTCGAGGTTATTAACTGTATACTATTTTGGAAAATTAAAATCTAAAATAAACTTTTTAAATTATAACAACAAATACTATTGTATAATTTTAAGGTATTGTTTATCGAAAAAAGTCTTTTAAGTTTTGATTATGGTACTTCTGTATACATTTGTATTTCAATAAATTCACCCCATCAACCTCCAGCAGAAAAAGCAGTCGTTTTAAAATTCGCTTTTTCAAAATTTAAAATAAATTGTTTTTACATTATAAATTACATAAAATCGTAAACACGTTTATGACCTTGACCTACACATTGCATAATATTACGCAATATTAAAACACTTTTTATTTTCAAGTTTATTTTTTTAACTAATGCATGATTATTGACAAATTGAAAAATTTTATCCATTATTATTATTATTATTATTATTATAACATAATTGATGAGAATTTTGTATTCCAAACAATAAGTCGCCGGCCTGTTCAAATGATAAGTACGCCTTTTGGTACAAGGAATAATGCCCCTAGATAAAGAGAATGATATAATTAGACAAAGCCAGGGATACCAAGTAGCCTTTTAGGCTCAATCGGAAGTGATTGCTATGTTTTGAGTTCCCGTGTTATTCTTATGGTGTTTTTTGCCTTTGAACAAAATTTATTATTATCATTCTAATAACATATCTGAAGATGTTTGTAGTTCTCAGAATTGATGACGTCATCAATAGCTATCTTTAAAGGGTTGGGTAGAGGTGATGTAATACCTATAAATAGTATACCTATAGAACATTTTTGTAGTTCTCGGAATTGATGATGTCATCAATACCTATCTTTAAAGGGGTGGGTTGGGGGGAGGTGGGGTAGTGCCTATAGGTCTCAGAGTAATTAACGAAATTTGTCATTCGGTAACAACTCCTCGAATTGAGTAGACGTGCCTGAATTACCTCCTTAATTGTGCTAAAGACTTTTGGTAACTTTTTTAATTTTAAATTTGTGATTAAATTTTGTATTAAAGTGTTGTGATATAGTACCTAAATTCATTAGCAAATTTTAGACCTGTGTTCCATTTATCTCTCCTTAAATTGTGAATTTTGGTAAGAATTTTTATTTTTAAATTTTTGATAAATTTTTATTTTTAAAAATTTTGTGTCACCTATGGGATTTGGGTCTTTTGCGGAAGAACTCCATTATCCTGCAGCTAATAGACTCCGCTGACCGATGCCCTTACTTAAGGGACAGTATCCTATTTGAGCATTTGTAATACCTATCTACAAAGTAGGTTGATGCTTTTCATAAAATAGAGGTATATAACTAGCGGCCCCTATCGGGGATGTTGAGGTCTGAGCTGGGGTGATGATTTATTATTTAGATTAATTTATTATTTGTATGTAAGTTTTTACAGGTAATTGATGCTATGTGATACAGGTAAGTAGTAAATAACCATATGTTACAGGTAATAAGGTATGGTAATACAGGCTACTGGTAACCGTCGTGTGATGATCTCAATTAATGCCTAATAGTCCTGTGGTACAGGTAATCGGTGGCTGTCCGTTTATGTTGCTGATGGATAGTCATGTGATATATGCCTCTAGGTAGGTACAGGTAATTACCCTGAAATTTCTCCCCTCTTTTATAACAAGGTATAAAGTAGGTCTTTGGCTGGTGGTATACAGACGAAGGGTCTGCCCCCTGCCTGGCGCATGCGTGTTATTGTATTATTATTCTTGTGGGTTTTTTGTTTTTTGGAACATATCATTTGTTAATTATTAAAAATAAATAATTGACTTCTTAATTTAAACGATTAGAACAAAGTGATTTTGCAAGTCTGAACATGATTGTAGTTCTCGGAATTGATGACGTCATCATCAATACTTATCTTTAAAGGGTGGGGGTAATGCCTATAGGTCTCGGGTAATTAACTAAATATGTCATTCATTAACAACTCCTTGAATTGAATAGACGTGTCTGAATTAGCTCCTTAATTGTGCTTATGATTTTTAATTTTAAAAATTTTAAAAGGTGTTGTTTGCAGTTTACCCCCTCCCTTATAACATTATACAAAGTAGGACATGGCGGACGT
Source organism: Cantharis flavilabris (assembly GCA_949152465.1). Classification (NCBI taxonomy): domain Eukaryota; kingdom Metazoa; phylum Arthropoda; class Insecta; order Coleoptera; family Cantharidae; genus Cantharis; species Cantharis flavilabris. The sequence goes on from OX424438.1 coordinate 18,243,562, forward strand.
CTTGGGCTAGGCAGATAAAAATAGGCAACCCGCCTTACAATTCTGTCTGGCACAAGCGTCCCCATACCTACTATTCTAAGAGCTTCCTATTAAATTGAATATTAAATATAATTTTAACAGTCTTTTATCTTTTACTTCTTATGCACATCTTCGTAATTGTTGTTAATTGCAATTAATTATGCGTTTGTTAAAATTCTAGATGTATTTTGGGATTTTAACAAACCCAATTTAATTAACCTATAATTTAAAAATAGTTTCTGTCCAAAATGCCAACTTGATTAGCCAATTATGTATAAATTCGAGAAAAATCAGTTGATGGTGTTAGTTCAAACTGCAGAGTTAGTTCAAACTAACTGATTTTTTAGAAAAATCAAAAATGCAATTCAAATGTATAGCTTAGATAGCTTTATTAATTTTGTAGTAAAAGACGTCTTTTTAGATATCAAAATTCATATTGAAAGTCATTCATGTCAAATCGGTTGATTGCGCATGAATGGATTAACGAGATTTAAGGTTTGGCACTGCTGTGGAGGGCGGCATTAGGAGAAACATATTTCTTCCCGTTTTCAGACTAAAGGACGACTAGTCTTTGCAGGATTCTTTGAGCCGCCAAATGAACCATTTTGGTTTTATAAAGGTTGTCTAACAATGATCTCCATCACCAATTGTTTATAGGGAGCATAATTTAATTTGTAATTGGGTTTTCTTATATCTTTTTTTGTTGTAAGTTCTGCTACAGAAAAAAATTAAATTTTATACTCGACAATAAAATTTAAGTATCGATTCGTGAAAAATTATTCGCTCGCATCTTCGTTGTTCATAAATTAACACATTTCGCTCATCTGAAAATAACTATTTACAGTAAAACCTGTATAGATCGACATAAACGGGGCCCATTTTATGTCCACTGCAGAAAGTGTTCACTAAAAGGTTGAAATAAATATCAAAACATGTAACTGAAGTCTGCAAACATTATCATGTTATTCTTGATTACGATAAGAATTTATTTCCACTATATGCTCCCCAGCAAACTTGATTTAATTTAAATATACAAATTTTGTAAAAAGAATTATTTCGCAAAAATTTTATTCGATATCAAGAAACTTTAAAATAATTTTTTATTTTACGAATAAATTAAATGAAAAAATTGTGACGACACGCGTTGCACAATTACAAAACTATACGAGTAGAATGTAAATATTTTATATTTATTCATTTCGGAATAAATCTCTCTTTCAAATTTAAATTACCCTTCACTTTAGCATTAGAATGTTGTTATTTTACTATTAAAATGTAAGCATTATAACGTAAGTAATCAACCTGTCTGTCTACGTGTTCAACTCCAAGTCGTGGCGAGATATGACTCACAAGTTGTGCGTCATAAGCATCTGTCCACTAACAAGAGAAATTCTCAGAATTGTTCAGCTTGACAGGGTCGAGCTATACAGGTTCTACTGTATTTTGTTGTTTTTTTTTTGAAATTTATGGGTAAATTTATTTTATAGTATATGCATTTTTTGAAACCACTACAATAATAATGTCATTTAACAATAAATTCGAAAATCCACAAATTTCTAAAAAATTATATATTTTGTAGTACAATGGAGTAAGTGACTTTATTTTTATTATTATTTTTCAATCGAAATCCAAATTAAAATTTTAAATAAATTTTACAATAAATAAATTCCGATAACTATATATGTGCGTCGCTATCTGACCAGATGCCACGGCACACAAATTTTTCAATACCTTCCAATTCAACCAATTATATTCCAAAATCCAAAAACCAATTATATTATTTTGATCATCCAATTTTCTCAAATTCCATCAAAACTAACTCCAAATGCTGTTGAAAACTTCGGACAATTTTCAAATAAAAATATCAATAAAATTATTCACTCAATCGAATCTTTATTTCGCAAATTCAAATCAAAACTCTCAAATTTGAAACTCAAAATTAATACTCTCACGGAACCTTCCCGCAAAAGCGTCCGACCGCCTCGACGGACCAAACTGGAAGGGGCGACTATCGCTGCATTTCGTGCCAACTTAAAAATTGTTGGCGTGAAAAGACGCACAAATTCACAATTTTACAATATTTACATAGAATTATTCACAAAGCAAATCTAAGTACACAAATAATCAAAACCCATATCTACAAAACAATTCAGAACTACAAAATTAAAATTCAGTCTCAAAAAAATATAAATTCAATTTTTTTAAACTTCAAAAATTAAAAAAAAAAAGATTTTGTAAATCGACAATATAGAATTAAAATTTTATAATTAGGTAACTGAATTTATTGATATTTATTGAATTTATTCAATATTGAACGATAATTTTTATAAAATATTCTTTTGGAACAATATTATGTTCTAAGATCAAGGATTTTGATTTACGACGAAAACCTCACCCAGTAAAATAGAAACTATATCTACATTTAAGAAAACTCATCATAACAATACTTTTACTAACTTTGAAATTTCTGTCACAACTACAATAAATTTACCGTTTCTTCTTTGATAAACTACATATTACCTTATTTTCATAATTTGCAGAAGCTACAGTTTGGATGAAAAACTACTAACTTATAATCAAAACATCGAAGTACGACAGATTCGATTTCACCCTGCAAGTGAAAATAATACCCATATTTTGGTGCTGACTTCAGACAACAATCTCAGGTTTGTAAAGTTTCTTTACGGTAATTTAAAAAAATTACGACAATTTTTTTTGTTAGGTTATACAATATTGTGAATAATTCTGCCGTTGCTGTAAGCGTATACAGCGTGGGTCGCACACCTATGGGCGTAATGCCCGGAACAAAATCATTTTTTCTCGGTATCTTAGGAGAAACCGGAGTTGATTTTGATTTTGGTCCACCAGAGCTGCCTTCTCAAAAGCAAAATGCAAATCCATTTGCACTCGGTGAGTTTCAGAAATAATACTAACAGCAATTTTTCTAAAATATTAATGATTTAGATACATACACGCCTTCGAATTCTTTCAACCACAATGTTAGCATTTTACCAAACGAACCCTTTCAAAAACGACTTGCTAAACAATCAAAAGATAAAGTAAACGAATTGCAGTGGCCGATTTTTATTTTAACCGGAGATGGAGTTGTTTATCTCATCTCAATTGATATCCGCGATATGTGAGTATAAAATAATTTTTAAGTACTATTTCAAAAACTTATTGGGTGAATTTTGCAGAAAAGTAGTTAATGTGAAAGGTCCCTTACCGATTTGGCCTTATTATGACAATCTTGTTATAAATTCTTCGTGTTCAATCTTGTGCCAATCTTCAAATCCTCCCATAATATGTATAGGGACGATCACGGGAAAAATATTTCATTCTGTTGTCTTACCAGTGGAACCCGACGATCCAAAATTAGAGGTAAATTGGTTTTCCTTTTTTTTAATTTATGACTAATATTATCGCGAATTATAGGACTTACAGGAAGAAACACGTTTTGCTGAACCACCAGATCGTGCCTTGTACGTTTTTGAAACACTAGAATTAGAGTTGGGATATGCTGTGACAGAAAAATTAAGTGACTACTCTTGTCCTGTATTTTTGCACGCCGATGAATCTCGTTTAGGACATTATTTTGCTACCCATGAAGCAGGAGTACACTCTATTAATTTACCAGCGTTGAATGGTTTACAGCAAATTGTTAACGGATTAGAAACAGGTATGAAGTTTTGCATTTCTAAATTTTGTATGATATAACATGGAAATGTGTTTTTAGATGATAATTCTTTGGAATTAATTGTGAATCAACCATGCACAGCAGATTACCTTCTTTGCACTAAAACTGCTTCATCGGCTAGCGTCAACCCAGTCATTGGTTTTGGTGTTTATTACAATCCTACCAGTATTATTACTTTGCTTGCGCAGGGCCAAGTAGTAAGTTCACTCGCCGTTTCGTTCACATTATCGACAGATGAAGAGTTACAAACCGAAGATATTGAAAATTTTAATACGCCGTTGAAGAAAGTAAATCAATAATTAACTTACTTAATGCTTTTATATTTTACAAGTATTTTTTAGATGCTGAGTGAACCATTTGATTTCCACATACAAAGAATATTGACTCAAATGAATTCTCAACCTATCCTCAAATTGGCGGGTCGTGGTGAACGCACCCCACAAGAAAGTTATGAATTGCTGCAAAGAGCATCACAAGTATTTAGGGACGAATATTTTGAGAAGCATAAGAAAGCAATAGAAGAAATCGGAAAGCGCGTTCGTGTGTTGCACATGTTGAAGAAATTTCAATCGAAAGAATTGAATAAATTTACAAATGAAAAGCAGCTTTTACAAGAGAAGGCCGAAAGTTTGGCTGAAAAATATGAAGACATCAAAGAAAAACAGGAAAGTTTGAGGAAACGGTGCGAACGTTTACTAATTTTGGTATCTCAAAAGAAGTCCGAACTTTCAGAACCTGAAAAACAGTTTTTAACTAAATTGAAAGAAACGCAAGAAAAGCTTGCCAGGTACTCTAATAATATAACTAAATTGAGGAATCAAATGAAGTATCAGGAAGTTCAGGTGAGTTTTTCAAATAATTTGTGTTTGGAGCGTTTTTAAAAGTGAAACTTTTCAATTTTAGATGGAAACTTGGAAGAACGAACAATCTAAAAAAGAAACGGGGGTTGGATCTATTCAGTCGCAGGCAATTAAAACAAATCTACAAGATATGTAAGTTTTTAATAAGTATATTATGAAGCAATGTAAAAATTGAAAATATTTTTTATTTTAGGACTAATCATATAACTGAAACAATTAAGGAAGTTACTCAGTTTAAAAAACAACTTGCCTTAAATTGAATAATTAACGATTTTGTTGATTTATTGTTTTTTGTAATTGTTTTTTAAAACATTTTTTAATTAAATTAAACAATTTTCTACAGATTTCTTGATTTTATTTTAATATCTGTTTTGTTCTGAAAAAGTAGTATAATAATTCTATTTTTTCACACTTACCTTAGCATCATGTTTTAGGATCGAAATATGTCTATAGTGATCAAAATGGTGTTGATAGCTAAGTATGATCAAAATTGATAAGAATAATAATAATGATAGCAGTTTATTCTAGCATATTGCAATTTTGAACAAGAAAGATACAAAACTAGTAGCAGATCAACTATGAGCATTCTGGAGTACTTCTGAGCAAAGCTTTCCAAACACCCTTGAAAAGTCTGAAACTGAAGTTTGACCTGATTTGTGATGTAAATAATATATTATTGACTGATTGAATAAATTGAAATTTGACTTGGATACAACTCGAGATCAGGCTGTCGCAGTGCAATGATTAAGATAATAAACCCCAAGGTTAGTTATTGCTGGGGTTCTGCTCTACAGATCCAATATACCTTCAAGGAGCATTCGGCAATATGCCTTTAAGATGAAACCCTGCTACTTTGTTTTAGACATAGACAGAATATTAATTGTAGGTATGTGCTATCATGCAGAGCAAAGCCAGATAAACCATGGGTGCAATGGAACCGTCGCATCCACTGCTAAAGTTCAAAAGGCGCCAAAATTGTGCTTTTTTAAATTTAATTTTTTATAAAATATTAAATTTTAAATAATAGAAATACCTGAACGGCGGGTTCCATATCAAATCAATAACTTACAAAACGCTAAGTGAGAAGTCACGAATTGTGATTAAATTCATATTTTCTTTGATTTAATTGGTAATTAAAGGCGATTTGGCGATTTACCACCTCTTGCTCCCTGGTGAGATGTCGTGAAATTCGGTTCGACCCCCTCTCCCCCTTCTAATCTCACGCGAAATTATTTTACTTAATTTTAACCAGTTCTCTCGCAATCTTACAGTTCGCGAGTTACACGTGAGATTCGGCTCGACCCCCTCCTAACGCCTCACGTAATTAATGGACGTACCCCTAATGATAACACTGGTCTGCAAATAAAAATTTTTTTATCACTTTTTGATAATTTACAGGGACGAAAACGATTATTTTAGCCTCGAAAATTTTTCTGATAAGTTAGAGTCGTGAAAAGTTAATATTTGTAGCAAGAAAGTTGATTTGAAAATCATTAAAAATTATCGTAGTTTCTATTTTTTGCTCAATTTTTTCACTTATTTTCTATTACATTCCAGCTTCTAGCCTCCCTCATTCTCTTCCAAACACTTCCAAATAATAAAAATTTTATTTTTCTTTGATTATTCCCGATTTACATTAAACGAACGCTACCACGCGAAAATAATATTAAGTTAATCTAATACATATGGTTAGTGTATAAAGTTTTATTTAAAACCAAACGTTTACCTTCTGTGGATATTTGGTTTTGTGAATTATCATTTCACAGCGGTTTTACGATAAAATAATTCAGAATTAAACTCGAAACAATATCAATTGTACGTAAAAGAGCCGCCATGTTCTTGATGTTTGGTAGCGTCATGAGTGCCACCAACGGTAAGGTTAATCGCGAATATTCTATAATCTATAAAATATTTTTAATATTAAAAGCGCTATTTATCTAATCTATACCCGGCGTCAAAATAGCTTGATCCGCTGATGCAGAGAAAAAGTATAGATTTATGTGAATTTACACGTTTGGGATCCTGTAGCTGAAAATCATCATTTCTAAAATTTGTGTGTGGACTGAATCCATTTTAAATCCTGCAAACTGACGGAACTCATGTTCCAGAACTTGTTTTCCCTGATTTTTTTTTGTACCTCAAAAGGAGTCCTGATGTTATATTGAAATAAATAAAATAAAAATGCTGTCAACCAAATAAATTTTTAGCTTTTAGATAAATTTTTTCTCTTACAGTAGAGCCTTGATAATCTTGATGTAGAAAATCCGGATTCACTTCCAGCGAATAAAAAGATTATTATTATCTGATAATCATACATATTTTCGTATTGATTCTAATCTGTACAGGTGTTGTACTAAAACATTGTATATCCTTGCTTGCTGGTATAATTAGCTTATATCATAATTATTAATGTACTTGCCGATTACAATAATAATAATTACTTTGGTTTGAATTCAGGAGAGAGCCACGTTGGGCCCCCTACTCTTAAAAATTTCACAAATTCGCTATTATGTAATTTTTTTTAATCAGAAAGAAAAACACAAAACCCAATATCTAATTTTGTATTCATTCAAATTTTAAAAACAATCTTTTCGTGCTTTTTGTTATGCAAAATCTTCAATTACTTCTCCGTATTTAATTGTTCTTCCCATCTTACTTTCGATATCGAAAATAGCTAGACCGCTTAATCTTTTCTGACCCATTATGGCCTTATAGTGATTTATAGCTAAAACGCTGATAGTTCTAAAAATGTAAATCACACAGTTTTATTTGCACTTTGAAGATGCTTTTATGGGATTTATTTAGTTATTCGTTTGGGTCCTTTAATGGAACCTGGAGACAAATCCCCCAGCGCCCCCTCCCTCTGGTTGGACCTGCTTATGGTCGATAAGACAACAGAATATTGACAAGACAAATGGATACTCATAGTCATAATGGTTAGTAATATCGCCTATAGGATCATTAAATATTAAATTCGCCAAGGAAGTGTGAATATTATTTCTTGAAAACTGGAATTCTTTCTAAAATCTTGTTTATAGATTGACATATATATTTTATCAAAAATGACTACAAAATTTCACCATAATAAAGTTTTATTTGCTTACATTTTATACAAAATTTTAATCTTAAAATATATTGAACAAGCTTATCTATCCATAAGTAGATTCCGATATAAAAAATATCTTAAAATTTACAATTTTGGAATTCGACATTTTATATCACCCAATTTAATTTCAATTAGATAATAATCAATCACATAAAAATTATTTCACAAAGTCTTAAAATCACTTATTCCATTGTAGACATAGTATTTTATACAAAAAGTAAAATAATTATATATAGGCACATAACTGATTCAGTTACAAAACTAATATGATCTTAGCAGCATTTCTGAAATACTGTAGCACCGATGCGATGCACATTAGGGGGTAGCCAATGGGCCCCAAAAATATTTACTTGTACAATTTTCATTTTCAGTCAAAAAGAATTGTCTTCCATTTGTGACAAATTCCTTGAGTGTGAGTTTTCCATCACAATTTTTATCAATCAAACGGAATGACATAACGGCATCAGCTTCATCTAATCCAAGACATTTGTAAAACAACTTGAAATCTTCTATACAAATCGTTCCTGATTTGTCGTGGTCAATTGCCTAAAATGGAAAATATCAGTTTGTATGTCTGTTTCGTCAATGCTAATTGTTACCTTGAATAAGAATGGTAAAAATCCATGAACTTTTTTCTTAAGTGGGCGATCGTTGAGGACGTGGTGCATATCTTCTAGATATCTTTCTACAGTCACCAGATTGTATGGCGTAATTTCTCCCCACAATTTTTCCCACAAATCCTGTTAAAAAATGAAAGTTTAATTGAGCGAATTTCATGAAGAAAAAATCACCTGAATTTTTACTTACTTGAATCATATGATGAAATTCTTTTTGGTGTTTTTCACTAAGATGTCCTAAATTTACAAATCTATCAGCTAATAATTTAAAATCATCGTAAGATATTACTCCATCGTTATTAACGTCAAGAATGCCATGGAAGGTACGAATTTTTCTTCGCCAAAATTCGGACTCGCCCTAAAAATTTTACAAATTATAGTTTGTATGAAATTCAAAACACAACTGGTGCTTACCCTGTGTCCTAGTAGCTCGTCATCGCTGCTGCTCATAGACTCATAGTCAGAATGTTGTTTGTATTTATGGTTCTCTGAATTGTGATGTTTCACGTGTTTGACATGTTTGCTGTATTTTCTTACGGAAAGACTAGATGCTCGTCCTTCAATAAATGTGGGATGCAGCATACATTTCGTATTATCACACTGAAAAAGAAGACAATGGTACTTGAGTCATAATTTATTATTTTAATGTTATTAAATGTAATGTTATTAAATTTGCTATTATTTTTATATCGTGCTGAGCTACAACTTAAATTCAAGCATCTTGTATATATGACAGAATTTTAATTCGACTTCCAGATGCTTACACCTGATTGAGGAATGGTGTACGTTTGGGTGCAGCATTGGTTTTTAATTTTATTACATACTTAAGGTAAGACTTGTTGTAGTATAATAATTTTACTCCTATGAATAATGCAACGCTGTCAGCTTTCCCTTCATACAGATAAAATAAAAATAGTTTAATTTCTAATATAATAAATCGACTAAACATTGAAAAGATTGTTGCTCGGCAGGCGGAAGCTGGAACCCGTTGTTGACATAAATTGACCCTGACATTCATTTTATCGACATCTTAATACTATCGTTGCCCAAAATATAACTTTGGTAGGTAGGAACTTGAGATCAGAAAGTAGTAAATATAATACTAGAAAGCTCATGCAATATTTCGAAAGAACAAATGCCTGCATATTATTATCTATTATTATTGATTTTTTTCTTAACAAGCAGATATCTTGATAAAGAAATAATTTTACATATTACCTACTATGAAACTGCGAGTTTCATTGCTTGTTGAGACAGTCGAAACACGACAATTGCAGATCAACGCGACTGCTGGTCAGAAACCAATTGGTTTCTTCCCTAGGACAGAAACCGTCAAGTTTCTTCCCACCTACTCAGTTTTAAATCTATCGTTTTATCCGTCAATTTATCTGACAGTGACAGTTTTTATATTTTATGAAGGTTAGATTAGTTAATGAAACTCTCAGATTCATTGCAGGTAATATGTAAAATAGTGTGTATGGCACGGGATGAAACACGATTTCAGACCAGGGTGTTGCTTGCCCGAGCGAATCCTCACCCTGGTCTGAAATCGTTTTGTTTCATCCCTAGCCAAACAATATACTAATGTATTATATAAATAGAAACAATTATTTCTTTCTTCTTAAAGTTTAAGAGATATGAGCGAGTGCGGGGGTTGAGTGCCCTCCGTGACTTGACGCCACTGAAAGATAAATTTTCAAGCAAATGTCGGCAGCTAAACTAAATATAGAACTTATGATTTTTCAACATAATCATAATAATACTATATTATTTGAACGACGGTAAATAATTTATATATTAAATTTATACTGTCAATGGTAATATAAATAATGCATAATGATTGTTGTCATTTATTAATTTATAATAAATTATTATTAAGTAGTTACTATAAACTACTATTAACTTAATCAACATAAAATATAATCGATGTATTTTAACCTTACTTATAAAGTGGTACCCCGGTACCCGTGATATTCAAAAAATCATATTAATATTTATTTAGAATTATTAATTTGTATTTAAATAAAAAAAAATTTATTTTAAAGAAACTTATTTTTCTTCTAATAAAATCTAATTAAACAAGCTAGAAAACTACTTGTATTCCTTGGAACCAAACAGGTATACAGGTAAAAAAAAAGATAGGTACCCTTGGTTTGGTACCCTTTTCTAATTATTATTCAAAATATAAACAGTTACTGTCTAGTATTTAATATACGTTTTTTTAAAATACATCGAAAATGATTTATTCCCAATCTTACTTCAGATTGAAATTTCTTGAGAGTAAAAATACGTAAAGGTTGATTTATATTGTCTTCAGACATTAAACGTACTAGACAGGCAAAAACTATTCTTTATTCATTATTCTAAATACACAAAAAATTATTAACTTCCGTCTGCCACGTTACATGTCTGGTTCAATGTCTGAATAGAACGAAGCTAGATTGGCAAAGACAAAGAATGTTCGTGAAGACCTACGAGCTTAAAATCGAAAGTCGAAGGTTACATGGTTGTTGTGGTCATGTGATGTGCCTGACTGATATAATAAAAACAACAATTTTTTTGATTGCATTATTTTATAAAAATTATTAATTAATTTAATTTGATAATTCAAATCTCGTAAGCTCTAGATAGTGCTTAGCCTCTTCGCAAGAGGTCATTTAACCGTTTATTTTTTATTGGCTGTGGTATACGCGATAAACTTGTATTATTTAATAACATTAAGTTGAGTAAAAGTCCACAAGGTAATTCAAATGAATATTTATTAAAACATTTTCGACGGATATAGCTACCTATACTGAGGTCAACTACATGCAAAGCAACGAAGTATGAAGTTATTAAGTATTTTCAAATGCATTTCTATGCAAATTAAAATTTTGAAAAATCGATAAAGTGCAACTTACAGTTTTTTGAGTTTCCAAATTATTGGTCTTCATGAAATTCAAAGCTCCAGCATTTTTTCCCAAAATGCTAGAAAGACGCACACTAAATCGTAAAGCCGATAACGCCATTTTTCACCACATACACTAAACTTCTTATACCTAGTTTTAATTCCACTTTTCGACACCACTATTTCACTATTTGGACTCTTTCATCAACGCTCTTCGTTCAACAACTTGAAATTCTGGTCTTGTTTGCAGTGGTTTTATGTTTCAATCCCCCTCCTTTTTCGTGTATTGCTGTTGATATAAACTGATAGTCCTTTTATTTTCAAAATATTAAAGTATAAATGTGTTTATGTCTTATGTACTTAGTATGTACCAATTGGAAAGCGGATACCAGCATGTGTTAAATTAGTTGACAGAATGCAAATTTAGTTTTATCATATAAATTGCGACTGCTCTAAATTATTTATCATATCAGTTGTCGACTGTATATTTAAAATATAAATATAAATTTAGCTCTTTTAAATGATTATTTATTTTTGCAATATAGAACAATCAACAATAAATCAATTTTATATCAATATCTAGATCGTTCACAATAATTTATTATTGAAATTTATGCATTGAAAATAATAAATTGGTAAAAATTAGATAAACATTAAAATGAAACAAACAAAAAATATAATATAAATTATATTTATATTAAAAGAATAAAAATTATTATAAAATACAATAAAATGTTTTGTTTCGACTAGACAGCCTTATTTTCAAAAATTTTCAAGGTCAATAATATAATTGCATGATTTAGGAAGTGAAAGTTTGTTTTTTAATATTGCTATTTCCATTACCATTTTGCTATCACTTAAATTTATAAAGTGGATATTAAGTATGTATAATACTTCGTATGTATGTATCTTATATAAGAATACTTAATGCTATTAAGACAATGCTTGACCTTTTTTTATAAGAAATTTAAAATGGATCTAATATTAAATGTATCACCTGCAGCTATATTAATATATTCTAACGCTGATTTTTAAATATAATTTTTACTTCATTTAAAGATTGTCGTATTTTGTAAGAAAATCGAGTTTTCTTTTCTAGATATATGAATAAGGAGTGCAATCTTTGTAATAAATCGTTAAAATTAATTTATTAATATCCTTTCATCATTGTTATTGCTTTATTATGATGTAAATTTAATTTTTTCTTTTATTCTTAATAATAAAATGTAATATTTTTATTAAATACTATCTAATTAAATACAAACATGAAAAAAATAAACAATAAATTGTAAAATTTCTAAAATAAAAACAATAATTAAAACTTTATAATTTGTCAATAACAGAGAAACACTCCTGTGAAGGTTAAACAATACGTAAATTGGGTCGATGTTTTGAGGAGTCAATGTTGTTACTGATGGGTCACGTAACTGGTAAACAAGGTAAAAGGCACAGATTATGGCACAAACCGCACGTAGACCATGTTTACTAGAAACTCTGTTACATTTCATTCAGCACGTTAACTTTTCGACTACTTTTCACTCATTATTATTATTTAATACAAATAGTGTCTACTATTATTAGTATATTACTCAAACTAATTATTCTATGTACTACTAATTATTTTATTTGTTAACATGTGCTATTTGCATTTATTATAGTATTTCTGTACAAACATAGTAGATATCATATAAATAGAACATTAGTAAAAAATATTAAGCCAGCTTCTACAATCTCTGCATTATGAGCCTGTCAAAGTTTTAATTGGTTAATAACGACAAAATATGAAATGCATTCAGATGTTTTTAATTTCAAATTTGAAAAAAGATAGATTTGATTCAGTTGTCAAAACACCTAAGAAAAAAAGTCTGTACCTATGCATTTCATACTTTGTATTTTCTTACTAATCCATTTAAAATAAAACAGTTTTTTGGCGAAGAGTGAATTTGCCAAATAAACACCTACTAGAGGAGTTCATCACAATTGCTGCCAAATTAAAATTAACCAGTGGCAATGGGGTCCGTTGTCTGAGAGCCCAATAAACCGAATTTCTGCTCAGCCAGTATTCTTGGCAAGAAGGTACCTATTGCAAATTGCAATAATGTTTTCAGAAGAACTTCAATGGTTTCAATATTTATTTATGTTTACTAAATTAACATAAATATAAACAAATTAAATTAGTCAAAAACCTAACGTGCTGAATGAATGAATGAAAGAATGAATGAATACCAGTTTATGTTTATCAACAGCACTGACTTGAAGCACAGAAGCCAGCCAAAGTTCTTAGGTGGGAGGGTTTTAAATACTGCACCATGAAAAACGAAGGTACCTATATACTTTTTCTACTTTGTTGTAATTTAGGGTATTTAATCAACTTTTTAGTGCTTAAATAGTCATCAAACCATTTAATCCCCCCCCCCCCCCAGTTGTATCCCACCTTATTACGTTTCGTCTATTAGGAGTCCATCTTTGTTATTGCTAAAATATGAATTTATTTATTATTTAGACTTTTTTGTTATTATTAATCATTAATTATTTAAGAAATACATCAAACATATTATAATAATATTAAAGATAAGAGAAAAAATCATTTTAGATAATAAAGCAACATTAGACTAAACAAAATGTTAAGATAATTTAACAGTAAAATAAAGAAATACAATATTTAGAAAATAAAAATATATATAATAATAAAATAAAAAATCATTACACTTGGCAGGTTCCAATTAAAAATATTTAATTTAATAATTAATTAAATATTTAAAAAAAAAGCGATGATTCTTAAATACTTAAATCATATAATATAATATATGATCTAAGGCAGCATATAAAGAAATAAGTGAAAAACATAAAAAATAAGAAAAAATATTCCAAATAAATAAAAAAGAATGTACAAAAAATGACTCAAATATTAAAAATTGACGAAAATTACTTACCAATAAATGTGAAATGAATTTTTTTAATTCTTTTATTATTTTAAAAATATTTTTAAATAATTTTTAATTATTTATTTTCTTAAAAATATTTTTTATACCTAATGTAAGTATTTATTTTTTTTTAAATATTTTTAATAGTAACCTGTCAAGTGGTAATTAAGTTTTTTTTTGTTTTTTTTTTATAATAATTTTCAACGTAGGGGAGACCGGGGTAAGTTGCAACAGTGTAAATAACTTTTTCACGGATAAGATAATAGATATCGCCATTGGTACAAAATGCATGTAACTTAATGGTTCTTAGGGGGTACACGACATTTGGGCGACGGTCAATTAGGCGACGACAATTAGGCGATGACACAAATTAGGCGACGGGAAATTAGATACATTGTTTTCAATAAAAAAATTAATAAAATAATATTTAATAACAAATTCTAATAGTATTTAGTATATATTATATTCTCTTTATTATTATTTAATATTTTATTCAAAATTATACTATATTATATTATACTATAGGTATACCTCTGTATACATACAGAACCTATGTATAGGTCACGGATTTATGAATATAAACATAAATCATAAATCCGTGGTATAGGTATACCTTGTCTTTGATGTAAAGATATCCGTCCAAAGTGAATTTTTCGTTCCCTGTTTGGGTCGTAATTTGTATAGTCTTCCTTCCATTGCGAATGATTTTATTTTTAATTTTTTTTTATTTTTAATTTTATTTTATTTTTACTTATTTTATTTTATTTTATTCAAAAAAAAATGTATTGAATTTCCCGTCGCCTAATTTGTGCCGTCGCCTAATTGTCGTCGCCTAATTGACCGGTCGCCTAGATGGGGTCGCCTAAAATGCCAGCGCCCAATTGACCGTCGCCTAAGTGACGGTGTCCCGTTCTTAGGTGTGTCAGGTAGAATCACGCCAAATAGCAGCAGTATGTGAGTAATCGTCACATCTGTGTTCTCGACAGAATAAGTAATTTTGCTATTATTGTCAATGAAGTTGCATTATTAAAGTATCAAGTGTCATAGTGCTTTTATTTAAATTTTGTGATATAGAGTAAACATTTGTCTTTCGTTTTGTGTAAAAGAATCATCAAAAAAGTTTTCAAGGTAAAAGTTATACAACTTATAAAACTAAAAAGTGTGGCGGGACACGTTGCAACAAAATGTTACAAATGTAACCCGTTCACATATTTGGCGATTTAAAAAAAAATAAAAACAAAAATAAAAAACCTGATATGAAAACCACATGACTTTGTAAACAACTTACAAGAATCTCGTTAATCTATTTATGCGCGTCATGAATAAATGCACTTTTGAGCGAATGAAAAATGGGTGTAATGTAGACTTTGCAAATTGTAGGCACACTAGACATGTGCAACTAGACCCATTGTATATATGTGTAAATTGTACCTAATATTGATGATAGTGCTTTTGAATAAGTTGTAATTTACTCCGGGATGTGGAGTATCTTCTTTTTTTATTAACTTTATGTAATTTGTCCATTATTGTTTTTAAGTTCATGAATTTTATATAGCTATGTTCCTTAAGGACCAATATACATATGTCCACCAATATTTGGAGAATTTTTTTCATAATAGTCTTTAAAAAAAATAAATATTAAAAAGTGTTGCAGCTTACCCCGGTCTCCCTATTGCTGAAAATGTTCACTTTACTGTTAACCCTAAGTTGCACCTTGTTCCCATTTGGGAACACAAGCATTACATAGTTTTAAATACTTATTTTGCGAAAAATAAACTTTCTATGCACAATGTTCTTATCCAGGAACATCCCTGTTCAAGTTAGACGGGCTACGAATAGATTGTAACACATAACATATCGATAATGAAGATAATCAGCTACTGATGTTAAAAATGGTTGAAGTTATGTTTTTCTCGTTTTTAATGAAGTGTGTGTCATATTGTTAGAAAGCCTAATTTTCAAGTTAAAAGAATTTCAGTGGCTCGATTACATCATATTGATGGTATGTATACCTTGTTTTCTCCTACTTTTCGTTTACTTACTTTTATATTTTGACTTTGAGTTCAGACAAAACAGGCAAAACTTTATAAATATTTTTGAAAATAAAGACGAATAATTTTTTAAAATAGTTTTTACGTGTTACAAAAGATAAAATGAACCACATATTTTTTTTTCAAATATAAAATTATGTGTAATATATTAGGGTTAAAATTCTATTTTTTTAACATTTTTTTTAGTTCTGTTAAATATTATTCTTCTTCAAGTGCATGCACTATGCAGTACGTAGGTGATCCCTTGGCTGAAGCCAAGCGAATTTAATTAATGAGATGATTCCGCGTTGTCTTCCTCATAGCCCACAGATATATTTTGGGCTTTAGATCACAGCAGTGTAGTATTCGAAGCGATCAGGGTTTGAACCGCGGTTGCCCGCTTCCGAGTCGGCCGGTGTAAGCTTTACTGCCCAGTCAGAATCATGTTAAACGAATAAGAGCTTTGGATTGGTAGATCAGCAGAAATATGGCTTTTGATTGGAGCATTTGTTAACATTACGTTAACTTAACATGATTCTGACAGGGCAGTTAGGCCATACAGCCAAACTTCTATTTTTTTTTAATACTATTACATTTTACAAAAACATACTATATACCACAAATTAATCTACTTGAAATTAAAAAAAAATATTTTATTTAAAATTAAAAAAAGGGTCACTAAAAAGTAAAAAAAAAATAAAAAGAACGAACAAAGCTCTTAAAAGCATCTGTATAAAAGTGTGAAGCTATGAATTTCATACACAAACAGTATCATTAAAAAGCAAAACGTCGTTGAAAATGTAACACCTCGTATCTGCATATTTTATTAATACATGGTTTCACTACTTTTCACATAAGGGCTTTCACCCTTACAAATCTCTTACGAGACATCTTTTATCTAAATTAAGACATAAAGGAATTTTTTTCAGTTACGAGATATCACCAGACAGAAAGAGCAAATTTTTCTGCCTATTTTCTATTAATAAAGTTATTTTCGTCAAGTATGCAGATACGAGGTGTCACATCTTCAACGACGAAAGCTGAAACTTCGAGTAGATACAGAAATCAGTAGCGTAGCGTGAGAGGAGAAGGGGCAAATGCCACGGACTGCACTTTTGTGGAGGGCGGCAGAATAAAACACACAGAATAAAATTATAATTTTTTTATTTTAATTTCTTTTTTATATCTAATAAATTGGTATAAGATATATTTTTTTGCTTAATTGCGAAAATAGGGTGGCGGTAAATTTAAATAGGGGGGTGGTGGCTAATCTAAATATTTTGATATAACCGGGGGTTTACCCCGGGTACCAGAAATCCACGCTACGTCACTGACAGAAATAGATACAAAATTTTTGATGACATCTCCGATAAGCAGTAGAGGTTCCAGACAACTACCATAAGGGGGGGGACAAAATTAAAATTTAGGAAATATGAAAAATAAAAGGTAATAATAATATCAAAAATGAATTTGTTTTGTTTTTTAATAAATAAAATGTTTTCTACATAAAAATTGATGATTTTTTGAGCCGTAAGGAAGGCAATCGCCCTCTTTTGGATCCGCCACTGTCTCTGTGTAATTCGTAAATAAATTGTAAACAAAAATGCCCCACGCTTTTATATAAATGGCTTCAAGAGGCTTTGTTTGTCCTTATTTAAAAATTAATTTTTACTTTTTAGTGCACCTGTTTTTAATTATTTATTTAATTTTTTTGAATTTTTTAATCTTATTTCAAATTTATTTTAAGTTGTAAATTATAAATTACTAGATTACTCAGGTTGTGTGACCTAAATACCTAAAAAAATTTAAGGTATCGTTAAATTTTCGAATTTAATTTTTTATATTTAGAATCAAAAAATGTTTCGAAATGAAATATTTTGAAATATGAATTTTTACAATTAATATTTTATATTATTCTTTCATGGTTAATATTTTGCTATTTTGTGTTTATTTTTCGTTTTCCTGTGACAAAGTGCGACGATGAGGTGGGGGGGGGGATAAAAAATGCTTGAAACGACCTCAAATTAATTAAGTAACCAAAAGTAATAGTAAAGTAACCAATCATAATTTTGATTAGTTAATTGATGTTCTATCTAGGACATAGGGAAGTTGGTTAAAAATGACTTTATAAAAGTCAATGCACACGGACGACGCTCACACCAAGTTAAATAAATGCTTTTAAAAATTGGAAATTCGTGATTTTCAATATCTTTCATCTGCTTATAAAATAATATCGAATGAACTGAATTGAGTAATAGTAATTTTAATACAATAATTACAATAAAGTTTGTTTGTTGTAGGTATAGACCAAGTTCTACGTCATGCCAGGAAATGAACCAGTCTAATTCAAAAATAAATCCCAAAAATGTGGAAATTGTTTTAGTGGCTTCATTTTGTATTCCATTAATAGGCTGATTTTTCTGTTCTGTTCTAGCTATGAATTTTAGCATAACATTATTTTTAACAAATTTAATATTAACAAATTGGCGGGTGGACAAATTTTTTTACACGCAGAAAAACACATGCGGTGCGACTTGAAATAAAAATCTCTGAGAAAATGACAAGGAATACAATGAAACAGATCATTTTGTAGAGAATTAAATTTTCTACAAACAAGGGGTTGACAATATTATATTTATTTTTAATAGTTTTTAAACGTAGGGTTAATCAATATATTTTTTTGATATTATGTTTCTTTGACTTCGTCTTATTTAGTTTTTTTTTTAGTGCTCCTTTGGCGTTATATTAGATATTTTTTGGGGCCTCTTTTCATTAGCACATTAGTTACAATAACCAAGTGCTGTTCTAGGTCGATCTTAATGATCAAATATTTCAAAATTTTTATTTACAGATGAGAACTGGTTAGCTGAAGGAAGAAGAATTCGCAACATTATAATTCAAAATTTTCGTCAATTTTTGTAATTGTAAGTTAGCTAATAAATTAATCGTAATTGTAAATATTTTTTAGTTTATAAAATCATATCTTAAATAAAACCAAACAGAAACTTGGGTACCTACTTTTTATTTTATAAATATGAAAAATCATCTAAATTGCCAAATGTTTGAAAGTGCATACATTTGGCCTTAGCCATTTCAGCTTTGGCTCTCAACATATCTGCTTCTGCTTTAACTTGGAAAACCTCTGTGAATTTGTTCAAAGCCTCGGCTAACATCTCATTGCTTTTCAAGCTTGCATCGTTAGCATTTTGGAACGAGTTGCAGGCATTTTCCAAAATTACATTTGTATATCGGTCAGGTCTGCTTCTTTTATCACCTTGCGAAGTCTCAGATGGCTAAAACAAAACAATCAAAAACTGCTTTCCACTCTCAGTACTGCCAGGGCCGGCAACAGTTGTATTGCTTGAGTGCTCGGGCACCACGCCACGGATTTTGAGCACCACACGGGAAATTACAAAACAGTAAATAATTTGGAAAAGAAAACACTAAACACTTTAAAAAATTGTATTTAACATCACATAATATTATGTGAGCACCACACGGAAAATCTAAAAGATGCCGGCCCTGAGTACTGCACTTACAGTTTCTTCGACAGTGCATGGTGTAGGTGTTAAAAATGCATCGTCACTGCTTTGCTCACGCGGAGACAAATCAACTAATTGTGATTCTTCAAATTCTATTATGTGATCTTCTACTTTTACTACTGCTTCTAAAACAACAAAAATTGAAATCGATTTGAATATATACGTAATACAGTGTGTTCACGATAAGAGGTAACAGTGAATAATTCTTTTATCTTACTAGATATGAAAAAAAGTTTAAATAGTTTTTTATTCAACTCGAAATTTGCCATCCGAAACCGCGGAGGTACATTATTTTGGACTTCAAACTCAACCGGAAGTAAACATGAATGTTTTTTTTCAAATGGCGACATGTCTTTTTTTTAGCATTTTTGTAATCTGCAGTTTTTTCTCTATACATACATATAAAATTATCATAGGGGTACATAAGAAAATTTTCAAGAAAAATGCAAGATAAATTTATTAATTATTTTAATTTATTTAGTGTGCTATGAAAACAAAACAACATCACGGTACAAAAAACAACCTATCTGATAAATTATTCAAAAATGCATCCATTTTGTTCAAGACATGATACTATAGTAACATTTTGTTTTTATACCACATAAATAAATTAAATAATTCATAAATTTATCTAGCATTTTTCTCGAAAATTTTCTTATATAACCCTATAATAATTTTATATGTCTGTATAGAGAAAAAATTATAGATTACAAAAATGCTAAAAAAAAGACATGTTGCTATTTGAAAAAATAAATTTATGTTTACTTCCGGTTGAGTTTGAAGTACAAAAAAATTTACTTCCTCAGTTTCCGATGGTAAATTTCGAGTTGAATAAAAAACTATTTAAACTTTTTTTTGTATCTACATATATAGTAAGATATAAGAATTATTCACTGTTACCTCTTATCGTGAACACACTGTATACGAATTACATATTAGAATTAATTAAATTAATATTACCTTCATGGCCTAAGCTATCAGGTAGACGTGAATCTCCCAAATGCGCTTTGCTAATTAGGCGTAACAAGCGCTCTTCTAAATCAGAAAGAGGCTTTGTAATCCTAGGTCTACCTTCTGTTGAAGTTGTTTCTTCGTGAATCAATCGACTCTTTCGTTTTACATTTACTTTCCACTCTACGAATATCTACAAAACTATACAATTAGCAATTCATTAATTTTATAAAAACTTTCAAACTATCATACCTTTTTCCAC
This sequence comes from Cantharis flavilabris, assembly GCA_949152465.1. Taxonomy (NCBI): domain Eukaryota; kingdom Metazoa; phylum Arthropoda; class Insecta; order Coleoptera; family Cantharidae; genus Cantharis; species Cantharis flavilabris. Next base: position 18,264,456 of record OX424438.1, read on the forward strand.
TGATCGGCGGATTTCATAGGACCAATCGCTAACGAGTTTATTTTATCGGCAAAAGTTTGCCACACTTTCTTTATATTCTGTGCCTCTAAACGCTTCGGTTTTCCATGAAGGAGTACTCTGTTGCTCTCGACAAATGCACAAAGCTCTTCATATTCAAAACGCGTTGTTTTTTTTTGCCTTTTTGCCATTTTGAATTTAATAGTACTAACAAAAATACTAAATTATTATGTTTTCGTTAGACCGCTTTTTGATCCGAAAAATAAAATATTACTATCTTATTCCGACACAATATGTGAGCTACAATGAATATTTCTCGGCTTAGAAGTGCTCAAAACTTACTATTATTTTATGCTTTTAGAAGATAACGTTGACTATCAATGGTTATTTTAAAGGTCGATACGTAATACAACGCTAGGAAACCAGTTATTTTGAAACATTACTTTAACATACATAAAGGTTGACCGTTATTTTTAAATAATGAATAATTTAGTTTTGAATATACATTACCTACATTCAGCGGCGGCTCGTGGCTTGAATTTGTTGAGGCTGGCTTTACAAAAAATAACGTACAGTGGCTCTGGAAATTATTAATACACTCCGGTAAATCGAACCTAACCAGACTTTTTTTCTCATAAAAATCGATTTTAGAGTAAAATGTTTCAGACATTTTTTGTTGCAAATTTCATTCTCTTGATGTTTCTATTTTGTATAGCTTCGTTTCTGAGTAACAGCGACTTTAAAAACACTCTAAAAATAATTTAATGAAACTCGCATAAGAACAAATGTCATATTTTTACCTACAACAAAAAAAAATTTTTTTTTGAGGTATGAGGTATATAAATTTCAATTTTTTTTTTACATTTTGAGATCACCGTGTTCAGAAACGTAAAGATTTGCAATAAATAAAAAAAGATTCTGTGTCGGTCTGTCTGTCGTTAGATTTTGTCCCTCACTTTATTCTTAAACCCTGCAACCAATCCCGACCAAATTTGGTATGGTAGTTTGGTAGTAGGGTTTACGGTAGAAAGGTGAAAATAAGGTATTCGTAGCGATCTGTTAATCAGGAATGTACTACAAGAAAATAACACAAAATTTTTAAAAACGATTTTGTCATGTGATAGATTATTTTAAAGACCTTGAAAAGCTTTATCCAGAATATGAGAAATTAACTTTCTCTCTGTCATCTGTCAAAAATTACAAGTTGTCAAAGTTGAAACTTCAAGAGTGAATAACTCAAAAGTACTGAAGGGATTTCAACCAAAATTGGTATGTAGGAACATTGCCCCCAGACAGGGCCCCCGCTACCATATGTGCAGCACACGGGCGCCATCCTTTAGAGGCACCAAAACCCCAAGTCAAAAAAAAATTGCAAAAGAAAACAAAAAACAAAAATTAATTTTAAAAAAAAAGTTGAGAAATTAAATAGGATTAGGTATAAATACACACGAAATTTTGATTCACGGATTTTGATTTGGGAACATGATCCAAAATCCTTTTTTGCACACAGGCGCCAGTAGCCCTTACGGGGGCCCTGTCCCCAGAGGACTTGATAGCATATGAAACCATTTGATAAAAATCAAGAATGTAACATGAAAAAAAAAGATTATTACGTTATTTGCGAAATCTTGAAAAAAATTCCTTGTCCCTTGAGTTTCTTCGGCATTTCTGCGTCGATGGCAATCAAACTTTTTGGACGTATGTCTGGTGGCCTCTAGTGGTGAGAATAAGGTTTCGGCAGAGGAATTTTTGCCAGGGCTACCACAATAAAATAAATAAAATAAATGAAAATGTCATCGTATCTCCGGATATGTTTAACCTATTGTGATAAAATTTTGTGTGTTAATAGAGTTTTTAAAATAGAAGTATTGGTGAGAAAACAATTGAGCCAAATGTATTGAGTAAATGTATAAAATGACAGAAAATATTAACTGAAATCTTAATTTATCTATTTTTTGTAAAAACTTGTTAGATGTTAGATGGCTTATAAAAATATGACGTATACATTTACAACTTTTAATAATTAATCTGACAGTTATCAGTAATTTAATTAATTATTTAGAACGATTGAAAATCTGTGTGCTGTACAAAAGATGGTATGTGTAATGGTAAGTTTTAATTAACACACTATGTATTGTTGTGTTCTGATAAAGAAATGAAAAGTGAGTTGTGTAATTTAGAAATAAAGAACTGACTTTGCAACCTGAGGAACAATAAAAGCAGGACTCTGTGTTCGTTTTTCAAAATTGTTTTTATTAGTGTTAAGTTTCTTCGTTAGTTAAGTTGTATTGTTTAGTTTAAGTTTGTTGTTCCACTAATTTAGTTCATTTGTTTAAATTTTAATGTTTGTATGTCTAATTTTTTTGTTGTTTAGCGACTCACACAAATGTAGCTGGGCAGTACAACACAACCAAGCAGCATTACAAAAAACAAAATTATTCTAATCTTGATTTATTTAAAAAAAAAAAAGAAAAATAAAGAAATACCAAGGAGATGTTGTTGATAAATAAAAGGCAGGACTAGTGAGTTTAATTTTTGGATAGCCAAGTGGCAAGTTGTGAAGCAGTCTAAATTTTGATAGCCAAGTGGCAAGTTGTGAAGCAGTATTATTTTGGATAGCCAAGTGGCAAGTTGTGAGGCAGTCTAATGTTTGATAGCCAAATGGCAAATTGTGTAGCAGTCTGAATTTGAGAGCCAAGAGGCAAGTCGAGTGAAGAGTGATATTTTGAGAGTTCAAGAGTTGGTGTGGAGGTGGTAATTAGCCGAGGAGTTTGTGGAAAGAAATTAGAAGAAAGTGTCCAAGTAACCGTGCTACTCAGCAAGATTTGTGTGAGTCCTGTTTTTATAAATTGTTTCTTTGTGTTCAGGTTAAAAATAAATTGTTCTATTATTCGCAAGTTTTATATTGTCTTCGTGTAACCATTTTCGAGAACCAACGACCATTCTAATATGAGAGTTGAGAAAGAGCACTACAGTATATATATTTTCTTGTTTATTAATTCTTAATTTTTAAATAACCTCTTTAAAACAAAAGTTTTTTGTAGTGTTGGTGAAAAACCGTACTTTAACATTGAGAATTGTGTGGAAATATAGGTGTACTAATGATTAGAGGTATTGTGGCCGAAGTGACGACATTTTTTTACTTAGGTGTATTGGTAGGAAAAAATTTTTAAGCAAGACACCACCATCCCGTACTGGTTAGTAGTGTAGGGTCAGCCCACTAAAAACCCCTCCCAGGTGGCAGCGGGATTCAGCTTGCGGGATGTCATCCGTTACCTCTTGCCGTACTCTTTTTAGTGCTCTTCATTTAACTGATCCTCCGCGTGCTTGGTCCTCATGATATGCGTGATTGCCTCCATTATCCTCGCCTAATCATCCTCTAACGAAAGTATCTCGACCACTAAATTGTCGGAGCTTGGGGCGGTGATACTGTATGTGGTCCTTGTTTTCGACCACCTTGGGCACTCGAAAATTCGAGTTCCTTGCAGTAGCAGCAACTCGACAGCTCTCTCCTCATAAACCGGTGCCGATACGATTTATAGCAACCACGACCAGTGATTGTCTGGATCAGCTCATAGTTCACATCGCCGTTACCTCTCTTGACCCATCGTTTTAGGGTTGGTATAAATATTCGTGGCCAGGCCCCTTTTTCACTTGAAATTGATGGCTAAAGTGCTCAAAGTAAACGAACCTCCAATTTCATTTTTCCAAGGAGATATTGTTCTACAAGTTCCTTAATGGAGTCGCAGAAGGATTCGGCTAGAACAACATTGTTTCTGACTTGTATAACTCTGTCTGAGTAATATTTTAGTCCCAAATTTCACTGACTAATGCCGATAAGAATTTTGTTTGTTTCTTTTGATGTCTTTACCTCGTTGTCTACTCCGAGGAATATCAGGTTTTTAATCATTTTTTGCGGAGCTATTTTCATCGCCACAAGGTAGTCTTTATAGGTGGGTTTTGAATGAAGGCCTGGGTTTGTGGTGCTAAAAGATTTTAACAGATTTCTGCTTGAAGCTAAAATTTCACTTGAAGAATCTTTCAGCTCGCATCCTGAGCTTTCACCTTCTTTATGGTTTGCTTAATTATGCTATTAACATTTTTTACCCCGTTTGCAGGTCTTAATTCTCTGATTTTTTAAGTACTTTTGGTTATCATACCTTCCCTGTCTGCTAGGTTTTCCTTGCTTTTTGCCATAAACAGTTTAAACTTTGGTTATACATTTTTCAGCTCTGCTTATTTTTTTATCGAAATTTTTTCTTTGTTCGTGATACATTTTCTACCTCCATCTATTGACTTATTCATTTGCTGTTTTGATGTGGGGTTCTAACTCGTCGCTGATTATCAGCACTTCGTTAATTTCTTTTTTCCTATGCATTTTAAAGGAATGGAAAAAGCGGTTGTGTTTCTTGACTGTTCAGCAGTATTTATTTATTTTTTCTCAACATTTTGAAAAAGATTTCTTAACTCCGGCTCACTAAAAGGCTTTGAAGCCTTCTAGTTTATATGGTTTCCATTCCATATTGGAAAATGGGTTTGGCGGTTTTCCTTGGAAATAATTTCAAATCTTTGAAACTTTTTGAAAATCACTGGAATTCTTTGTACTTAAAGTACTTGTTTCGGATATCTCTAGAATTTCTTGAAATTCTTTTTGTTCCCTTCATGGAAATCTTTTAAATATTTTGTAAATCCATGAAAATCTGTGGAATTCTTAGAAGTAACTGGAATTTTTTAAACATCTCTCAGTTTCTCGGAAAAAATGCAATATTTTTGATCTTTTTGAAAATGTTTAGATTTTTCTATTTTTTAAAGTTAAATACGATGTTTTACGTAAGAGAATAGAAATCAAGCCAAAAGCTACATAATTACCTAATTATGTTAGCAGTTTTTTATGCTGTACAAAATAAAATATGGGTTCTCTTATTTTGTATAAACATTAAACAGTAACATAATTTCAGCGAAAACGAATTCTGTATGTCCCCTTTTCTCCTCAAAACAACAGTTCTCAAACTGTTATGTGTACTTTAGTTTAAGTACTTTAATTAGTGTAAAATACCTTAGTGCTTAGGCTAGGCGTAAAAATTAAGGTACTTAAATTAAATTTAAAAATCACATAGAACTTTTAATATCCTACAAAAAAAGTCTGGGACAGCATATAATTACAATAATTTAGTTTTAACATGACGCGTGAACCGACATTCATTTCAATTTTTCAATATTCAATGTCAAAATGTGCGTCTTTGAATACTTATCTCGTACACTTTGGAAGATATAATACATAAGGATGTGCTCTCGGGGACTTTATCGTTTGCATTGTGTTTCTATAAGTTCCTTATGCGTACTTTTTGATTTTAATTTTTGTTATTTTACAATAATTATTTAAATTAATTATAAGTGATAATTTATAATAATAATTTATAATAATAATAATAATTTTATTATTTAGACATCTACATAATATAACTAAAAAATAAATGTAAACTGTCAGGTCTCTCATAATAAATTTTCCAAATTTTAGTTAGAAATTTAGAATTTCGTTAGAAATAAAATTTTTATTTTATTTTCTTTTAAGAATTTTCGAAACTTTAAGTATATACAATAAAGTTACAAATATGTAAAAGAAAAACTATAACAAAGCATTATAATTAAGGGTACATGAAATTTTTTTAAAATTAAAATTATGTCTTAGAATTTACCAAAAAGAATAGGTGCATTTTCAAATAACTTCAAAAATGTTACCGGTAAGTGTCAAAGTGATATCTTTAAAGGTTTTTTATATCAGAATTTAGAAAAAGATTTTCGATCAGTGAACATTGATGTTACTATTTGGAGATTAGGTTTTATTATTCATTATTTAGTATTATTAAGTTTTCATTATTAACAGGGACATAACAAGTCAAAGCCGGGCGCTGGTGCAAGTGGGCCACAGCCGGCCCCCTTCATTGCTTTAAATTAAAATGATAATTATAAAATTTAAAATAACAATTTTATTGCACAAAAAATATAATCTACGAATGATAAGAGCATTAGATTTCATGTATTAGAGTTGTTACTTTTGAAATTCGTAAAAATTTTCATTTATCAGACTAACCATGTTATAAATTCAATAATAATTACATTGAAAACTTACCCGGGCCAGTCTGATAAATTAAAATTTTATTAATTTCAAGAGCAATTTTTTACTTTTAAGTAAAAGCTAGATGAAATCCAATGCCCTTATCGTTTGTAGTTTATATTTCTGAATTATTTTTGTGTTTCATTTTTTCTCCCACACATAAATTTTTTTTCCTTTGAATTTTTGTGTTCCTTGCTTTGTTTTCCTTTTTTCATATTTCTACTCTATACGCTAGTTGGATATCCCAAAAAATCGTACCCCGCGCCATCTTCTGGTCAATTATGATCAGATTCTCACCTAATTTATGCACAAACTCACCGCCTAGGCGGCGGCACCATAGCTGTCCAACTAGCGTTATTGATTGGATATCCCAAAAAAAGCGTACGCCGAACCATCTTCTGGTGAATTATGGCGAGATTCTCACCTAATTTATGCACAAAATCACCGCCTAGGTGGCGGCACCATAGCTGTCCAACTAGCGTATATAAATAACATAAACTTTAAATGGTGTTGAAAGGGCAACCGGGCCCCTTTTGGTCTCGGGCTCTGGTGCGCGGCACCACTAGCACCACCTGCTGCTACGTCCCTGATTATTCATTTATAAACAAGCGAATTTTCTGACGCAAGCGATATCTTCCGCTGAAACCTTAACTTAAAATAAAATTGATTTTTATTAATGTTTAATTAAAGTTTTAATTTATTATATTTCACAAGTTAATAATTTATCTCATTTTATGTAAAATGTATTATTTTATTTATTTGATGTAATAATTATTATTATGTAGAATTATAATGTGTTAGGGGAGGGAAATAAATTTAAAAATCTGAATAATTACAAAATATTTTATATATACAAAATCATGGGATACAAGGGAGAGAAGTTTATCCCTCTCCCCATTCATTCTTATATCTACATATACATAAATTCTTAATTTATAAAATATAATAAAATTTAAAGTTCAATATAAGGGGATGTCCATTAATTACTTGAGGTGATTTTAGCGATTTTTAAACCCCCTCCCCCCTTCGTGTGATGTGAAATTTAGCTCGACCACCCTCCTAATCTCCTGTGAGATTTTCGCTTGGATCTGCTCTTGAATAAATTAGAAATTTTTGAGACAAAGGGTATAGTCGGGTTTATATGGGAAATCTGCCCTTGCGGCTTTTTCGACTCGTACTTGGGGGATCGTTTTGGTATCAAATAAAAGTAATTCAGCCAAAATTTCAGCTCTTTATCTTAAACGGTTTTCGAGTTTTTCAAAAAAACCTCTTTTTTAGATTTTATATTTTTTTATATAGTAAAATTCAAAATTAACGAATAGTGATTTTTTTACTAATTCTTAGGAGTAAAAGACATGAAAAAATACTTTGGTCACGATTCTTAAACAAAAACCCGATTTTTGGCGAAAGAAATAAAATTTAAATCTTACTTTTTAACGCCTTTCTGAAAAGTGTCAATCATCAAATTTTGTCAAAAAATGTCTTTTATACTCCCTTATACTCATGAATTTTTTAGATTTTTGTGAAGTGGTGGAACACTATGACAAAAATTAAAAAGTAATTTCTTTTCTGTAATCTTGCATTTAAACAAACTTATATATTTGTTACACTCCCTTTTTTGCGGAAGTAAGGTACTATTTATTTTAATCCGAAATTTTGCCTATAGACTCCTACGACAAATTCCTGGGCGTTGAAGTAAACGGGGTGGGGCAAGAGGGGCAAATTTTTTTGCTCGGTTTTTTGATATCTAGTGCCGTTTTCGCGTTATTGTAAATTCAAAATCACAAATTTAGCTATTAACCAATGTAATTCATCATTTGCAGCGAAATTGTGAAAACTAAGTAGGTATACAAGGTGACGAATGAGTTAGCCGAACATATAGGAAATTAACATGTAAAAACTTATTTATGGAAATTCCTGCTTTACTAATTATTTTAGAAAAAAATTTAAGACTCAAAAATAATGAAAAAATATAAACTTCGAATGAGATTTAATGCTCATCATCTAGCTTTTACTTAAAAAGTCAAAAAATGCTTTTGAAATTGTTAAAAGTTTCATTTATCAGACTGGCCATGTAAGCTTCCAAAGTAAATATTTTTGAAAATTGAAATTAAATTGAATTTTTTATTACATGGCCAGTACAATAAATGAAAATGTTAACAATTTTAAAACCATTTTTTGACTTCAAGTAAAATCTAGATGAAACGTAATGCTCTTATCATTCGTAGCTTTTACATGTTAATTTCTTATGTTCGGCTAACTCATTCAGCGCCCGGTATACACCTCGAGACAAAAGTTCTTTTCATCCCATGTGCGATTTTTGCACTCGGCTAACACCTTGTGCAGAAATCTTTGCACGCGGGAAAAAAAGTAGTACCTTAGTCCCATGATGTATAATATACTATTCTACGGTTAAAAAATGCATAAAAATATTTTTTTACCGAAAATTAAGAATTCCATTATTTAGAGAGCATTTTTAATCGTTTTACTGCAAAGTGATTGCATAAAGACCATTAAAAATTATATAATTTTAAAATAGTTTGAAAAAATTTCAAAGTATTGAAAAGACATAACCTTACCCACAGCAATATTTACGATCTATTTTGTATGGAATTATTACATTTAAATGTAATTTGACATTGACAATTTTGTTAAACAGTATCAATAATATACTAAGGTCCAGTATTTCAGTTGCTAGTTAAACTAAATTCAAATATTAACCTACGTTTATGGCTACCTGATTGGTCAGATATTGAGTTTAAACTCTGATCGTAGTTGAAACCACAACTGAAATACGGGCCCTAAATATAATAACTTTTCTGATCGAAATTTTTGTTTCGATTGTTTTAAAACTGAAAAATTATTCCCAATAATACGAAAAAATTTTATAAGTAGGTACTACATAGTTATCATTAAGAGTAAAGCATGGAAACAAGATTCTTTTAATGTTTCTTTAATCATGTTTCACACTCTTAATTGTTTTAAACAGGTAGGTCTTAATTTTCTATGGTTTTCTGTTTTTTCTCTAGTGAGGAAGTATTTTCAGAAAAATAAATTTTATACACTTTTTAACCGAGACTGTTGTTTTGAATAAGATAAATTCCCTTTGTTCATCGAATTCTTGTGGTCCAGACAAGATTACTGCATTTTTTGTTAAAAACTGCCCTTCGCTGGCACAGCCTTTGTCTTTAATCTTTCAGAAATCAATGTCTCTCGGAGCATTTCCCACAGTATGGAAAACAACCAAAGTTATTCCAATACATAAGTCTGGTAACCGCAACAGCGTCGAAAATTATCGTGCAGTCTGTATTGCATCCATGTTTGCCAAAATATTTGAATCCATTGTTGCTGATGCCATTACCGATCACACCAAGGTCTCTGTGATTGATAACCAACATGGCTTTGTGTCTGGACGCTCCACCTGTACAAATCTGTTTTCTTTTACTAGCTTTGTTTCTTCTGCTATTGAGAACGGTAAGACGGTAGATTGTATATTTACCGATCTGTCAAAAGCGTTTGATCAAATTCCTGTTAATCTGCTTTTGTTAAAACTTAATAAAATGTACTCCATTTCTTATCCGTTGATTAACTGGTTGGAGTCCTACCTTACTGATAGAAAGCAGATTATAATTGTGAATGGTCATGCTTCTCGCAGCTTTTGTGTTACGTCTGGAGTTGGTCAGGGATCCCATCTGGGTCCTATTCTTTTCTTGCTGTACATTAATGACGTGGACTCCGTGATAAGATTTTGCGAATTTCTGTTATTCGCTGATGATTTGAAATTATTTCGTCTAGTTTGTTCCGATAGAGATTGTGAACTTATACAGAGTGATCTTGTAAGACTCCAAGAATGGTGTGATCTCAGTGGTCTCAAACTTAATGTCAAGAAGTGCAAGGCTATGAAATTTACAAGGAAAAAATGTAACACGTACCGCTCTTACTCGATCAACGATGTGATCCTTGATTGTGTTTATGAATACAAGGACCTTGGTGTTATTCTTGATCCTGCTCTGTCATACCATCGTCACTTGGACTTCATTGTGTCGAAGGCCAGTGGAGTGTTGGGATTTATCGGTAGGGCTACTTGCGAGTTTGGCGACATTCGTGCTCTGACCACATTGTATTCATCATTCATAAGATCAATCCTTGACTACTGTTCCGTGATCTGGTGTCCATCGTATTCTTCGCGTGTTGGCAGGCTAGAGAGGATACAGCGAAAGTTTGTTAAAATCCTGTGTTTTAAAAGTCGCATTCAGTATTCCTCCGAAGCTTATGAAATGCTTTTGAAGTATTTTGGGTTGATGACGCTGTCTGCTAGAAGGTGTGTCTCAGATTTAATGTTTGTGTACAGACTACTCAACAATGTTACCAACTGTCCGGAGCTGTTGGCACTATTCCAATTTAATGTACCTGTGAGAAGTCTGAGGAATAATCCAATTTTTCTCGAGATTTTTCACAGGTCTACCTTTGGTCAGCATTCAGCCATGTCCAGATTGTGCCGTCTTGCAAATAATGTTTCTGCGAGTAACGGAAATTTTGATTTTTTTCATGGAAGTATGCCTCGTTTTAAAAGGGAGTTAGTGTTATATTTGGAGTCGGTTTAGTCTTGTACACTGTACTTCACTATTGGTTTTTTTTGTACCTATGTTAGCTTATGCTGTTCAGTCTTTTTTTTTTTTTTTGTATTTTCTGTTTTGCCGTTGTATTGCTTGGTAATGGTATAGTTATACCGTAAATGTAAATAAATAAATAAAACATAAAAGTTTGTTTACATGCAAGATTACAGAAAAAAAATTACTTCTTAATTTTTGTCATATTGTTCCACCACTTCCAAAAAATCGAAAAAATTCATGAATATAAGGGAGCATAAAAGACATTTTTTGACAAAATTTAGTGAGCGACACTTTTCAGAAAGGCGTTAAAAAATAAGATTTCAATTTTATTTCTTTCGCCAAAAATCGGGTTTTCGTTTAAGAATCATGATGAAAGTATTTTTTCATGTCTTTTACTCCTAAGAATTAGGAAAAACATCACCATTCATTAATTTTGAATTTTACTATATAAAAAAAAATAAAATCGAAAAGAGGTTTTCTTGAAAAACTCGAAAACCGTTTAAGATAAAGAGCTGAAATTTTAGCTGAATTACTTTTGATACCAAAACGATCTCCCAAGTACGAGTCGAAAAAGCCGCAAGGGCAGATTTCCCATATAAACCCGGCTATACCCTTTGTTTACAACTTCTCTTTTTACTTTTGATAAATTGAATATGTTATTGTATTACATTTTATCCTACTTGCAATATTTTGTATACTTATATTTTTTTTTTTGGTTTTGAATTTAATTAAAAACACAAATTTGTAATATAGTATTATATTATAAACAAGACATACATAGATACGATATCATAGAAATATAAGAAGTAACAAGATTACAAATTATTCAAAATATACATAATGCTTTCTTTTATTTATTCTCAATTTTATTACTTAATTTTAAAATTACTCCAGTTTATATAGTGCATTCCATTTCACTATAGGACATGAACTTAATAAATATAAACAATTAAAATAGAATACAATAAATTATTGTTAATTTTTTTTATATTCGATTCTCTCAACTTTCACTTCATCTCCCACAAGCTGATACACGTACGTCACCACAGTCGCATTTTGAATATCCATAAGAACAAAAGATGGAGTAATTAGCCTAAAATAATTTTAATTTGTAGGAAATTTTCTATTACTTGTTAAACTGTACGTTTCAAATTAAAGGTTATAGAATACTCACATATCCAATGCATTGTATGCACCGGTAGCAGACCCAGGATTTATATAAAATTTATTCTCGTGTTCATAAGCTTCAAACTTATGAGTATGACCCGATATTAAAATATCTACGTCTAACTGACGTTGAATTAAAGCAAGTGACTCGGGATCACCCCAAGGAACAACTTGATGACCATGAGATAAACCAATTCTAAATTGACCAACAGTAACTACCTTTTGTTCTGGATAATTTAAATTCTGCAATAGTTTAATATTAGCCGATGTAATTTGAAAGCAAATCTATCAACTTCTTACATCATCGAAATCTCCTCGCACAACATGAACATCGTTAGCCAAAGTTTTGAGATAATCATAGGAATCTTTCGTGCATAAATTACCAGTACACAAGATGTGTTGTATTCTTCCAGGAACCAGCAACTTTTTGAATTTAAGAGGTAAGCTGCTACATCTATGTGGAATGTGTAGATCTCCCAGTACTAAAACTAACTAAGAAAGATATTAGGTTAGTATTAATCCAAAAATTAAAGAGAAAAGTAGATTGGTTAATTAAACTGTAAACTAATTACCATTATGCCCTAGAGTATGATAAGTTAAAATAAAATAATTAAAATCGGGGATGTTTCGGTTAAAATTTGATAATATAACCTCATAGACGTCAAAGATGACACTTTGCGAGTTGACACTTGACAGTTACTTGTAATTTACAACGTTGGCACGTTTTATTTACGGATGTGAGAATCACAGAATTGTTTTTATGAAAAGTGACAACAGCGTAAATTTTCTTGCTTTTTTGCTACCTACCGATTAGTGTTGAATTCGGGGGGGTGCCCGGGGGGCTACACTCAACCCCCCCCCCCCCCCCCGAAATAAAGCGCGAGAAAAAATCCTAGAATATAAAATATAATAAAGGACCTTTAAACAATTTTTTTGACAATGCAAAGAATTTTTAAACAATAAAAATAGAAAATAGCAGTTTATATTAAAAATAAGTTGAATACAAAATATTATTTTTATGGTCTGTGTTTCTTTCTAGTAGATTTCAGTGCACATTTATTTACAGTTAAGTATAGGTAATTGCAGTTTTACAATGAAAAATGCCGTATCTAAGGCGGCGCTGAATAAGAGAAAATATTTTTGTATTGCAATTTTCTAACTTTGCATTAGAGCGCTTGATCTTGAAAATTTCAAAAAATGTTGCCTGTGGCGCTTAATCCTGAGGGTAAACACATTATTTATTTATCTTTCAACTCACCCCGAACAAAAGTCTTAGATACGGCCCTTTCCGGGGGTGTTTATTTCAGCCACCCTAAGCCCTTAAAACATGAGACCTTGTAACAAATACTGCCAAAGCTCCTGTTATTAAAATCTTTTTAATTATATTCCTGGAGTTTCACCCAAAAAAAAAAATTTATTGATCGATTAAAGTTTTTCTATTTTATTTAGACAGAAAAAAATTTTAATTTATATTTATATTTTTAATTTAATTAATCCTTTTTTGCTGATTCTACATATAATTTTTAGAATGTTATCGAGCTTATCGATAACCCATTGATGACACAGGATATTCTATGCGACAGACAACGCGAAACTATGCGAAACACTTGATTTACGTAAAAAAATTTACTTCGTGGATCGTGGTTGTGGTGGGTGTTGTCATTTGTTATCTGTCTGATGTGTTGATGCTGCCCTTCTAACCTCAAAAGTGTTTATTTTGAAAATAATTTTTGTTTTTTTTACCTACTTTACCTTATCAACTAATACGAAACAGTGGTAGGTGTGATGGTGGTTTACAACATTCCGCACAAATAATAAATTTAAATTAGGCATTGTTTTGTAGCGATTATTTAATAACTTTCTTTAAATAATAATTAGTAAAATATTTAATCTTACATAACACTAATTGTTTTTCATTGATAGATATAAAAATGTCCATCGAAATTTTTATGGACAATTACAATACTGTATGCTTTCCGGGGCAAACAATTTCAGGACGAATTGAGTGTACTTTTAATTCCGAAAAGAATCTCCGAGGTAATTTTTGGTTCAACTTGTTTTGTTTTTATTTATATTTTGTTTCTAGCTGTGAGGGTTAAGTTTAGGGGACGTGCTAAAACTGCATGGACTGAAAGCGAATCTTACTATGATTCCTCTTCGAAACAAAGTAAAACCAGAAGTGTTCATTATTCTGCAGAAGAAAACTACATTGACGCCGAATACAATTTAGTTCAAGGTTATTTTTTATTTAAATAAAATAAGAAAATACTTGAGCATCATCAAAACTTTTAGGTGGTGAAAATTTTAGCTTACCTGCTGGTAAGCATGTTTACCCATTTTCTTACATTCTACCACCTAGTCTACCGAGTTCTTTCGAAGGATCTGTAGGAAATATTCGTTACTATGTTAAAGCTGTTGTGGATCGTCCATGGAAATTTGACTACGAAGCAAGAGTGCCTTTAAATGTAGCCTCGCCTATTGATTTGAATTTTATACCAGGTTTACGGGTAACATAACTTTTCTTGTTTTTGCTTATTAATTTATATCAGTTATTCTAGGATCCTATTGCCATTTCTGACGATAAAACTATGTGTTCTTGTTGGTGCAACGATGCAGGTGCACTTACTTTTAAAATTTCTACTCCGATAAGTGGATATGTTCCTGGTCAAGAACTTAATATTGGAGCTTGGGTTGAAAATTTAACTAATGTTACTGCTGAAAGAGTCCAGTTTAAAATTACTGAAGTTAGTGCTTTACTATGAAATATTTTAGAATAGATTTGAAACAGTCTTTTTGTAGCATTATGAGTACATTACCCACCATCCACGTACACATACCAGGCATAATTATGATGAAGTTATAAAATGTGTGGAATCGGGAATAGGTGCACATGGTGAAAAATCTTGGACTTCAACTTTAATTATTCCTACAAATCGGATATATCCAAATTTAATACCTTGCAGTATAATAAATGTGTATTATAATTTGGAGGTAAGGTTTTCTGTCAGTCTTAAATTTCAAGTAGCTGAAAGTAATTTTTTTAAATTTCAGGCTAAAGTTGTTGTTCCATGTCCTCACACTAATTTGGAATTAAATTTTCCAATCATGATAGGATCTGTAGCATTATCAGGTGTGAATACTACAATTCCAGGTCCTCCTCTTCCTGAGAGTGAATTTGCTTCATATAATCCTAATGCTCCTCTAATAAATTCCGGGCCCCCAGGATATCCCAAACCTAGTAATTTAGATATATCTTTTCCTGGAGAGTATCCTGGAGGAGTACCACCACCATACCAGGAAAAGTATCCTGGTGGTGTACCACCACCATATATTTCAGGAGCGGGAGAAGGTGCAAGTGCTCCTTACCCACCTGGAGCAACTGCTCCACCCCCGGGTGTTGTGCCTTCATATCCACCTTCTGCAGGAGGGTCAGCTCCATACCCACCATTTGCTGGTGGATCATCTGCATACCCTCCACCTGCTGGTGGATCAGCTCCATACCCTTCATCTTCTGGTGGGTCAGCTCCGTACCCTCCATCTACTGGTGGCTCCGCTCCATACCCTCCATCTGCCGGTGGGTCAGCTCCATATCCTGCACAAGCTGGTGGATCAGCTCCATACCCTCCACCTGCTGGTGGGTCAGCTCCATACCCTCCACCTGCTGGTGGGTCAGCTCCATACCCCCCATCTGTCGGGGGTTCAGCTCCACCTACCGGAATCTCAAGTTCATATCCTCCCGAAAAAACGGGTTGGTCAGAACCTAATCAAAAAGATACGACAGCTTCAGGTATACCAATATTTTCTATTACTTATACATTAATTACATTCTCATTCTTTTAGCTCCACCCCCCTCATATGAAGAATCTCAACCCCAAGAAAAAAAATAAAGTCTATTCAAGTGTGCTTAATATTCACGGGTGTTTTCTAGTAATGGGTATATGGAATGGTTTATATTATTATGTGGCTTATCTTCAGAATATTACAGAAATTATATTAATTGCTTTTTAGCATCAAACTTCTGATTTACTTATAGACAATGTAATCAGAACCGACATTAAGCAGTAGATTAATGCAGTGAGGAAAGAGTAGTGGACGAAGCATCATTTAAAAAAAAATAAAAAGCTATTGTACTAGGGGATTCACAAAAACAGATTTTTTTATATAGGGATAAACAAAGGTTTAAACAACCCCACCAAAACGCGAATATTTTGGTTTTTGTAATATTCTGAAACTTATACTCATGTGTCTAGATAACTTGATATTTAGGTGTTATGTAATCAAATTATATAATTATTTGTTATTGCTTATATAAAGCTACTATGCGGTAGTGTATTGGAGTAATTCTATGCCAATTCAACCAGTTTTCATCTGACAATTTTTAATGTAGTTTACAAGTTTTTTTTAATAATTGTATAAATTTCTCGAATTGTTTAATTTTAAAATGCAATTCATTCTAAATGAAAGAATAAATAATTCTGTGTTGATTACGAAAAGTTCTTATCTCATGTTTTTGCAAAATTGAGGTTTTACCTTATTTCCATAGAGTAAAACTTGATTTTACATTTTGCCGAAGTCAGAACTAACCAATACTTCTAGTCTTTTTAGATAATATTTTTTATACATTGAATTACATAGCATAAATGTACTTAACTTGTTTTACCCTGTAAATATGTTTTTGTCATTATCGATAATCGTTTGATAAATATAAATTGAAACTTTTTTTTACAATCAACACAGAATTGATATTTCTACTTGTTTTTGTCAATATAATCTCTAATCTGGCTTATCTTATTCTTTTAAAGTTTTAAAAATGGTTGGGTAGACTTGGTCGAATTTGCAATGGAATATTTTAGAAATTTTATATGCTTGTTGGAATTATGCACATATTTGAATTTCACAAAAATTATAGTATTTATTTTTGTTTGAAATTTTGTCATAGATTTTAAATTTGCACATTTTTACTTTTAAAGTATGTAGTTGTAAGATTTAAGCCTTAAAGAAAACTCAGTGCCACTATAAATAGGTAATATTAATGGATAATTGGATATTACTATTTTTGTTTATATTTAGTTATTATGGATCTGCACACAGCATTGCTTGGGAATGCACTGGCAATACAAAATGTAATTGAGGGAGGAAAATAATGTCTTACACTTTGAGCCTTAATGATGTATCAAACGTACATCTGCAAATACAAAACTCAAATTTTATTTGACCACTAAGTGGTTATTTGAAGAAGTTTTACAGTTCTAAAATTTATATTCAAGAATATATTTTATATAAGACAAAGTCCTTAAAATCGGTTTACCGAGGTAATCGAATAGTTTTTCAACATAAGTACCCCACGATGTGATACTCACTTTCATAAAAGATTTTCACAACAACAATAGGTAGTTTGTTTAAATTCAATGTCAAAAACAATTTTATTTGAAGTGCATGGCAGTTAAAATTTTATTTAAATCTTTTACAGATTTTTTACTTTTTTAGAATTTTTACATGTTTATAAGATATAATGTGAACTACTGATTGTAGTGAAAGGATATATTGTGTATACGTGATTATTGAATCTGAATACTTCATGAAAGTCCTGCCAGACTTTCTTATTAGGTACATTTAAAAACTTTATAATCTCAAACAATACTTGGGTGTTCATTTTTGTATACAAAATAAACTTAGTGTATTGAGAAAAAAATATTCATTTTGCTCGTACTTATTCTATAAATGAACACAATATTTTAATAATATTGATATTATTGAAAATGATCTATATTCGAATATGCTTTGTGTTGTTGATGTTTTGTATAAATGTTTAATAAACATAAAAATGTTTGTGTTATACTTATGTCAAGATTGTACAAGTATAAATTAAAATAAAATTTATGCACAAAATTGAAGAACTTTTTATTTTAAAATAAAAATTTTGTGAATTTAATATCTTGTTTTGTAGCTGCCTTGTTTATTATTTTCTGATTTTCTGTGAAACAGATCGGTTTTTCGAAAATTTTTACTAGACAAAAGTTGTAGTTCGTGAAATTTCCTATCCGGACGTTTGTTAACGTTTTGTTAAAAAGATACAAGGTTTTTAAAAAATCTAAAAAAAGAAATTTTTCGAATTTTTCAACATTTTTGTACTTTTATTCGTAACTCGAAAGCCGTTAAGACAATAAAAGGTTTGAATCTAGTTTTCACTAAACCATTTTTACTGAAAAATCAATATTTTCGGAGCTATGGCCATGTGAAGGTGGAAATGAAAAAAATGCTTTAAAGGGGGCAAACTCTTCAGGGATTAAATTTAGAAAAAAATTGTAATTAAATATTTTTTTAGAAAAGTGTCCTCTATCACCACCTAAGTTGGGAGACGGCAAATTGCGTCCCACGGTCAAGGGTACGGGTAAATTGCGTCCCATCGGTCTTCGTGGTCAGAATGGTTAAGTAAAATCCTCAACGTTTTTGGGCATTTTATAGTACAGGCTGTTACAACTGTTGTTATAATATTTCTATAAATATTTTTCTCTTTTTGTTTTTTTTATAGTTATTGGCTTGGGCCTTGATGAAAAATTAATTTATTCACTCTAAAAAAAATCTGAAGCAAAGAAAAATTTTGTTGTGGCACAGAAAATTTGGATTTTTAACTCCCCTTAACATATACATACATATAAGATATAATTATCCAGGGTGTCTTCGCAGAAAACCGACAGAAAAGAGTATATTGTTTAATTTATTTTTAAATTTATTGCGCGAAATTTAAGAACTTCGTTAAAATGAGTTCCAAGGCTTGCTAATCGCAACTTTTCGACTTTTTCTCGCCCGGGGGGGGGGGGATGTTTTTAATTACTTGCAGCCACCTCCCATCAATAAATTAATAAAATACTTAATTCTGAGAAAGAGAGATTCGCGCCAAGATATGGATCGGTTATGTAGGTTAGTGATAGGTTATGATTTTTTTGGCGAAATTATTCGTAAAAAAGAGATATCTGCGCGAAGATATGCATCGGTTATGTAGGTTAGTGTTAGTTCATGATTTTCCTTTAGCGAAATTGTTCGTAAAAAAGAGATATCTACGCAAAGATATACATCGGATACGTAGGTTAGTGTTAGTTTATGATTTTTCTTTAGCAAAATTGACCGTAAAAAAGAGAAAAAAGTGTTTTATTTTGCATTTAAAAATGCATAAGGACGCCCATGTGTTATGTTTTGTTTTTGCGTCCTATGTTTTCCTGATACCCAAGGTAAATTTTTGGGATTTGTGTTACAGATTACCGCTAATCTGACTAGGGTTCGGGACGCAATTTACCCGTACCTTTTTTTGACCACTTCAAAATCCATCAAAAATAGTGACCGCGGGAAAATGCTTTTGAGGGGGGGGGCAGAATAAAGATTTTTTCAGAATCTCGTTAATCCATTCGTGTGCGTCAGTAGTAGCTAATCCTAATACATAAAATTCCAGCACGCTCCTGCTACAACGTGTCATTTTTTGGTGGAAAAAACACTCTGGTTGGCCGATTTTTTTTACCAACCAAACAATAATATATTAAACTAATATTAGGACTAAAAATATTTATCCAATATTAATCCAAACCGGAAAATTTAAATTTTTAAGTAAATGAAGGAAGTTTAACCTTCGGCTAGAAAAAATTAAAACTTGGAAATCATATTTATTTAATTACCTTACTGATTACGGAGTTTAGCAGCAACTTTCTGTGTTACTGTGAAGGTTAATGATAAAAATAATATAAAAATATAAAGTCAAAATTGTAAACCGGGGGGTTTGGGGGGTGTGGAACACCCTCCAATACATATCGCAGGATTTCCACTCTATCAGAATACTCGGAGAAGATAGGGGATTTATAATTTTACAAATTTCGTCAGGAAAAACCTGGAAATTTGAATTTTTAAGCAAAAATTAGGGAAATTTAAACTTTGGCTAGAGAATATTAAAGCTTACAAAAACATTTATTTAAGTGTCTTACTGCTCAGAGTTAACTGTCAAAATTATAGTCAAAAGTGTGAACCGGGTGGTCTGGAGGTGAACACTCTCCTGTACATATAATAAAATTCCCACTCTTCTAGAATACCTACAGAAGACAGAATAATTATACAAATTTCGTCGGAAAAAGCTGGAAAAAAAAAGAAAATTAGAAGTAAAGAAACTTATTTATTTTTAAATTATAAAAAAAAATTTTAATTGAAAATATAGAAAAATGGGAATCACCCAGTAACGGGAAAAAAAATTAAATAATTAAATATTATACAACTAAAAAACAGTTCAACAGTCTAGCTACCCGTCCGCGGACGGGCATTCCTGATAGTAAATAAATAAATAAACAAATAAATAAAAATAATTTAAAGTTATTTAAATTTTAAAACTTCGTGGTAATCATTATTTTTATCAGGGGGGGCTTTAGGGGTACAATCTGAGTCATCCTTGGGGGGGGGCATCTGCCCCTTTGCCCCCCTCTAAATACGCCACTGATATATAATACTTATCTGGTTTTTTAAATAAACAAAAGTACACCGCGAAATGAAGCAATTTAAAATGTAAGGTTATAAGTTTTGTCACGGTATGCTATCTTCTTAACAAACTTTAGTATCGTATTTCAGCGCCATCTATCCGCCACAGTGCGCATATAAAAGAGGTGGGGGAGACAGCGGCAATTTTAAAATGTTTATTATTTCATTTAGAATTTATAATTTCTAACTTTATAATCATAAAATTTCATTAAATCTTAAAGTGATGTATTAAATAGCACTAATAAAGTGTATACATATACATTACTATAAGAATTAATGAAATTATATGATTATAAAGTTACATTGTAATTTTGATGTAATTTTAAAATAAGACATTCGGATTTATTATCAAATTGATTTTATTACTACCTAAATAAACCTAATATAACATAATAAATAAGATATAGTATAGTTATTTAACATGTGTAATATTATAGTAAAAGTAAAATTATTATTTACATGTTAGAAAATTAAATTAAAATTGAAAACTTTCTGTTTTTTAAAAATTTCGATAAAACTTTGCAAATAGTTGAAATATAAAAATTAAATAAATAAATAAGTAAATCATAAATTATAACTTAAATAATCTATATGATGAATAACTTAAAAGCTAAAATCAATTTAAATAAACTCATTAAAAATCGTTTTAAATACTGAGCTTTCAGACAAGTGATCGTCCTTTTACAAAGTGTTTATTTAACCTGATTTTAGCTTTTTAAGTTTATTCTACATACAATTTTCAGTTAGTAATAATATTTATATTTAAATAATCTATAAGTCAATATTAATGACTTTGGCATAAATAAAGAACTATAATATTAAAAACTTCAATAAAGCAAGTTAATTAATCGTCGCTGAAAGCTTAAAAATATAATTTCATTTTTATTAGTTTAATTAACTTGCTTTATTGAAGTTTTTAATATTATTTTTCACAAATTAACAATTTACAATATATTTAAATAAACAATAAAACTTTAATTAACAAGTTAAATTCAATAATATAATCAAATTATATTTTTAAGCTTTCGACGACTTTAATCGTCTTCTTCAGAAATTTATTTAATATTATTATTATTATATTATTGAATTTAACTTGTTAATTAAAATTGTATTGTTTATAATTTCTCACAAGTTAAGATTTATATATTTAAATAAGGAATGAGTGATAAACACCATGTTTCTGGCTTATTAGCCTTCTCAAATACCGCATACACATTTATTAACATAATAGTTCTCAATAAAGAAAAAGAAGGAAAAGAAAACATTCACATTTTCTTACTTTTGGTAAAACTGTTTTTGAAACAAATGGTCTAATGTCTGGTAATATATAGCTGCTTCAAAATCTTTCAGATTTTCTAAATTTTCAGTAATCTTGAGGTCTTCATTACTGTGAAGTACTGGCTGAACTTCAACTAGATGTCAAAATAATAATTAATAAATTAATATATTATGTAGGACACTTATATAATACCTGCTGCACAAATTTCTTCAATGAAACTAAAATATCTCCTTCATCGTTTTCACAATTACTGCCTTCTGAATGACCCTTGCTGTAGTTATTTACCAACAAACTCTTGTAAAATGGAGTAAATGCAGCTACTGTTGGATTTGTAAATCTTACTCCCCCTCTGTCTTAAATCTCCAGAAAAAATTTCCAAAACATCCTGGTTAAACGTCCTAAGAAACATGCTCTTAAAACCAAGAACTTTCATGTTTGAGTAATGTCAATAAAGCCCTGAAAATTGCAAGATATAAACATTAATTATTTATTTTAGAATTATTTTATAAATTACTTCTAGCGTAGTAATCCGCTTTTTGATGGATGGTGGCGTGTGCTTCCTTATGAGCCGCTCATTCTTGTTTATATCATCTGTATCGCTTAGTACTGCCATTGTCATCTTTATCAATAAATAATACCATCGTCTCAAAAATTCTAATAGCACTCTTCCAAAATTCAATATGATCTGATTTGTCGGTTACGCAGGTTTGTAACTTCTTGCCTGGAACTTCAACTTCGACATAACATATTATTTACAAGACATGACCAATAACGCTGTCGAATAATTTGTCGAAGAAGTCGATCACTTTTGCAGTTTGTTTTGCTCTTGGTTTCAACTTTAACATTTCACCATTACATTCGTGTTACAAGTCCAATACGAATATACCAATGTAATATATCACACAATACCAATATAAAATATCACAAAATACATAATCTTGCAATAATAACTGCAATTTATAGCTTAATGCTTTGGAAAACAAATTTTGAATCGTTTTAAATACATGTGGTAAATTCTAAATTCGCAAAAACATGAAACAAAATGGACGGTTGCTTATAAAGTGGTTATTGGTTAGGCAATCATCATGCAGGCATGAACAAAGAAAGAGACAAAAACGGGTAAGAACGCCATCTATCGCTTACAGTGCCCGTTTTTACGATGTATCACGAAGCCCCATAAGACATATCCTACCGTGAGTTTTGTTTTTAAATTCATTTCTCATGTTAAGTTGTGATTCCTTGAATTTCCTACATAATGGACTGCATAATCCCGGGTGCAAATATAAAAGGTATACACACTTAATAAATTAAGGACTACACTTTTAATAATCTTAAATTGTTTAGTTGTTAGCAAAGCTGTACAATCCTTATCGAAAATTGGTGATCACATAAAATTGGTCCCCGAAAAACACTGTCTTTCTTTTAGATGTCTCAACACCAACAAAACCGCCTATTGTACTATAAATTTTAACGAGTCTTTCTTCTCCACGTATAATTTAGATGAAGATGTTGATCAAAACTTGCATTGCAATATTTCTGTGAAAGCTCTGCTAGGTATTTTTAAACATCAGTCACACAAAGATAATAAGGTAAATTGGATAATATATTTAAATTGTGTGTCGTATAGCTGAACTAAAATTTTAGCCTGAATACTTTAAAATTGAAGTGGCTTATGGAGAAAACGAAATCATTTTTAAGACAAAATATAAATACGATATTGTGGTTGTGAGGTCCTTGAAACTTAGTGATGTGGAGACTTCTAATGTTAGCTATAATTTGGATCAAGTTCACAATCAAATTTCTGCTCCAGCCCATTTATTTTCTCAAGTTCTCACAAATTTTCAGTTGTGTGACGATGACTTTGGTTTAGAAACTAAATCGGACAAAGCAATATTAAGAAATTATGATGCAGGTAATTATAATTTTGGCAATGTGTCTAGTTGGAATACTCGATGTTGTAGAAGCTGCCGAGAATTTGTAATTTGTAATAAAATTTGTTTATAATTTCAGAATCACGATATGCATCAAAAGGAATACGTTCTCAATTGACTTTAAATGCAGGGGAATTTAAAACTTTCAAAACTGAAAATGAAACCTGTATAACTTTTTCTCAAAAGACCTTTAAGGCTGTTATAAATTTTGCGGAATCTTTCAATTTGGATGTGACCTTAAATTTTGAAAAGGCTGGAAGGTAATTTTAAGTAAAGATTTAAATGTTAACTTAATTTAATTCAGATAATTTACAGACCCTGTTTTGTAACCCTAGGAAATAGTACATTTGAAGCAAGTTTTCTGATTGCTACTATATCTGATGATGCATTACAAACTACTGCAACTACCACGTGTTATTCTGTAAATCAAAAAATTATCCGTCACTTGGACCCAACTGAAGATGAGACAGTTGAAGATGATATACTGCCTGAAGCAAATAAAAGAAGAAAGATTGATGATGTGCCGAAATTAGTACAGGATAGCAATCTTTCTTTAAATTTAGAAAACGGATGTACGGAAAGCGAACATAACATTGATAATGACAATGAAGTTTTGGATCCTTTTCCAAAATCTCTAGACAGAGTTCAAACCAAAAAAATAAGTCAGGTTTTTCAACGTTGTTATGATGTAACTTTTAGACAAACAAACGTAGATTTAGGTCGAATTTTAGCGGTAGATAGTGATCCTGACACTGATGAAAATTAAAGAACTTTGATTTGAGAATTTTAAAACTGTGATTATAATATTTTGTTTCATTTTTATATAATTTAAAGGTAATTTAATATTTTGTAATATATAATGTAAATAATATAATATGCGAAGGATAAACTAATCTTGAGTTTTGTAAGCTTACCAATTTTCAACATATAGTTCATTTCAAGGGGTAAATATCTCGATAAGTTTTGTACACGGGACTCTGAATTCCAAAGAATTCAGAGATTATTTCCAAAGAATTCCAGGGATTTTCAATGATTTCCAGCGGAATTCTAAACAAACGTAGGTACACGAAATTTTTAAGATAATATGATATTTTTGATATTTTTTTTGCTTTGTACTTTTCCGTACCCTTGGAACTCGAAAGATTGATAATTTTGCGGAAAGATGCAAGAGCCTTTTGTTTATTATTTATGAGTATTATGATCTTGGTTGAGTTGACGGGAAACTTAAAAGCGAGTTGCAATACTACAAATTTCTCTAAAACTTTAAAATCGGAATTCCGAAAGGGGGCAAGCATGACGTCCATGCTTGTTTTTAAAATGCTGTTATAACCTCGAAAGTGACTTATTTTGAAAACTTAATTTTAGATATTTTTTAATATATATTTTATAGTACTAATTATTAATAAGAAGAAATGATAAATTATTTGGAGGCATCGGATTATTGCGCTTATATACAGAGTATTAAATTACTTAATATTTTTTAAACAATTAATTTTTTTATTGAACTAATTGCTTTTCGTTGTAAAACATGTCTATCGAAATATTTCTGGAAAATTACAATAATGTATGCATTCCTGGGCAAACGATTTCAGGACGAATTGAGTGCACTTTTAACAGCAAAAAGAAGCTCCGAGGTAATTATTGTATATAAACTAGCTTTTGTTTTTATCTGTTTTCCTGTTTCTAGCCATTACAGTTCAGTTTCATGGAAGTTCTAAAACTTCTTGGAGTGTAGAAGAAGATCACTATGACGTATTTTCGAAACAAGTTGAATCTAGACGAGTTGTATATTCCGCAGAAGAAGTTTACTTCGACACTGAATATAATTTAGTTCAAGGTTATATTTTGCTAAAACAAATTAGAAAACACCCGAACAATATTAAAATTATTAGGTGGTGAAAATTTTAGCCTACCTCCTGGTAAACATGTTTATCCATTCTCCTACATATTACCTCCACAGTTACCTAGCTCCTTTGAAGCAGGTATGGGAAGTATTTGTTACTATATTAAAGCCTTTGTGGATCGTCCATGGAAATTTGATTACAAAGCAAAAGTGCCTTTAAATGTAGTTTCACCCATTGATCTGAATTTTATACCTGGTTTACGGGTACATTGAAGAAGTCTTATTATTTTAACTTATTACTTTACATGTATTATTCTAGGATCCTGTGGCAATTTCTGATGAAAAAAATGTGTGTTCTTGTTGGTGCAATGATGCAGGTGCACTAACATTTAATATCTCTGTACCGGTCACTGGATATGTTCCTGGTGAAGAAATTAATATTGGATCTTATGTTCAAAATCTAACCAACGTTAGTGCCGAAAGAGTTCAATTCAAACTTGTTTCCGTTAGTGCTTTGCTATAAAATATTTGCAAAAGAAATTGAAATATACATAATTATTTTGTAGAATTGTGAGTACATCGCTCACTCTCCTTCTACAAAAACCAGAAATGTTTTTGGTGAAATTGTTAGATGTGTGGATGGGGGGATAGGTGCACATGGTGAAAAATCTTGGACTTCGACAATAATTATTCCTACAGATCAGATATATCCAAATGTAATACCATGCAGTATTATAAATATACATTATAAATTAATGGTAAGAGTTTCCATCAAATTATGTAATTATATAAATGCTAATTTTGCAAACAGATTTTCATCAACAAAAATTATCCGTTTATATTTTATTGTATTTCTATTGCTTGGAATCTGTTTATTTGATTTTTTTTTAATTTAGGCGAAAGTCGTTCTTCCATGGCCTCACTCAAATTTGGATTTAGATTTCTCGATTACTATAGGATCTGTGGCGTTATCTGGTGTAAATACTACAATTCTAGGTCCTCTATTATCCGATAATGAAAATGCTTTACCAAATCATAACACACCTTTAATAAATCATGATATACCAGGATATCCAACACCTACAAATACAAAGTATTCTGGTCGAGTATTACCAGCATACCCTACAGGAGGTGGAGAAGAAGGACTAGGTGGATTTGCTCCACCTCCAGGTATTATGCCTTCATATCTACCTATTGCAGGAGGGTCAGCTCCTTACCCCTCACCCACTCGCGGATCACCTCCTTATCTTCCAACAACTGGCGGATCAGCTCCATACCCTCCACCTGCTGGTGAATCAGCTCTATACTTTCCACTTGCTGGTGGATCATTTCCATATTCTCCACCTACTGAGGACTCACGTTTATTGTCTCTCGAAAAAATAGGCTGGTCAGAATTAAATCAAAAAGATACAACAGCTTCAGGTATACAAACATTTACAATCGTGGTCTACCGCTTACACTTATTTTATATTTTTATAATTTTTCTAGCACCACTACCTTCGTACGAAGAATCTCAATCACAAGAAAAATTAAAATAAGACTCATTCAGTTGTATTTAATACTCATCTTGACATTTACCAAGTTTTTCGTTCATTCATTCTGGAACATCAGTCGTTTTAGACCAATATTAAACAGCAAGTCCCCTGTACTCGATTTCATGAATGAGAAGGTCTTATGTGCAACAGCTGGAAAAAGACTGCTGAATGATAACATGTATAACGAGATTTTAAAATTGCATTTAAATTTTGTTATAAATTTTAAGATATTTTGATTCTATCTTTTATAATATTTTAAAACTGTATACCTTGACAACATTTATGATTATTTATTTATATTAATTATACGATTATTATGATAATAATATGCATTTATTAAACACCTATACAACATTTTAATATAATATTATAATATATTATTAGCCCAACATAATAATAATTATAATATAAATATATTAAAAAAAACTCAGATCGATTAATAATAATAAATTACAGACTTGGTAATCCAAACACGCGCTAATCTGAACTACACACAGTCAGAACGTAGATTTCTACAATCGTTCATACAGAGCCATTCAGTTTCTTCGATTTTAATATGGGAATTGCGATCTCCACTACTAATGCCAGGGAATGCATGGGAAACCCCCTCCCAATAATCTTCAGTAAGTTGTGAAGTTCACTAAAAAGTTAACTGAACAGTTGGAAAAACTACTATTAAGTAGTTTGTCATAAATCGCATAGATTGTAGCATTCCCTTGGAAAAAAGACGTTAAAGCTAAAAAAAAGTTTATTCCGGTTCGGCACATCCCGTCCGTCCATCCCTGCCTAATGGCATTTATAAATTATAAACCAGAGGCACTCGTTTTGAACTCTCTGTGTAACAGGCAATCTATCTAATACAGTCAGACATAAATGATACACATCACAATAATTGAAACCTGATAGAATTAAGGAATCGCATAACATAATCTTCAGCTTTGTCTGTTAGAAAATATATACTCTCATATACAGGGTGGCCGTTTGAATACGAAACAGACAGGATTGTGGCCAGTAGAATTTTTTTTTCAAAAAATGCAAAAACACGTTAATTTTATTATCGAGGGGGACAACTTTTGCGACCAATGTCACTCCCGTATTGTTTCATCCCTTAGCGCTGTGAAGACAATCCCTGAAATATTTATAGGGATGATATGGCAAGTGACACCTCATTTGAAAGGTCTTGCTTCCTTGAATTCAGTCCAATAATTTTTTTGAAGTTTTATCAATTATTCAACAAAAAATTGAAGCTGCAAGAATGCGAAATAAATACGATATTTAAAGACATTTAAGAATAAAAAAAGTGAAAAACGCTTGGACAGGTTGATTTTAATTTCAAGGGGGCTACATTTACTGCTATTCATAAACATTCAAAAAGTTCAACCCTTAAGGTAAAGAGCAAACCACCCTTGGAATTTTGAATGAAAAGATGGGTTTGTTAAAAAGATCAGTTTAATCAAATTAGATGTTCTACAATTTAAAAAAAATTTTTTAATTTTTTAAAAACAATTTTAATAAAAAAAAAAGTTATTACTAAATTATGATGCAGGAATTACTTTCAGCGAAGTGTGTACCATTTAGTTCACATACATTGTAAAATTTTGTTTTTAATATTATATCGAATAAAAGCACCTAGTATATTTCTGTAGTCGCACCTGAAGTTATTATGTCCAGTAACATAAAATAAACATCAAACTGTGGATCGAAATACTAATAACTTCCTTAACATCTTAATGGAAAACGGGGTACAATAAGCCTAGAGCTTCAGTACAAAGTGGGCATTGAACCACTACCCGTGCAGCTAATTTGGAACATAAAATAAAAAAAAGTTTTAATTGTAATAATTTGATAAGGACTAATCCCCCTCCCAAAAAAGATTTTGTAAGTCTCAAATGGGACAGCTTAATTCGTAAAGAATGTAAGGCAATAATTATAGTGAGGTATAATTTGAATGTATAAACAATTTATATCAATAATAAGATTGATAAAAACTTGTAAAATATTTAGTCTAATGTGGTATCAAAAATTTGAAAGCGCGGTATTGATAAAGGATTTGATAATTATTTATGTAACAAAATTTTATCTTTAGATACCATTCTTAATCTTTTTATCTAGTCCTAACTAGTATATTATGTTTATATCGATGAAATATTTAATTTAATGGCATTCACATGTAAATAGTGTTTCAAGTTCAGAAATTTTAATTAACAGTTTCCTATTTGTTTTCCAGTGTTATAATACTGACATATTGAGGTACCTAACAGTTTAATTTATTTATTAATAATATTATTAGCCAGTAAGTGATGCGAAACAATTATCGACAATGAAATTTATTAAATTTTACGAGAAGAATGCAATTTATTTTATTAAGTTATAATAATAAGATAATCTGGTCTATTATGTATCAAAAACGTTATTATAAAGGTGACAGTTATGACATAACATTAAAGGTTTTCAGCAAATTGGTATTACCAATAGTTTTCACAAACCGTTTTTTCAACATGATCTTTATAATGAAGGTTTTCTTAACATTTATAGTGCATACCAATTTGCCCAAAACCTTATTGTATGTCATAAGTCATAACTGTCACCTTTATAATAACGTTTTTGATACATAATAGCCCTGAATAACTAAAAGACAGCCCAAATAAATTTGTAGGTGTGTCATTGTTTAAAATGGTATGAATCAAGCTGGAAATCATTAGTCAAATATATGCTTTTTAAAGTGAATTTTTATTTTTATTTTAATATATAGTTTCTCTTTTCAATAGTAATATAACAAGACCTCATTTTTAGATCGATAAGTTGCATTGTAAATACGAAGACATCGTTGCATAGCAACGCACGAAAAACAAGTGTTGTCGTAATAAAACCACTTGTTTTAAGTGCAATTGCTAAATGAAACGATGCCTGAGTAAAATTTACAAGCAACTTATCGATTTAAAAATGGTGAGGCCGTGTTATATTTGGTGAAATAATTACGAGAACATTTAATTTCCTATAATTTTACGCATACTTACATAATTAATTATATCATTATAAATTATAACTTGACCAAAAAGTGTGAAACAAAAGCGCATCAACTTGATAAAATTAGTTTCGAAATTTGTAAAAATTAATAACAAATTATTATTATTAACTTTCGGATTATTTATTATTTTTAATAAAATCAAAAATTTATTAACTTCTAAAATAGTAGACCAGGTTTTTATTAATATCAATTTGACAACTATTATATTTATATAAATAATTCAAAAAGTCAAAATTATTTAAAAAAGGGGCGTGGCATTAAACAGGATGAGGCACTCTTTTCACAGGAAGATGCACTCTTTCCAGTGTAAGGGCCGGTTCCACCAACTCTGATTAAATACTTTAATCATGGTTAGTTGGGGTTAATCACGGTTAAATGTAAAAGAGTGTTCCACCATCTATTTAATCATGGTTAAAGCAGTTTAATCATGGTTAAACAGCCTTCAAACTAACCGACCGATTTTGGGCGATTAGATGAGTTTAATCATGGTTAATGGTCGGTGCATGCGCATTTCTTTCAATTGATAGTAAAAGATAGGTAGTTGTCATTTTGAATATACATGGCCTAACTAAAATGATCTACTTTTAGAAATACAGCAGTAGACGATTTTGGAAAAATATAAAAAGATTTTTATAATTGTTTAAAAAGTAAACCTAGGTATAAGAAAATTTATGTTTATTATAATAATTGTTTATTTAATAATTTGGTTTTCAATTTTTCATTATTAATCTTTGGGCTAATCTTAGGTGTTCATTTTACTTTACTAATTTAAAATAAATAATTGAAATTATTATTTCACAAGTTTAGTTTATAAAATTCCAGGTATATTTCTTTTATTTTCACTAAACCCCGAGCTAAACCCCCACCAAACTAAAGTTTCACGTGACTATTTATCAACCAATCAGAAGAGCTTTTGCAAGGAAAATCCGAGTATACACGAAGTCCAAGCATTTAACCATGATTAACTAATCATAAATACAAAATGCTTGGTGGAACGCTTTCGGTCAACTAATCATGGTTAAGCATTAACCCTGATTAGTTAACCAACGATTTAACCAGAGTTGGTGGAACCGGCCCTAAGTGTTTGTTTACCTTTTGTAAGTGTAATTATCAACATAACAGGTCTGGATCAAGAATATTTGAAATTATGATAAATCTATAACGTAATATAACGTTATTTCATGGTTATTACCAATCATCAGTTACATTTAACAGATATAATTGAATAAAAATTGAAAAATAAGAAAAATATTCGAACTAAACAAAAAAGATTTCAAAAATATTGACCAAAATTGACTTACCATAACCTCACAAAATTATTAAATCTGAACGTTGTCACGTGTAGAAATGAACAATTTAAAATAATTTGAAATTAAGAAATTCTGAACTGATACTACCAGCGTGAAATCTGAAGGCACTGCCCCCTATACTTGATTTCTAAAAACTTTGAAAAAATTCAAAATTCAAAAATTTACCACGTTTTTAACCGTAAAGCGTAAACTAGAAATTGAACCCAAATAAAAATTTTAGGTGTTTAAAATGTAATGATGATTGGTAATAACCTAATAACCATGAAATAACGTTATATTAAATTATAGATTTTTCATAATTTCAAATATTCTTGATCCAGACCTGTTATGTTGGTAATTGTTTTTTTTAAATTTTTTGAATTTTAGATTTTCTACGTATTGTATTATTCTTATATTTTTTAAATTTAACCATTAATACATACTACATACCACAAATTTACTTAAAATTTTTATTTTGAGTTCAATTTCTGCAATAATTACACTTCAAATAAAATTTCTCGACGTCAGATTTTGAGAATTGTAATTTTTAAAGGGTAAGATAAATTTATTGCATAAGATTTAAAATCTTTTACATGTTATTAATTTACTACATAGCTATTGTAAGTGATTGAGTTATATGTATAGTTTGCGGCACACTGATATATCCGTGTTTTTAATTTTTGATTCAATTTTTCAAATATTATTTTATTTAAACCCGAATAATTGTGCAACTAAATTCAACATTAACATGTATTATACAGAATGTAAACATGCAACAAAAAGAAAACCATAAAATAATTTTATAAGTAAAATAATCTTTACATAATAAAAATAACACGCATCAATATTATTTGTTGCTGAGCTTTAATAATAAATACAAGGTGCATCTCACATTTAATAAGATTTGTTCAAATGTTTTAATATTTTCAAATTTAATTGTTACACATACCCAATGGCTAATTACGAGTATTTTCAATAAATGCAATACCTCATAAATTATAAAGCTGCGTTTTTGTCATCGATTCACTTTTACTAACAACTATTTGTAATTTTATCATAGAAAATCTCAAAATTTATTAGTCATTTTTTCTTTGTTAATTAAATAAAGTAACATTTTCAAATATTATTCTATTTATATTAAAATTTTCTTATTACAAATATCGCTTTCAACCAATCACCGCTTTCAAACCTTGGTGACAACAATGTAACCTTCAGATTTGACGCCAAAAATTAGAAAATTTATAAGTTATCTTGAAGCAAATGCCACTTAACTGCTATTATAATTAATAGGTAGAATTCTCACGAGTGAAACAGAAAAATAAATAATTGAACGGTATTCTTATCTGCTGTTCACAGATTATACAGAATTATAACATTTTGTAGAAAAGCGGTCTCTATTTTACTTTTCATCGACTTTTCAATCTGATATGCTTCCAGTAAGATCAATTTAATGTTTTTTTGTGTTTGTGATATAGTATTTACAAATAAATTTATACAGAATTATTTTAAAAAGATAATGAATGTAATAAATGATAAAATTAACAATGAACTAGTAAAACAATAGGGGCCTCCTTTCAAGATTATTATCGATCTTCAATTGCATTTTATTTTTGAATTTGAAAAACTTTGAAATAATAAAATTATTAATTCGTTAAAAAGTTGCTATCTTATCAAATTTTTCACCGAAGTCATTTTCTACCAACCTTTCGCCGTCAGGACGTCAGCAAAAATATTTTTCTACAATTTAAAATGTTTTTAAATAAAATAAGTTTTAAAAATACTCAATTTAAAATGTACTCAGCGCAACGAAACACATCCTGTTTATTCTTAAACAATCACACATCTAGTACCATAGAAAGAGGGAACCTTGTAAATCGCATTATTTTATTCCCATTACGTAAGTGACTTATTAACTCCTGTTTAAGAAATTATTATAACGTGCAAAGCTGCAGATTTAATCTGTTATCATAAATCACTGTTTAGTTAATCATACTCTTATTGGCTTGGATCAACTGCAACCCCTTTCCAAGTTATAATAAGTTATTTGACATCCTTGTTACATAATTTACTACGAATGAGTTATTATAAATTTTAATTATTACTAATTACTTTTTGTTATAGACCATGTCTATGAAAATTGTTCTGGACAACTACAATAATCAATGCGTTGCTGGGCAAACAATATCAGGGCGAATAGAATGTACTTTCAATAGCAGTAAAAAGCTACGAGGTAATTATTATACTACTCTTTTCATGTTTTTGTTTACTTTCTAGCTTTTAGCTATTATTGTTAATTTTCGTGGACGTTCTAAAACTTCTTGGACTGAAAGAGAAAGTCATTATGACCACTCTACGAAAAAAGATGAAGATAAAGATGTTGAATATTACGCAAAAGAGACTTACATCGACGTCAAATACAATTTAATTCAAGGTTACTTCTTTCTGTTAAGAGAAAATTAGAAAACACCTGAACATTACTTATTAACATTTTTAGGTGCTGATAATTTTAGCGTACCTGCTGGTAAACATGTTTATCCATTTTCTTACATTTTACCTACAAATATACCTAGTTCCTTCGAAGGAAAAGTTGGAAATATTCGTTACTATATTAAAGCTATTGTCGAGCGTCCATGGAAATTTAACTATAAAACAAGAGTGCCTTTAAATATGGTTTCACCTATTGATTTAAATTTGATACGAAGTTTACGAGTAAGTAAAAATAGTTGATATGTCCATTTTTTCTTATTACTATATCAGTTGTTTTAGGATCCTGTGGCTTTATCTGTTGATAAAATTCCGTGTTCTTGTTGGTGCAATGATTCAGGTGCATTAACTTTTAATCTCTCCGTGCCGGTTACTGGATATGTTCCTGGTCAAGAAATTAATATTGGATCTTATGTCAAAAACCTAAGCAATGTTAGTGTCGAAAGAGTTCAATACAAAGTTGCTGTTGTGAGTGCTGTGTTACGCCATATTTGCTAAAGAAATTAAAACATATTTTTGTAGACTTATGTGTACATTGCTCGTTATCCATCGAAAAAAAGCAAATATTATTATGACGATGTTGTAAGATGTGCAGCAGGTGGAATTGGAGCACATGGTGAAAAATCTTGGACCTCGACTTTACGTATTCCTACAAATCGCATATATCCAAACTTAAGATCATGCAATATTATCAACGTGTATTACCGTTTAAAGGTAATTTTCTTATATTTTTCATTAAGAAAGGAAAATGTTATAAGCAGGCGGCGCAACAATAGAAAAACAATAGCAGGCTTTTCAATATTCGTTTGAGTAAGGTAAAATACGCTTTTCCACATACTGTGCGGAAAAGTACTGATTTAAATTTTTTTTATACGTCTGAAAGAGTATAAAGAGCGTGTTTTTTATTTCGACTAAAGCATCGATAAAGAATCTCAGTCATTGTATATGGAAAAATGTCACTAACTAGTTATATATTTTGACAAAGAAATCTTTTTGCCGAGATAAAAGTCATATTTAATCTTTAAAAGTTTATAATTAATAAACAAGAATACTTAATTTAGAAAGTAGGAGACCAGAGTTGTGCTTTCTGTTTTGAAATCTTTCGATTTTAATTAACTACACGGCTACTCTGACAGTTTTATCTACCCTTCTTTTTTACACCCATTTAGGGCCATACACTTCTACTCTAGAAGGTTGTAGCATTACCTTTGCATTTTGATCTCCAACCAAAAATTTGAGTAGAAGGCGATGACAGAGAAACGTCTAGAAAAAAGATCATTATTGAAAAATCGTGAACCTACGCGAACGAATTAGTGGTATATTTTTGGAAAGTGCTGAATCGAAAAGTTTTCGATCTCACATATATTTGTTAACAATTGTTAGTGTTACTAACGTTTGAATTTAATATTACCAATTTGGACCCATTTTTGAAAATTTTGGATTATTTGATTACCTGGACCCACGAAACAAGATTGGAAAACTAATTTGAAGCTGCCGATAATTGTTTAACCAGCCCAGCAGTTTTTTTTGGGGCGGTTTTAACATTCTTTTGGATTTTATTGTCAAGTTGGAAGATTTCCACTCGCAAAACCGTTGCAGTATATCTGTGAATTTTGTTGCATTTCAGTCACTAGAGACTGGGTGGTAGTTTGTTTATAAATAATTAAGCGTGTTTCGGTTTGTTATTGTTTGCAGATCTTTCCATATAGTTAGCCGCAGGATCGAAAGCATCCTTCTTGTTCAAAGGAAATCCTGGTAGCTGCTGGTTTATCTGGCGACGGAATCCTGCGTGTAGATTTTGATGGTTACGATTGTGGAGGGGTAAGTAACATTAACCTACTAAAATAACGCTTTATTAGTTATTATACAAAGTTCCCACTTGTCTATTGAAAAATATTCAAGTGGCACCTTCGTTTCTTTTCCTGATTTGTAGCATTTTTGTTGGTAGACTGCTCTACGGGTTTGTGAGTGAGTGGATTTTCTAACCATTTGCGTTTTCTTTTATCTTTGTTATATTTTTTATTTTTTAAATCCCTTCAGGCCATTTTGTTTGTTTACTGCTTAGACAGTTTTTTTTCTTTTGTATTGTGATTTTTATTTGTTACGTTTGTTGTTTTCTTTTTCTTGTTCTTTCTCTATGTCAACGAGATAAAAATTTCATTTCTTTTACTTTTGTGTTTTATTTTCGTTGGCTGGCGTCCAGCGGCATCTCCATTTTTTATTTTCAGGTGGTTGTTTTACAGTAGCGCAAAAGAACTCACGAATCGTGACAACGAACCCTGCTCTCGGCCTGTAAATCGAAAAGATTAAAGCTTAGCTGTGCGGTTATCCATCTACCGCCAACAAAGGGGCATCTGAGCACGCACTTCATTACCATCAAAGGGTGTTACAGAAAAGTGGCGACCAACTTGTGGGGCTCGACTAAATTAGTATTGGAGACTAATTTAAATTTTTCATCTCAACTTATAAGAGCACTGTATTTTTTAATCATCTTACAATCACCTAAATTCTATCTTCTCTATCTTATTCTTCTGGCATTCGTAATTTTAAAAATAATAATTCACAAATCGTACTTAGATACGTACTTATAGCAGACATTTTTTGTAGTCAACATGAAATTTATTAATAGATTGTTGACTGATCAGTTATCATGGGAATTACAAATAAGGGGTTATGATCCTATTGGTAAAACAGTTGACGAAAAGAGGGTTATGTTAAGGGCTGCTTTGAAAGCAGAATTGTTAGATCCTCAAGTAAAGGAAACATATCCAACTATTGAGGTAGATATAATGCAACAGTTTGATCGTTGTATTGACGAGTTTGCAAATCAACAATATCGACTCACATCTTTCCAAGAAGAACCGACTACGACAGTAGGTGAATCTTTAGTAGCGCAATTTAAACATATTTTGTCTAAAGTAACGTATTGTTTACCAATATGTTCGACTTTAGATGAAACCAGTAAAATGCGAAGTTTACAATCGCAAATATTTAGAGCGTTGGAAGATGTGGATAATTTATTACTCACTCCTCAAGTAGAGGTAAACGATTTAAGTCATTCGTTGCGGAATCTCACTCCTCAAAATTTAAGTACTAAAGTAGATCCCAACGTTATAGCCTCTCTGACTAATAGTTTGCAACCCCAAGTAAATCCTCAATCAAGTGAAATACCAGTAGAACATGTGGGAATGAGTACTCCTTTACGTTCCATGGCACAAGCTCCAGTTCCACATAAATTAAATTTATCAGATTTCCAGTTAAATAAAACATCACCAAATGTAACTGTTCCTTCAGAACCAATTCATAGGCCATATCAAAACAAACCCGATGCTGTTAGCCGTTGGAATCTTAAATTCTCAGGGGATACAGATATCGAGGGGGTTATTTCATTTTTGGAAAGGGTAGACGAACTCAAAACTTCCAGGGAAGTAAGTGATGAGTTGCTTTTCAGAAGTGCTTATGATTTATTCGAAAATAATGCGTTGGTATGGTGCCGTGCGACCAAACCTACAGTTAATTCTTGGTCTGAGCTAATTGAGGAACTCAAGTACAACTACTTGCCTTTAGACTATGACGATTCGGTATGGGAACAAATACGAAATCGTACCCAAGGTTTTGATGAACCACCGTTTATATATGTTGCTCAGTTACGTCGACTATTTAATAGACTTAGCAAAATTCCATCAGAAAGCACGCAGGTCAAAATTATGAAAAAAAATCTTCAACTTCGTTATCATTCACAATTAGCTTTCCAGGATGTATCGACTATCAAAACTTTAATGACGGCATGTAAACTCCTTTCTGAAGAAGAAAGACATGTTAATAATTTTCCGGGACAGGTTTCTTCGAGTAATAATGTAGCATCCGTGTCTAGTAAGACCGTAACGCAAACGATGCCTACTAATAATAAGAAAAACTCATTCTTCTCTAGAAATTATTATCGAACGCCACCAGCCAATGCAAAATGTTTTAATTGTAAAATGACTGGCCATTTTTATCAGAGGTGTCCGTCGACCGAACGTAATCTGTTTTGCTATATCTGTGGTACTCCTAATGTTACATATGTAAATTGTCCCGTTTGTTCAAAAAACGAGGGAAGACAGGAGTAAAGCGCAGCCCTTTCACTCCTAATCCATATCGACTTAAGGCTGATAGTTCTGAGTGGAGAAATTGGTTGAATAAGGTAACATCTTTTTGTAAGTCAGCACCGGCCGAAGTAAATGCTTTGTTTACTCATCGTCCTTTTGACAATAGAGCTTATGTTCCGGTATTAATTCAAAATGAAAAAGTTTTAGCATTTATGGACTCCGGGGCCAACCAATCAGTTTTAGGACGCAAGGGACTATATCTATTAGACAAATTAAATTTAAAAATTAATCGACTTAATAAAGTACCTATGCGATCTGCAGACGGTACATTACAGAATGTGTACGGGACAGTTCTTATTCCGCTGACGGTTGAAGGCGTTACTAAGAAACTACAAGTTATTGTTTCAGATACTATTGAATATCCTTTAATTTTGGGTTATGAATTTTGCAAACTTTTTAAAATGAAGACCGATTTTGAAAATGATTCATTTACAGTTCCCAATGATTTGAATACTTTAACATTATCTAAAATTATACATTCGCGCGCTGACTTGTCATTTGATCAGATAGAACAACTCGATGAAGTAATTTCAAAATATAAATCTATAGCTCCTGATAAATTAGGCCGAACCCATATGGTTAATCATGTTATAGATACGGGAAACGCCCCGCCTATTAAGCAAAGGTATTATCCTCTATCTCCGGCATTACTTGAGCAAGTTAATTTAGAAGTAGATAAAATGATAAAAGATCGGGTTATAAAACCAAGCTTTTCTAGTTGGAATTCTCCTATATTACTTGTAAAAAAACGAACGGGCGAAAATAGATTTTGTTTTGACGGCAGACGTTTAAATGAGGTAACAAAACCTGACGCTTATCCTATGCCTTATATTACCACTATTTTGGATCAACTTAGGGATGCGCGTTATATTTCTTCAATCGATCTGAAGAAAGCTTTCTGGCAGATTCCACTTTCTGCAGAATCTTGCGAAAAAACCGCATTTACTGTGCCAGGTCGGGGCCTTTTTGAATTCAATGTTCTCCCTTTTGGATTACACAATAGTCCGCAGACTTTACAAAGGTTAATGGATAAAATATTTGGTCCTAAATTTGACAAGGTTTTTGTATACCTCGATGATATTATTATCGTGTCGAGTACGTTTGAGGAACATATCGCGTTGTTAAAAGAAGTCTACGAGCGTCTAAGAAAAGCAGGCCTAAATGTAAATTTTGATAAATGTGAGTTTTGTAGAGACTCACTAAAGTATCTTGGTTTTGTCGTCGATGCGCAAGGTTTACGAACTGATCCAAGTAAAGTAGAAGCAATTGTTAACTTTCCCACTCCACGCACATCTACCGAAATAAAGCGTTTTCTCGGTATGGCCGGATGGTACCGTAGGTTTATTCCAAACTTCTCAACCTTAGCTGCACCTATTCTAAAGTTGTTGAAAGGAAAGTCTAAACGTCAGAAAGTTGTATGGGGACATGAAGCTGACAATGCTTTTAAAAATCTTAAGAACAATCTTATCTCGGCTCCAATTTTGAGCAGCCCTGATTTTTCACAGCCTTTCATTATACAGACAGATGCATCTGACTCTGGTTTAGGTGCTATCTTAGTACAAGGGGAAGGGAAAGAT
This sequence comes from Cantharis flavilabris, assembly GCA_949152465.1. Classification (NCBI taxonomy): domain Eukaryota; kingdom Metazoa; phylum Arthropoda; class Insecta; order Coleoptera; family Cantharidae; genus Cantharis; species Cantharis flavilabris. Next base: position 18,303,973 of record OX424438.1, read on the forward strand.
GAACGAGTTATTGCCTATGCAAGCAGAACTCTAAGTAAACACGAGCTAAATTATCATGCTATGGAGAAGGAGTGTTGTGCAATATTATTTGGTATTGAGAAGTACCGTCCTTACATTGAGGGATCCCGGTTTACGGTTATCACGGATAATCAAGCTTTAAAATGGATGGGAAGCGTAAAAAGTCCTTTGGGGAGAATTGCTCGGTGGGCAGTACGCTTAAATCAGTATGATTTTGATATAGTCCATAGGAAGGGAAAACTAAATGTAGTGGCCGATGCTTTATCACGAGCGCCAATAAACATTCACTATATTTCACTTACACCTAACGATAAGAGTACTTGGTACCAAAAGATTATAGACAAAATAACATCTAACCCTGAACGTTATCCTAATTTTAAGATTGAGGGCGGGTACGTCTATAAATTTGTTCCAAATAAACACAATTTTGTTTCAAATCTGATAGAATGGAAATTGTTAGTGCCAAAGTCTCGACGTCGAGAAGTAATGAGTGATTGTCACGACAATCCTCTCAGTGGACATCTTGGCGTGTTTAAAACATTCAATAAAATTTCGGAAATTTATTACTGGCCTAGAATGAAATCGGACATATCTCGATATGTTCTTAAGTGCGAGATATGTATTGCGAGTAAAGCATCGAATCAATTGCGACCTGGTTTAATGGGTAACTCGAAGCGAGTGGAATATCCGTTTCAGATATTATCAGTTGATCTCATGGGACCTTTCCCTCGTACGAAAAAAGGGAACACGTGTCTGCTGGTAATTTCTGACTGGTTTTCAAAATTCGTGTTAGTTCATCCTTTGAGACAGGCCTCAGCTGCGTCGATTGTTCAAAAACTAGAGGAAATCTTTTTACTTTTTGGTGTCCCTCAAATCGTGATGTGCGATAATGGAACCCAATTTACTGGTAAGCTCTTTAAAGATCTTATGGACGAGTATAAAGTACAGAAAATCTGGTACACGGCGGCCTATCATCCGCAAAGCAATCCCGTGGAAAGATCCAATCGCGTAATTGGGACATGTCTGCGTTCTTTTGTAGAAAAAGACCATCGCTCATGGGATTTGCACGTATATAAAATAGCACATGCCATTCGAAATGCGGTTCACGAAGTCACTGGGTATACCCCGTCTTTTCTCAACTTGGGAAGATCTGTTCCCAATAACGGAACTTATTATGGTAGGTTAGATAATGCTACTCCCGGGGAATTTGAAGTAGGTGGTCATGAACGCGTCATTTCTGATACAAATAATACCAGTGAACTTTACCAAGAAGTAATAAGGAAATTACAACATGCATACGAAAGGAATAAAGCGCGATATAACATCCGAAAGCGACCTCTATCTTTTAAAAAAGGTGATACAGTATGGAAGCGAAATTTCGTTTTGTCTAGCGCCTCTGATAAATTTGCTAAAAAGTTAGCTCCAAAATATGTTAAATGTAAAGTTGCCGAGGTGACTGGAAATTTAATATATCGTTTACGTAACGAACATGGTAAAAACTTAGGAATCTTTCATGTAAAAGATCTTAAGGCCCATCCTGAGTAAAGTCAATAACGTAGGTTCGATTTGTGAGTATGAGGATGTAAGAATCTCATTAGGGTTTTAATTTTAGAATAGATTCTTAACCAGGTGGATATGTTTATATTTGATTGCCAGATCCCACCAATAATTTATAAGTTTATGTTTTTTTGCTGTCTTAGAGCGAGACAATTTAGTTAGGTTTTGTAGGAGCGTTGGCGCTTTAGGCTTGGTTAGTGGTATCTGATCAATGCCCAGCCAAAGCCCTATGACTTTGGGAGGTATGTTTCTCCAAAGGAAAATTTCTATAGATACGGTTGTATCTTCCATTTATACCTCTTTAGACGGAACTGGATATTTCCGTGGTAGTGATGAGTTCCAATCTAAGGATGTTTTAAAGGATTCCTGATTCAGGTTTCCAGGAACTCTAACAATTTTTTGTTAAAAGAAAACTTTTTCATTTTAGGCGATCTTAAGAGATCCCAATGATCGATTTAGACAATGCCGGAAAAAGTAACCCCAAGAATCTAACGCCTGAGAGGTTATTTTTCTCATACTCACGTTGTTAAGTTTGTTTAGTTTTTGTTAAGTTATTTTTATGTGATAGTAAGGAGAGGAACAGTAATAAAGAAATCTAAGATCTATGTCCGTAATAACAAAATTGTTGATAGCAAATTAGTCCGCTGTTCATACAGGATAACTTTTTCCAATAATTTTAATATGTTCGTGAAGAACTTATGTTTTTTGAGGTTCTAAGTAGTAAATTTTGAGCTGTCTTGGCAGTGCCAGCCGGTTGTCGGTTTGGGAGGGGGAGTGTGTAGCATTACCTTTGCATTTTGATCTCCAACCAAAAATTTGAGTAGAAGGCGATGACAGAGAAACGTCTAATGAAAAAAGATCATTATTGAAAAATCGTGAACCTACGCGAACGAATTAGTGGTATATTTTTGGAAAGTGCTGAATCGAAAAGTTTTCGATCTCACATATATTTGTTAACAATTGTTAGTGTTACTAACGTTTGAATTTAATATTACCAATTTGGACCCATTTTTGAAAATTTTGGATTATTTGATTACCTGGACCCACGAAACAAGATTGGAAAACTAATTTGAAGCTGCCGATAATTGTTTAACCAGCCCAGCAGTTTTTTTTGGGGCGGTTTTAACATTCTTTTGGATTTTATTGTCAAGTTGGAAGATTTCCACTCGCAAAACCGTTGCAGTATATCTGTGAATTTTGTTGCATTTCAGTCACTAGAGACTGGGTGGTAGTTTGTTTATAAATAATTAAGCGTGTTTCGGTTTGTTATTGTTTGCAGATCTTTCCATATAGTTAGCCGCAGGATCGAAAGCATCCTTCTTGTTCAAAGGAAATCCTGGTAGCTGCTGGTTTATCTGGCGACGGAATCCTGCGTGTAGATTTTGATGGTTACGATTGTGGAGGGGTAAGTAACATTAACCTACTAAAATAACGCTTTATTAGTTATTATACAAAGTTCCCACTTGTCTATTGAAAAATATTCAAGTGGCACCTTCGTTTCTTTTCCTGATTTGTAGCATTTTTGTTGGTAGACTGCTCTACGGGTTTGTGAGTGAGTGGATTTTCTAACCATTTGCGTTTTCTTTTATCTTTGTTATATTTTTTATTTTTTAAATCCCTTCAGGCCATTTTGTTTGTTTACTGCTTAGACAGTTTTTTTTCTTTTGTATTGTGATTTTTATTTGTTACGTTTGTTGTTTTCTTTTTCTTGTTCTTTCTCTATGTCAACGAGATAAAAATTTCATTTCTTTTACTTTTGTGTTTTATTTTCGTTGGCTGGCGTCCAGCGGCATCTCCATTTTTTATTTTCAGGTGGTTGTTTTACAGTAGCGCAAAAGAACTCACGAATCGTGACAACGAACCCTGCTCTCGGCCTGTAAATCGAAAAGATTAAAGCTTAGCTGTGCGGTTATCCATCTACCGCCAACAAAGGGGCATCTGAGCACGCACTTCATTACCATCAAAGGGTGTTACAAGGTACGTTGGCAGGCCACATTAAAATCCTTTGCTGGCGTGCTTCCCCCCCCCCCCCGTGACTTAAACTTACTAGTACCTATTTTTTGAAACCAGTATTTATGAATAATAACTCAAACAACCACAGTTCATAAATTAATAATTAATTATTATCGTTCATTTTTACGACTTCTATTATTTCGTCAGCAGAAGTTGGTTTTCTATTTACTGCTTATAACATTAATTTTCGTCTCTTGAAATAAGTTACTCTTGTAATTAGCCTTTTTTTAAATTTAGGTTAAAATTATTCTTCCATCGCCGCACAAAAATTTGAAATTAGATTTTCCAATTACTATAGGATCTGTGGAGTTATCAGGTGTTAACACCTCAATTCCAGGTCCTCCTGCAGTAGAGTCAACTCCATTTCGCCCATTCATTAGCGGAACACGTCTAAATCCTAAACATGCCGGTGCATCAGCGCCATATCTTCCAGCTGCTGATGAATCAGCTCCACATCTTCCAGCTGCTAATGTCATATTATCAGTTCCACATCTTCCACCTAAGAAAGCTTCAAGTTCATATCCACAAGAAGCGGGCTTGTTAGAACCACATGCAAACGATACAACAGCTTCAGGTATACAAAAATTTATTATCACTTGAAATCACTTGTACAATTTTTACATTCTAATTTTTTTAGCTCCACCACCTTCATACGAAGAATCTCAACCACAAGAAAAAATATAAAGTGTATTAAACTGTGCTTAATATTCATTTTTGGAATTACGGGTTCTTTTGAGCAATGTCTATAACAAAATCATTTCTTACTTTACATGATATTAATAGATTTTCATGCAGGAATTTATTACGTTCAGCGAAGTACGAGTATGTACCATTTAGTTCACATTTAGTGTAAAAATTTGTTTTTAATATCGAATAAGTATTTTTCTGTAGTCGCACCTGAAGTTAACATAAAATAAATACGTAATAAATTTGCTAATATAACAAAAAATTGTAGTGGACCTGCTGGGACAATTTTTTTTGTTAATTTAACAAAATACTTTTTACTGTGTAATGGCCGAACGGGATTTGATGGAGCGTGCGCAAACTGGGTCTGGAAAAACAGACGCATTTTTAATCCCCATTTTGAACAAACTCATATCTGATCCTATAAATATCACCGTCCAAGGTCATATCGAACCTCAAGTGGTTATTGTTTTGCCAACTAGAGAACTGGCGCTTCAGAAGCGCGCAAGTTTGCGGTCAAAGCAGGAATCTAAACCGAAATTGCTTATGGAGGAACTTCGGTACACTACCAACTTATAAAAGTTATAAAATTTTCTGCTATCCGGTTTTTGGTTCTAGACGAAGCCGATCGAATGTGGGATTTTCGTCTGACAAATGAGTCGATTTTGAAACACCCCACTATGTCTCCTACTGGAGAGAGAAGAACGTTGATGTTTTCGGCTACCTTTCCAGAGAACATTCAAAAATTAGCTGCTAATTTCTTGCAAAATTATATTTTTGTGACGGTTGGTAATGTTGGGGGTGCGTCTGCGGATGTTCAACAGGCGGTTTTCGAGGTCGAGAAAGTTAACAAACGAGAGAAGTTGATTGAAGTGTTAAAAGAAAGCGAAAATTAAAAAACGTTGATTTTCGTCGAAACAAAATTGAGCGCCGACTTTATAGCGGCGTTTTTAAATCAAAAAAATATTAGAACCACCAGCATTCATGGTGATAGACTTCAAAGTAGTCGGGAAGAAGCATTACGACATTTTAATAGCGGGAAGAGTTAAGTCTTGGTAGCTACTTCGGTGGCTGCTAGAGGTTTAGATATTCGGAGCGTTAAGCATGTCATCAATTATGATTTGCTCAAAAATATTGATGACTACGTTCACCGCATTGGTCGTACAGGTAGAATAGGAAATTTAGGTGAAGCTATCAGCTGTTACGATAAAAATCACGATTCGGGTATTGCCGTTCGTTTCGCAGGCATACTAGAACAAGCCGATCAAAAAGTTCCGGAATTCTGGCTGGATGGCAAAGATGATGCTGAAAATAATGGTTCTTCTTTCGGTGATCTTGACATGAGGCAGAATTGTGATCAAGTTACGGTTAATGAAGAAGAACGATGGGATGTTTAATTTTTTGGTTAATTATTTAGATGCTAAGAGATTTTATATTACTTTTGAAAAGTTTATCATAAATAAATCGAAAAAAACATTTTCATTTGCTCTGATGTCTTGTCTTATGATTGTTTATAATATTTTAGACTCTGATGAAGGCCTATATGAAAAGCCGAAACCGGTCAGCAACCATTTAATGGCACTTTTTATTTAAGAACCCAAAAAACCCAATAAATATTTCCATCTATTAAGTTATTATCTTAAGCTATAGGGTCAATATTTTGCATCATTTTATAAAAATTTTAAATAAATGGAACGTTGATTACTAGTGCGAGTTATCGATGCAGACGCTCGCCGTTCATCCAATCTTTCCAATCACTAATTAACGTATCCAATTTTAATTAATCAAAGTTTCCAAACATCCAATCTCATCTAAATTTTGGACAACTTCCAAACAAATCAACAATCAAATATATTTACTCACAAAAATTTTAAAACTTCATTCTGTAAAACAAAAGCTATGTCTTCGAGCTTAGCCTCGAAGCCTAGGCTTTTTTCATTTTCGGCAAAAATTTTCTACTCCGTTTTCTTTTTTCCTCGCCTGATTTTACATACATCATTTTCATTATTTTTGCCAATTCCAATGTTATAGACGTATATTCACGTTATCCAACCTTATCCAATGGACACACAAACAGCGTTACACATACTTTTCGTTACATAAATTTATAAACTTTTGATCATGCTACCAATATTGTAGACCTATCGTCGGCTGAGAATTTGTTTGCGGTAAGCGCCCTTTTTCACAATTGCAGAAATTGAATTTGAATGTTTAAACACATTTATTGGAAAAATTAACCGATAGAATTTTCATTTTTTTTTTTATAAATTAGTGCTATAGTTCTAATTATTATCCAAATATTTCTAAAAGTGGGACAAATTTACTTTAGACGATATTAACAAATTTGTTCGGAATGAGTTTGCCGTAAACGCCACTAAAATGACAAGTTGAAATTTTATAAGGATATACGGCAAAGTTTCTTGATATACATACGTTAAACAAATTCTTAAGTAAGCTAAAGGGAAAAATAAGAGTGTTTTTTGTGTGTAACTATCGCTAAAGACAACATACCATTGTTAGTACAAAAAGACCGACCAATTTCAAAAATTTAAATAGCATTTACAATCAAAATCTCTTATTTACATCAATTTCAAATTATAAAATAAAAATTCAAATTCAAAAAAAAACATTTCTTAGACAAATTAAAACCTATAATTTGTCAAATTAAAAGCCTAATTTGTCAAAAAAATTTCAAAATGATTTGGTAACACGACAATGTATTATATTATTATATAATAATAATTAATTTAATTACTAAATAATTATAATAATATTAATAAATATACCATTGCGTTAAATATACCTACTACTATTGTACGTATACCACAGTTTGGGAACCGCCGATTAAGTCTAATGTGGTATCAAAAATTTGAAAACGATAATTCTTTATGTAACAAAATTTTATCTTGGATACCATTTTTAATCTGTTTATCTAGCCCTAGTGTATGTTTATATCGATAAAATATTTAATTTAGTGACATTCAAATGTAAATGGTGTTGCATGTTCAGAAATTTATTATATAGAGGTAACAGCTTAAGTTATTTATTAATAATATTATTTGCCCGTAAGTGTGTGTCCAACAATGATTCACAATGAAATTTATTACATTTCATGAGAAGAATGCAATTTATTTTATTTAGTTATAATAATACTAGCTGGAAAGCCCGTCCGCGGAGTCAACCAATCAGAATGATTTTTTTTCGGTTGATAAAGGGTTAGTACTGAAAGTTACCAAAATGACACTCTGTAGTAGCAGAACCTTTGTGGAATTTTTACCGGTTGATCTCTTTTCTAGTGGTATTAATTAAAAAATTCCTAACGTTAACCTAAGATCTACCGGTGTATATCTCTTTTAACGATCTAAATAAAAACATCATTGTTAATGATAAGAGTATTAACCAATCCATTAATGCAATTAACCAATCGGTAAAATTTAATATATTTAAATTGTAAGCAAAACTGTAAGCAATGTGTAATTGTTACTTATTACTTAAGGAATTACCCCCACTTGCGACTTTGAAAAAATCGATTTTTTTTATTGCATTTTTCTGAAGTATAAGTATCTGAGAATACGGCCTGAAAATTTCAAGTCGATCCGAGCAAAATTGACTGAGATATGAGCGTTGAAAGAGAAGAATCCGTTGTGTAAACGACCTGCTAGTCTGCCGCCTAGCGCGCTCGACACTCTCTCCGGTTTCAGTTTATTGTTCTATGAATGCAAGCGGCATCGTCGGCGGAAGAACTTCTGTATGGACCCGGCATAGATGACTCTATGTAAGTTTACAAAAAAAATTATTTTTTTGTAATTGAAACTTTAAACGCGTTTTTCTCGAAATGGCATTTCTGAAGTCGGTGATCAAGATTACTCGAACACTAATGAACCGATCTTCTTGACATTTTGCAGGCTTATTTAATACATAAAAATGTAGTCTTTAATCGTTCGATTTTTTGTATCGAAAACAATGACCGTTTTATAGCCAAAAAACGGCCGTATTTTTTCTTTAAAATCGAACCATTAACTTTGACTCTCCGCCATTTTGTGAAAAATGAATATTTTTTTAAATCCTTCGTTTAAAGACTAGTTTATGCTTATATTTGACTAAATCCATCCACAATTTTTGTGTCAATGATCCACTTCGCCGGAATGTTGGTCACCGAAAACCGTATAAATAAAAACATTATTTCATTGACGGCCATTTGCCACTTAACAATGTAATATTTTTCAATAAAAAAATTACTGAAAGTTCTTCAAGATGTGTTCTTTAAGATGATATAGTGATCAATTAAAAAAGTTTTGTAGTTTTCTTTAAAAAAATTCATAAAAAAGGCTCTTTTTTGCGCTACAAGTAGGGGTAACCCCTTAAAAAAATAATTACCTTGGAAACTTACATGGCCAGTCTAATAAATAAAAATTTTAACAATTTTAAAAGCATTTTTTAACTTTAAGTAAAAGCTAGATGAAATCTAATGCTGTTATCATTCGTGATTTATATTTCTACATTATTTTTGTGTCTTTCATTTTTTCTCTAAAATAATTGAATCACTGAGTGAGAGAGTGTAAGTCCAAAATGTATAGTTTTAAAAAATCATAAAAAAACTGTGTGGTTTTGTAATTGTTATTATTTTCATATTATCATTCATACAAAAGTTGTAGTACTATATTCAGGGAAACATATAGTAAGTATAAGAATTTCTAGAATTTGCTATTTCACTAAATATACAAACAAAAAGATCTTGCACTTACACCTTTTTCCAACTCATTCAAATTTTAGTAATGTTTTATTGTTATTTGAAATAAAAACCATTTCTTTACTAAACAAATATTTATTTGATGTTATTCATATATACTATATTATTTTACTTTAAACATAAAAAATTGCAAAATTTATTTTTTAAAAATAATAAAAAAAATTTTAAAAATAAAATAATAAAAAAATAAAAAAATTTATTTATATTAGCAAAATAATAATATTTGAGCAACTTATGTGAGTGCAAAAACGGTGTATATCCCCCAGGATATACAAGTCACTTATACTTATATATACAAGATATATAAGTCCCAACTTACACCGTTCTTTCACTCAACATTATTTAATTTCCATGCTGTGGTCTCAATGTAACTGTTATTGCACTGATATTAGACTCAATGATGGGTCTACGTATTTCAAACAAATTTGCTATCTCAGTTGAAATATTCATTTTTTGGACTTACACCCTTTTCTCACTAAGCGATTCAATTAGGGTAGCAGTAATTCGTATAATTAAGTTTTTATATGTTAATTTCCTATTTTCGGCTAATTCATTAAGCACCCGGTAGATAAAAAAAATTGAGATTATGTATCTATATAGTCGTAGAAATGACAATCAAATTTTATGCAATATATTTCAAAATTTTTATGTAAGTTATCTTAAAGCAAATTCCGCTTAAATATTATACGTAGAATTGTCATGAGTAAAACAGAAACACAAATAAAGGAACGGTAATCTTATCTGCTATTCACAGATACCTGATTTGTACGAATAAGTAAAGTAGACGTTCAAGGACCCCCTCCTCGTAAGGGTCCGTAAGATTTCCGATACCTCCCCCTCACCCCCTTACGTAATTAACAGGCTTCCCCTTATTTATAAATAAATTTTAAGAAAATTATTTTAGAAAGCTAAAAATGTATATTATGTAACGTTACACTTTGTTAAACTTATAGTCATATTCTTATGAGCTTGGATCGATTGCAATTCCTTCCAAGTTATTATAAGCTATTTTACATCGTCATCGCGTCGTTAAATTTTATTTAGCATTAATTATTTTTTGTTATAGACCATGTCCACGAAAATTATTCTGGACAACTACAATAATCAATGCTTTGCTGGGCAGACGATATCAGGAAGAATCGAATGTACTTTTAATAGCAAACAAAAGCTGCGAGGTAATATTAGCTACCCTTTTCGTGTTTTATTTATTTCTCTGTATTTAGCTATTATAGTTAACTTTCGTGGACGTTCTAAAACTTCTTGGACTGACAGAGAAAGTTATTATGACAGCTTTAAGGAAAAACTTGAAGACAAAGATGTTGACTATTACGGAAAAGAGACTTACATCGACGTCAAATATAATTTAATTCAAGGTTACTTCTACTTGTCAAGAGGAAATTAGAAAACACCTGAACATTTCTTCTTAACATTTTTAGGTGGTGAAAATTTTAGCCTACCTCCTGGTAAACATGTTTATCCATTTTCTTACATTTTACCTATTACAAATATACCTAGTTCCTTCGAAGGAAATTTTGGAAATATTCGGTACTATATTGAAGCTGTTGTGGAGCGTCCATCGAAATCTAACTATAAAACAAGAATGCCTTTAAATATGATTTCACCTATTGATTTAAATTTGATACAAGGTTTACGAGTAAATTGATAAGTCTATTTTTTTTTTCTTATTACTATATCAGTTATTTTAGGATCCTGTGGCCTTATCTATTGATAAAATTCCGTTTTCTTGTTGGTGCAATGATTCAGGTGTATTAACTTTTAATCTCTCCGTGCCGATTACTGGATATGTTCCTGGTCAAGAAATTAATATTGGATCTTATGTAAAAAATTTAAGCAATATTAGTGCCGAAAGAGTTCAATACAAAGTTGCTGTTGTGAGTGCTACTTGACGGAATATTTGCTAAAGAAAGTAAAACATATTTTTGTAGACTTATGAGTACATTGCTAGCCATCCATCGAAAAACAGCAAACGTGACTATGTTGATGTTGTAAGATGTGTAGAAGGGGGAATTGGAGCACACGGTGAAAAATCTTGGACCTCTACTTTACTTATTCCTAATACAAATCATGCATATCCAAATCTTGGATCATGCAGTATTATCAATGTGCATTACCATTTAAAGGTAATTTTCTTATATTTTTCATGGGGAAGGGAAAATGTTATCAGCAGGCGGCGAAACAATAAAAAACAATGGCAACTACAGAGAAAGCTTTTTCTACTACTGTTTGAAACAATACAACTTTTAGATATTCGTTTGAGTAAAAATATATACGTTTTTCAAGTTTTTCCAGAAAGGTAATAAGTAACAGTAGAATCAATATTGTGTGAAACGCGTATGAAAAAAAGAAAATTAAATTTCTTAATTTAGGAAATAGGGGGCCAGAATTCAAACAAAAATCCATTTTGTTTTGAAATCTTTCAATTTAAATTAATTACACAGCTACTCTGACAATTTTATCTACCGGTTTTTTTTCTGGCGGGCCAGATTAAAACCCTTCGCGGGCTGTACTTTGTCCACCTTGTCTTGAACTAACCAATATTGATTATTAATAGCTCAAACAACCACATTTCGTAAATTAATTATTAGCGTTAATTTATATGACTTCTATTATTTCGTCAGCAAAAATTGTTTCTCTATACTGGTTATAACATTAATTTTGATCTCTTGAAATAAGTCACTTTTGTAATTTGTCTTTTTTTAAATTTAGGCAAAAATTATTCTTCCATCGCCCCACAAAAATTTGCAATTAGATTTTCCAATTACTATAGGATCTGTGGCATTATCAGGCGTTAACACCTCAATTCCGGGCCCACCTGAAGTAGAGTATCCATTTGTCGGTGATGCCGGTGCATCAGCGCCATACCTTCTAGCTGATGATAAATCAGTTCCATATCTTCCACCTGTGGATGCTTCAAGTTCATATCCTCAAAAAGCGGGCTTGTCAGAACCACATTCAAGCGATACGATAGCTTTAGGTATACAAAAATTTATTATTACATTAAATCACTTGTACATTTTTTACATTCTAATTTTTCTAGCACCACCACCTTCATACGAAGAATCTCAACCACAAGAAAAAATAAAAATCATATTAAAATTAGCTTAATATTCATTTTTGGAATTACGGGTTCTTTTGAGCAAAGTCTACAACAAATTATTTTTTACTTTACCAAATATTAATAAATTATGATGCAGGAATAAAGTTCAGCGAAGTATGTGCCATTTACTTAAAATAATATATTGTAAACATTTATTTTTAATATCTAATAAAATTATTTTTCTGTAGTCGCACCTGAAGATATATGCCCAGTTATATGAAACATGTCGTCCTTGATATAAAATAAAACACTAGTTTCAATATAATTCCCCTAAAAAGGGAATGCCAAAAAAATGCAAAATTATTATTTGCATGTGATAGATAAAAGTTGATAAAATTGAAGTCTGGTGAAAACGTTTGCAATATTTTATTTGTGATAACTTAAAAACATTTTAGTTCTAAAAAGAGTTAAATTCAAAAAAATATAAGAATAATACAATACGTAGAAAATCAAAATTCAAAAAATTAAAAACGAGACAATTATCACATAACAAGTTTGAATTAAGAATATTTGAAATTATGAAAAATTCGTAATACGATAGTACAATATAACGGTATTTCATGGTTATTTCCAATCTTTAGTTGTACGTAATCGATTAAATTGAAAAATAAGAAAAAATTTAGAACTAAACAAAAATATAGATTAACGTGTACAAAATTGACTTACCATAACCTCCAAGAATTATCAAAACTGAGTTTGTCACATGAAGTATGAACAATTTAAAAATAATTTGAACTAAGAAATTCTCTTACCTAGCACTGCTAGGGTGAAATCCGAAGGCACTGCCCTCCTAATTTGATTTCTAATTTTTAATTTTTTGAATTTTGATTTTCTACATATTGTATTATTCTTATATTTTTTTGAATTTAACCATAAATACATACTAAAAACCACAAATTTACTTAAAATTTTTTATTTTGAGTTCTTTTTCTAAAAAGAGTGTGCATATTTTGGGTTTTCTAAAATATTGATATGGTTAATATCGAGTTACACTACCTAAACCATATATCAATTGATTACGATAAAATTTAGCCTAGCACATTATCAAAAGTTTCAAATAGCGATATTGATAACAAGTTTGATACTTAACAAAATTTTATCTTGGATACCTATCATTTTTAATCTTTTTATCTAATCTGTTAATTTTTAGTGTTTTAAGAAAGTGGAGTTGTATCAATTGATCTGCCTGTTTATATCAATTAAGTAATTTAATATTTAGAAGCATTTATAATATGTAATTGTGTTTTCAAGTTCATAAATTTTAATTAACAGTTTTCTGTCTGTTTAGGTAACAGTTTAATTCATTTATGAATAATATTATCTGCCGGTAAGTGTTTGGTTTGGTTTGGTTTTTGGTCGTAAAAAAAAATTATACCTATATGATAACAATTTATAGCATTTTACGAGAAGAAACAAGAATGCAATTTATTTAGTTCAATTTATTATAATTATCATTTCATAATTTTCTCTATTTTCAATTGAAATCCTTAACAAACTTTGTACAATTTATATTACGATTTTTCCTTACGCAATATACTTGAAATAAAATTCTACCGAGTCAGTTATTGAGAATTGTACTTTTCGAAGAGCGAATAGTATAGTAACAAACTAATACCTAGTCATTCTCTTCTATTGGCTCGGATCAATTGCATTACCTTCCGAGTTATTACAAGCTATTTTAATCCTCTTTACATAATCTACTATTAATTATTTATTTATACAAATCCTACATAAGTACTTAGTACTAATTACTTCTTGTTATAGAACATGTCGATCGAAATTTTTCTAGATAATTACAGTAATGTATGCTTTGCCGGGCAAACGATATCAGGACGAGTTGAATGTACATTTAATAGCAATAAAAAGCTACGAGGTAATTTTTGTACTACCCTTTTCTTATTGTTATTTATTTGTCTATTTCTAGCCATTAGTGTTAAATTTCGTGGACGTTCTAAAACTTCTTGGACTGAAAGAGAAAGTTATTATAATCATTCTAGGAAGAAAACTGAACACAGAAGTGTTCTATATTACGCAAAAGAGACTTATATCGACGCCGAATATAATTTAATTCAAGGTTACATTTTCTCTTTAAAAGAAAATTAGAAAACACTTGACTCTTGAGAAAAAATTTTTTAGGTGCTGAAAATTTTAGTTTACCTCCTGGTAAACATGTTTACCCATTTTCTTACATTCTACCCAACAATACACCTAGTTCCTTCGAAGGAAAGTTTGGAAATGTTCGTTACTATATTAAAGCTGTTGTGGATCGTCCTTGGAAATCTAACTATAAAGCAAGAGTACCTTTAAATATGGTTTCACTTATTGATTTAAATTATATACCAGGTTTAAGGGTAAATTACTAAGCCTATCTTTCTTGTGTTACTTTATGAGATATTCTAGGATCCTGTGGGTTTATCTGTTGATAAAACCTTGTGTTCATGTTGTTGTAGCGATTCAGGTGCATTAACTTTTAATCTCTCTGTACCGATTACTGGATATGTTCCTGGTCAAGAAATTAATATTGGATCTTATGTTCAAAACCTAACCAACGTTAGTGTGGAAAGAGTTCAATACAAAGTTGTTGCCGTTAGTTCTTTGTTACTAAATATTTACAAAAGATATTGAAATATATTTTTTCAGAGTTATGAGTACATTGCTCACCATCCAAGGAAAAACTGCAAACGTTATTATGATGATGTTGTTAGATGTTCAGAAGGAGGAATTGGGGCACATGGTGAAAAATCTTGGACCTCGACTTTAATTATTCCTGCAAATGGGATATATCCAAATTTAAGTTCATGCGGTATCATAAATGTGAATTACATTTTAAAGGTACTTAGTTTTTGCCTGTTTCTTCTTATTATTATTATAATCATGAATAGTTCAAACAACCACATTTCAAACAACATTATAAGATTTTAAAGTTGTGTCAGCAAAATTTGTTTTTCTACTTGCTGCTAATAACATTCATTTTGGTCTTTTGGAATAAGTTGCTCTTTTAATTTGCTTTTTTTTTATATCTAGGCTAAAGTTATTCTTCCATCGCCTCATAGTAATTTGCAATTAGATTTTCCAATTACTATAGGATCTATAGCATTATCGGGTGTTAACACCTCAATTCCGGGCCCTCCTGCAGTAGAGTCAACTCCATATCTTCCTGCTACTAGCGGATTACCTCCATATCCTGCACATGCCAGTGCATCAGCACCATACCTTCCAGGTGTTCATGGATTTCCTCCATACCCTCCACCTGTGGAAGTCGCAAGTTCGTACCCTCAAAAAGCAGGCTGGTTAGAGCCAAATTCAAAAGATACGACAGCTTCAGGTATACAAAAATTTATTATAATATCACTAGTGTATATTTTTTACATTGTAATTTTTCTAGCACCACCACCTTCATACGAAGAATCTCAACCACAAGAAAAAATATAAAGTGTATTAAACTGTACTTAAAATTAATTTTTGGGATTCTTTTGAGCAATACCTATATTGAGTTATGTTTTACTTTGGATAATTTACTTTCAGAATTTTTAAGTCAAACTTTTGATTGAGACTAAGTGATTATCTCCATCTACTAGTAGATCAACACCACACTCTTCATCTACTAGTAAATTGCTATCTAAATATATAAATCTTAAATTGTGAGAATAAATAAACATTAACAACTTCAATATAACAAGTTAAATGAAATAATATAATAGAAATGTTTTTATTTATAATGTTTATAAATAAATTTTTGACGAAAGCGATAACCGTCGCTGAAAGCTTAAATATAATTTCTGTTATATTATTTCTTTTAACTTGTTATATAGAAGTTTTAATGTTTATATATTTTGCTAGCACTAAATTTTTGAAACGGTACTATTTTTAAAATTTTAAACAAATAACTGAAAGGGTTTGCTTTACCAAGTTGAATTTATTTTTGGGAGTATAGGTACGAGTATAATATGTAGTACTTCTTCGTTAAATTAGTGAACAAATAATTTGTAAATGCAATAATTTTAATTCATAAACTTTATAACGTGAAAAATTTCTAATTTATCATTAACCTTATGAAGTTAATCAATAATTAATTCTGTTTGTTATTATTATAATATGTTTAATGTTGTTAACAAGTGATAATATTTATTAATAGTTTAAGTTTACATGATATACGAGGAAACTCACATCAGATAAATATTTGCACAGTATTGCTAATTGTCGGTAATAAAATATGGTATTATTAATATTATTGTGATTATTTAATTCCATTTATTTCCTAATTATTGCGAATAATGCCACATTATTTTCATTAATGCGTGGTATTACCATATTTACAAAATATTGTAAGATTATTTCTGGGAGTGGGTAGGCACTTCTTAAATTACACACTTCCCCAATTACATTTTTAGAAATTTCGATGTGTAAACCGCTATATTCGATGTTTAAATTTAGCTTAGTAACTTTGTGTTAATTTACTGTGTAAAAATTTATACAATATTATGCTTACGTGTGAAAAATAATTATTTTAACACGTTTTTAACAGACGTTACTACGCGTGATTGTACCTGAATCGAGTACACGTTTACTATCCCCACCATCTCCAGTAGAATAACAACTTATAAATTGTTTCAAATATAAGTAATTTGTGTATGTTACGAATAAGTAAGTATTATATTGCTTAATAGTTACAAAATAATATAAAATATGTGTTCTATTGATATTAACATGCAATGTGCTTAAAATTTAGATTGAAACCAAATTATTAATTTTAAATATTGTTGACGAGGTGTTCTGTTTAAATATAGTATGGACGATACATCCGCTGGGTACACTTCAAGTTGCAGCACAAAAGAAATACAATTTGGGTAAAAGCAAACACCATCAGTTTCCAATACGAGAATTACGTAGAATTAGATAAGTTTCATAAAGTTCGTATTTGCATGTTAGGTAATTTTTAATAGTTATTTACATAAAAGTCAGGAAAATGACAAATTACTGTCGAGCAGCAATGTTGAAATACGAGGCACTTTGTGCACAGTATTTAGAGCTCCGAGTAAAGTGAGACATTTTCCTGACATGTTTTGTATTAAATTTTTCCGAAAATCGTAGAAAATCAACATTTTAAAACAATAACTGAACAACATTTTTTAAAATAAGCAAAAATCAAGTTTGTCAATTTGTTGAATCCATAGTTACAAACAATACAATTACAATAAATTACTAATTATTACCGGACTAGTCAGGGAAATTCAATTTTCCTGCACGTAAAAAAGCAGGGAAGTGTTGTTTCGATGACGATTTTCGGAAAAATTATTTTACAGTGCAGTTGCAGTCCATAAAAAATGATACTACAAGACAAGACGACATTAAAAACGTTGACTACGTAAATACGATAAAGTTGTACTGATCAAACAAATTTAAAATTTTAAATGAAGAATAAATTGTGGAACTACCAATATTTTGAGTTAAATGTTAAATTCATTTCAATACCACATTTCTATCAAGAAACAAGTTAACTGAATTTTTGTAATATGTAACTTACATAAATTCGTGTAAAATTTACACTAGAAATATATAAATATTAAAAATTTTAAATATAAATGTGTTAATTTTTTACTAAATTTTATCAATAAGTACAAAAATTGGTGTAAATATTTGACATTTTTTTGTGTCAAGATTTTACAAGCTGAAAAATTGAACTAACAAAATATTTCCTTGTAAAATTTAACACAATTCCGTGTGGACCTGGATTAACACAGGAATGTGTTATTTTGTGTAATTTTTGGTAAATTTTTTTTACAGTGTACCTATATTTTGTATTTATTTCATTGACTACTATCGACATTCCGTCAGAAACTTAAAGCTTAAATTAATCAATTTAATTGAAAAATTATTTTAAAAATTAAGTTTTAATTTAATTAAATTTGAATGAAATATGTTGAAGAAGACTGGCACCAGTCGAAACTAGTCAATTAAATAAATATAAAATATAATTCTTAAAAGTGTTTTTTTCAAAGAGAGCGTAAGGGGGAGGCCTCCTCAACAATCTTCGATAATTGGAAAACGTTGTGAAAAATTGGTAATTCACTGAACATTTGGCAAATCTACTAGTTGTCACAAATCACACAACTTGCAGCATTCCCTTGAAAAGCTTTTACCTTTGTAAAGCGTAAGAGTAAATCGACCTGGTACGGAGGAGAAAACAGTAGTTTATGATCAAACCGGATGCACTGCTGTGATCTGTTGCCCAATTTGATCTATATATTATGCATTTATGGTCCAGTCATTTAAGCACAAAAAAGAGGTCAGCCTCGGAATGAGAGATAATAAGCTAGAAACTTGTAGACACCTTCAGTTTGGCGTTCCAAAAGTTGTCTGAAAAGTCTCATAAAATCTCGTGTCAGCGTCGTAAGTTATTCAAGGTCAAATGTCGCATAAATCGTTTTTTCTCGATTATCTCGGTTTCTATAGCTTAAATTATCTTAAGATTTATTATAAAAATTGTAGAGCATACAATTTTAGACAAATTCTGTTCCAAACATTTTTTAATGCGCTCAACCGTTTTTTAGATAGAGAACTGAGATATTGACGGACGCACAATTTTAAAAATTATTGCCGATTTGTGTTTTATTTGTGAGAAGTTACTATCAGAAGGTGATTCTGTTAATGCAGTGCGTGGCTTGAAAACTTTAAAAACTGCAAGTATCGAAAGAAATGATGGCCACATAGACTTCTTAAATACTTTAACCTCTGTGAATGTGCATGTTGAGTGTCGAAAAGTGTACGTCATTAAAAACTCCATAGCAGCATCGAAATGAAGCTTAGAGGAGGATGAAGCTTTACTATTACCCAGTGTAAAAAACGAATGAATTGTTTGATTTTAAAAAACTGTTTTTTTTGTGACCAAAAAGCTGATGGAGCAGCAAAGTCAAAAAAAAAAGTATCGACGCACGATCAGTAACGCAAGAACTCTGGAATTTAAAGATAATGTCATCAAAACAGCAGAAGAACAAAAGGATTTCTTAGGAGAATTAATAAAATATCGTGTACTTTATGAGTATGACTTGATCATTACATACCTTGCATTATACCTGATTTACACGTGTAGCGTGTACAGTAGCTTAAGCAAGTTGCTAAAATAAATAAATTTTAGTTATTTGCATTGTGTAGACGATCATTTTATGTAGTACTAAAATTGTTGTCTACACGATTAACAAATAACAAATTATTATTATTCTAAATATAGAACACATATATCAACAAATGAGAGCTTATCTGCACGGTACATTAAAAAGCATTTTTAAACGTATAATTTTTTACATTGTGTTAAAACTAAATTAAAATAATTAATTTATATATTTTTAAAATGACGACAATGTGGTTTTTGTAGCTGAAGGACTAGTGAGTTTTTAAAGAGTAATATATTGACTTTTTGAGAAATTAATTGTATAATTTCTTGTTGTTAATCGCCTGAAGATGCAATAAAATTGCGAAATCGGTTGTAAATTAGTAAATTTGTTTCTTTTGCAAAATTGTACCTAAGTTAGCAATTGAATTCGATATCATAATTTCTCCGCAGCAAGAAATATAAAAAATTACAATGTAGTAAACTAATTATTTCATGTATTTTACAAAGAAACAATATCGATAACCCAAAATGATTTCGTACAAAAATTGCGCTATTTTACGCTTTATTAGAAGAATCTAAAAACAGAATATTTTCTGATTAGTCGGCGTTTTTCACGATCCGACATAATAAATATCTACCTACGGCCAGTGGCGGTGCAAATGTAGCTAGGGCCCGTAAGCAAATATACAAAACGTACCCCTAAAAAAATGTATTAATTTTGAATTGCGTATAGGTATATTATTTAAAAATCTCTTTCGCTTTTGTGATATCAAAAGCCCTTTCGTGATATCAATTCACCTATTGATATCACCGCCACCTGTGGCGTATTTAGAAAATGTTTTAGGGGAGGTGGCAGATCAAAATATTTTTTAGAATCTCGTTAATCCATTCGTGCGCGTCAGTGGTAACCGAACGAATAAATAAATATTAAATAAATAAATAAAAATAATTAAAAGTTATTAAAATTTTAAAACCTCTTCATCAAGGAGCGCTTCAGGGATACAACCCGAGTCATCCTTGGAGGAGGAGAGGCAATTGCCCTCTTTCCTCCTTCTAAATACGCCACTAACCGCCACTGCAATGGACCCGATTTAGTAGCCTAAGTGCGCTTAGGGATATCTCCCTGCCTTCCTACTTAAAATCCAGAATCTAGAAGAGTGCACTGTGAGTGACCCCCGGATTACACCAATTGTTTTGTGACTAGTTTAGAGCTTTAAGTCTGCTAAGTCTAAAAGTAATTTTATTTTTGCACATCAGGAACTAAAGGTTTAAACATATTTGTTAAGTCACAAAATAATTGATGTAATCCGGGAGGTCTGGGCGGTATAGAATACCCCCCAGTGCACTCTTCTGGATTTTAGGTAAAAGGGCAGGGTGATATCCCTACGCGCACTTAGGCGACTAAATAGGACCCATTGCACTACCTCCGATGCAGCGGCTCTCCATCGTGTCACTCAAGCCATCCTGTTTCCAAATGTATTAATTTTGAATTGCGTATATTATTTAAAAATCTCTTTTTTGGGATTTACTACCCTTTATGGTCCTGGGCCCCTTATGGCCCTGGGCCCCTAAGCATTGCTTACATTCGCTTATTAATATCACCGCCACTGCCTACGGCATGTTGTTTTATATTATTATTATTACAATATTACAATCCTCATTGCGATGGTGCACAAAATAAGAATTGTCGCTAAACCCTGATAATACCGCTGTGCTAGCTTTCACAAAAAGTTGGAATCTACAGGATGTGAAGATGCCCAGCCTATGGGGAAAAAACTACAGCTAGTAGGGAAGGTCAAATATCTGGATCACACGTGAAAAATATTAACGATCAAAGCGGATAAGGCAATATGGGCCTGCAGGAGAATGAGAATCGTTACGATACGTTAAAGTTGTGATACCTACTGTAACATATGCATCCCTTATGAGGTGGCACAAATTCAAGAGAAGTGGTAGTATCACAATGTTAATCAAGCTACAAAGACTTGCCTGCTTAGGGGTAACGGGAGCAACGATAACAACGTCTACCGCTGCCATGGAGGCGCTTCTAGAGCTTTCTCCACCACACTTGGTGGTAGAAAAGGAGGCTGTACCGGCAGCATAGCAGCTAACAATAAATGATCGTGGAGGAGTAACCCCAAGAATAGGTCACTATACCATGATCTTTAATTTCATCAAGAGTAATAAGATGCAATGAATACATTTTGACAGAACCAGCACTGTAAGGAACCAAACAGGAGCTGCGGGCTTGATATGATATCATCTGGTACACAGATAGGTCCCAAACGGAAATTTACACTGATCTGCTGACGTAGAATACGAGATGCATTTAGCATAAACCTGGGCTCCTACGTTGCTATATTTTCCAGTCAAAAATAACTGCAATAATAGTCTGTTCAGAGGAAATGATAGGAATATTATATATCACCGTATATATTGCCATATATTGCCGTTTTATTACTCAGTAGTGCTAACTTATTGCTTTACATTTCCATATTATTTATTAGCACAATTACCGTTTACCAACGATTGGCATAGAGTTGCTTTCATCTATATGTTACAAAAATAACTTTTTTGCATAAATCTATTTATTCATTCTAAACTGATTAATTATAATTTGGTTATACTATAATAATACATACTATATAATATCATTGCCATATTGGTTTCAAAAGAACTGGTTCTCTGTAATGTAAATATTTTTTATCCTTGAGCAAAAGGATCTGCGGAATTTGTATTCAAATATCTCACTCCACTCTGGTCAAATGGACACATTTCTCCCATAATAGTTTTTGGATTAGAATTGCATCCACCCATTGCAAAATTGAAGCAACTGCTACATGTTACGCCCAAAAATTGGTTAGAGTTAATACTTTCTATGAAATACGCGACTACACGAATGTGGTCACAAAATACTGAAAGGATAACATAGTTTAATACATATTCTGTTACATCAAAAGTATCTTACGATAAGGTAAAGGCGATGAGCCATCGGTTGGAACTCCTGGATTGAGTGGGCATCCAGGTTGAAAGGATCCGCAAGTTACTATGTTTGTGTTTACTTTAAAATCGATGGTACCATAATTTCCAGAATATCCATAACCGTTATCATTTGTATGAATTGCTTGCACATATACTGCATCTGAAGCGTCTAAACGTTGATCAGTTGGCTTACCAGAAAATTCTTGGTTTGTCGCTTCTAGTCCATTGATGCGTCTTATTTTCGAATTTGATAACGCGAATACGCGTTGTCCGGCAGCTCCAGCAGCGTGAGCTCCAAGTGAAAATCCATTAATTTGCACTTTTGCTACATCGACTCCTACTTGTATTAAATTGTTTATTAAATCACCGACAAAGATTCCAACTTGTGGTACCGCACAAGCCGCTTGAAAGTAATCAATTCCCGCATAAACTGACCAATTTACTAAGATAATATTAGCCGGCGATTTATTTAAATAAGTGTCCTTCATAAGTCGAACCCATGGTTTAGTATCATCTTGAAGCCACCCATGAATAATTAACGTGGTTAGGACATTGGGGTCTACGTTAGAATACACTAGTGGAAATAATTATAGCCTCACTTACGTTTTTAAGAAAAATCAAAGTTGTTATCATTTTATTTGATCTAAATAATTTTTTTCGATTAATAGTGATAGAAACACAATAACTCATAATATTTTTAATAATAATTTGTTAAAATGTACAAGTAATTTTAATTAAAACAATAATTTTATATAAAATTTAGTGGAAATAATTATAGCCTCACCCAATATTTTATATTTAATTCACTTTTTAATTTAACTTTTAATAGTGGGTATGGCCACCATCCTTCCGAATGACCTCGAATAATCTTTTAGGCATAGATAAAATTAAAGTTTTTAGTACTTCCGGCGATATTTCACTCCACACGTCCCGTATTCGGTCTTTCAGCTCCTTCGCGGTTTGAAATTGTTTACCATTAAGGTAAACTTGCCTTGAAATAATACCCCATAGGTTCTCTATGGGGTTTAGATCGGGACTGCACGCTGGCCACTTCAATACCTTAATATTTTTTGACGCAAACCATTCTTTAGTGGCCCTGGAGTTGTGAATGGCAGCATTATCTTGTTGAAAAATAAAAGATTCTCCAAGAAGAGGCTCTACATTTTCAATCAGACTGATCTCCAGCATCTCGATGTACTTTTCGGAGTTCATTCTAGTTGAAATCCACGCCAACGGGATAGTACCATCGAAGCAAAAGCCGCCCCAGATCATAACAGTTCCGCCTCCGAAATTACGGCTCAGGTGAACCTCCGTTTCTTTCCGAAGATCATGCCAGTAATACTGCCATCCATCAGGGCCATCTAAATTAAATTTTTTTTCATCGCTAAAAAGCATATTCTTCCATTGGTCGGTCCAAGACATGTGCTTTCTAGCGAATTCCAGTCTTGCCACTTTGTGCGCAGCAGTAAGCTTTGGTTTACCGACCCTTTTACGGTAATCCGCATGAGGGTGACTATGCAAAATTTGTCGAACCCTTCGAGCGGTCACAGGTAAATCCAAATCCGCACGAATTTGCGATGACGTCATCTGTTTGTTCACCGCCTTATTAAAAATTTCCCGTTTCTGACGCTTTGTTAAACTCGATTTTCTTCCTGCTTTTTTGTTTGTTCCATAATTTCCGCCAAATTTAAAAAAATTATTGACTACCTTCGGCGATCTTCCAATTTTTTTTGCAATTTTGCGATTTGAAAGACCGGCATCTTTATACGCCTTAACAGCCGCTATTTCTTCACTCGTTAATCTTGTTCCTCGACTCATATTGACTGTAAGGGTTAAAATTCGCGTTATTATACAGAAATAGTTTTTTAATAATCGTAATGACTTACCTTTAACGTTTTATAAAAAAAAAATATATCAAGTTCTTTAAATTTAAATTTTAAATCGGTGAGGCTATAATTCCTTCCACTTAATATTTGTTAATATTACACTACAACACGTCTGAAACCAAAAATACACTGAAAGTGACTAATAACTAAGCAGGTACTTGTTAAAAGAAATGAACATCAATAGAATATGGACCCACAAAATTTGTACCGTCAGTGTTTGCAGAGTTGCATACAGTTTATCAAGTGAGGCTATAATTCTTTCCGCTAGTGTATGTATCTGCATTTAAAGCGACACCAGTTTCTTGATTTTGTTGAGTGAACAATGTGAAATTTAAATTTGACAATAATACATTTACATTACACGTTAGGGATTGGGTTCCAACGGAAACTAAAATATAAAGAATGCAATATTAATAATTAATATGTAATTAATATCTATAATAATTAAAAGTTAAATTAAGTTTTATAATAATTATTTAATAGAACTAAACAAAACGTTAAAATATAAAGGAATTAACAGCAAAGCGAGAAAAATACAATACAGTAGATAATTATCATTTAAAAAATCCAAAAACGATATTGAAAGTTTTATAAATCATAAAAAAAAATTTTATATTAGACTGAATCATTATTTGTTTTTTATACCTTGACAACGAAATATATTAAGTATGCTATAATACTCTAGGGCGTATAAATCATAATGCCCGCTTATTATGCCCTCTCATCGTAATTATATACACAAATCACGGCAAACTAGGAAATTTAGCAAATTTAAATTCAAAATTTATAAATTTTCTGAAATTCAAATTCAGTGTAATATTAAACGTTGTATGCAACATGGGCATTACTCGATGTTTATGTCAAGGGCAACCAATTTAAAAGGTCGAGGGCCGCTAGGCCCGAGAGTTTTTAAGTTGCCCTTGATACATAAATAACTATTTTTTTTATTTATATACATACTTACTTAATTATTATACGTATATATAAGTATATATTTTAAAAACATATTTTATGCCAATCATTTTTAACGTAAAATAGTTTTTTCACAATAGGTAATGTACTACTTGGAATTATATTTTTAAAAACCAGCATGTAGATTTCCAAAATAGTTTTCAAAGCTGCATAAGTAATATTTTTATTTTTCAAAGTCATTTATTAAGAAATCTTTAAAAATATCAGTATGAATTTCGGCAGTAGTATTTTAGAAGCTATTTGAAAAAAAATATGGTTTTTAAAATTCTAAGGTATAATATTAATTTTAGAAATCAATTGAAGCACTTTTTCTCATAATTTATTTAAATGCGAACTAGTTTCATTACAAAAATATAAAAATACAAATTTAAATGTAGAGGCATTGTCCTTACATGCTAGGCTTCATAAAAACTTATGAAAAAATCATTGTAAAATAAGTTAGGTACAATATAACTATATCAGTACTTACATATGGAAACGAAGAATAAGCACACCAAAGAATTCATTTCGATACAATTGCGTTAATATGCAAGTTGCGTTACATATAGGGGTATATATACAGAGATTTTATCTACGATGATAATACGTAAGCAAAGGTAAATAGCTTTCAAAATTTAAATATTGCAATCTATTAATTTACATTGCGATTAAAAAAAGCGCATTTAAATCCTTGTTTATATGGAAATTTTCTAAAAATTTTGATAACTTTGGGTTCTTTCTATTTTTCTATTTACAACTTATTAGCAACTTGAGGAAAGTTAGAATTTATGATTGATTAGTAAGTTTTTACCTTCCTCTTACTACAATTATTTATTAAGGTAGCTCTAAACTTAGCCGATTTCCAAATTTTATTTGGTCAAGTTGTGTGTGAGCTGGGAATTCACGGCCTGTCGTGTCAGAAAAGTGCCGGTCGAATCTCGAGACACAACGGCGTCAATAACATCATAAAGAGGTCTCTAACGTCTTGTAATATTCCAACTCTGTTGGAACCACCGGGATTGTCACGCGACGACGGGAAGCGTTCAGACGGGATGACTTTAGTGCCGTGGGAAAGCACTTGTGTGGGATGCCACATACGTGGACACGCTAGCTGCATGTCATTTTAAAGCAGCATTAACTGCTCAACATTTAAAAGTTAAAAAGTATGCTGGTCTGCGTGACCACTTTGAATTTTTAGGCTTTGCGGTGGAGACTCTTGGTGCATGGTCATCGGACTCAAAGGATTTTGCTGATGAGATTGGCAAAATTTTAATTGAGAAATCCGGTGACCCTCGTGCTAAGTCTTTATTCGTTCAACGCATTAGCCTGGAAATTCAAAGGGGTAATGCGGCCAGCATATTAGGAACATTTGGAAATCCAGCCGAATTTGATGAAATTTTTTATTTGTAGTTTTTTCTGTGCGTCCGGGATTTAGTTATACATAATTCGTTTATTAATTAAGTTCATGGGTGTATATTGATTAGCAATAAGTAATTACTTACAATTATACTGGAATTAAACAAACCAGTAACAAACTAGAAACCTTTTCAGTGTTTTTGGAATATATTTTTCTTTTAAACAAATATCACTATATTTAGATATAATGAATCTCTTTATATTGATGCATTTCTCATTTTTATCCGTTGCAATAATGGAAAACAGAAATTTATAAAATAAATAATCAATTTTCCGTGTTATTTTCCTATGATCGGGTGTAAGGTCGGTCACCCGGTATACAAATTTCTTCAATGGTTTGGACAACTGCCAATGAATCCATTTTTCTTCTTGCTTTGGGAGATTCATGTTCTAATCACTAAATGCTTAAATATTTTTCAGCGCATTTCTAATACAGTTGAAATTTCTTTTTATAAAATACTGAATTCTTTTCCGTCTCTGGCACGCAAACGACAGTGCTTAAAACATTTGGCTTTCAAATGGAAGAAATCAATGCTTTGGCGATACCCAATCGTTGACGCCCAAATGTCTTGGCCCAAAAACATATTACGACATATATAATTATGAAAAAACTTTAATTTTACATAAAATCTTTATATTTTCTTAAATGTTCTGATGTCACCAGGTCAATATCCGCATCTTTTGGGTATTATTATATTATCTTGTATAAACAACTTAAAAATTTAAATTTGACAATTAATTATTCTTAACAATATAATGATAAAAGATTGCACTATGTTAATATTATTTTCATTGTCTCTAGCAGTTAAGTGTAGAAATATTGGATTATAAATTTAGAGATCATAATATTGTATTCAAAGTTTTATCTTATTCAAAAGGTAAATAGAATTTTAAAGATATTTGCGTACTTTTGAGATTACTACGAGAGACATAACAAAAACAAGACACAAAAAGTTAAGGTAGATCAGTATCAAAAGTATGTACCAAAAAGTTGTTTTTTTGAACAAAAACTGTACGGTCGATTCCAATTGGTAAATTCAGATTATTTTATTGGTAGTTGATAAATGATTTATTCAAAAATCACATGGCTAAGAAAATAATTTTTTGAAGATAAATGACTCTTATCAATTGCTGTTTACGGGAGAGTAGGGTTACCAGATTTTTTCTGAACAGGGACGAACGAGCTTTTTTGTAAAAGGGCCGCGGTTTGGTCAAATAGAGGACATCTTCCTTCAAACATGGAAATATATTCCGGACAAAAAGTCAGCCGTCATAAGGAGGACTTGTCCAGGAAAAACAGGACGTTTGGCAGGCATACGGGAGAGCAACCGTAACATAATCTTTTATGTAATGAGTAGCTTACGAACACCACTGCGTTATTGCACAGAAAAAAAAATTTTTTAAATTCATCTAATAATTTGCATTAGATAATTACTTTTTAGATGATTCACCTAAATTATTACTAAAATCAACCATATGGAATTGGGTAGATCATCTAATTTGGAAATGTCGAAATCATCTATATAAATCTATTTGAATCGCCTAATGTAAGCCGAACATTTATTTGTAGGGGAGAGGCTTGTAAGTTGACCATGCATGTAAGATGATCACCCGGTATTTTAGAAAAAACTGTCAATGGTATAATACCGCCATTTCAACTGTTATCGTGCTCATTGATATAGCCTTTAATTTTTATGTGATTTAGAAGCAAATAGACGCGTCGCACTAGCTCCGACAAACATTGTGTGAAAAAAAAATAATTTTTTAAAATATTGATTTTTCCGTTTGCTCATAAAGTGAACAATTTTCGTTGATATCCCATGGTAAATATATGTGTTAAACTCATATTCCATTGAATTTTAATAATCCAAAGTGAATTCCAAATATATCGTGTTTTTGCGTGTTTGTTTCAAAATCGTCGAGAATGTAAGATGACCACAAGGCGAAAAGTTGCAAAAGCGAAGAAGGAATTAGTTTCTAAGCGCAAGGAGCTCGTTGCTAAGGACAAGGAAGCCGTTGCTATGCCCAAGGAGACTGAGAAGCTCGAAAAAGCATCAATTGTGATCATCACTATTAATACATTTTTGATGTTTTTTATTATTTTTTCTTCACTAACTCAATAAAAGATCATTAATTTTGTACATCACTCGATTTCAGTTAAGTTTTTTGACTTTTCAGCATAAAGTATTTAATTTGAACTAAAATACGGGTAGTCCTTAGCATATACTGACAAAAGATTTTACAGTCGCCAGTTACAATTGTACAAGAAAGATGATAACGTGATAATAACCTGTCAAATAAGTGGGTGTAACATCAACTTTTATGTTTATTATCAATTTACTTGGATTTTCTTAAAAAATTTGTAGGAAAATCACCAATATAAGTAGGTATTTAATTTTTCTAAACTTAAAATAATTATGTAAGGAACCAAAAATTCACATTTTAATAATTTTAGGCTTCGGGCGAAATCCTTTTGTGAGCGAATGATTATTTGCTTTTTAGAATACCGTCTATCAAGCCTCCACTACAAAAGAATAAAAATCAGACTATAACTGACCTTTAGTTTCAATCGAAGAAAACTATATTAGTTTCAATTTCAATTTTACGTGGCTGAAGTTGTACACGAACTCATAATCATAATCGCAAATATTACAGTCGTCCAGATGAATAGTGGTCACAATTTAAAAAAAATTATTTTTTTTGTTTTTACGTTAAATTATGCAATTAAACTTACTAGACATGTACACTTATATATTTATTATAAAAAAAAAAAAAATAAAAAAGTTGCATTTATTATTGTAAAGACTGTTTATAACTTGACATATACATCGAACACGTAATGTAACGTTTTAGAAACATTATTAAAAATGATACTTTAAAAACATTTTTTCTTAATAATTTTAATAACCATATCAACAACTACTCCAAATTCCATTAATAAATTCTGAGTGTTAAGGCCATAACTGCCCAATCTTATCCGGAAAAACTAGATCAAAAGTTCGTAGAGGGCACAGCTGACGATGTACCCTCCCAAATTTTTGTACGAATAATGCTAGTGACAGTACCAACAAGCGTTCCAAATTTCGTGATTAAATTCAGAGTATGAATGCCATAACCGCCCAATTTTATATGGAAAAACTAGATGAAAAGTTCGTAGAGGACGCAGCTGACGATGTACCCTCCCAAATTTTTGTACGAATAATGCTAGTGACAGTACCAACAAGCGTTCCAAATTTCGTGATTAAATTCAGAGTATGAATGCCATAACCGCCCAATTTTATATGGAAAAACTAGATGAAAAGTTCGTAGAGGACGCAGCTGACGATGTACCCTCCCAAATTTTTGTACGAATAATGTTAGTGACAGTACCAACAAGTGTTCCAAATTTCATGGTTAAATTCAGAGTATGAATGCCATAACCGCTCAATTTTATATGGAAAAACTAGATCAAAAATTCGTAGACGGAGCAGCTGACGATGTACCCTCCCAAATTTTAGTTGGGAGTAGAACCTATAAGTAAACTAGTAATAAAGTAATAAAACTACCATTTTAAATGAAAGAAATAAATATAGGGTATTCACACTCCCTTGTATATTTACAACATCAAAATACCATAGCTGTGAACACACCTATGATATTAGTTTTGTATTATAGCAATTGAAATTATACAATAACCTCACAACTATTATTTTACTATCGGCACAATCCGTTTAACACAGTAATAATGATTTAGATATTAAAATACCTAGAAATTCAGAAAAAGAATATTTAATTAATGCTACCTGCAGTAGATTTAACCACTACAGATTCAAGTGAGTGATCAGCATTAGTCCGCCATATTGGTATTCAAATACTCAGGTAGAAAAACACGTTCGAGGGCTACTTAGAAATACAATACCTAGGTGTATTTGCTCTTATGGGAAATTACTATACAGCCAAATACACCTTAGTAAACTTGTGTATATTTACTAGAGTGTAGAAATACAACGAAATATACAAGGGAGTGTGAATACCCTAATAGGCTTATTTCTTACATTGTCCTTTGTCGGCACGTAGAAATATACCATCGTCTTGGAAAACCAAAAAATGGAAAAATTAAGTAACATTCTAACATCTGGAGATCTTATGAACTTTGGATTATTGGAACCCAATAAAACACTTTATTGAGAAAATAAATAAGTAAAATTTATTTTAAAAATCGTGTGAAAGACAGTTGTAAATGTGCTTTTATATCAATAAGTCAATTATTTATAAGTTACTTTTAGCCAAAAATACTATTTCTTGATTTTTTACAAAAATACTCAAACTATTATGTGGGTTGGTAGTTTTTGCAAAATAATAAATATCTACATAAAATCAATAATAATTTGTTGAATTTTTTTATTTTGTAAGTCAAAGAATAGTTTTACACAAAAGTTTGCTTCCGAATTTAAATGACTGTG